>CM076579.1:1632276645-1632973714 GCA_034641835.2 Pinus albicaulis | reverse complement strand
GTGAGACTGGGTCAACCTTGACTGTTAGGTCCCTATATTACTAGTATAGTCCCTTATTGTTGTTAGTGTAACCCCCTTATTTTTATTATTGTACCCTTGTAACCCCCATTTTGTTATTATTGTGCCCTTAAATTATTATTGTTAGGTCGGCTAGGATTACATTGTGGCCCACTAGGATTACATTATGGCCCTATAGACTCCTATATATAGAAAGGAGGTTTTGTAAATTGTATCATCCAAGATTTGTTCATTTATGTAATGTATTGGAGGTTTCCCCCTTGAAGTGGCTTATTTCTAAGGCGTTGATATCTCTTTTCTTCTATTTTTGGAGCTGGTTACACAACATTTGGTATCAGAGGTTTGGATTCTAGGGTTTCGCTGCTCCAAACAGGTCATCGTGGCATTTTTGCTATAACGTTTTTTCTATGAAGTTTCAGAAGTTGAAATTTTTAGGGTGCAAAGCCGAAATCCTGAGGAATATTTTCTAAACATTTCAGAGC
The DNA here is from genome assembly GCA_034641835.2 of Pinus albicaulis. NCBI lineage: Eukaryota > Viridiplantae > Streptophyta > Pinopsida > Pinales > Pinaceae > Pinus > Pinus albicaulis. The sequence continues at coordinate 1,632,973,214 of CM076579.1, read as the reverse complement.
TCGGTTCACAATATTTTCGGAGATATGATCTGTGGAAGTTAGGTCTGTTTTCAGGCTCCTAAACAGGTCATCGTGGAATTTGCACTATAAATTTTTTTCTACGAAGTTTTAGAATATGAAATTCCTATGGTGAGAAGCCGAAATCCTGAGAAAATGTTTCAAAAACTTTCAGAGCTTGGTTCGAAATATTTTTGGAGATATGATCTGTGGAAGGTAGTGCTTTTTTAGGCTCCTGAATTTCATCTCAAAGAGGTGATCGTGGGAAAATTTCTATAACTCTCTCTCTGGGCATCAGATTGGAGTGCCGTAAAAATTGGTCACAATTACACAAACTTTTGTTTCCTGGCTATCAATTTTAGAGACAAAGGATGAAACAGTGACACGTGGCAAGTCGTACAATTTCGCTCTACTGAACCAGTCCAAAATTAGGTCATTGTGGGAGATTGGACACAACTTTGTCTTGGAGAATCCAAATCAGGTTAGACCTATGGAATTTGAAATATAATCTAGAGGGCTACGTTGATACCAAAATTCAAATATTGAAGTGTTGTAATCATAGAGATAATCCAATTTCAATATCAAGTTCCTCAAAAGCAAGAAAAAGGTGTGTATATTTTTTTCTTTCCAAATTGCATGAGTCTTCTTTGAAGAATCAATTTGAATTGATTCCAAGGGCATATTGTAGAATATATAGCAGTATTGGGTTCTAAAAGATGCCCCGTAAAAATAATTCAACACCCATTAAGCCTTCAAAAGGCTCTACTATGACTCATGAAGATGAAGAATTGCAACATGATCTATCAAAATTATAAGAGCAAGTGCAAAAAATTTCACTCTCGCAAAGAGCAACAAAAAATGAAATGGAAGTTTTGAAAAAAGGTGTGGAAGCGAAGATGGATGGTTTGAAGAAAGGCGTGGAAGCTAAGATGGATGGCATGGAAGCGGACATGAAAGACAACATGGAAAACATGAAGAATGATCTAAAAGCAGACATCAAAGGTTTGACAAAGTTGATACAAGAAATGTTTCCTAATGGTGAAAAGATAGTAGAAGAACCTCATGATGAGAACAAAATAAATGTTAATCATGATTTCATAAACTCTAATGTTGGGGGGAAGAACCACCATATTCCAAAAATGGATATGAGGAAGTTTGATGGAAAGGATCCTGTAACATGGATACTACAGATGGAGCAATATTTTGATCTCCATAAGGTGCAAAACACACAAAAGGTACGCATTGCAACTTTACATTTAGAACAAAATACATTTGTATGGTATCGATGGCTTTGCTCCCGTAAAAAAATTGTCACTTGGTCGATTTTTACGGAAGAAATGATAGCACATTATGAGGATACAAAGAGCAACACCTTCTTTAGCCAATTGATAAATCTCAAACAAAAGGGTTTAGTGGGGCAGCACATTGAGGACTTCCAAAAATTGAATATAAGGGTAACTGATATTCGAGAGGAACACGGGATTGATCTCTTCATAGGCACTCTAAAGGATAACATCCAACATGAAGTTCATGTTTTGGAACCTGATTCATTGGAGAAGGCATTCAGGTTGGCAAGAAAAGTTGAATGTAAAATTATGGCGACAAGGAAGCCTACCACTCAATTCTATAAAAAAGGAAGTGTTGCTACGCCTAGATTTCCACAACCTACAAGGTTGACACCACAAAAATTGGAAGAAAAAAGAGCAAAAGGGCTTTGCTACAGTTGTGATAGCAAATACACTAAAGGTAATAAGTGTGCTGAGAAGAAATTATTTTACATAGATTGTGAAGAGGAAGAAAATGAACAAGAAGAGGATATGCACCAGGAACCAACCCTAGAAGAGGAAGAAATGAGTCCGACCATATCATGTAATGCATTGGCAGGAATTACCACTCCTCAAACTCTCAAGATAGAAGGACATATCAAGAAGAAAAAGGTAATATTGTTGATTGATTCAGGTAGCACCCATAATTTTATTCATTGTAAGGTAGCCAAGGAATTAAATTGTTTCCTATACCCAGCACCAGAATGTCAAGTGATGGTTGCAAATGGAGGAACTATAAATTTCTCTGGAAAATGCCATAACATCAAGCTAACCATGGGGGAATATGTGTTGACTATTCCAATGCTTTCCATTCCTATGGGAGGTGTTGATGTTGTACTAGGAGTACAATGGTTACAATCTTTGGGGACGGTAGCTTTTAATTTTCAAGAACCTTTCTTGAAATTTTTTTCAGAAGGAAAGGAAGTCGAATTACGGGGTATTGAAGGGAAGTCGGGAAGGATAATAAGCTCTAATGTCATGACAAAGCTTCTAAAGAAAGAACAATGAGGCGTAATTGCACAATTATGCTCACTAGAAGTTCCGACATCAAAATCATCTATTTATGCAGATCTCCAACAAGTCTTGGACAATCATTCCAAGGTGTTTGAAACTCCAAAAGGACTCCCACGTATTCGTGATCATGATCATGCTATTCCTTTGATTCCAGGAAGTGTTCCTCCAAACATCAGGCCTTATAGATATCCTTATGTCCAAAAGAGCGAAATTGAACGTATGATTGCAGAAATGTTAGAGGCGGGTATAATTCAACCTAGTCAAAATTCTTTCTCTGCTCCTGTAGTATTGGTACACAAGAAGGATGGATCATGGCACATGTGTCCCGATTATAGGGAGCTCAATAAGCTCACCATTAAAGATAAATTTCCCATTCCTGTGATTGATGAATTATTGGATGAATTACATAGAGAAATTTATTTTACCAAGTTGGATCTTCGTTCAGGATATCATCAAATTAGAATGAAGACTGAAGATATTCCAAAAACAACATTTCGAAGTCATGAGGGTCATTATGAATTTTTGGTCATGCCTTTTGGCCTTACCAATGCACCTTCTACATTTCAAGGGTTGATGAATTCCATTTTCAAACCCTTCCTTAGAAAATTTGTGCTAGTATTTTTTGATGATATACTAATCTACAATAGGTCTTGGAAGGATCATATTGAACATGTTGACAGGGTGCTCAAACTATTGCAGGAGAAACAATTATATGCAAAAACATCCAAATGTTTCTTTGGAGTACAAGAAGTGGAATATCTGGGTCATATTGTATCTCACGAGGGTGTTAAAGTAGACCCTAACAAAATTAAAGCCATTAAGGAATGGAAAGTCCCCACAACCATAAAGAATTTGCGAGGATTTCTCGAGTTAACAGGGTATTATCGCAAGTTTGTTAAGAATTATGGGAGAATAGCAGCACCTCTAACAACATTATTGAAGAAAGATGCATTTTCATGGACTCCTGAAGCAACTAAGGACTTTGAACATCTTAAAGAGGCAATGTGCCTAGCACCGGTCTTAGCTACGCCAGACTTCACAAAAACCTTTATTGTGGAATGTGATGCCTCAGGAAATGGAATTGGTGCAGTTTTAATGCAGGAAGGAAGACACATTGCTTTTGAAAGTCGTCCAATCAAAGGAAAGTATTTACAGAAACCTATTTATGAGAAGGAAATGTTAGCAATACTGCATGCACTAAAGAAATGGCGAACTTACCTAATGGGGAGACACTTCAAGGTAAAAACTGATCATGATAGTCTTAAACACTTTTTGGAACAAAGACTATCGTCAGAAGAGCAGCAAAAATGGGTCACAAAGATGTTGGGTTATGACTTTGAAATAATCTACAAAAAGGAAAGCTTAATGTTGTTGCAGATGCACTCTCAAGAAAGAATGAAGAGGTGGAAGCATTGCTTTGTGCCATTTCTATTATCCAACCAGATTGGATAAACGAAGCAAGAGATGAATGGAAGAAGGACAAAGATGTATGGACACTCATTCAAAAGTTGCAGCAAGATCCTAGTACATCTGATACATTTAGTTGGAAAAATGATTCCTTATGGTACAAAGATAGCTTATATCTTTGTAAGAATTCCCAACTGAAACAAAATATTGTTCTGGAATTGCACACTTCTCCTTTAGGAGGACACTCAGGATTTTTAAAAACTTACCACAGGGTGAAGAAAGATTTTTTTTGGGATGGCCTTAAATCTGATATTCAAAAGTTTGTGGCGGAATGTTTGGTTTGCCAGCAGAATAAAGTGGAGACGATTAAGACCCCGGGACTTCTACAACCTTTATCCATTCCAAGTCAACGTTGGGAGGAGATTTCAATGGATTTTATCACAGGTTTACCTAAGTTCGAAGGAAAGAATGTCATCATGGTGGTAGTTGATAGACTTACCAAGTATGCACACTTTTGTGCTTTATCTCATCCATTTAAAGCAAGTATAGTTGCTACTACATTTGTGGACAGAATTCAAAAGCTACATGGAAGTCCAAGGGTTATTCTGAGTGACAGAGATCCCATTTTTACGGGAAATTTTTGGACGGAGTTATTTTCTTGTTTGGGTACTCAATTAGCTCATAGCTCATCTTATCATCCTCAATCTGATGGTAAAACTGAGATATCAAATAAATTTTTGGAAGGATATCTTCGTTGTTTTGTATCTGATAAACAAACACAATGGGTCAAGTGGTTACCTCTCGCTGAATGGTGGTATAACACTTTCTTCCATACTTCAGCAAAAATGACCCCATTTATGGCACTTTATGGATATCATCCACCATCAATCACATCATCTTTAAGGGAAAATTCGAAGGTTCAAGCAGTGGAAGATCACATCGAGCATCAGCAAGAAGTTCTCCAACTCTTAAAGGATAACCTGAATTTGGCACAAAATCGAATGAAACAACAGGCAGATCAACATCGCAGCGAGAGAAATTTTGATGTAGGAGATTGGGTATTTTTACGGCTACAACCATACAAACAAATGTCCCTCAAGCAAGCAAAGAAGGATAATAAATTATCGCCAAAGTACTATGGTTCTTACAAGGTGTTGCAAAAGATTGGTACTATGGCATACAAATTGGAGCTTCCTGCTTCTTCACGAGTACATCCAGTTTTCCATGTTTCATGCTTAAAGAAGGTTATAAGTGAAAATCTTCCAGTTCAAACAATATTGCTAGAACTTGATGAGGAAGGAAAAATCATATTGGAACTGGAAGTGGTCACAGAAACAAGAACTCGAAAACTACGGAATCAATCAGTTTTAGAGTATCTCATCAAGTAGAAGAACTTACCCACTGAAGATTCTACATGGGAGGATGGGAATTTTATACAGAAGCACCCAGAGCTACTCAAGCGTTGAGGACAACACTTTTTTAAAGGAGAGGGGCATGTTAGGTCCCTATATTACTAGTATAGCCCCTTATTGTTGTTAGTGTAACCCCCTTATTGTTATTATTGTACCCTTGTAACCCCCATTTTGTTATTATTGTGCCCTTAAATTATTATTGTTAGGTCGGCTAGGATTACATTGTGGCCCACTAGGATGACATTATGGCCCCATGGACTCCTATATATAGAAAGGAGGTTTTGTAAATTGTATCATCCAAGAATTGTTCATTTATGTAATGTATTGGAGGTTGCCCCCTCGAAGTGGCTTATTTCTAAGGCGTTGATATCTCTTTTCTTCTATTTTTGGAGTTGGTTACACAACATTGACCAAATCTACAACACTATCTAGGTTCAATGCATCTCTTAAAGGGTCAGCGCAGTTTTAGAAGGAGGCCCCTCATGTGAAAAGAGCTAACTCATCAAGGTGGTTTAGGGTTTGCAAAGGCTCTCATCTTATAAAAGGAAAGGGAAGGCAGCAAGAGAAGGTTTTTGATTGATCATATTTCTAAGTATTTTGTCTGCTTAGACAAATACTATTCTCTATTGTTTAGTGGAGGATTGTGCTTGGAGTTCCTATGCAGGGATTTCACCTCTTCCTTTAAGGATTCTTGGAGGATTATTTTCTAAATTTATCCACTATCAGGCTTGAGGCCAAGCTCTACTTACAATTTCAACGATGATCCATTGAGGGTTTTGTTTCCCTTGCAAGCTATAGCAAGTGGGATTCTAGATCTGCAAAATCTAGCTTGTTTTGGGAGCCTCTTCTCATGGAGTGTGTCTTTCAACCTCCTGGAAGAGTGCCTCTCCTGTATATACTTCAAATCTGTAACTTGGAAGTGGCCATCCATGTTATTTTGAGCTACATCACTGTTTCCATTGATGGACTGCGTTATTTTGATATGAGCTTCTCTATGTTGTTTTGATTCCATTTTTTATCAGAGATCTTTGGTGCTGGGCTTTGCCTTTCACTTTGGTGATCCATGGATTAGCTTGTTGATCCATGTTCTATTTAGATTTTATATTTTTTAATGTAATTTTAGATTCAAAAATTACTGCAGCATTTTACAGATTTACAACTTGTATCTCAGATCTACTCTTATTTATGCATGATTTGGTCAAAACACCAAGGAGATCTTGTAAAGAAAAATATCTAGTTTCCAGATCTGAAATAGATTTGATGTTTTGTCCACATATATATTCTAGATCTGATTTGTAATATGCAGCTTCCATAGCTCCTGAAAATAATGTTGTTGAGCCATTTCTGCTAATATATATATGTTGTAGCTCTCTTTTCTAAAGAAATCGTGCTCTCTTGTCTCATGTAATCTACTGCATATTGAAAGAGCTTCAATTTACGTCTGATTTGCTACTGTACATTCATTTATTAATCATATTTTATGGCCTCCTGCTCATATGGTCCAAGACTACCTTATTCTTGAAGCAATTTACCAGACTAGGTTGTGGGAGACCTGTTTACCACACCTAGTTTGATTTGTTTTTGCTCCACTTTTGGATTTAGACTCCAGATCTATATATCTAAGGAATCCTAGGGCTACAAACTCATTTTTGTACAACAATATTCCAAGGAGTGTGTTATTTTTCCAAGCTTGTTGTGCAATCCCAATTTGGGAACATTACACATTCAAACCTATAAAATATTCTAAATTTTTTAATTCAAATGATGAAAACTTCTTAATACTTACTTCACCTCCAAGGGTATCAAATAAAATTTTATCCTTCTCCATATTTACTTGCAACTGTAGAATGTCATTATTATGATTTGGCTCACTATCACAATTTTCCTCATGAAACAAGGAACCAAAAAATGAATGATATGAAGAACAGTTTGGCTGAATATCCAGATCTTCCTCCTTATCACTTAAAAAATGACAAGACTACTTCAAAGTTTCATCAACTTCAGAGGATGGAACATGACTGTCATCATTAAAATCCTTCTTGATTTCATTTTCATCCAAGAGAGAGACTACCATTTATTCTTGGTGATGAAAATGGTTCTTGTACAAAGCTTCCAGGATTTCTTCATCCATGAACTCTTTATTGCCATAAGAATTTTACAGATTTTGAATGAAATCCTCAAAATGGTCACAATAATTCTCAACCAATGACAAAGAAGGATGAGATTCTTTTTATTTCTCAAAAAATACTAAATGGAAATATTTAAGGGAATGCAAGCTACCAAGAGGAAACACTTCATACCAGGATCTCACTTTTCCTTCTAAAGTAACGATAAACATCTTCATTAGGAATTCTTCATGAAATTGAACCTTAAGTCTATGCACATGCACGTGAATTTAACCAAGTGAAGAGAAACATCATCTCCTACTTGATCTTTGAATCTTGGTAAATAAGTCTAATAATATATGCAAGGCATTAAATTTGGAAAACCGGGAATGTGAGCACGATTTAGGGGTGCATACCTCATAGTTGAATTCATTTTAGGCCAATAAAGTTTCCAGTAAAACTATGATTTCTGGATCCTTCTACCAGTGGAGTCTTTGGATCAAGTTGAAACTTGACTGGAGTCGCCAAGTGAATGATACAACCTTCATGTGTCTGAATATTTTCCACCATCAACAATCAAATCTAAAACTTTGATGATATTTCCCCGGGAAGATGGAACCTTATGCTCCCTGGAAACGGTCCCATAATTTTATCACTCCATAATTTCCCTAGGCTCAGGATATAAAATTTCATAGGTAACCACAAGACCACTTTTAGGCTAGAAGATATCCCTTATAGAATTAGAGAGGGTTATCTCACTAAGGTTTCTTAACTGATATGATATTAGGCTAGGTATAGTGCTAAATAAAGTCTGGTTTTCAAAGGTTTGATGATGAGAAAAGAGACAGATCCATTGGGCATGGAGTCATGTCAAATTAATTATTTGTCTAGCGATAAAATGAGGAGATGAAAGGGTTTTTCCACAGGTGAAAGGTATGAAGTCATGGTGATTGAATTGATTTGTTGTAGGAGGGTGAGTGTGAGAAAATATGGAAACAACACAAAGAGTATCAAACTACAGATAAATTATGAATGTTGCTTTAAGAAGAAAACATAGATCACTTGGTAAAACTAACGCTGAGCACCTTTTAGATTAATTTTGAGCTAAACATATGATTCTTCCAAGCATGAAGACATACATTCAAGACATGTAAAAACACAATACAAAATTAGAACATGAAAGAAACACAAAACCATCAATATCTGACACATGAATCCGTGCAAATCACGCTATGTATTTCATTCACTGGAAAAAGTATTCAGAAATACAATGCACAAAAATTATCTCTTTATCCAATCTGACCAAACAATATTTTTCCCACTAAAACTCGTGAAAATATATACAATTATTTCATCCCTGCACTCAGGGGGTCGAGCTCAACCATTTCACCAAATATAGAATCAATTACATTAAATTTAGAACTGCTTTCTAGGAATAGGGACGAAATTTCTGGAAAATAGGGGTCAAATATTAACTCTTATCTCTTGAACCATGATATCTATAACAAAAATGAAGGAGATTTTTGTATTTGTGCTTGTTATTTTTAAAAACCTCTCTAATTCTTCACAAATTACTCTCTATCTCCTCAGAAACTGTGCCAAAATATCATGGCTAAAACAGGAAGTAACAAAATCTGAAAAAATAGGTTGTAAAGATTCATTTGAATCTTCCAATATATGACACATGTGAAGAAACTTAAATAGGTTTTTTTTTATTTGTATTATGATTAAAAAAAAACTCTTCTAATTTTCCAAAATTCATCTCTAGTTGGTCGAAAACTTATATTGAAGTGAAACTGTCAAAAGTACGACAACTATCCAAAAGCGTGGCACAAAATCATAGCGTAAAAGTGCAACGATTGTATTTTTTGAATATTTCCTAAAGGATAGGATGGATTGACTTGTTTTTTTAGTATAAATTTAATATCATTATAACCCTTCTCCACACAAATTTTGATCCAAATCGAATTCACGGATCTCGAGAAAATCCAAAAATGGTTGTAAATGATGATGGTTCGTTTCTCGAAATTCATGAAGCATTTTGACCTGAAATCAAGTGAGATTATTCATCTCACCCCCATGCCTCTACTGTAAAAATTTCATGGAAAATAGGTACATTTTTTTAAGATATATGGTGAAAATGAAATGATTGTGTAAAAGTGCAGCACTCCAAACTTATATTATCTCTGGCCATCATTTGATATCCTGAGGGTACTAGGATGGCATAGAATGGCCCATAAAATGTTTCAAATCCATGAGAAAACTTCTAGGCCATACACAAACCTTCAAACCCAAACCTTCTTCTTGCATCAAAAGTGTAATGCACCTCCATCTTCAGGACTTGGCCAAACATTTATCTTCAACTAAACAAAATGATTTGGAGTTGATCCAAATATTCACAAAAACATCCAACATGAAAAAAAGTGCCAAAATCCTGATTCCTCAACAAAATTTAATGCCTTGGTAGAAGCACAATGGTCCCTACAGACTTGCTCAACTTTACCTAATAGAATATAAATGACCTTGCATGACCTTTCACACACACTAACATAATTACATTCAATAATGAAAATATTAAACCCATAGTTTGATCTCTACATGATCATAGAAAAACTTTACACATTTTCCAAATAGATTTCAAAGATAAAAATTTTTTTTCTGACTAATATGATTATAGGATAATAACATATGGAACAAAATTCCCTCGAAAATAATGGAACCCATTTTCCTCCTAGTGACCCGGTTATAACACAACCCAATAGCCTAATAGTCATTTAGTTTGACTCCTTAAAACCTTAAATAGAGTTACAATATTTAATATTCTAGAGTTTTATTGATAATTATCACATGGTTGTCCCATTTTCCATTAGTAATGAGTCTGATGTGGCATCCTCTTGAATTATGGTCAACTTCCAAGTGGTATAAATTTTTCATAAATACTCTGATTGAGGTGATTATTGCGTTTCTTGAAAGATCCATATGTGTAGAATCATAAATAATAATAAAAAAATAAAAATAAAAGTGTGGTTCTAAATAAATATTTTTTTACCCCCAAAAAACACCATTTGATGCCTAAAAATACTTTTGAAAGGTTTTAGAGCATGAGTTTCCAAATTGGGTCTCACTGGTAAAAATGGTCATGTGAGTTGATTCCTCCACTTTTTCCACTCTGGAAGCATTGATATTGATGAAAAATAATATAATGATCCACTTTGGATTAGTTCTAATTTATATTATTCTTTTGGAGCTTTGTGATGGGTATAATATTTATTATTGCTCATTTTGTTATAAGGATTATACTTCTTCAAAATCAAGATGTTCAAGGGTATATGGTTATTATTAGTTATTGGGTTTGGATGAAGGTTTAATGTTCTCATGTATGTAGTAAGTTTCATTAAACTTATGTAATATGCTTTATTTGTCATCAAGAGGGTTAAAGACATCCACCCTCAATGATATTCTTGATATTTATTCCTCATTACCAAAGAATACTTATGATATTTTCATTGGCATTTGAGATATTTCTTCTACATCTTCCACCACTATATTTTTATGTATCTACATTGTGGGATAAAGGCTCCCATTGGAAGGTCCTCTTGAAAGATATAGTTTAATTTTACCATCACCTCTAACTTGTATTATTTCTCCAACATTTTATTAAATTAACAATCTTAAATATAACATTTGAGGTATTAAAGGAGTTTTTCTAAGGTGACTTAAAGCAATTATTATTTGTGAAAATTTGGTGGTTACCCAATTTGTTCTAAGAGCCAACTTGAGTTTTTCTAAAGTGGGATTTTTTTTCAAAACTCTATAGGGTGCTTTGGGCATCATTCCCTTGCAAGGAACAACTCAAGGAACAAAAAGCAAGAAAATGTTATTCCGAAGTAGATGGAATTTACTTTCATTAAATTTATTCTCTTATCGATCAGTTAAATGATGTTACATGTCTTTTGTCTCTTGATACCACACTTGATATTAAAGTAGAATAAATGGATGTGAATACAACATTCCTACATTGGGATCTAGAAGAATAAATAAACGTGAAACAACCAAAAGGTTTAATACTGAAAGAGAAGAAATACTTGGTTGAAGCTAAAAAGAGTCCCTATATAGGTTAAAGCAATCTCCAAGGATGTGGTATCAAAATTTTAATACCTATATATTGGGACTCAACTTCATAAGAATCAGAGCTTATCACAATGTGTGTTTTTAATTACTTAGTGGTAGTTTTATTTATTGTTTCTTGTATGTAGATGATATGTTATTAATTAGAAACAACATGAAAATCATCAATGAAGTGAAAAATCAAGTCTTTTGAATTTTACGTGAAAAATATTTTTGTTGCAAATTTTATTTTTGGCATGGAATTTGACAGAGATCGAGAAAATAGGAAAAAAATTTTGAATCATAGGAAATATATTGAGATAATATTACAAATATTTAATATGTGAAAATGTATATTTTCCAATGCCCCTATTCTTGTAGGTGTAAATTTATTTGTAGATCAATGTACCAAGACATAAGAAGAGGAAGAGGCTCATGTATCATGTTCCATATGCTATTTATTTTGCTAGTTTGATGTATGCAATGGTATATAATAAATATATATTACACATGTAGTGGGTGTTATGAGCTGGTATATGTCAAAACCAAGGAAGGAGCATTGGACAACTATGAGTATAGTATTTAGGTATTTGTGTGGCACAACATATTCTAGAATTTTCTACCAAGGAAGACTAAGAGAAGACAGTCTTAGAAATACATGCTTAATTGATGCCAACTAGGTAGGGAATATATATATTAGAAGATATACAAGTGGTTATGTGTTTAACCTATTTGGAGGATAAACTAGTTGGATAAGCAAAAGGCAATCTATAGTGGAATTATCAATTACAAAACTTGAATACATGGTAGCCACTCATACAATTAAGGAATTTGTATGGTTACAAATATTATTTTCAAGTTTGACAATAAAATTTCAATATTTATGATAAATAACCCAACTTATCATTCTAAGAAAAGAGTATTGATGTCAGTATCAGTTTTTCAAAGACATGGTTGAAGACAATAACATGTTGCTAGTGAAGGTGTATACTTTGGAAAATGTAGTAGATTCATTAGCAAATTCTACGGGCATTGAGAATTTCTCTTGGTGTAGAGAAACAATGGGAATTATTTCATGGACTATTGATCATGTAATCCTATGACCTCTTATATGAAAATAAAATAACAAGTGTGAAAATGTTGGGTATGTGTTATATTTGTGCATGACTAGCCCCGCAACTGATATATATGTGTGAGCTGTAGTGGTGGAGCCACAAGGGGTATGGATCCCTAAAAAATATTTTAGTCAATGTTTTGCTCCTCTTGCTACAACTTGAGTATGCTTTGATTTTCTAATTATTGGATGCATGTTTTTGGTGATTTTTGGCACACTGTTTTTGTATTTGGTGATTTTGTGGCACATGGTGTTTAAACCCATGGTTTTCTAATTCTAATTAAGGAATTAAGATTTTAATCTAATACAAGTCAACTAATAATGGGTTCTATATGTTGTGGAAATATATATATTGTATTTGAAACAAGGAATTTAATTAATGATAAAATTAAAGGTCCAACTTTAAATAGTTTACTAGTTTTCTTGGTTTAGGTTTATAAGTAAATTTCTATGTATTATGTTTGATTTCCATTGATTGATTTTATATTTATTAAGAATGTGTGTTTGCATTGCATTACTGTAAAAGGTCTAAAAAAATCCCACAAGGAATATTTTAGCTACGTTGTATTAGTTCTTGGTGTAAAACAACCATCTACTTCAAGACCAGATTATTAAGTAAAAAAATATTCCATTGACCACTTAAGACCATAAGCATATATCCTTCCATCCTCAAGCTACCTAAGTTCTTGGTCCTCTTACATTTAGGAAAAAACTCGGTATGTAGATAGAGAGTTTGAATTTTCCAGAGTAGTATTCAAAATTTGCTGATGTTTCGAATCCTAAGAGGATCCATCTTCACTGTTACAAGTCAATTTGGGCATCATCCAAAAACATAGATCAGTATCCATTAGGTTCTATCATACTCTAAATAAGTTTCTACATGCACTAAACAATTCATCCCAGATGGTTTTCCTTCATGAAAGTTTCACTGCTTAGATGCCAATTGAAGTGCTCCATTGAGCCATCACGCACCCCTAGACAGTGGTAATTGATTTGCAGAGCATCCCATGCAAGGTTGCATTGATGAGGATATAAGCCTAATTTAAGGTGTGTCGGTCGACTAGAGCGATTTTTTCATTGGATTCTGGGAATCTTCCCAACCTCTAGTGGTTTCTATAAGTTATTCCAACTTTCACCTCATTTGATAGCTTCGAATATGGACACCATGGAGCCATTAAACCTCTTATCATCCTACTACCATGAACAAAGAATCCTATTCATCCAATTTTTGAAAATCCGTTCAATGATTCATTTATGTCAAACTACCTTCATCTACATATAAATAGAGCACTTATCATAGTGCACAAGAGAGCAAGAATTTATATTAAGTAGAGTTATGCTGGTGAGATCACAGCTCTTGGAGGTGTCATCTGCATGTAATGTTATGCTGTTGGAGTGACGATGCTGGTGTGATGAGGATGGGACTGAAGTTGGAGTGAGTGACATTGAATCGATCCAACTGGTTGTAACTTCTCCTTCTACTTCATAATAAAGACATATGTTCCTTTCCTATTTCATGTGTCGCTGACGTTATATATGTATTTACAAATATAATAGATTCAATTTTTTTAACATGAATAGATAATTTGCCTTTATGTCATTTTTTTTCTTCTGTTTTCCATTATGGGTACCAATCAAGCAAGTTCAGTTCAATTGAGAGTGATGGAAGTGATGAAGGGAGGCGAGGAAAAGAGAACAGATTACAAGTAGGTTTTCTTCCCTTATATATTCATTTTAAGGAAAAGGTCAAATATCTTTCTTTCTGTTGTTCTAAGTGATACCACCACACTTAGGGAAAGCATACTTATCCATAGGTTTAATTTTTGTATAACAAATTAGCGACCATACTAGGGATTGACGGATCATCCGTGGTGGTTTTATCCTTATCCATCAACCTCTAGTAGACTTTACCTACTTAATTTCAGTCATTTCAATGTGTTTTAGCAAAATTAGTGTGTTTGGTTTCTTTCTTATAATTTCCTCTGGCACCAATGCAATGTTGATTTGGTTTTTTCTTGTACACAGTGATACACCGAACACATCATTCAGGGAGATTTATTGCACGTACATAAGTCCTCGGTTTTATGGGGTAGTATATTGTAGTTCAAAGTTGCTTGGTAAACCTTTTCCCTAACATTACCCCCTTTTTGTTTATTTTTTTTTGTATTTAAATAAATCATCAATCGTGGAAGAAGATCAACCCTTTTCACATTGTTTGCATAGGACAATGAATAAACCACCTTTACCGCCAAAAGCTACACCTAGTAGAAAAATACGAGCTTGTCCTACCAAGTCTGGTACCTCTAGAACCTCTGATGCTACTTCATATGATATACAAGAGACATTTTATCCTTTGAGTACCGATTCTCGATTCATTTGGACTGATCCCGATTTATTTGCTACTATCGAGACGGAACCCTCAAAGTTACCTAAGGACACTAAAATTCAATCCAGTGAAATGATAAATTCAGAACCCAAGCTTGTTCAACTGGAATTTAATCTAGAACCTATTGTTCTTTTACCAGAACATCTTGATCTTGAATTTGAACAACTAGAAGTTGTTCCCATGCAACCATCTCATCCTCAGTCATCCATAACCATTGAGTCTTCCTCTTTACTGCAGAGTTTACCACATGAAATTTATCTCGATCCTGACGATTAAGTACTTCCACCTAGTTTGATTTCAGTAGAGGAATAAATTCAGGAAGAGACAACCCCTTCATCACCCACTCATTTTGGGTTGGGGCTTCATTTGTACCCGTGTTTTTCTCATATGACCTACTCTTCTCCTATTGATCATGCTCACTCTCAAGTCCCCATATATTTGTTAGAGTATTTGTTGGGTTATTTAACCAAGGCTGAGACAAAATCCCAGATTGTACCATCTATTACAGTTGTGACAACATCTATTGTTTCTTCATCTTCGATGTTTTCTACGACACCTAAGTCTCATCTCTAGGGTGGTATGTCCATCCCACTGGATTACCATGCTTTAAATGGAACCTACTTTGGTGTCTCTTCTAGTCCATGGACTTCACCCATTTCATCATCTGGAATTTTATCTGGTTCATCTCTTACGAGTAATGAACGACCTAATCCTTTATTGACATCATCAGCTCAATATCAGGCTATTCCATCCAATTACCATCCATCTTATCCAGTATCTACTGGATACCAATCATATGAAAGTTAGTATGTGCAATATCCTTATACTCCATATGTTGGGCGGCCACATATGTTCGAGCCATATGGCAATACTCCATCATTTTTAGGTCAATCATATGCTGGAATGCATGTTTTTCAATGGCAGCCTACTTTTCCTATTCTCCTAAAAATGGTTGTGTATCAATATCAACTAGTTCAACCTATTTCATTTGTGCCTACTATGTAGGTTATTACATCTATGGGTATTGCTCAATCTGCTCAAGCAAGTCCTTCAACCCCTAACCCTCAAGTTTTAGTTCTACAAAATCCGTCTTCCCAGGCTGGTATTCAACAACCATCTGTAGCGGGAGTTTCACAACCACAGGCTAGTTTACCTTTGCTACAGGCTTCTACCAACCTCATATATTCACAACCGGGTCTGAATTATGCTAGCGGGAAACAATTTTATCAAATCCCATGGCAGCCACAACAACCGTTCCAACAGTTTCAAGCTTACCCTAGTCCTGGTCAACAAGCCTACCCCTATCTAGGTTACCAAAAAAAGTATCCATTTGTTGGTACACAACAGCCTATTACCCAGACAATTCCATCTTATCCTGGTTATTCTTAAACTGGCCTAAATCAATAGTTGTCGTTTGTTGAAATGTTAAAGTTACCTGATTTAAACTGGCTCACTAATGATCCCATTCATTACTTACCTTGATGGTTGGTTATTCCTCATAAATTACCCTTAGCATTCCAAAATTCAATGTAAATTCTATAGAAGACCTGTCTACGCACGTCATGACTTATCATTTATGGTGTTCATCTAATTCCTTAAATGAAGGTTTTGTTAGATTGTGTCTTTTCCAATGAATGCTTATTGGTCTGGCTACGAAGTGGTACATTGAATTACCACGAGCTTCTTTTGATAATTTTACAATTTTAGCCACTACTTTTTTAACCCACTTCTAGTTACCCATCAGATATGAAACTAGAACGGAAATTTTTAACAGCTTTAAACATACCACTGCTACTCATATATCAGATCATATACATGAGTGGCCTCATCATTGTCAAATGGTTAAAACATTTTTTCTTGATCAACTTTTAGTTGAGTGGTTTATTAAGTCCTTGTTTCCATCTATCACTGAGAATTTGGCTAAAGGTGGTGTTTTCACTAAAGATCAAGTAATTTCTCATGCCCAATATTTGGATTTGATTTACACTTAGGCTAGCATGCTTGATGAAAATATTCTAAATGCGTCGCGACCAAATTTTACTATTCCTCCTTTTCCATATAGTGAGGGCATTCATGATGGAAATGGTGTGATTGGTTCTACTAGCATTCCAGTGGTAAGTAGACCATCTGGTTCTACACTTTCTGTTTCAAATCAAACCCCTATTACATCTGATCCTGTGTCTTCTTTTGAAATAAATGACGTGTCATCTGACAAAGGAAAAAGTGACAAGCAACATGGAAGTAAGAAGAAGGGGAAAGATGAGAAGAAATCAAATTCACCCCCGTAGGAAAAATCATCTTATTCATTCAGTTCTTTTCGGAAACCTCGTTACCCTTGCTTGATATGTAATGAGGAGCTTTAAAAAAAAAATGTCCTCAATGCTCAAAAGTCTCAAAGCTTCTTAAGACTTCTAACACATCTGCAGTGTTGAAAAATCCTTATCCGAACCTGGAAACACATATGGCTTCTACAGATCCTTCTTCTAGTTTGCAAGTGCTTATGTTATCTACCACTAAGCCCAAAACGGATGTTTTGGTGTCTACTCGAAGTAAATATTACATTAATCCATTTTCGTCGTCAAACGTTAAGGCTACAAATAAACCTACTGCTTCAAATTTGACCTCATATGACTCAACTCTACTGTCTATCATTCCAGAGTTAACAATAAAACCACCAAAGGGAGTTGTTCATAAATCGACATTTAACCCTCAAGCTTGTGCAACTCAAAATTATAACGTAGTCGAAGATCGGCTCAGTCACTTCTGCTATGTCAACGCTTGAGGTTCTTCATAATTTTCCCTCCCAAAAGCAGGCTTTGTTGTTAGCAATTGGTAGAATCAATCCAACAGATTCTAATCTTGTAGTCTTTAATCACATGGGTTATGTACCACAATTAGCATTCTTGATTCAAGTACATGTCCTGAATCGCCTCATTCATTGGACTATCATTGATGAAGGTGCATCTACTTGTATCATGTCTATGATTTTATGGAAGTCACTTGGCTCACCAACTTTATCACAATCACCTACGATGTTGAAAGATTTTGAGGATCGTACATATAAGCCTTGTGAAATTCTCAGTAACCAGCAAGTTGAACTAGGGGGAGAATCAGTTACTATTGAAGTTGAGGTTGTTGATGGACCCCTTGACTAAAATATATTACTTGGAAGACCATGGTTTTATGCTATGGTTGTGGTAGTATCTACTTAATTTCATATGGTCGTCTTCCCCCATAAGGGAAGTATCACAGTCATTGATCAAATCTCTTTATTTGCCTCTGGTTCCCAGGCAACTAGAAGCGTTTCATTTGTTCACAGACCCCCAACATCTCTTCAGAACATTGGTGTAGGACTCTTTAAGTATTCTTCCCTAATGGGCACCTTTTCTTTACTATCGCATGCGACATCGGTGGAAATCGCAAATATAGAGACCTACAATATGATATCTTCCACTTCATTTGAGTTAAGGAAGATTCCCAATGATTCTGAAATAGATAGGCTAGGTGAAATCATGCCCCTAAGTCCAATTGAGCTACCATAGCAATCAATCTTTTTGGCTTATGTAGCCAATCCAAACTCTTTGTTGTCGACCGTTTGGGTTGATTGTTCTTTGGATTATGGTACTTCTTCTGATCCTTTTTCATCTGTATTCTCAACCGATGAGAGCATTATGGAATCCATAATGCTGGAAGAAGAACCATGGGAAGATTCACATCAACGATCCCATCTTCCAAATTATAAAGAAGATCATTCATTTGAACTATATCACCCTACAGTCATTTATTTCTTAACGAATTCTATTCCTATCCACGTCATCGATTCTGAGTGAAACCCATCAAATATCGAAGAAAAAATTTATATCAATATTTCAACCAAACTTGGTATTGTAGAAAACATTCATGTCGGTGTTTCTTGTTCTCCATCTGAACTTTACAGTTACCGCACTCTTTTTCGTGAATTCTGAGATGTATTTGCTTGGTAATATGAGGAAATGCCAGGCATCGACTCCAACACTATTGAATATGAGATGAAAATGTACTCTGATGTAAATCCGGTATGACAACACCTTCGTCATGTTCACCCTAATAATTTTTTTGCAATTAAAACAGAGGTTGAAAAAATTTTGCTTGCTGGATTCATTTACCATGTTCCGCTTACCGATTGGGTTTCCAATATTGTTCCTGTCATGAAGAAATAGGGGAAAATTAGAGTTTGTGTCGATTATCTGGATGTTAATTAGGCTTGTCCTAAAGAAAATTATCCCACTCCCTTTATCGACCAAATTATTGATAAATGTGCCATACGTGAAATATTTTCTTTCATGGATGGATTTTCCGGTTACAATCAGATCAATATTCACCTAGAGGACCAATATAAAATAGATTTTATCTTTCGCTGGGGCATATTTGCTTATCAAAATCTCCCTTTTGGTTTAAATAATGTTGGGGAAACATTCTAGAGGGTAATGAATTATGCTTTCCATGACATCAAGCACATAGTTCAACCATATCTGGATGACTTACCTGCACATTCACAGAAACGAGCTGACCACCCGCTACATTTGAGAGCAATATTTCTACAATGACGTCACTACAAAATACCCCTCAATCCACACAAATTTTTGTTTGGTGTTGGTTCTAATCATTTTCTTAGATTCATCATGTCAAAACAAGGAATTCAGCTTGATCCATTGAAGGTCCGGGACATTCTTTATTTTCCTGCTCCTTCCAATCTTCTTCAGTTACAGAGGCTCCAAGGGAAGGCTAACTTTCTATGGAGGTTCATTCCTAACTACATCATAATGGCTAAAGGATTTACTCGACTCTTGAAAAAGGGGATTCCATTCCATTAGGATGAGGTTGTGCAAGCTTCCTTTAGTGTTCTTAAATATACCTTGATCCGAGCATCATTAATCTATCCCCCAAATTATCAGAGTGATTATTTCCTGTATCACTATGGTTTTATTCCAAGAAGAAGATGGGATTGAACATTTGATCTATTATTTGAGTCGTAATCTCAAGGATACAGAAGTTAAGTACAAATATGTTGAGAATCTTTCTTTGGCAGTTGTTCAAGCTGTACAAATATTTCACCATTATACCCTACTTCGAAAGACCATTTTCATTTCAGATTGCAACCCTATGACATACATTCTGTCATGTCAATTGATGGGGGGTTAATATTAAAAATGGATCATTATTTTGTAGGAATTTGATTTGGAATTCATAAAATCCAAGTCAAAGAAGTCTTTGGTGTTTGCTGAGCTTATATGTGACCTTCCTTCGATTAGCATTGAATCTACTACGGAACCATCAATTTCAGACGAGTCTTTGTTTCTGATTGATTCATCTGACCCGTGGTATGGATATTGCATCATCTGTCTCTAGCCCAAACCTTTTCAGCCCAATACCTCTCGCTCACAATAACGACGTATTCGATACCAAGCCAAAGATTATCTGATCGTTGGCAATACACTTTATCGTCGTGGTGTCAATACAATTTTACGTAGGTGCCTCACTCATGAGGAGGTCGGGAAAGTTTTAAATAATTTCCACGCTGGTGCTTGTGGTGGAAATTTGACTGGTTATGCTACCATGCAGAATATTCTCCACACTGGTTACTTTTTGCCTACCATATTTCGCGACTATATTATCGCAGTTAGAAGTTGTCATGATTGCCAAATTTTTTATCGTAAAACCTGCTTACCGCCAGCACTAATGCATCCTGTTGTAGTTGTTGGACCATTTGCAAAATGGGGCACTGACTTCATGACATGTAACCTCTGCTCGGCTAGGGGGCATGGGTATATTATTATCGACATAAACTATTTTAGCAATTGGGCAGAGGCAATGCCTACATTTAACAACGCAGGACATACAACTGCATTGTTCTTTTTTAACCATGCGGTTACATGGTTTGGTGTGCCACAAGCCATAGTCACAGATCATGGAAAAAAAATTCTCAATCACATGATGGATGAGTTTACTGCCAAGTTAGGACTGTTGCATAATAATTCTACCCCTTATTATTTGCAAGATAATGGACAAGTTGAATCTATCAAAAATATTCTTAAGTGTATGCTTCAACGCGTGATTTGGGTTCATAAATGAAACTGGAATTTGATCCTATACTTAGCTTTGTGGGAATATCAAACCTTAGTGAGAAACGCAGCCGGATTTACACCCTTTCAGTAGGTTTATGGTCTGGAAGTTATCTTACCAATACAATGTGAAATTCCATCGTTGAAACTCGCGATTGACCTACTAACTAACACTTCTAATGAAGAGGCATGTCTTTTAGATCTCATCCATCTAGATGAAACACGTCGTGAAGCCGCATTGGCCAAAAAATCACATAAGAGATGAATTAAGGTGAAATATGACCACAATTTCAAGCCTCGCACCTTCTCGGAAGGAGACCTATTCTTGCTTTATGATTAGGAATCTGATAAGATAGGAACAGGGAAATTTGAACCATTATGGCATGGCCCTTACATTGTCAAGCACATTCTGGCTAAGGGTGCCTACGAGTTGGTAGATTATGATGGGATTCCATTGTCACAACCTCACAATGGGTTGTATCTTAAATGCTACTATGCATGATGTTGTGTAGTAAACGCTGTATTATATGCTTTGATTGTGTGTGTGTAGCAATGTGTCTTTTAGAGTTTTTCATGTGGTTAGTAATTCTCTTTACATTTTTTGTAGATGTCAGAATAGTCAGAACCATTTGTTGGATATGTCGATGGTGCTAAGCGTAGTTCTCAGAATATATCCTCTGCAACATGAGCCATATTCGCTCCAAGTGGCGAGTTAGTGAGTTTCCAAGGGATTTGTATTGGTCGATCGACCAACAATATCACTGAGTATAGCGGGTTGATCGAACTCCTCTCTAACTCCATTTCACTTGGAATTCATCGCATCATCATCAGGCTGGACTCACAAATTGTCATACTACATCTTACTAGCATTTATAATGTCTAAAATCCAGCAATTCATCGCATGTTCCTTAGAGTTCATCTTTTGAAAATAAATTTTGATTACATCCAATATCAACACATTTCTAGAAATGTTAACACTTTATTTGATTCTTTGTTGAATTATGTGTTAAATAGACATTTGAAACATATGTAAAGATATATTTTCAATTCAGATCACACAATTGAATAGGATTTCACACGATCATAGAAAAACACTGAAAGTAAAATAGATTTATATCGAGTTTTTTACAAAACTTGTGTCCAAGACATGTTGGTCATCTGACCTCAAAATGTATACAGACATAGCATAATCTAAGTAGATCACCTAGTGATGCTCATGATAGAAGGTCATTTTTTGGGCTATCATGCACAATAGCCTCATCCAACAAATAAGCACACCAATGGTAAGGTGTTGCAGCCTCATAGGTAACTCCTCGATCCGTACATCTGGTATCCCAAGAGTCAATCCCTCCACATGCTGCTGCAACTCAACAAGAGTCTCAGCTAAATCCAAATCTCGAAGGACTGCTCTCCCAACAATCCTCTCTGCTGGTTCTCTTGCCTGTTGTGCACGAACCACTGGTCGAACAATACCCACATATGCATACATAAAAAATGTTTAGTTTAGTCTAAGAAACATAAAAAAACACAAAAATATGTAAAAAAAACCAAAAATCAAAAGCATGGTAAAAAATTTTACCTAGAGCATCCCATTGAGCGTCGGTTGGTAAAATCAAATCTAGATCTCCACGGAAATCCATCCCTGCATATGGATTCTCATCTATGAAGATATTTTTTCTTCGGAGCCAACTGAAGAATGCAATGGAAAATAATATCGATGACTGACCAGCATGTCTAGCCATCAGCTCAACCCACTGTTGCATCTGTGGATCTCTAGGACCAGCTAATCCCAGTATCACATGCTATGGCTGCATCAATGGAACTCACTCCAAAACGAAAGTGATCAAGATCGACCCATAGCTGAAACTATTCGTCTTTCCACTTTTTACATTGGTAAGTTGTTCTTTCATCTGAAGGAGTATTGCTTCAGTCCAGTTGAACACGGTTGGCTCGAGACACTCAAGCACATAGTGCATGTATGATTTGTTCGTGACATGAAGTGTCACGTTGGCATCCAACTTTGCAATAGTAAATAGGAGCGTTTTCAAATGCATATCACGTACATCTTTGATATTTATCTTTCCATCTTCGCTAGGCTTAGTTCCTGGTCGACAAAGCTGTCGGATGTAGTCCTTCGTTGTTTCACCTCCATGAATGGAGCCCAGAAAGGAAATGGTGGCACCATATCTTGAAAAACATATCAGAAAGTAAATTTCATCAACCAATATTGGGAGCACTTTGTCCATAATGTGAAATGGCTATAGTGTTGGGTCCCATGAACAGATCAAGAACTCGAATAGTTCCATGTGTTGCCTCATCCCTAACAATCTAAAGTACTTGAGAAACCCACAGTCTCTCAGGGCTCTCATAGTGCTAGTATCATTTATGGAAACCATATCCTATTCTTCATGTTCTCTTTCTTGCCATGTAATCAACATTCTGATCTGATCAAAGTCTGAAATCAAACCATACACTTAGCTAGGATCCATTCCATGCAAAAAACTGGAGAAATTTTGGGTAAAAAACAAGATGCATGTTTCTAAAATACGCCCAATGCACTCTTGAGTGGAATAAAGATCATTTCAGAGGAACTTGCCTTCTTTCCAGCCTCTCTACAATGCACTTTTCAACATCCAAGGGTGCGTTGGTCCTAGGGCATTCTATATTTATCCTAGGAGCCCCAAAACCCTGAAACATTTTCATGAAACTGAACAAGAATGCAACTAATAGATAGAGGAAGGTAAGATTTCCTACCTGGTCTGGACGACATGAGAAATGGTCCATAGAATCTGTCGCAATCAGTTGTTGAAATTCGAGGGTAAAACTGGCTCAAAGCATTGAAATCTAAATGGTAAAAATGACTTGGTAATTTCTTATTTTAATAGTATTTTTTATTAATTTATGCATATTAAATGAATTGAATATGGTTTTTACCAATTTTTACTATTTAAATAGGTATTTTTAATCCATTTGGTGGTGTTGGGGTTCCTATGTTTTGGCAGATTTGGAAATACCAAAAGATAAGACAACATCAAACCACTTTGGGGCCCTAGGATCTAGCCCTCCTGGACCTGGAGAGGGATCTCTCCAATACAAAAAAGAATGATATATCTTTGAAAGCTCAAATGAGATGTTAGGCTAGTTATGAAGCACAAAGGGGGTTTTAAAATGATTTGGTTGGTTGGTTGCTAAGTTGGTCATGAAATCATGGGTTGAGAATGTAATGGGAGAAAAAGGAACAAAGCAGCAGGATGTTTCAGCAAAGGGGATAGGTCAAGAAAGTGCCATCCATTGGGCTATGGAGTCATGAAAGGATAATTACTTGCAACAACTAGCCAAGGCTTTCAGAGGGCAAGTCATCTATGCTAAAGGATCTCTTTAGATAGATGATGGGATGGAACATTAAGGATTGAAAGTGAAAGAAGGAAAGAAACCCA
Source organism: Pinus albicaulis (assembly GCA_034641835.2). Taxonomy (NCBI): domain Eukaryota; kingdom Viridiplantae; phylum Streptophyta; class Pinopsida; order Pinales; family Pinaceae; genus Pinus; species Pinus albicaulis. Next base: position 1,632,948,809 of record CM076579.1, on the reverse strand, counting down.
GTTTCTGTCTATAGATCAGGCCAGAGGTCATTTAACTCTAGACCTGTTTGGACATACTCATAGGAAACTCTCAAAAGAGGGAAAAAGGAGCAGCTTATATATCGGACCAGAGGTCATTTAACTCCAGGTCAGCTTTAGCATGCTCCAAGGGAAAACAGAGATAAGTTTAACAAGAGATATTGTAAAGGCCAGCTTGTTGCACAAGGATCCTAGTGGACAGAGCTAACTCTAATCCCTAGTTTTCCAAAATTTTCCATCTTGAACCCAACAAGAACATCTAAGAACAGATTCATTTGATTCATACATTATCTAGCAGGCAATAACATCCACTACACTGGTTAAATCAAGTGAAATCAACTCTTAGATCACACATTTAGCAGAAAAACATTGAAGGCAAGGAGAGCAGAGACATAGGGTACCTAACAAGGGTAAATCCTATGTCATGTTTCTGATGCAAGCCAGTAGAACAATGAACAACATGAAAATCTAATAAATAGAGTTAGAAAAAACATCACCAATAGTAATAGACCAGGATCCTGTGAAATGTGCTTGATTAATGATGCAAAACCAGTCATATACACTGAGCTCAAAGGCTAATACAGTTCAGACTTCTTCTCCCAGCCTACTACATACAACTACTCTGCTACTCCCTCCCAAGACTGTTCTAACAGTCAGAATGAACCCTCTAACAGCAACGACAGCAGCCGAACAACAACCTCTGCAATTCGTTCTTGGGAATTCTTATAGGAGAATGAGAGCAACAAGGGTAGATACAAATTAAATGTGTTCATTAAGACAGAGTGGTGGAAATGCCCGAGCCCACTCTGCTTAATAGCACCTATTTCGCTGTAATTACTCTGTAGACCAGTTTGGAGATCTCTTTCAGGTTGATTTTGACCTCTGTTGTTTCGTGAAGAACTTCTCTGGCTGCTTGGAGCTCTGCTCTAGCCTTCTAGAATAAATGACATGGATGGGAAAACTGCAAGGCTCTCCATACCTCATAACTGATGTCTAGACAGTCTTTAAGAATCTCTGTCAATATAATTAACCATTTTAGGGCTCAAGAAGATATGAGGAGTGATGTAGGTAAACGTCCTTCCTGGAGAAATGCGTTCTGCTGATATCAAAACACAGATATGACCCTTTGCGTGCTTCATTTGATCTTCAAACTGCGCCTTCATTTCCTATGACCCTGATTCTAAGTCTTCACTCCTCATCCTTTCAGACTTTCCATCCGCCGTTTAATAAAACCAACCTTTTAATAAAAATTGCTCTAAATGAAATTTTCCTTTAGTGAAGGGAAAAGGTTTATTTGCATGGGAAAATGAGAAGGGGGAGAAGGCGGGACCCATATGAATCGCAATCGCAAATCGGGAGTGGAGTGGAATGGAATGACACATAGAAAACTTCCGATGCGATTGGGACCAACCCTTTGTAAAACTGAAAATCATACGAATTTCCAATTTACAAAGGAAATGCCTCATATTATATGAATGGGGCGGAAGAGTGGTACAGTGGGCCCGACAGGTCTAATCGTAATCGGAGATCAGGAGCGGGCGGGCAATCGCAATGGGAATTTCAAACATTGCGATGCAATCAGACGAGGGCTTGTGATCGGGTGGATCGGAAGAGGAACTGTGATGATTGCAATCTTAGTATATTGCGATGCGATTAATCGCGTCGCAAACACTTGCGATGCGATTAATCCCATCGCAACTACTTGCGATTGGAGTGATCGGAGCCACACAAATAAAACATGCGATTGGACAGAGCTTGCGATTGCTATTGCAAATGAGGTGGGTTATATATATAACACAAAACTTTATAATAAAGTTTTATGCAATACATGGCGAGGTATGGAAAGGGGAAGCGGTTACAAAGGGCGGGACTTTATAATATAAAGTTTTATTATAAGGTCCTTCGGGTCATGGAGGGGAAGTGGTTTATAAATCACATATTTTGTTTTAACATGATTTAAAATGCGATTTAATAATCGGAAAGGGGGAAAAATGGTCTTAAAAGGGAATATTAAAACTTTAAACATAGAGTTAAAGGGAAACATGGGAAATAGGGGATATATGGGGATATAAGGGCTTTTACTTCACTTAGGCATAGAATTCAATCCAGAAGTCAGTTTTGAGAGTGTAGCATACCGTTGGAAAGATATTTTCGGGCTCTCTTGGATGGCTCTTCTTGGAGGATGATTTGGTGCTAAAACTGCTGTGGAAAACTTCTCTGAAGGCAGGGACATCAGAATCCACAAGGAGGCTTCAAGGATGATGTGTTTTCGGAGGAAATGCATTCCTTGAAGGCTCAGAAACATTTTAGCCCCCTGTTTTCTTGTCAAAAAATTTATAGGGGGCTAATAGTGGCTCCACATGGGGATGGCTTCTTCTTGGAGGAGTCAAGAATTCAGAAAATGATCTTTGGTGTAGGCCAGATGCCTAGCGCTTGACTCATTCATTTCTCTCTTGGATCAGCTGCCACAAATCATGAAGACATCATATCAACAGTAAAATTCTCCCATACAACTACCTACCCACACTATAGTCCTAACATTTTCTTGTGGGTGCATTTGGACTTGCGGACCCTTTACATCATCAATTTTTACAAACAGGAAAATAAACCTATTCTACTTCTACCCTTATTACTCCATGAGGCCAGATTAGACTGTTGGCCTCATAGCTTCTCTACCTAATCTAATATCTGCTAGGATTAAACTGTCTGGCAGATTTCTTCTCTACATTCTAAGACAAAAATTGAAAAATAGTCAAGCCAGGATTAGACTGTCTGGCTTGCTGGGCTTTGCAGAAATTAAAACAACTAACTACATGATCACAGACTGAGCTTTATTTCAGACTTCCTACCTACCCTACTCTACTTGGAAATCTCTCATGTTCTAGGTGATACAATAATGCCAGTGCAGCCAGTCAAGCAGTAACAAAAGAGGATATGAACACTAACTGCCTGTCAGAGATAACCACAGGCTGCTCTGCATATGGTCCTTCCAAACTGAGGTCACCATCAGTAGTGACCACTCCTGATAAATTTGGCCCGTGCTAAGGATCAACGCTAAAGTAATTGAGCTAATCAAGGCCTCCATGTACTCTGCCACAGGATCAACGAACACATGATGTACACTCTCTTCTTTCTGGCCTGCCATGATTGGTAGGCCGTTTGCGTCCTGAGCAGCTTCGATTATTGCATCTTCCACTGCATCTTCAGTGTGGCTCATGAAATCCGGATCCTCTTCTTCTTGTATTTCGAAGAGCAGTGGAATCTCTTCTCTTTTGGGGGGCGTTAGACTTTCCAAAAATCCTCTCGGGTCTCTGAACTGATATGATCTTTCCTGTGAGTTCAAAAGTTCGATCTTAGCTTCATACCTTTCAATCCCCAGCTCTAGAAAAATTTTCTTGATCACAGGTCCGCCTTTTGAGCTGAGAGGAATAACCCCTGGAAGGTCCTCCACCTTATATTCTGCCAAATCACTAGAAATCGTATCACGACATAATGCCATGAAATCTGGAAACATTTCTGCAAACCATTCAGGGTCTTCCATTAGTGAAGTGACTTGGTCTTTGGCATGGATGATGTTGTACTGCGACATGGTCTCCCAGTGGAGTCTTGTGAACACACAGATAATCAGCGGCCTACTGATCACCAATGGAGTCTTTTAATCATTCAGGAAATGTGGAGTCGCCAGGTGGATGATTTACAATTTTTCTGTCCACCACAGTGATTTACCAAATCAAGCTTTTTGTCTTATTCCCCAGTGGAGTCGCCATTATGTTGGGGTTCCTATGTTTTGGCAGATTTGGCAATACCAAAAGATAAGACAACATCAAACCACTCTGGGGCCCTAGGTGTTGAGCCTCAAAATTGTGCTTTCCTTCACCTCATTTTCTTAAACATGTACTCATTTCTCTTTAAATAGATTTAATCATTATTACTAGTTAAAATTACTTCTAGAATGATTTGGAAACATTAATTTGTGATTTTTCCATTATAAAGCATTTTTGGCCAGGAACTGAATGCGGAATACGGAACGGCAGTAGCTAGCACGGTGATTCCCGGGTGTTGTGCAGCTGCCTTCATGTTTGAGTATGTTCCAGGTGGCCTCTTGAGAAAAAGCGCATATGGGCATGATCCACGTCATGTCTACATGGTTCGTTGCTCATCATGGAGGAAGAAACGAATTCTGGGTAAGGTTTTGAACGTGGGGAACACATTTATGAAGGAAGACTCCTATTAGGACTGTCTCAGTCCAGATGTCTTTTCTTCTTCACGCAGCCACTTCAAAAGAGTTCTAACGTGATTCGGATAAGGAAAGACATTGTTACACTTGAAATCCCTTGTCTTTCACCAACTTGTTGTCCACTTAATCCATTTTGCCCAGAGATCCCTTCTACCGTGAATCAAATCGGCCCTACAACAGCCTCACATCATCACCTCATAACTTCTTTGACCTGTTTGACCCCATAGCCCAATTTATCTACATCTTGTTATCCAGTTTATGTATTTGATCAGTTTCATCCCTCACAAACTTAAAAAACCAAAAAACTAAAAACATACTTCATAACTAGCCTAATATCAAAACACCACAAGTAAACACACCGACATCTGTTACATATATAGAGAGAGCCCTCTCTGAGTCCAGGAAGGCTAGGTCCTTGGGCTCCAAAGCTTGGTTTGATGTTACATCGTCATTTGGCTAGCCAATCGGCCAAATCACGGGACCCTAACATGTACTCTAGAGCGTGGTCCAGAAGTCTCGTTAATAACTTCAAGTGTGTTCTTCTGAAGAAATCCAACTGATGGTACTCTGTGGTAGCCTTCTGAAATAAGTGAACTGGACGGAAAATCTGCAAGTCTCTCCATATCTCCATAATTACTGCCCAGACAGTCTTAAATAAGATTTCTGTCAGTAACATACATTTAAGGGCTCGAGGAGGCATGGAGATTTCTTGTAGGGAGGTTTCATGTCTGGAGAAGAGTACTCTGCTAATATTAAACATAGGTCAGACTTGTTTCGTGCATTTGGTATTCAAACTGTGCCCTTTCCTTTGAATGTGGGGTTAAACATTAATCATAACAATAATAATCATTAACCCCTTTGAATCTCTTCTGCTGGTCTGTTGGCGAATGCTGAAACGGCCTCTCTGTGCTATCTGCACAATAAAATAAACTGTCCACAACCCGAGCAGTGGTGGAGAAATGCTGCGGAGGCCAGAGGAGTGGTGGTGGAGCAGTGGAGAAATAGTGGAAACAATGAAAAGTGGCGGAGAAATGATCACATTGTGTAAACCCAAAGGTTAAACTTTTGGGGGGAAAAACAAAGGAAAATACGAAAAAACAATGAACGGAGCTGTGGATGTGGGACCAGGGGTATATCGCAATTGCAAGCAGAGACGGGAGCGAGCGGAAATCGCATCGCGGAAACAAAAAATGCGATTATGCGATCGGGCGGATCGGAGGTGCGATGGGGATGTTGCGACGCAGTCGGACGGATCGGAATGGTGGCGTGATTAATCGCATCGCAAATATTTGTGATGGATGATTGGAATATTTAAACAAAACATGCGACATGCGATATTGCAATTAGTGCCTTAAGGGGCAGCACTCGGTCATAGTGCTTGATTACATGGGGAAAAAGCTAAAGGGGCTGGCAGAAAAGGGGTTAAGCCCTTTTATAAAGGGAGAGTGGGTTTTATAGCACTTTAATGGATTTTAAAGCCTATAAATGGTAACGATAAGGGAGAAAAGGGGATTTTGGGAAAACAAAGGGTAGGGGAAGAATTTGAAGGGGATTTTGGGGGGAATTGAAAGTTAAGAAGGGAGATAGAAGGGGAGACACAGGGGAACAAAATAGAAGCTAAGTAGGGGTGAAATAAGAGGGAAAAAAGGAAGCCTTTGGGCATTTCTTCACCAACAGAGAGGCTTTATAATGGAAATCAGCAGAGGGGATTTTATCAAAGGACAAGAGGCACAAGGAGGCTTCAAGGATGATGTGTTTTTAGGGGAAATGCATTCCTTGAAGGCTCAACAACATTTTAGCCCCCTGTTTGCTTGTCAAAAATTTATAGGGGGCTAACAGTATGATTGAGTTTCCACCTTCTTGTATTGCAACAAACCTTTTTGAGGGTTGTGGAAACCTATTGTTGCATGATCCAAAATCATCACTTACTGCTAGTCTAGAGCAGCAGAGTTGCACTGCGCTGTCCAAGAGCAGCAGTGAAGAAATGAGGACCCATTCCTCATGGGAGCATTCACATGGCAGCTTCATTCATGAAGCAATGGAGGGAGGAATGGTAGATGGTAGACATCTTGAAGTGAGAAACCCTTTCTCCTTTCCATATGACCCTTTCTCAATGAGCACTCCCCAACTCAAATAGAAACTTCTACCTGCAAAAGATCCAAAGCCTTATTGGTTTTGGAAGGCCATGCATGAGGAGGGAATATCATGGAGAGATTTCATTAGAGGTGCACTTCAACACATCATGAAGTGCAAAGTTCTTCAACAGTCTAAGGAGGCTCTTTTTTTCTCACACTTGGATCCTCATGGATTCAAGGAGGAACAAATAGATGACGGAGGACATCTTCGGATGGATAACATCACTCATGTTTGTGTTGGAAACTTCCTGAGCCATACAAATCATGATAGGAGGTTTTTTCCTACCACCTATTTGGGCCTTATGGGATCAAATTGATCCTTGAGAAGATTGCATTTCAACATCGCATGAAATGCAAGAGAAAAAATATGATTTGGGAGAATGATAGTCTTCCTTGGGAGAGTGTTAAGGAAGAACAAGATGGAAGGTAGCCACATGTGAATGGATGGGTGTGGATGATGATCAAGGAGCTAGGAAGCTACTTGAAAATCTATGATACTGGGAAGCAGGAGGCTTGGTTGTGTTGGTTACTCTTGAAAGAGTTTGCTCATCATCATCTTTCTAAGGGTATGTGGCAGGATACTTGCATCATGGGGCAGCAAGGAGTATGGACATTGTGTTGAAATAACATTATTCATGTCAATCACCATGTTTTCACTACATGATTTGGATGATGGAAGTATGAGGAGGCAGCAAAAGATTTTGTTGCTTGGGATGTTCTTGGGAAAGCAAGGGCATATTTTCTCTCACAGTTTTCATGATGTTGCAGGAGTAGAAGATGGCACTATCACAGTGCAAAGGGGCTACTCCTTGGCCTTAGATGTTCAAGAGGTACTTTCCCCATGGGAGATACTTCTTATGTGTAGCAACATTATGGGAGATGCCTTTGACATTCTGCATGTCAAAGATTGGAGCCATGAGTTGGAGGCAGCCTATTTGCATAGGCCAATAGCATTGTCACTTTGGAGCTGGGGTTTATTGATGGAGTATCCCCAGGATCACTTCACACTTGATGCACTTGATGGGAAAAGAGGAGGTAAGGAAGATGAGGTAGTAGATGGGGACATCTATTACTATGATGTACTCTTCTTGTCTTGGGTTGCCAAGCATGAGGGAGAGGATCTGCAAGCAGCACTTGGTTCATTTCTCTTTATGGAAGTGTGCCAAAATAATATGGAGGATCCATTCATGGATCCATGTGTCTTCTTACTTCCAACATATGGTGAGAGCTTTGTTTGTGCAACACAATATTTGCATGCTCTTACCATCTCTTGGCAGTGCATTGCTCCAAAAGTAAGCAAGCTCTTGATTTTGCTCCATGACCAATGTTGGGCCAAACCATATGATGGAGACAACCATCTCTTATGTGGCCTTGGGAAGATGTTTTGTCATTACATGTATGTTCAGTTGATTCATATGATTAACCATGTATCAAGAAACAATTTGCCATGTATTTTTCTGAAGCAACAGTTTGAAAAATTGCACTGTCACCACTTGGGAAACTGTTGGTACCTACCAACACCTTATGAAACCATCAGTAATTCCCCTGTTTTGATGCCAATCATGATCCCACTTGCTGGTGTTGTTTTTATCTTGATGGGAGACATGATGTTGAGTGAGGCACATGGTTTGAATGTGTCCTTTCGAGAAGGAGATTCCCACATTTTCTGCAGTACATGTTCTAATGGGAACATGGGAGAATTTGCAGCACTCACCTTATTAGTTGCTTGAGGGAAAGCAATGTTTTTGGAGGGGAGGAATTTAATATTCCTAATTATTCCAAGCTAATAGGAATATTTCATTTTGTCTTTATTTTATTAATTAATGAATAAAATGTAAAGGAGGACATGTAAACTCCCAAAAACATCAAAATAAATCAATGCCCAATGTGAACATAGGAAAATTAGGGCTGTCTCAATAAAATATCCTTGTATTTGAAAAAGGATTGAGGATATTTACTGGGTCAACAGGACCAAACCACAGCACTGTCCAGATGCATTAAACCTCCTTGTTGATCAGCGCAATTCTAGATGGAGGATTTTCATGTGAAAGGAGTTAGAGTTTTGAAAGTGGTTTAGGGTTTCTCAAGCTCTCATCTTATAAAAGGAAGGGGAAGGATCAAGAGAAGGTTTTTCATGATATTTGATTTTGATGTCTGTTTAGACAATTCGAGTTCTCTTGGCTGTTTAGCAGAGACTTGTGAGGAATTCCTCTTTAGGGATTCTCTCTCTTTCCATTGAGTAGATCTTGGAGGGCATTGTACTTATCTTCCACTATCAAACATATGGCCAAACTCCACCTCCCTTAGACAGCGTAAATCTTGTTGGGATTTACTTGTTTTAGTGAGCTACAACAAGTGGAGACTAGATCTGTTCAGATCTAGATTATACTAGTACCTCTTCTCAGTGAGTGAGTCTTTTATCATCTTGAAAGAGTGTATTATCCATTTGGGCGTCATATTTTTACCTTGGCATGTGGCCAAATCATTATCCATCATCAACTGTGCAGTTTCCTGCAGAAACTATGTCCCTTTCCAGAGATTTGCAGTAGCAGGGTTATAACCCTTGCTTGTAGGCTTATTTCTTGGAGGAAGGGCCAACCCTTCTCCCAGAAAATATTTGTATTGTATTCTTCTTCTGTGCTTGTACATTCCAGCCATATTTATTCAATGCTACAATAAAACTACATTTTTCAGATCTAGATCTGCAAATCTGCACTTTTATACGGTGGATCTCATGAAACCCCTGCATGGTTATTCTCTTTGATGTATAAAGGAGTTGAATCTCCATTTTTCTTCATAATTTCATGTAATAAACTCTATATCTGATATTAAAACTATTTTTTATTCAAACCCTTCATATAATCATGCAGTATGTGCTTCAGTAAATTTCTGTTGTGTCAAGTCATGGGGTTTGGGCATTTTTAAGCCATATCAAGAGTGGGAGATCTGTTTAACATAGCTAGAGTCATTTGTTTCAGCTAAAATTTGATATGTAAGTCCCATATGACCTAAGATAAGGGATACCACCATTATTTTCCCTTATTGTTATGCACATTTCTGAAATTAATGTTTTTAGGGTTGAATTAGCTGCTTTTCCCCACTTTGGGTTGAAGAAATGAATCATAATGCTTGCTGCTGAACATATTATTGAAGGAAATATGATTTAATACCTGCTATGAGCTATATGGCTGCATATCAAACTTTATAATATCTTAATATATTCATATTGTTGTATAAAATCTCTATTTTGGGATATAAAAAATATTGCTTCATTTTATTAATAAAACAAATGACTGAAATAAATAGCTAGGGCGTTGGTAGGCGTATCTCTAAGAAGAGATGTGGAGGCTACAGGCCTTTCAACTGTGTTACAATGATACATAATGGAATGAGCAAGCGAGGTCACTAGTAGCATATCTCTGAGAAGAGATGTGACGGTTACAAGCCTTCCCACTGTGTTACAGAACTAACATGATGGAAATAGATGAGCTAGGGTACTAGCAGCGTTTATCTCTGAGAAGAGATGTGTCGGCTACCAGCCCCTGAACTGTGTTACAATGAGGTTCGAAGGCCTATTTATTATTGAGAAACAATGTAAAACCCGAAACATCCAAAAACCTAACCCTAGGAGATGAAGCGCCAAAACTGTGGGCCTCATTTGGGTAAGTTGGTGTTTCAACTTCCCTTGGACATAACTTTGGAATCCAATCTTCATTTGACGCACTCAATAGCTCGTTAGAAAGATCTGTCCGAGGACTACAACTCTTGAGTGAGCAACATCAATCTATGACCCATGTTCCTCTCGGGTTTCCCAAAAAACGTCGTTTAGGGCCTCAAAACGGCTTCAGAAGTTCAGGACCCGAAAAACTGCTAAAAATAGTAAGTTGTGCTGAAAGTTAAAAATGGAAAGAACTAATGGCAGGGGTTCAAATGGAATAGGTGGGTGGCCACCAATATCCACCTGGACCATTAATGCCCCAAAATGGCTCCGGGCGTGCAAGACCTGAAAACCTACTAAAAATAGTAAGCTGTTGGAAGTGAAAAGCTACAAGAATTGATGTTCCGGGTCCAAATGGAATAGGTGGGTGGCCAAAGATATCCACTTGGATCACCATGCCTTGCAGACTACTGCACCTCTTTTGAAGTAGTTCACTAATACGAGGTCGAGCGCAATGAGTCCACCTCTCCCTTACTTGCACATTGTACTTCAGAAAAACCAAAGGACACATCCACTCCCATTCACATTCCCCCTCTTGATGTCAATATGACGAAGTATTTGGCCACTATCTTCTACCTTTCATCATCTATGAGATCCACGGTGGAATACCCCTCTGGGGCATCCCCTTCTATTTCACATGACCTCCCTCAGCGATCACCTTGGACTCAACATCGGTAGATTCTTCATCTACTTGTTCTTTTATCACCCTCCATGACGATGCACATGTGAACCTTACTTCTCATGATGATGAGTCATGTAGCTTCACCACACCACGTGGTATTTCTTCCACCAGTCACCCCATATTCTATTGCGATGAAGACATTATGGAAGCATTTACCACCACTTGACTTTATCTATTCCCCCTTACATCGAAACCATGCATTCGAACCACATACACCTTGTGGTCATTACATTAAAACCCAATGTTTTGGTAAGGGGGCACCCATATTTGAGAGTCCAAGAGAAGCAATTCTTCACAACCCTCCTAGTGCATATGGTAGTTTCGACTCTAGTACCATTATTCTTTCCCATTTAGAAGAACCTCTAGAGTTCCATATCACTTCAGATCACTTTAGGGTGATCCACTTCATCATTCCTTCATCTTACATCAACAACCTAGTCCCCTAGACATTGTTGTTGACCAACCTATGTGTTTTCTAGGTGAGCACCAGTTCATTATATCCAAATCCGCTCTCTAGGATAGTGAAACCATGTATGTGAACCCAGAAATTTAGTCCATTTGCTTCATATATGCAGTACCAAAAGAAATTGGTAATCCTCCATTCCCTTTCTCGAACTGCATCTATCCATTCTTCCCACAGAAGATAACCATAACGTAAACAAATGGTGAACCGCATCATAAAATGTGTTTAGGTTCCACTTTTCTGAATAAATTTGGCATGACCATAACATGCTTGGGGGCACCTATGCCCCTATACCTTCTCATCATCCTCTTGAGGATTTAGTGCCCATGATATTGAAGGCTTGAATATATTATTTCAGTACTTGGAACACCATGGCGCTCCACATACTCCTCTAGCTAGGGGCATCATTCCCACCTTTGCATACCAGATCACTCCCCTCCATCACATATTCTTGAGGGTAGTATCCCATGCTTGGGGGCATGCTGGAACCCCTGCCCCCCTTCTCACTTGATTTTCATAAGTCTCGGCCTAGACCCCATCACTCTAGGTATGGTCATCTATCCTCCCATTCCTTGGATGGTTTAGCCTACCGGCCTCTCCGGCGAGCCATATATAGTAGATGTTTGATAACCTATCTTAAAATCTACTTTGTGTGATACCATGTTTACCACTTGGTCCCCATGTTTGACTTTGTGGGTAGGGATGACTCTAGAACTTTTCTAGCAGTTCATTCTCGTATTCTTTTCTTACCTTGATTCTTCACCAGGACCATCCTTCCAAGAAGCATTAAGGCCATATTTAGACAAGTAAGGCCGCCTACGTGAAATTCCTAGATCCTGATTCCAATGGTAAGTTTATCTGCTATGATCATCGCAAGATTTAAGGCCTTTTATCCTCTCTAGATTCACCATAGCTACACTTGCAAATGAATCAAATTGGAGGGAAATCACCTTATTAAAACAAAACCTTAGATTTTTCTATCACCAATTGTGACTAAACTGTAGCTCGGGTTGACAAATCGTCAACACCATTGGAAAGCTCTCATCGATCTCTCAAATTTGTATCCTTTCATTTTTTTTATTTGATACTTCACCCGAAAGCCATTTTTCCAAGAAGGGTCACTTCACCGCTTCTCAAAATCGAATTTCTTCACTTGCAACACTTGTACTCGGGGCACCACTTTGCCTTCATAATTTTCGATGCTTGTGTCAATTTTTGTCGTGAGTAACCATCTTGTACTCATGTTTTTATGGTCCCCACTGGGCTTGTTCTGTGTGGCAGCATCATCGATTCGCCCTTGTTTAGAGCATCCAAGTTGAGTCATCATTGCATCCATAGAGTCCGTCCCGAGTCCCTTTTGTCTCCCACTACAGTCTTCCATACTTCATTTCTTTGTACCTCCCTTGTGTCACACATTTCAGACTTCAATCATACTATCCCCTATCCCCTATGGAGTCGAGTTAGTAACTGCCAGGTCATCCTGGCCCTTTATGCTCTAACAAGGGAAGTCGTCAACCCGCTACTGAGTACCCCCCATTCCACCATCATCCCTAGTGTCAGTCTATCAGTTTCTCTACTATTATCCCTCATGCCTTAGTTGAGGATTCCTTATTGCCTCACCTATGGCGGACCTCCTTCTGTAGACATTAACTTATTCATTCCAGAAGACAAGTCTAGAGGGCGGTGTACCTTGGTTCCATCTCCTCATGGCATGATTGAGATCCATATACTTGATGGTTGAGTGATGCAACAGATCGTACCAGTGATTCATGGGTGTGTGTGAGATGCTTCATAACTCAGGAGGGGGTGGCCCTTTAGGTAGCCTCCCACATGCTCAGATGACCTCTATAATATAGACTTGGATGTAGCTCCATAGATTTGATGGTTTCGACCTTATCCGCTTGCAACGTCTTTTTAATTCGCATGCATCATTCAAATTTTTAGAGCCCTTTCCTGTTTTACAAGGCCTCTTTGGTTGTACCTATATCTCATGTACTCAGATATTATTTTATAAGGCTTGGTTGTTGTCCCAGGCACAATATGTATGTGGGATCCATTATCATGTTTTTTATCTGGCCCATGCTTATGCCAGCATGTAACATATAGTTCAATCCCATGTTTTCTGGACACATCATTATTCTTTGTACTTTGTTATCTCGACGGGCATAGGTATGCCTCCCCCGCCTCATGTAGAACAGGTACTCACTCATAAAAGAGACTTTTCACACCTGTAAGTCTCGCCTCCTTAGGTTCTTGTCCTCTCTCACTTCATTTTTCCTTATATTTCTCTCTCTCTAACTCCCCTTCAGTGTCTAGTGATTGTGTTCTTACATTGTACTTCGGTCATACGATTAGCGAAATATGCTACACCAATTTTTGGTCATCTAACCTGTTACTATTAGATGGACTAAAGTACACCATGTAAGACTAATTTTACCATAGTAAAATTGCTTTCACTATGAAAAATAATTTAATAACCCATAGTTTATTAAGTTATTTCCGGTCTAAACATGAAACCCCATGAGGAATAATTAAATGAATCCTTATTTGTTTGATTTTCCTCTAGGGATAATTAATTAAACCATTTTTTAATTAATATTCTTGGTCATATTTAACCCAAAACATGAAAATTAATTAGATAAATCATTATTCAATAATATTCCTTGTTAAATTTGACTAAATCATTTACAAATAATTGAATAAATCATTATTTCTTTAATTATTCCTTAACCACATTCTTAAAATAATAAATAAATCATTTATTTATTTGTTATTTCTAAATAAAGGGATTTGACCAAATTTAAATTCCTTTTCCCTCCAACAAAAATAATAAAATATTCCATGAAAGTTGGATCTAGATTTGGTTAATAATATTTTAATAATGCACCAATATCTAGACTAACTCAATATTTTTTTATAAATATAAGGGTTTTCCATTCATTCACTACCTTTTGTTACCTTTAGATCACCCTTTGATCCATACTTTTGGTCTGAATTTGATCCTCCATCATTGTTATATTTTTCTATTATTTCCTGTGAGTTCCCTTTGAGTTCCACTTTTGTCTGGGTTTTATGAACCATCAAGAGAGAGAGATCTTAGATTTTTAGAGCTGAGGACATACAAGAACCCATCCCATTGAGGGGGTCTGGTAACATCTTTCTATGTTCCCCTCCCAGGTGTCATAATAAAAAAAATTCTTTAAAAAATCTAGTTTTGTCCATTGGATGCATGGAGAAGCTCTTGCTTATTTTTGTTGTTTAATGTCTTGAACTGCATATTTCTATGTAGGTGAATACCCTCTGTAGACAGAGGCTATCCCTCTAGCCCTAGTGTGGGTATTGCAGCAAGAGGACATGCAAATGCGTCGATTCCTAGTTAATGAATGAAACTAAATCAGGATAGATTTGTAGGTTTTAGCCCTGAACAAAAATTATCTACACACAAATCTTATAACAGAAGATAAACAATAGAGAGAGCATAAAACATAAAACAGATAAACACGGATATTTTCCCCTGGATCCAAAATCTGGACGACCAGCTTGATTTTTCATTATATTCCTTTTAGTGTTACAACACATATATACACATGACGAAGCATACATGAAACCTAATCCATTAACCCTGGATTAGAACATAACCGTAGTTCCCTTGACCGGATCTACAAAAATACCAAGGGTTGAAAACTATCGTACCCCAAAACCATGTGCAAAACCATGCACAAAACCATGGGCATGGACTACCCACTGGAAATTAAGGACCAAAAATTTTCACCAAGGCGCTACCCCAGACCCCGACAGGGAGGGCTACCGCCCCCCCTGTGACCCCCCCATTTTTCCCACCGCAAAGGGGGGTTATCGCACCCCCCCCCCCCCCGTGCGTGCTTATTCATGGAAAGAATATAACACATACCCAACATTCTCCCACTTGTTATTTTCTTTTTGTAGGGGGCCACAGGAGAGCTTAGTCATTGGCCCAATTCTTCAACACCCATTATTTCTTTACACCAAGAGAAATTTTGAGTGCTCACAGACTTTGTCAATGCATCTGCAACATTCTTCAAAGTGTCCACCTTTACGAGCAACACCCTTTTAGCCTCAACCATATCCCTAACAAAGTGATATTGAACATCAATGTGCTTTGTCTTTGAATGATAAGCAGGGTTCTTAGAGAAGCAAATTGCACTTTGGCTATCACAGTCTATCCTTATATCTTGTTGTACCAACCCCATACTTGAACACAATATTTGCAACCAAACTGCTTCCTTTCTTGCATGAGTGGCTGCTATTTATTCTGCCTCTGTAGTTGAAAGAGCCACTATAGTCTGTCTTTTACTCATCCAACTGACTGCGCCTCCAAATAGGCTAAAAACATACCCACTTGTAGATCTTCTTTGGTCTAGATCTCCAGCCCAGTCTGCATCAACAAAGCCACGAATGTCCAACATTCTTTCCAATCCTGGTCTTCCCTGGTAGCACAAGCCATAATCACTAGTTCCACGTAAATATCTGAAAACCCGCTTCACTGCTGTCCAATGATCCTTCCCTGGGTTTGACATAAACCTGCTCAATACTCCCACTGCATGTGAAATTTTTGGTCTAGTACAGACCATTGCATACATCGGGCTACCCACTGCACTTGCATATGGAACACAAGACATATCCTCCTCTTCTTTTGTAATTTGTTACCTGCTCACAGATTGACTTTCACAATTTTGCCAGTGAACTGCTGTTTATAACCGCTGTCAACTGTATATTGAACTTCGTAATATAACCATACTCTTCCGTTTAACCGTAGCTTCCTTTGTTTTGATCTCTTGAATTCCATGCCCAAAATATATCATGTGACCAAGATCCTTCATGTCGAATTTGGAGAACAGTTGGGTCTTCAAATCTTGGATAATTTCTTTGTCATTTCCAATCAACAACATATCATCCACACACAAGACCAAATAAATAACACGGTCACCAATTAGTTTAAAATAAACACAGTGATCCTCCTTTCTTCTGGTGAAGCCAAGTCCCTGTATATAGGTAGCAAATTTCTGATACCACATCCTTGGTGACTGTTTTAACCCATACAAATACTTCTTCAACCTACATACCATTTCTTTCTTACCCTTCACCATAAAGCCTTCAAGTTGCTTCATGTAGAGCTCCTCTTCTAGATCCCCGTGAAGAAATTTTGTCTTCACATCCATCTTCTCTATCTCAAAATAAAATGCAGCAGCAACAAATAAAAGTAATCTAATAGAAGTAACTTTGGCAACAGGGGAAAAAATATCACCAAAATAAATTCCCGGCACTTGGGAATAACCTTTTTCTACCAACTGAGCTTTGTACTTTTCCACCTTGCCTTCTACATTCATCTTCTTTTTAAACACCCATTTGCTCCCAAATGGCTTCCTTCCAGCCGGGGCAACTCCACCAGATCCCATGCCTCATTTTTGTGCAAGGATTCCATTTCATCAACCATGGCCTCCTTCCAGAGTTTTCCATCCTCTGAATCTACTGCCTCCCTCACAGTTTTGGGATCATCATCAGTTATAATTAAGGAAAATTTTGAACAGAAAGCAGATGGACTATACCTTTCTGGTTTCCTTCTTACCCAAACTGATCTTCTTATAGCTGGAGTTTGTGGCTCTTCATCTTCTGAGTCTTCTTCTATTGTAGAGTCTGATTCATCCTCCTTTAGCTCAAAATCTATCTTCTCAGGTTCCTTTGGTAGGACTTCATGTTTAACAACATCTTTCACCTCTCTAAACACTACATCCCGCCAGACACAACCTTCCTTATTTCTGGGTTCCAAAGCTTGTAACCCTTTAAACCATCCTTATACCCAATAAAGATGCACCTTTTAGATTTATTATCCAACTTGGTCATTTTCTCCTTTGGAACATGTACATATGCATCACATCCAACTACCCTTAGATGTGAAAGATGGGGTTTCTTACCAGTCCATACCTCATGTGGATTCTTATCCTCCAGCACTGATGAAGGTGATCTGTTAACCAGATAGCATGCAATCTCCACTGCCTCTGCCCAGAATTCTTGTCCTAACCCGGTACCACTAAGCATGCTTCTTGCCTTTTCCATCAGTGTTCTGTTCATTCTTTCTGCAACTCCAAATTTCCGAGGTGTGTATGGAGTATTATTTTGCCGTGCTATACCACACTTCTTACAGAACTCTTCAAATTCCTTCTTGCAGAACTCCTCACCATTATCTGTCCTCAACGCCTTTATCTTATTCTCTGTCTGGTTTTCCACCAGAGCCTTAAATTCTTTAAATCTGTGAAAGACTTTAGATTTATTCCTCAAGAAATATATCCATGTATTCCTTGAGAAGTCATCTATGAATAAAACATTGTACATAGACTTTCCCAGTGATGGAACTGACACAGGTCCAAACACATCATCATAAGTAATAAGTTCAACATCTAAGTTTCTACACAATTCGAAGGAAATTGCACCCGATTCTCCCGCTTCCCATATACACAATAAGTTCATAAAATCAAAATCCAGAGAGAAATTAGACATACCTTCTACCATACCATTTCTATGTAGTATCTGAAGGCCCTTCTCTCCAATATGTCCAAGCCTTTTATGCCATAGCATGGTCTTTTCTCCAGAGACAGCTAGGCTTTCCGCTCCACTTTCAGGTACCACAGAACTGTTACATCCATAAATAATAGTGCTACCTTGTAGATTGTACATAGTTCCAGTCAGAACTCCCCACATTAATACCAATGCTCCCCGAACCATCTTGCAGGCATCTTTCTCGAACACTGTTTTTACACCTGCATCATCCATCTTGCTTACAGAAATCATATTTCTGTCCAATGCAGGAATATGAAGAACACCAAGAAGTGTTCTAATCCTTCCACCTTGCAGCTTTAGCTTGACCTTTCCACGTCCGACGATTTTGGCCTTCCTATCATCCCCTAAGAAGACATCACCACCATCATATTTCTCATACTTGCAGAACTACTCCCGATGGGGAGTGAAGTGAAAAGATGCACCTGAGTCAATCAACCATGACTCATGATCTACATGTGTATTTGAAGAAGAAGCCAAATACACCTCCCCACCTTCATCTGAGGTGGTTTTTGCCTCTGTAGAAGGAGAATCATCAGATCCCTTTCCTTTCTCAGGAGCTTTAGATCTGCAGTCCTTTTTGTAGTGCCCTTCCTTTCCGCATTTCCAACACACTTTTACAAACTTTCCAGGAGATTTAGATCTCCCTCTAGATTTAGATCTCCCACTCGAAACCTTATTCTTGTTTCTTTTCTGGGACCTTCCTCGTACAGATAAGGCATCTCCATTCTGACCCTCCATATTTCTCCGTCTCATTTCCTCCGACAGCAAGGCTGAGACAATGTCATCAAAATTCAAGGTAGTTGTATTGCTACCTATTGCAATAACCAGACTGTCCCACGAGTCTGGTAGAGAACACAACAAAATGATGCACTTATCTTCATCTGAGATTTTAATATCAACAGATGATAGCTGACTTACCACAGTATTGAAGGCGTTCAGATGCTCTGTCACCGAGTCTCCATCCTTCATCCTCAGGTTATACAGCTTTTTCCGCAGGAACAATTTATTCACCAGAGACTTAGATTGGTACAAAGTCCCTAGCTTGTCCCACAAGGTCTTCGCCGTAGCTTCCCCAGATACATTCAACAATACTGAATTTGAGACACACAACCGTATTGTGCTCTTAGCCTTCCGATCCAGTTTCTTCCAGTCTTCATCTAACATTGTCGTTGGTTTAGTACCTGGATCTACCGCGATCCACTGATCTTTATCCACCAGCAGATCCTCCATCTTGAGCTTCCACAACTCAAAACTCTGACCATTAAATTTCTCTATCTCTATCTTCCTGCCGCTCGCCATCTTCTTTCACCGCAAGAATCGATCCCGCAAATCTCCCACTAAACAGGGTCTACCTCAAGCGCAAGCAAAAAACCCTCAGCAGCAAAGGCGTCCCCTTGAAGCCAAAACAACTCTGATACCAAATGTAGGTTTTAACCCTGAACAGAAATTATCTACACATGAATCTTATAACATAAAATAAACAATAGCGAGAGCATAAAACATAAAACAGATAAACACAGATATTTTCCCCTGGATCCCAAATCGGGACGACCAACTTGATTTTTCATTATATTCCTTTTCGTGTTACAACACATATATATACATGCCAAAGCATACATGAAACCTAATCCATTAACCTTGGATTAGAACATAACCGTAGTTCCCTTGACCGGATATATAAAAATACCAAGGGCCGAAAACCATCGTACCCTAAAACCATGTGCAAAACCATGCAAAAAACCATGGGCGCGGACTACCCACCGGAAATTAAGGACCAAAAATTTTTGCCAAGGTGCTACCTTGGACCCCGACAGGGGGGGCTACCGCCCCCCTGTGACCCCCCTGTTGCACCTAGTGCAAAGGGGGGGCTATCACCCCCCCGCTTACCCCCCCACGTGTGCTTAGTCGTGGAAATAATATAACACATACCCAAAAATATTGTCCTACCTTTGATCCAACGCAGTTTTCATAGTTGTGGCGGTAGTCTCCTGATACTTTTCCTAACACATCACGTTCCTTCAATTATGGTACTCAGGCACACAAATATCAGAGAACGAAAGCAGCATACAAAAAAATGTTTGCATTCATAACTATCTAACTACTCAAGGAGAATTAAACGTATTGCGTAAGATCAATCACATCAACACAAGACGGGAACCAAAACATCGGTAATGTATATATTAAGAGAAAGAAAGAGATTACAACCAAATGAGCCTTGACTTCGCAGCCTCCTTCAGCGAGTCCAGTAAAAACACATCTCGAGAATTCGTCAGGGAATTTGGGCATGGCAAGGTAATAAGCCTAAGCTCTCTCTTGACAGGGGTCTCTCCCTCTACTCTACCTCACACCAGCTATATCAGATTGTTCAGCTTTCTCCAAACTGTTCAGTTATCCAAACCATTCAGCTAGTTGAATCTATGTGAGAGAGATGTATTTATAGAAGGAGAGGAGAAGGTTTGGATCGCTTAAATGGTGGAAGGGAGGCCATATCCATTGGGAGGTTTGCCCAAAATTATGGAACAAGAAGCCAAAGGAGGATTCTCGAAGTTATTCAGTCGAACCACCCATGTTGACTCACTCACAAAGTGGTTAGCAATGGAAACTTCACTCCTATATTTAAAAAAAAATCCAAAAATAGTTCGGTGTGGGCATCTCACTGAGACAGAGCGCCAATGGGCATGGGGTCCAGTGTTAATTTCCTTTATCAATACGAGGCCATAACTGCCTGCTAGCGCCAACCCAAAATCATGTGCTTTTGATGGTCCGTTCCAGGAATAGTCAATAGAGGAAATGTTATTCTCATGGCAAGGATGCAATGACACTTTTTGCAAGGCATGAAACTACATATAAGTCACATAAATGTTCCTCCAATGTGCGAGATGGGTATTGCAGGGACAGTGACAAAATGTTGTGTAACAGATGCCCCCTAAAGCATGAGGTCCGAGAGAGAGGGAGGAGTGAAATGATTTGCAAGAACACATTTGAACCAAACACCGTTGTTGGAAGACCTACAAGTACAAATACAATTGATATCTCTGATACATGAACATGTGGCATGGACACAACCATCCATAATAAAGTACATATAAACTGAGATCTGAGGTATGGACACAGCCATCTAGTAGTAAGGATCAAGAAATAGACTCAGGTGTGGTTGCAACCATCCAATCAAAAGAGTCATGCACATAGTCATGATAAACCACAATATCTCGTAGCCTGAATCTTATCAGACAAAACCCAGGGTCTTGCGCTCCATCTCGACCGGAAAATTCAAGCATGCGAATATGTGAGCTGAAGTTGAATATGCAAGAAAGTCACCTGATTACCAGCCAATGATGAAAGTTGTTAAGAGGCACGAGAAGAACCACCAATAATGACAATGGATCTCAAGTATGATTAATACAATCCATGAAATGTGAACAGTGATCTAGTGTTGAACACCCGCAAAATCACTCAATCGAAGGCCAATGATGTGGACCTGTCTTCGAATGTGAAGAACTTGCCATTGAGGCATGCAAGCTCCAAGGTACCGGAAGGGAGTCTCTAGATCAACTTCCTAGATAATGAGATGAAGTCAACAGGAAGTGACCTAGTCTAAGGAGGGCCATAATGTTTCCCACATCATCGACATGAGACATAGGAACATGATGATAGTGAATTATAACCAAAAAAGAGAATCTGAGGGAGGTTGAAAACTGCAAATGGAAACTTCTTTTGAACATATCAATGACACGACTCTGGATTTGGCAGTATTTGACATCAAGGGATCTGAGGTCATGATGATGTGGCAAAGAGAAGATGAGAGAGAAAAATAGATTACCCAAACCCATGGAGGCAAAAATTAAGAAATGAGATGTCCCCAACCTGACACGAATGCAGATGAGTGTCATGTTCAAGAGAGACATATTGCCGACACGACTTAGAACTGGTTCCATTTTCCTCCACCATTGCTGGTGAGTACCCAAATTATTTTTGGAAAACAAGCTTGAAGGGGATAGCATGTGCTTTTCATGTAATTTTGTACTTCGAACAAATACATCCTAGTACATTTTATGAGCCCTAGGAAGGAGGAAGGAGGAACTTGGTGACGTCATGGTGACGACTTCCGATGTCATTTAGGTTTTAACGAGTCTGAAAAAGGAATAACTCGACATCTTTTCATGTTTAGAGAGTTTGAAAAGAAGCAGAAAAGAAAACTCCAGTAGTCCCTTTTTGTAGGTAGTCTCACATATCTAAAAAGCTAGAAAATTGTGTCTAAGAGAACCTCTTAGTTGCAATAGGCTAAGGTATTCATTTTTTGTAAATAATCTATCCCAACCCAAAAAAGGAGTAAATGTATACTGGGTAGATATCATTTCGCAGCCATTTAACAAGTTCAAAATGACAAGGTCTTGGAAATACTTTCAATTTTAGAGAGTCAGAAAAGGCTGAAAGATGACTCCAACAATGACTTTTTTGTGTTTTTACCGAGTCTGAAAAAGTATAAAATACAACTCATACTTCATCGTCATCACATTGAGGACCTTTCGCTACACAAGATACGCACGTAAAACCCATTTCTCGAAATAACATAGCGAAATAGTCTAAAAATACGCTTTAAAACCTAATTAGGGTTATGAAAAGTTATAAAATGCCAAATATGGTAAAAACAAATTACTTTTCACTTTTACCTCTTGTGAGAAATTTTTTACCCTTTTTCACTGCAATTTTGTGATGTTGATAACGGGCAATCCAGAAGACCAATATTGAATCTGTCTATTCCTGTAATGTTCCAAAAATTTTATGAATAAATTGGAACATTAATTTTTTCTCATATTATCTAGGAGATAAATAAAGTGGGTTAGGAGACCCATTTGCATAAATAAAATCACATATGATGTGAGAAGGGGATCCTTGGAGTAGTCATTTTGCACCTCCTAGTTTGAAAAGGGGGCAAACACATGAGTATGAGACCATGTTGACCAAGTCAACAGCGCAACACAAGAGGGTGTAGCTTGCTTGGGAAGACAACGCAGTTAGAGAGGGAGGAAGATTCCTTGTGGAAGAAACCCTAATTGAGTGGGGTCCATGGCATGAAGACATCATTTTGCATATAAGGAGGATGAGGTAGCCATAGAGAGGATTATTGAGGATTTGGACTTTGAGTCTATTTGCAGTCTCCAGCTGTTCAACTAAGTTGCAGTGCCTTTGGCACGAGGGATTCCTACTTAGGAGTTCCTCTCCTCCCTTGAGTAGCTCAAGGAGGATTTCTCTTCATTTCTCCATATTCAGGCATTTGGCCATATCCACTTCTTCATCTACATCACAGTCACTGGGTTGTGTTGCAGGTGTTGCTATGGAGGAGATTCCACAACACCACTCCTTGGATCATTTCTCATATGGAGGAGTTCCTATTCTTTGGGAGGATAAAAAAGGAGGGTTTATAGAGCTAATTTTCATATCTTGGCAGGAGGCCAAGCTTCTCCCACCTTCATCAGCATAGTCCCTTCCATAGACTGCATTATCTCAGAGTTTGTCTGCAGTGGGGGTTTGCTCCACCATTTTGGAGGAAGAGATTTCTTGTGCTGGGATCACCCTTGCACTCAAGGAATCCATTGGAGGAGGTTGTTTCAGTTTGCAAGCCATATTAATTCTCCTCCTACTATTGTATATTTTGAGTTTCCGCAGCTACCCAGCAACTCCGGCATTATTGTATTTTCATATTTTGTACATGTATTGCAGCCAATCCTTCTAAGGATTGTGTATCAGTGTTGTAGTAGTATTTTCAGGGGTTGAGAGCATGCTCCCCCTCATTTCTTGAGATATTATTGTAATATCATTTTATTATCAGTTTACATGTTGCAGTGTCTCCATATGACTGTGCAGTCATAGCTAGGGTTCACATGTGTAGCAGTGTTCTATTTTACTTTTGCCTTGAGGATTGGTATTGTTCATCTTGAGCGTCATTTCCCTCAATATTTTGTATACATTTGCAACTGCTATTATTATAATGAGATGGCTATGAGTTCTCTGAAATTTTCTGAAGTTTGAGCAAGTTTTATGTTTGCATATTGCTGTAGCTCATTCCCTTGAACAAGATCTTCCTGAAGGAAGAAATATTTGCATAGTTATATGCAGAGTCTGAGTAAGGGCCAGGAAGCCTCCAGTTCTCACCATCCCTTTAAAGGTGACATAACTGGTAAAAGCCCTCTCAATCCATCTCTAACATAGCCTTGTTCATATTTTCGACAAAGGATTGATTCAGCGTTGAAAAAGCTGTTGATTTCCATTTCGGGACATTACAGTTCTAGGTAAGAACTCACATCCTTCCCTGAATTTTGATAGTACTTTAATTACCTCCAACCCCAATTTTGTAGATCTGTGGGGTGATTTTGTAAAATTTACGGCATGGCAGTCGGCGCGGGTATCGGGCACAGACCCACGCCAACCAGCCTAAAAATTGAATGGGGGCATGCCAACCGCGGCAGACGTTTTTATCATGTGAATTTAAACAAGCAGGCCCAATTTAACCATTCAAAAGATTTGGATTTGGCCAATGAAAACCATATGGATGTTTTTGTAGGTGTGAAAAGAAAAAATGGTGATTGAATGGAAAGAACGAAAACAAAGTGAAGAATATGAGGAAGCCATGGGTAATAGGAGATGCATGGAAGCTCTCAAATATTGCAGGCTCAAGAAATTCTTTATGACACCATGTATCAGAGCTCAACCGGAGCTGTTGCATTACTTTATCATTGTTTGGAACATTGATCAAGAAAAAATCAATTTTCACGACTAGGAACTGGAGATTGAAGTCTCAGATGTTTATTTCATAACCAGACTCTCACAAAGGGGGGCAGTACCAATCCTAACCAACACCTGATCCTCAATGAAGAACATGAGTATGGTTATTGATAAGGCATGCCCAGGGGAAAGGAAAGGGTCAAGAAGCGGAAAAGTGGACATGCAAACCGATTTGGCACTAAAGGTAGTGCTACACACCATCACACGAGTTGCTGGATTGCAGGCTTTGCATGAGGCCACAAAAACACAACTACTTCTTGCTGTAGATTGCATGGGTAGAGGTGGTAACAATCAACATGAAGCGTCAACTGACAAAATGCAAGAAAACCAAGCTGAAGGAGATTGGCTACGGGTCCATATTGGTATCGTTCATCTTGGAATGACTACCAATATTCTAGCGTCAGGAGGTAATAGTTCCGACACCACCAGCCTAGGAGCCACAGATGGCCCATTGGGCAGCTCTGATGCCAAGGTCAGGGGGTGGTCAATAGATTTCCTGGAGACCATAGTTCTTTGAGTGGCTCCGTCTGTTAGCCCCCCTATAAATTTTTGACAAGCAAACAGGGGGCTGAATGTTTTTGAGCCTACAAGGAATGCATTTCCTTTGGAAACGCATCATCCTTGAAGCCTCCTTGTGCCTTTTTTTCCTTTGATAAAGTCCCCTCTGCTAATTTCCATTATAAAACCTCTCTGCTTGTCAAGAAATGCTCAAAGGCCTATCTCCCTTTTCCCTTATTTCACCCCCACTTAGCCTCTATTTTATTCGCCCTTGTCTCCCCTTCTATTTCCTTTCTTACCCTTCAAATCCCCCCAAAATCCCCTTTAATTTCTTTCCAAATCCTTTATAACCACTTCCCCTTTCCATACCCCGCCATGTATTACAAATAAACTCTATTGTAAAGTTTATGCCATATAATATGTACCCCGCCGCTATTTTCATCGCGAATATTTGCGATGTGATCTGATCGTGCCGTCGCACTTTCCGCCCATCGTAGATCGCACTCATCGCATGATTGCATTTTCACTTGTTCGTTCGATCGATCCATCGCAAACATTTGTGATGCGATCTGATCGCGTCGCAAATCCTCCATTGCACTTGCGGCCATCGCTTGTCCTCTCCGATTTGGTGTGAGTCATTGATCTGGTCCCCAGGTCCAACGGCTAGTGCTCAATCGCGCCCCCCACCCATTCGCAATCGCAATTTCCAGACGCGCGACCCTTCGTATCTCCTGATTGCTCCTCCGCCATCGTTCTGCCTCCAAATCGGATGGTTGGCGCTTCATCGCACCCCGCCAGTCGCCTCGCACTTCCCAATCGCTTCCCCTTCCTCGATCGCAATCGGAAGCTATAAGTGTGCGTCCCTCTCATCCATCACGATTGCAATTCTCCGACTAAGCCTTGACCGTCCATTGGATCTACGATCTAACGGTTGAGATCTGATTGCCATCCGCCTTCGGTTGGGTCCCACCTCATCACATTTCACTGCATTCCCTTCACATTTCTTTGTATTTTGTTCGAAGTCTAAAGTCTTATGTTTCACGGTTGTTCCACCCACTTTCATATATCATTCCGCTGCTCGACCCCCGCCGTTGATCTTCACTCCCATGCCGCGATCTAACGGTCTACGCTGCATTCTGCCATCAAACCCTATTATTCGTGAGTCTTCACGAATTCATTACATTTTGTCACCATTGTTTAGTGAAAGCCACCTTTCTTCCGCCGCGCTATCATATTTTTCGCCCTTCACTCCACCAGTCTTCCATTGCATTGATTGTCTACACACAGTTGTGAGTTTCTGTAGAGTACAAGAGTTGAAACGCCGCCATAACTACACAGTGTGGATGCAGCAGTAAGTTTTCCACTGACAGAGGCAAGGAATTTAATGAAGGGCAGGTTTTCACACCAACAGAATGTCTTCTTCCGAAGAAGGACGGATTGCCCACACTGTTTGATTATATGTCGTAAAATTTGGAGATCCCCGCCGAAACGCCTCCGATTCAAGGATATCGCAGCATTGCTGCTCAAGTATGGCTTTAATTATTCTGCTTTTCGGCTGCCATTTTATTTATTCACCAAGGGTACCACAAAGTACGAGCTTCGAATGCATCGTTATATCTCGAATTAATGAAGCTCTCGATTTAAGATCATTCTTTCACCCAAAGAGTGAAAATTAATGCCTCAAAGCTTAAAATGTAATGGGATCTTGGGCTTCGCCATCTCCTTCTTTCTCCCGAGCTTAATGTTATATTTAGTTTTCTACCTACTCCTCCCATTTTTCAAATATAAAAACAAATGAGAAAATTGTTGCAAAGGTCATTGATGAGATACAGAGTGCGCTAGATAGGTTCTATGTGAATAGTTGTAAGATAGGCCGAGGAAGATGTATTCAGACTGAATAACCAGGCTGTTGGCTATGTTGTACCTGATTGGTGTTGTTGTTTAATAAGATAAGCACATTTCATTGGATCCTGATCTAAAGCTGTGGTGATGTTTTTCTATCTCTATGTTTATTTCCATTTCATTTCATTTCTTCTGGCTCGCATCAGAAATTTGGCATAAGATTCACCCTTGTTAGGTGCCTTATGTTGCTGCTCTCCCAGCCCTTTATGTTTTCTGCTTAATGTGTTTATCTAAAGATTGATTTCAATTGATTTAACCAGTGTAGTGGATGTTGTTGCCTACTAGCTGATGTATGAATTAACAGAATCTATTTTAGATGTTCTTGTTAGGATTTAATGGAATGTGTTGAGAACACTGGGAGGTCTAGAACCCTGTATCTGCCTCACTAGGATCTTTCCATTTTGATTAAGCCTTTCCAAGTTCCCTTGTGCTGCCTCTGATTTTGTCTAAGCAGGTCTGGAGTTAAATGACCTCTGACCTGATCTATAGATGGGAATAGTTGGTTCTCCCCCATTCACTCTAGGTCCTTAATGTCCCATACCACCCTATCACTTTAGGATCCAAGGCTTTAGGTGACTAGCCCAACTGAAAGCTTTCATATTGATAACAAATAAATCCTTTCTTGACTCCATTACCGAATGGACTTGGTTTTCTCTGGATTATCTCTCCTTTGCCTAAATTCTTCTTTGCCCAGTCCTGTCTCATGATGAACTCTTCCTTCCTGATTCCCAACAACCAAACTCTTGATCAAATAAACAAACCCTGTGCATATAACTAGCCTAAAATCATAACTTAGAGCTTCAAAGACATACACTTTGACTCATATAGAGAGATCCCTCTCTAGACCTAGGAGGGCTAGATCCTAAGGTCTGAAAGTGGTTATGATGTTGTCTCGTCTTTTGGTCTTGCTAACCTGGCCAAAACACGGGAACCCCAACATCTGGGGACTCTGAGTGCATTTCACCTTAAATATTTTTAAAGACTCAGAGACTTAGAACTCTGGTTAGGTTGACAGTAAGTCACTCCTTTCTTGAATCGACCTCCATTGTTGAGTGTCCATCATACTCTTAGACAGAGCCTGGAAAGGGCCAGGTAGCCTCCGGATCTCACCCTCTTCAGAGGTGACATATCTGGTAAATGCCCTCCCAGTCAATCTCTGGTTGGAGTTTGTTGTTTTTGAGGAAATTCCTGAAAGGTGATAGTGCCTGAGCACTGTGGTGGACAGTGTAACCCCTTAGATATACCCTAAAAACCTCCACCTGGCGACTCCATTGTTCCTAAATGAAAAGACTCCACTGGTGATCAGTAGACCTGCTGATTAACTTGGTTTCACACTAGACTCCACTGGGAGACCAGCCTCTGAGACAACATCAACCACAGTAGAAGTAACAAGTAGGGTTAAGCTACTTGGCTAGGAAACAGCATTCTGGCTTTTAGAACCATTCACACAAGAGCTTATCCCAACCCTGACCCACCTGAAATAGTTGACAATCCGGAGAGTATCCTTAAGGGAGCTCCTACACCTAAAAGACCAACTATTTCCAGCCACATCCATAGAGCCAACTCTGCACCGGAAAACCTTACAGCTCTATTAAACCCATTCCTTGACCTAGACCCTCCAAATAGTTTACCAAGAGCTAGTTCATTCAGTGATTTAGACCAGCCAGATCTTGAGCTTCCTGGTTCACCACCTCAAAGTAATAGACAGACCCCTCCTTCTACGCCTCCTGATATACATTTCATACAAAACTTGGGGCTCAGTCACCCTAGATCCGCTCAACAAGATTCTGTTGGTCCTAATATTCCTGTCATCCATATACCAGCTGCCCAAGTCAACCCTTTACCTCATCAACAGATCATCATGGCAGTCTGGTATGCACCCTTGATGTTACCTCAGCCTCTAGTGCCTCTGCCAAACGATTATCAATCAAATATCCCACACTTCACTGCCAAAGAGTCCATCACAGCTCAGCAACATGTAGATAAGATGGAGGATTCTTTTGACTACATGGAAATAGATGATGATACAGTCAAAATGAGAATCTTTGCCCAGAGTTTAGGGGGTGATGTGAAGAAATGGTTTAAAGGCCTACCCCCTAATAGCATCCAAGACCTCCCTGCACTATATCAGAGATTTATCAACAAATGGGAGACAAGGGCAAATCCTCGCCAACTCCTAGCAGAATACACGAGCCTTAAAAGAAATGTAGGAGAGAGCGTCCATGATTACACAACGAGATTTAACAGCATTTACAATGCTCTCCCTCCACATATGAAACCTCCACAAGGCATGGCCCTAGCAAAATACCCCGAAGGGTTTGATGCTGACATGGCCTATGAGCTTAGGGATAAAGAGTACACCACATTGGAGGACATGCAGAAAGGAGTAGTGAACATAGAGGCAAACCTGATTGAGAAAAGAGAAAGACTGAGATCTGAGAAGAGGGTAACATATAGGGATGACACTGTAGCTTCCACTTCAGACCCAAATTATGATAGATTATCTAAAAACGTGGAAAGACTACAACAAATGATGGAAAAAATGGTTGTCACAGTTAGCAGTCAGAACAGAAATCAGAACCAAAACTTTAGAAGAAACAACAACACGCCCAACAGACTGAAAGAATCAGATCAGCAAGTTATTCCCCCTTTCCAAAAATTTTTAGATGAAGATGAGGGAATCATATCATAGAGGAGTCTGAAGGGAATGCGATAAACATGTTTGAAACAGAATACTCAGTCCTTAACTGTGATTCAGGGGAAGATCAACCCTCGCCTTCATACTGGGATGAGGAACAGTTAGAAACTGAAGATTACAGATTAGGATTTGAAAATGCCGTGATGCAGGTCAGAGAAAAATATGAACTTAGGAGCAAAAAGAACCCAGAAAATTCCAAAACTGAGACTCCTGAGGTTACCATTAAGAAAAGACTTGATAAAACTTCTAAAGCATCTACTGTAAATAGCAAATCAACAGCTGAAAGTTCTGGGAAAAATAAAGAAAAAGATAACCAGAAGAATGAAAAACAAGGTGAGCCCACTAGCAGTACTAGCACTTCAGTTAGTACTCCTGATACAATTGTTCCTAACCCTGTACATAATGAGAAATTACAAACTGATTCGGTCACCAAGGTGGCTAATAAACCAGAGTCGAGCATTTCCAAGAGTCAGTCCACTTTCAATTTGGAAAGTGAGATTGAAAAAATTAAAATCTCTGTCCCGCTCTCTGAGCTGGCCACTCAGGATGTATATAAAGGCCAAATTTTGAAAGCGTTGAATCTGGGGGAAAACAACGACACTGTGAATTTGAGTGATGATCAACCTGCCCTCCTGTTTGGTCCAAATATTGAGGGAAAGTTTCAAGAAGGGGTAGTTCCACCTTTTTATATCAGTCTCAATATTCATGAAAAAATACTCCACAATGCCATGCATGATTCTGGAGCATCGCACAGTTTAATGCCTAAGGTGGTGATGGAAAGATTAGGCCTAGAGATAACCCGCCCTTACAAATATTTGTATTCGTTTGACTCTAGCAGAGTAAAATGCCTAGGTCTAATCAAAGACTTGTGTGTAAGCCTCACCCAGATTGAATTTGAGTGATGATCAACCTGCCCTCCTGTTTGGTCCAAAGATTGAGGGAAAGTTTCAGGAAGGGGTAGTTCCACCTTTTTATATCAGACTCAACATTCATGACAAAATACTCCACAATGCTATGCATGATTCTGGAGCATCGCACAATTTAATGCCTAAGGTGGTGATGGAAAGATTAGGCCTAGAGATAACCCGCCCTTACAAAGATTTGTATTCGTTTGACTCTAGCAGAGTAAAATGCCTAGGTCTAATCAAAGACTTGTGTGTAAGCCTCACCCAGATTCCTGCTAAGTGTATGGTCATGGACGTGGTGGTGGCAGATGTGCCACCTAAATATGGCATGTTACTATCTAGATCATGGGGAGCCAAACTGCAAGGGACAATGCAAATGGATGGCTCATATGCCACTGTCCCTATATTTGGCCAACTTAGAAGACTGTATAGGGAGTCCCAAATGAAATTCCTAGTCAGTAGCCCCAAGAAGCCTGAAAACTCCCCTTTATACTCTATGCATACAGATCTGGATTCATTCATCCTGTACAATGACCAACCCGTAGGAGAACCAGAATCAGGAAACGGAAGCGCAAAGGACAGCACCGAGCCCATGAACGTAAACATAATGGCTAATTTGGAGGAATACGATGAAGAAAACCATGGGCAGAGTACTCAAAACGAAACTCAAAGTAAATAGGAAACTCAATGCATTCAACCTATCAGTCACTCTCCTCAAACCTACCCACCACGCGAAGAACAAAACGATTCACAACCTAGCACAGACCCCACAACGCAATATAATGGCAAACCCCTGTGGGAAATGAATTTCGATGGATCATGTACTAGGAAAACTACCGGAGCAAGGGTGTGGTTACGTAACGTAGAGAGTGATTATGCAGAGATCCACGCAGTCAATATACACTTCAAATGCACAAATAATATTGCAGATTATGAGGCTCTTATCCTGGGCTTAAATCTGTTGAAAAAATTAGGAGCCCGTAGGGTAACTGTGCTAGGAGACTCTGAGTTAATTATCAAACAAGTGAATGGTGAATACGCAGCAAAACAACCTAGACTGAGGGCATATAGGAACGATG
Organism: Pinus albicaulis; assembly: GCA_034641835.2. Lineage (NCBI taxonomy): Eukaryota > Viridiplantae > Streptophyta > Pinopsida > Pinales > Pinaceae > Pinus > Pinus albicaulis. Next base: position 1,632,917,097 of record CM076579.1, on the reverse strand, counting down.
CCATGGATATATTGAAAACTTTCATGGAATATGAATTGGTGTTTGTTCCTAGGAGTCAAAACGTTATTGCTAACGGATTAGCTTGCCTGGCTAGTTCATATCCTAAGACTCCCCCTGACCAACAAATCATCATTCAGACCAAGTTCAGACCTGCAGTGCCAGAAAACGAAAAATATTGGCAGGTCTTTGAAGGAGACAAACAGATTGAAGATTTTCTGGTGGGCAGAAATGAGTTTGCATTTTTTGATTCTGACTCAAAATATGATGACAGCTGCCCAAGTGAGGATCCCCCAGATGAACAAGAAACACCCTATAACATAGAGATAAACACCCTGAATGAAGAAACTGGGAATCCAACCAAAAAATGTAGAAACACAGATAGCGAAGAGATAGAGGTGTTGCAGGCCAAAGACAAGAATATACCCAGAGGCCTAGCACCCTTGGAGGACCTTTTTGAATTTGATGATGTAGCAAAAAAACCCACTATAGAACATGCAGACTCGGATATAGAAGAATGCAACATTGGCACTGAAGATAAGCACAAAATGATTAAACTGGCTAAGTCTGTGCCTGCAGACATGAAGAAGAAATACATTGACCTATTTAAGGAATTCATTGATGTGTTTGCATGGAGCTATGAAGACTTAAAGGCCTATGACACCAACATCATACAACACAAGATACCCTTGAAGGAAAATCAGAAGCCTTTCAGACAAAAACTCCGCAGAATCAATCCAAAACAATTGCCTGCAGTTGAAAAGGAGATTAAAAAGATGTATGAGGCAGGCATAATAGTTCCTGTAAGGTTCTCTGATTGGGTATCAAACTTAGTGGCTGTGAGGAAGAAAACAGGGGAGATCAGATTGTGTATAGATTTCCGAAATCTCAACAGAGCCTCACTAAAAGACAATTATCCTTTGCCTAGAATGGAACATATCCTACAGAAGGTAGTGGGCTCAAAGAGAATCTCCCTGCTAGATGGCTTTTCAGGTTATAACCAAGTGTTGGTACTCCCAGAAGATCAACTCAAAACAGCTTTTACCACTCCATGGGGCACCTTCATGTATGTGAAAATTCCTTTTGGATTGATGAATGTTGGAGCCACCTTCCAAAGAGCAATGGACATAGCGTTCTCAGATGAGATAGGACACTTCATAGTTATCTACTTGGATGACTTGACAGTATATTCCAAAACTAAGGAAGAACATCTCAAACATCTGAGGAAAGTTTTCGAAAAATGTAGAAGATACGGTCTGTCCTTAAATCCTAAGAAAACTGTTTTTGGGCTGCAAGAAGGTAAACTTCTTGGTCACATTATATCTGAGAAAGGGATTAGGATAGACCCACAAAGAGTTGAGGGGATACTTCAAATCACACACCCGAGAAACATCAAAGAATTACAGTCCTTCATTGGGAAGATCAATTTCCTTAGGAGATTCATTCCCAACCTAGCTAAGCACCTTAGGAAAATGACTAACATGCTAAAGAAAGGTGCAGGAATTAAGTGGACTGTTGAAGCCAAGAAATCTTTTGAGTTAGTAAAACTTGCACTCACACAAGCCCCTGTCCTGATCAGCCCAGATTTCTCAAAAGATTTTCTGATCTTTTCATTCGCCTCCCAGCATACCGTGGCTGCAGTCTTACTGCAGAAAAATTCAGAAGGTAATGAACAGCCAATTTCCTTTTTCAGTAAGGCCTTAAGGGATGCACCCTTGAAGTACAACATTATGGAAAAGCAGGCCTATGCCATGGTAAAGGCCTTAAAAGAATTTAGGGTGTACATTCTGCATTCTCACACCATTGCTTATGTGCCAAATATAGTGGTCAAAGATATCTTGTCCCAAGACCCTAATGGGAAAAGGGGAAAATGGATTGCTACTATCTTAGAATATGACCTTGAGATAAAGCCCACCAAACTGATCAAAGGTCAAGGCCTGTCCTAATTAATGGTTGAATCTAACCTACAGGCCCTTGACATTAACATGGTAAATGCCTTAGATGAGCAGGAAGGATTGCCCCACCCAACTGTTGAGGAGAAGTTTAAAACTCTCCTTGGTATTCCGATATCCTTTATGTGCTCACCAATCTCAATGCCCCTCCAGAACTGTCCAAAACTAAGGCCAGATTCATAAAACTGAAAGCTAGAAACTACTGCATTTTGAATGAAAACTTATATTGGAAAAACCCGAATGGCCTATTGCTGAAATGTTTGCCTGAACCTGAAGCTGAAAGAATTAAACAAGAATTCCATGATGGGGAATGTGGAGGCCACTTGAGTTGGAAAGCCACTGCAAAAAATACACTCAGGGCTGGCTATTATTGGCCCACTCTCTTCAATTATTTCCATAAAATGGTAACTTCCTGTCATAAATGCCAAATCTTTGAAGGCAGAAGAAAGCTCCTCCCCCTCCCTTTACAACCCATCACTGTAGAAGGTCCCTTCATGCAATGGGGCCTAGATTTCATCGGAGAAATGCATCCTGCCTCTTCTAGACAACATAAATGGATCCTAACAGCCACAGACTACTTCACCAAATGGATAGAGGCCATACCCACTAGGAATGCCATTGATTCTGTCATTATTAGGTTCCTAGAAGACTTCATCCTATCTCGGTTTGGCTGTCCAGGAAAAATAATCACTAACAATGCTGCTGCTTTTGGATCCAAGAGGATGGTCAATTTCTGTCATAGGTATGGAATAGCACTTGGTCATTCAACTACCTATTACCCTCAAGGTAATGGACTAGCTGAATCTTCAAACAAAAGCCTAGTGAACATCATCAAGAAGCTGTTAGAAGAGAACAAGAAGTCATGGCATAAGAAGTTGGTGCACGCCTTGTGGGCTGATAGGATTACAATGAAGAAGTCCATTGGTATGTCACCATTCCAGCTCGTTTATGGAGCAGAAGCAGTTTTTCCTACCAGCCCTGGAGTGCCAATGATTAAGCTTGTTCAGGAGATACAATCAGAAGAAGATAGTATGGTGAGGAGAATAAGTGAGATAATTCATCTTCAGCAAACGAGGGAAGAGGTATACAACAGATCTGTCAAAGTTTAGGAAAACATAAAGAGGAAGTTTGACAAAAGAGCCAAAGCTTCAGATTTCAAAGTTGGGGACAAGGTTCTGAAATGGGATTCAAGGAGAGAGGACAAAGGTAAACATGGCAAGTTTGATAGTTTGTGGCAAGGTCCATATATTATCCAAGCCACTGTGGGTCCTAATGCATTTTTCTTACAAGAACTTAATGGTACAGAGCTGTTTGGGGGTTCTATCAATGGCAGGATGCTCAAGCATTACTTCTGCTAAATTTCAGTGTCCAGTTTCCATTTCATTGTACATACCATTGCAGTGTTTACGTTCTTTTAAAAAAAAAAGGAGAGGTTCAGACATGCCCAAAACATGAACCTCAGAGACACAAAGGAGCTGGCCCTAACATGCTCAAAATCTGGACCAGCCATGAAGAAAAGAAATCGGCTCTAACATGCCCAAAACCAGAGCTGAAACAAAAAAGGAAGTGACTCTAATATGCTTAAAACCTGAGTCACAAAGAAAGAAGGATGCTTCAAGAGTTCAGACTTCGAGCCTTCAAATTTTTGCTTCAAATTTTCTGCAAGTTGTAGTCCATGAGTAGTTTTGTCTTCATGTCATGGTCCACAGCAAGCCAGACATTCTAATCCTGGCCTGACTGTTTTTCAATTTCTACCTTCGAATGTAGAGAAGAAATCTGTTGGACAGTCTAATCCCAACAGGTATTAGATTAGGTAGAAAAACATATGATACCAACAGTCTAATCTGGTCTCATGGAGAAATAAGGGCAGATTTAGAATAGGTTTATTTTCTGTTGTAAAATAAATGATGTAAAGGGTCTGCTAGTTCAAATGCACCCTAGAAGAAAAAATGCTAGGATTTTTGGATGGGTAGGTATACTGTTAGAGAATGTTTCTGCTGATCTATCATATTTGTGGCAGCTAAAAATCAAAGAAGAAAGGTGGCTTGGGCAGTGTGCATCTGGCCTACACCAAATATCAATTTCTAAATTCTTGACTCCTTCAAGAAGAAGCCATCCCCATGTGGAGCCACTGTTAGCCCCCCTATAAATTTTTGACAAGCAAACAGGGGGCTAAATGTTTTTGAGCCTACAAGGAATGCATTTCCTTTGGAAACACATCATCCTTAAAGCCTCCTTGTGCCTTTTGTCCTTTGATAAAGTCCCCTCTGCTGATTTCCATTATAAAACCTCTCTGTTTGTGAAGAAATGCTCAAAGGCCTATCTCCCTTTCCCCTTATTTCACCCCCACTTAGCCTCTATTTTTTTGCCCTTATCTCCCCTTCTATTTCCTTTCTTACCCTTCAAATCCCCCCAAAATCCCCTTTAATTTCTTTCCAAATCCTTTATAACCACTTCCCCTTTCCATACCCCGCCATGTATTACAAATAAACTCTATTGTAAAGTTTATGTTATATAATATGTAACCCGTCGTTGTTTTCATCGCGAATATTTGCGATGCGATCTGATCGCGCCGTCGCACTTTCCGCCCATCGCAGATCGCACTCATCGCATGATCGCATTTTCACTTGTTCGTTCGATCGATCCATCGCAAACATTTGCGATGCGATCTGATCGCGTCGCAAATCCTCCATCGCACTTGCAGCCATCGCTTGTCCTCTCCGATTTGGTGTGAGCCGTTAATCTGGTCCCCAGATCCAACGGCCATCGCTCAATCGCGCCCCCCGCCCATTCGCAATCGCAATTTCCAGATGCGCGACCCTTCGCATCTCCCGATTACTCCTCCGTCGTCGGTCTGCCTCCAAATCGGACGGTTGGCACTTCATCGCACCCAGCCAGTCGCCTCGCACTTCCCAATCGCTTCCCATTCCTCGATCGCAATCGGAAGCTATAAGTGTGCGTCACTCTCGTCCATCGCGATTGCGATTCTCCGACTAAGCCTTGACCGTCCATTGGGTCTAAGATCTAACGGTTGAGATCTGATCGCCATCCGCCTCTGGCTGGGTCCCACCTCATCGCATTTCACTGCATTCCCTTCACATTTCTTTGTAGTTTGTTCTAAGTCTAAAGTCTTATGTTTCACGGTTGTTCCGCCCACTTTCATATATCATTCCGCTGCTCGACCCCCGCCGTTGATCTCCGCTCCCAGGCCGCAATCTAACGGTCTGCGCTGCATTCTGCCATCAAACCCTATTATTCGTGAGTCTTCACCAGTTCATTACATTTTGTCACCATTGTTTAGTGAAAGCCACCTTTCTGCTGCCACGCTATCATATTTTTCGCCCTTCGCTCCACCAGTCTTCCATTGCATTGATTGTCTACACACAGTTGTGAGTTTCTGCAGAGTACAAGAGTTGAAACGCCGCCATAACTACACAGTATGGATGCAGTAGTAAGTTTTCCACTAACAGAGGCACGGAATTTAATGAAGGGCGGGTTTCCACGCCAGCAGAATGTCTTCTTCCGAAGAAGGACGGATTGCCCACACTGTTTGATTATATGCCGTGCTCCAGAGGAGATCCCCGCTCGGAACGCAGTCCAAGGATATTAGAGCATTTGTTGCTCAAGTATGGTGGACCATTCTGTTTTTCATTGCCATTTTGTTTATTCACCAAGGGTACCATAAAGTACAGCGAGCCAGAATGCATCAGAGAAATATCTGGAATTAATGAAGCCTGACGAAGATCATTCTTTTCACCAAAGAGTGCCAAAAATTAATGCTCAGAGTTTAAAACAGAATGGGCTTCAGCCCTCTCCTTATTTTCTGAGTTTAATGTTATATTTAGTGTTCTACCTACTTCCTTTGCTCTTTTTCAGCTATAAAAACTATGAGAAAATTGTTGTAAAGGTTGTTGATGAGATAGCAGAGAGGTGCAAGCAGTTTCTCTTGAGATAGGGTCTATGTGTATAGTTGTAAGATAGGCTGAGGAAGATGTATTCAGACTGAATAACCAAGTTGTTGGCTATGTTGTACCTGATTGGTGTTGTTGTTTAATAAGATAAGCACATTTCATTGGATCCTGATCTAAAGTTGCGGTGATGTTTTTCTATCTCTGTGTTTATTTCCATTTCATTTCATTTCTTCTGGCTTGCATCAGAAATTTGGCATAAGATTCACCCTTGTTAGGTGCCTTATGTTGCTGCTCTCCCAGCCCTTTATGTTTTCTGCTTAATGTGTTTATCTAAAGATTGATTTCAATTGATTTAACTAGTGTAGTGGATGTTGTTGCCTACTACCTGATGTATGAATTAACAGAATATGTTTTAGATGTTCTTGTTAGGATTTAATGGAATGTGTTGAGAACACTAGGAGGTCTAGAACCCTGTATCTACCTCACTAGGATCTTTCCATTCTGATTAAGCCTTTCCAAGTTCCCTTGTGCTGCCTCTGATTTTGTCCAAGCAGGTCTGGAGTTAAATGACCTCTGACCTGATCTATAGATGGGATTAGTTGGTTCTCCCCCCTTCACTCTCGGTCCTTAATGTCCCATACCACCCTATCACTTTAGGATCCAAGGCTTTAGATGACTAGCCCAACTGAAAGCTTGCATATTGATAGAAAGTAAATCCTTTCTTGACTCCATTACCCAATGGACTTGATTTTCTCTGGATTATCTCTCCTTTGCCTAAATTCTTCTTTGCCCAGTCCTGTCTCATGATGAACCCTTCCTTCCCGATTCCCAACAACCAAACTCTTAATCAAATAAACAAACCCTGTGCATATAACTAGCCTAAAATCATAACTTAGAGCTTCAAAGACATACACTTTGACTCATATAGAGAGATCCCTCTCTGGACCTAGGAGGGCTAGATCCTAAGGTCTGAAAGTGGTTCTGATGTTGTCTCGTCTTTTGGTCTTTCCAACCTGGCCAAAGCACGGGAACCCCAACACCATCGACAACTGATTGTTGTGGAGGACTGGCCCTTCTCTGGCACATATTTCACTGGTGATGCAGATCTCCCACTCCCAGAAGGAGAGGATTCGGATGAAGTACTGGGTAAGACTCATTTTTTTATTTTGATGAGTATTATGATTTTTTTGTTATGCATGTTCTGACATTAACCCATGTAATTGTACATGTTGGCGCAGAGATACCTATAGGTATGTCTCTGATAGCGAGACATATTCCTCGCAACTTTTATGTGGCCCCTCATGGTGAGGGAGATGAGGAGGAGAAAATCATACGCAACTTGGAGGGAATCTCCTGTGGCATCTCGGACTATGTGAGATTCGATGATGCTCCTCATGTATATCAAAGACACACTGCAGGGGTGTCAAACTGTGTTCATCGCTTGCTAAGGCGGCTTGTACGGGAAGTGACTTGTTATCATGTGCATCGTGTAGAGTAGACACCTAGGTTTTATTTTCGCATATTTTTTGAGAGACATGATGTCTCAGGATGTAACCGAAACACACATATTTTTTGAACTTATGAAGCACATGGATGCAAACACTCGATATATATATATATATATATCTATTTTCTTGTATGGATCTTTTCATGTGATGATGATTTTTTTACAAATTACGCAAATGTCTATCCAATACAATGTTCGCTACTGTATTAGTTAATGCATTCATTCGTCTAGGAATATGTTGATATTTAATGTAATCAAAATGCCTCTCCAGTAACTGAACACACAAACACAACCTTAAGATTTGAGAAAAATAAGGAGTGATATTCTACATAATAAGAAATGACCCAATAGGCTGGAAAACGCTCGCAAAGCACACCAAGTCAAAAAGGTTTCATTTTTACGCAAGAAAAAATAAACTATGCTCCTGATTGGTTTCATTTTTACACAGGCTTGAAACACAGATAAACTATGCTTGAAAAGTGAAAAGTGGGCATGCCCCTAGCATGGCGACTCAATTCGAGGTACATGCCCCCCAAGCTTGAGTGCATTCACCAGAGTAGGTTGCTAGTTACTCACAGGTGGATGGAATGAAGGTTCAATTACAAGATTGGGGAAAGAATCGACTGGGATCTTACGAGATCTTATCAAAGACTCGAATTTAACGAGAATGTATTTCATTGTTTTAATGAGGTTGACACATTAAAAGAACTATCCTCATGGCCTAATTCATTTTTTAACGAGGTTGACATAGAAAAAGAACCATCCTTGTGAGAGCTTGTTTCATTTTTTAAGGAGCTTGACACAAGAAGATGAACCATGCTCTGATTGAAAACTTACCATGTCGAATAAGAAGTCATGGCTTCCAAGAGGATCTCATCTGATGGGAGAAAAACATCTCAGAAATCGCGATCGAATGCCCCCAGTAGATGGTGTGTGACTACACTATCACAGGATGAGGGCAATGAACAAGTGGAAAAATAATTAACTTGTGGTGAGGAAGATACAACTGGCGGATAAATATCTAGAAGAGACGATGGAGGACCAGATGTCACATTAGGACCAAAGAAATAAAGTTGATCAATGGTCACGATCCAACCTTCATGTGGAAAACAGATCACATGAAAGAGGGAAGATAAAAGCGTGCCCATGGCATAAGCATAATCATGCCCCAGGAGTAAATTAAAATCCAAAGGGCCTTGGACAACTATCACATCCATATAGACATTTTTACCTCCCAAAGTAACATGCAACTTTGGGAGGATCCCTAACAATTGACTAGTTCCTCTGTCAAAAGCCAACAGATTTTGTGTAACAGGCACAAGTGGTGGAGAACCAAAAGCTTTGAAATTAGTTGAAGACATAACACTAACAGAAACGCCTTCATCTATAATCATGCCAGGTGTGACCATATTGAAGGCCTGTACCGTGATATCAAAAGGCACATAAGAAGGAAGATGGTATCCCGTGAATCTACTCCAATCGAAAGAAGCAACCAAACTACTTGGAGGGGGTACCACAAGAATGAAATGGTCAGCCCCTGGTGTTAATGGAGTAAGAGGAGAATCCTCCTGGACCACGGATGTGGGAGTAGGAGGACCAGTTTCTTGAGTCACGGGGACGGGAGGATATTTCTCCAAGTCCGAGGAATCTGAAGAAACAAGAAGAACATGAGGGGTATGAGATCCACCCTCAACAGAAAGGACCTTATGAACCATAGGCTGGATCAAATTGACCGATTCCATGACCAATGGTTGGTCAGGAATGGATTTGTGATTTTGAAATTCCGAGGGAGTGGGATCGGATAAAGATGAATCTTGACCGATCATTTGATCAACTAGTGGAGGACTCAAAGAAAGCTTCTGGTAACCAACCGAAAGGTAGGACACAGAAATAGTATGGTTGTCCAAGAATCTCGTGGCTTCATCCATGTATGGACAAAGGTCAATGGGATGATTCCCTTCACACAACCTACAGGGATTCGTGAACTTACCATCTTTATTGCGAGTCTTATCAGTGCTAGTTGAAGATGTGCCACCAATATGACCTCCAGAAGCCACAAAAAAGGGCGAATGAACATTGGACCAGAATGCGAGTACCTTGGGAATGCCAGGAAATCTCGAAGAAGGTGGTCATCCTTACATAACATGCAAGGGAATTTGACTTTCCATGGAGGATTGGATGGTTTATTGATAGAAGGTGTCTTAGGTGTAATAGCTACAGAATTGGTCTCGCTCTTATCTAACTTCTTCTTTTTCATCTTCTTCTTCTTCTTCTTATTCTTAGCCACCTAATTACTAGAATCCAGACTTTCACTAAACAAAGGAGAAGAGGAGGATGAAGAAATAGGTGAAGAATGTGAGAGGTCCACCTAAGACCCAACATGATTTTTTTTACGCGGAGGAGGTGGTTGTACAGATATTAAATCACTCAAGACCACCTAGGTCGAAAATAACCATACAAGAAAACCAATAGTTAACCCAAGAAGAGACAATGTTGCCATATAAGGAGCACCAACATTCCAAAAAGCAGGAAAAGGACCAAGATTCCCTTTGGAGGGGATTCCTTTGTTGGTAAACTCCGGAAACGTTGCCATTGGAAACAATATTAAAACAAAAACACTGAGGAAGATAACTTTAACCATGAATATTTTGTGGGAAGTTAATTTTTTAAGACATTGAAACAAAGCTCTGTCATTTCATATTTTAAGAGTCGAGAAACTGGAAAAAGATGATTCTAGTCACTTTCAGATTGAACGAGCGTGAAAGGACAAGTGATTGATGATCTTTTCACTTTTAGAGAGTCACAAAAAGACCAAAATAACTACTCAGGTAATCTAAGCAAGAGGGTGTACCAAGTTTCCATGAACTACCATATACACCTTGGTGATCAAATGAAAGAGAAATGGCCAACGACTTGATGTACGTGCATCTAGTCCCCCCGAATGTTTTGTTTGGTGTATTACGGTTACAAGGTGGCAGACTCAACTTCCTATGGATAAAGGATTGCAACTTATGAGGGTCTCCCTTTATATATGCGATGGTAAGGGGAGCACAAGTCCATACTAGTGATGTCTAATGCCAGGTGGCAAACGACATCTACTAGGTTTAATGATGTTGGAACATGTCACTAGCCTAGACTTCTAAAACATGTGTGTTAGTTTCAATGCTTCCTTAGGTTGATTGAATTCATTTTAAGGTTGATATTGAATTAATGTTTCTATTACAAGGCCTTTACAAATGTGATCTCAAATTCCTAAATGCACACTACATGCAAAAGAACATCATTTCCATTCAATGAATGCTAGCTAAGAGAAGGATAGGAATCTATGACAAAGTAGAAATCAATCGAAACACAAGAAGAATTTCACTAGTGCATCTAATACAACCAAATGAGAAAATGAAAACTATTTCCTATTCGCTAAGAGCTAGTTATGCAAAAGAACATTTCCATTTTCAATTTAAACGAAAGAATGCAATTTTTTGTTTTTTAGATGAAAGAAGCACACAATGCACTATTACACTAAAAGGAAAAACAAAGATTAGTTTTGAGCACTACAAATGTAAAGATCTAAAATGAATGAATCAAATGCAATACAAACATAAAACGCACTCAAAACAAGGATGCACTCTTCCAAGCAAACGAAAGTCTTTCAAAATGATCCAAAGAGAAATGTAATCTATGCTTGAAGTGACGAAATGGAGAGTCAAATGAAAAAAAAAGTGATCATTAAATGAACCAAAGACACAAATAATCGAGAGAAAGTCTAACACAATTAGTCAGCAAATTGAAACGACAAAGATCAAACTGACTCGAACTTCGCCCAGAAGGCTCAGTGGGGAGAGGGCTGAACAAATAGAACAAGACACCTAGAAACCCTAGGGCTACAAAATCCACTGATAAGACGATGGAAAAATAGTTGAGAAGATCGAGACTACAAAATCAAAACAATCCCAATAAACCAATTGCAAGCTAAAAACCCAATCTAGAGCTAAGAACTACTCACAAAAACTCAGGAAAGAGGTTAAATCAAATCCTACAGTATTCGTCGTAACTGTTAGGCTGTAATCTGCACCTAACAAGGGTTGGAGCACCTGTGACAAAAGAAACATGCGCCAATTGGCACGAATGTTCAAGGAAAAACCGTGCCAAGCTAGAAACCCATGGGAAAAAGGATAAAACCATTGAGCAGAGGTCAAACTTGACACTCTAGAACTGAACAAGATGGTTTAAAATAGTCAAGCAAGTCAAGCAAAGCAAAAAAATGATTAAAGGACCAAAGTCGACTCGACAAGCCAAACACTCAACAAACAATGAGACGACAAACACAGACTTCTCCCCAGCAGAGTCGCCAACTTGTTGTGTAGGTAAATCCCCTCTATGGACAGAGGTGATCCCTCTAGCCCTAGGGTGGGTCTAGCAGCAAGAGGACATGCTAATGCATTAATTCCTAGTTAATGAATGAAACTAAGTTGGGATAGATTATCCTACCTTTGATCCAACATAGTTTTCATAGCTATGGTGACGGTCTCCTGATCTTCATCCCGAAACGTCACGGTCCTTTAGCTATGGTACTCAGGTGCCTGCACAAAGATCAGAGAATGAAAGCATCATAAGAAACAATGTTTGCATTCATAACTATCTAACTGGTCAAGGAGAATTAAACGTATTGTGTAAGATAAATCATATCAACACAAGATGGGAACTAAAACATCAGTCATGTATATATTAATAGAAAGAAAGAGATTACAACCAAATGAGCCTTGACGTCACAACCTCCTTCAGCGGGTCTAGTCAAAACGCGTCTCGAGCATTCGTCAGGGAATTTGGATGTGGTGAGGCAATAAGCCTAAGATCTCTCTTGACAGGGGTCTATGTGAGAGAGATTTATTTATAGAAGGAGAGGAAGAGGTTGGGATTCTTCAAATGGTGGAAGGGAGGCCTTATTCTTTGGGAGGTTTGCCCAAAAGTAGGGAACACAAAGAAAAAGGAGGGTTCTTGACGTTATTCAATCGAACAACCCATGCTGACTCGCTCATGAAGTGGTTAGCAATGAAAAATTCGCTCCTATATTTAAAAAAAATTCCAAAAACATCTCGGCGCGGGCAGCCCACTGAGACAGAGTGCCAATGGGCATGGGGCCCAGTGTTAATTTCCTTTATCAACACGAGGCCATAACTGCCTGCCAGTGCCAACCCAAAATCATGTCTTTTTTATGGTCTATTCCTGGAATAGCCAATAGAGGAAATGTTCTTCTCATGGCAAGGGATGCAATGACACTTTTTGTGAGGCATGACACTACATATAAGTCATAGAAATGGTCCTCCAATGTGTGGGATGGGGATTGCAGGGATGGTGACAAAATGTTGTGTAACACATAAATCTGGATTTTTGTAGCATTTATTCTGATCACTAACTGCATATATAAGGATATTGACAACCACATTTGATGTTAGGGTTGTTTTTTATGCACAAATAAAGTGAGTTTTTTCGTACGCTTGCGATTAGAATTCACGCTAACGAGTTCTACTCATCCATTATTTGAAAATATATCTAAAGTACTTCCTTTCTTGGAACAAGCTTCACCTTTTACACCAATTCATTTTCAAGAACCCAATTTGGAAGAACCCTCTTTTGGGTTTGTTTCTTTCACCTTCACACAAGGTCAACAAACCCCAGTTGTTAGTTCCTCTGCTATCGTTCATCAGCCTATGCCCATATCTATTTCAACACCACCCCCATTCACTTTCACAGTAGGTTCATCAATTGCATCTAACCAAGGAAAAATTAATCAAGGTGCAAACATGGCAGCACCATCCTTCTTGTTAAACATATATGCTCCACTTAATCTCCCACAACCAATGAATGCAATGCCTCAAGAATATCTTAAATTACTTCCTCGTTTCACTGGAGAAGATGAATTAAATACTAAGCAACATTTACCTGTCTTTTTTAATTTTGCTGAAAATTTGAATGTGGAACATCTTGATTTTGTAATGAGGCTTTTTGTTTAGTCTCTATATGAAGAGGCTAGAAAGTGTAAAGGATTGCCAAATAATTCTATTAATACATGGGAAGAGCTAGAAAATCAATTCACTCAGATATGGGGAGCGAAAAGGGATCATGGTTATTCATTAACAAAATTCAATGCAATTAAAAGAAAACCTAATAAGAATATTTCTGAGTTTGTCAAAAGATTCAATAAATTGTATAATAATTTTCTCGTAGAAATGAAGCCAACTCCTTTTGGAGCGAAGAGTTTTTTTTTTTTTCTCTCTCAGGCTTTTGAAGCTGATTTCAGTTTCACACTTAGAGAAAGGAGATCCCCTACTCTTGAGAAAATACAAACAGATGCTTTGGAAATTGAAGCCAATATGATTGTAGCTGGGAAGGTAAAAGAAAAGTAGTCAGTCCAAGAGAAGGGGAAAGAAAAAGAAGAATCATCACAAGATCAAAGAATTGAAGATATGACTAAGGTGATTAAAAATATATCAAATAAGTTAGTTAAGATTTAATTGGAAAATAAAAACCCTCAAAGACAAGTGCAACAAAAAGGAGATCAGTTTCACACTTAGAGAAAGGAGATCCCCTACTCTTGAGAAAATACAAACAGATGCTTTGGAAATTGAAGCCAATATGATTGTGAAGGAAAGTGCAAAAAAAAGTAGTCGGTCAAGGTGATTAAAAATCTATCAAATAAGTTAGTTAAGATTGAATTGGAAAATAAAAACCCTCAAAGACAAGTGCAACAGAATAGAGGTTTTAATCCTCATTTCTACAAACAACCCCTACAAATATTGCAAATGGAAAGAAGGGATCAAGATCAGGTTCAAGCACCATTATATTTAGAAGATGGACATGGGGAATCAACAAAATATGACCAAAAGTAAGTTGAAGATCAAATATATATTGTGTATATAAGAGAGGATGATGAAGAAAGAGATTGTGAAGAAGAATATGCCAAGGCTGAAGTATCTTTTGATGGATATGAGATGAATGAATATTGTAAAAAATTCACAGATTTTATGTAGGCTGAGCTACATAGAAAGTATAATTTGAGATCAAGGAAGAGATCTAGGGTGCAAGACAATGAGGGTGAACAACAAGATTCTACCCCTCCTCCAATGGCGACTCCACAACAAAAGGACCCTGTAAAGAAAATAGATAAGGGGAAGAAACCTATAACTTCAGTAAATAGAACATAAGTACAACAGGCAGAATCTTCCCAGAACAAAGTAGTTGACACTAATATTTTGGAGAAAGTTGTTCCTGTACACAAACAAGTTTCAAATTATAGAAATAATGAAGAAGAACCTGAAAAGAATGTTAAAAAAACTCAGGTTTTCAGTTTGAAAAAGGATTTGGAGAAGGTAAATTTTCAGGTACCTCTTCTAGAATTAACTAAAACACCAGTCTACAAAAAAAGTAAATTTCAGAATTTATTAACCTCTCACAGAGTGAAGATATAGGTGATACTATAAACTTTCAAGAAGAGAAGCCAGTGGTAACCTTTGGTCCTCATGTAGAAGAAGTAGATCCTTCTATTCCTCCCTTTTATATTTCATTGTTGATTCATGATTTTATTCTCCATAACTATATGTTGGATTCAGGGGCTTCCCATAATCTTATGCCATTATCTGTCATGAAGGAATTGAACTTGAAAATCACTAAGCTTTGTTAGGATCTGTATTCATTTGATTCAAAAAGGGTAAAATGTGTTGGGTTAATTAAAGACATGGTAGTTTCTTTAGCATAAATTCCAGCAAAAAACATTGTTATTGACATATTTGTTGCTGACATTCCAACCAGATTTGGGATGCCTCTGTCAAGATCCCAAGGAGAAAAGTTGAGAGGTGTTCTAAAGTTAGATTTCACTTATCCTATCTTTCCTATCTTTAATGGGGAAGAAAGGAGATTGTACAGAGAGACAAGGTTTCTCAAAACCACTACCAAGAAATATGCAGGAAATTCCCCTATTTATAGTTAGGAAAAAGAAGATCTTTCATGTTTCATGCTGCATGAAGATGCAGAATTTGCTGAAGACACAGGGAAGGAACTCTCTTCAACAGTTGTAAATAATGAGCTACATTCAAAAAATATTTGGAAATGCTACCTTCAAGGTGCCTACTCCAAGGAAGGCACATGAGCCAGATTCTTGTTAGTATCACCATAAGTTAACCTCATGCCTTTTTATTTCAAGTTAGAATTTGATTCAAAAAATAATGTAGCTGAGTATGAGGCCTTGATCATCAACCTTCAAATTTGATCTGAGTATATTCCAGATACCCTTAACCAAGACCTTTTACTTCAGCTAATGTGTTAGAATTTCATTCAATTAAAGCGTTAATGAACATAAATGAACAACTACATGTTGTAAAGAAGAGGAAGATAAAAAGCATGAGCAACATAAGATATTGATAACGAAGTTCATGATCTAGGAGAGACTACGTCTCCGGGCCTTGGTGTCAAGATGGTGTAGGCCACTGCATTAAGTGTTGTAAGGAGTGAATATGTACATGGATGGTGTTTTCTCTGTCATACAAGGAAAATTCCCTAACATAGGAGTGTCTAGACCTCTCCACGAGATGTTCCTCTATAGGAACTCTCTTCCACAAAAAGGACTCCTATCAGTAAGACAATAACTCACACATAATGAATGAGTATCCCGCAAACATGGCAAAAAAGGGATATTAATCAAACATACATGTGACAATGAGTATCCTGCCAACATGGAAGCAAAAGGATCTCAAACATAATACAAATCCATGATAGAAAGTACATCTCACATCAAGAACAAAATAGGATCCCACATCAAACATTAACATGGATTTGTACAACACAATGCATCTCATAGCAAAGAGACAAAGAAGTACATAAAATCAACTCATCATATACCCCACACTGAAGATGACTAAAGAATGGGTTGCTCCACTGCTGGATCTGAAATGACCATCACAATCGTGGTGTCGAAAGGTGTAAAATCGACTGCTCACTCACTGAATGCTAACACCTGCAACTTCACTTCAAAAAGTGGATGAAAAATATATAGCTCAGTTGGAAAATATGAATATTCCATTAGATTCATGACGTTGAATAATGCAAAATCGACTGTCAAATTTCTGAATTCTGACAAAGTGAAATATGGGGAAAAAATGAATCTTTTAGATTCCTCAAAGATGATGCTCCACAGGCGGCCTAGAAATTTGCAACCCAAAAGGTGAAGCTGACCTCGCCATTGCATTCCCTGCAAAAAACCGTGAAAAATGATTGTAAACTTGACTATATTCTGACATTGAGAAAAATTACCTCCCTGGGAAAATTTCAAGGATCATGGTTCCGCTCCCTATTTCTAGGCTTGCTCACGGTTTTGCCTGCAAACACAAAATCACTGCCTCAATATGCATGCATGCTCCACTCTGCCTTGGCCTGGGCGGAATTGTAAAAATATGGGTTTAAATAATATAAGTCGGGCGGATTAACCAAAGGGTTGGTTTTCCGTAATGGTAAAAATGAAATTTGTTGGAGGAGAGGTCAGGGGGTCAAATCCCAACCCTCCTAAAATGGGTGCATTAAGTTTTATATAACAACAAAAATTTAAATGTGGCAGTCTAGGCTCGCATCAAGCGGCCTGCCCACCGTACCTCCCGACGGATGTCGTTGACACACACACACACACACACACACACACACACACACGGATATATATATATATATATATATATATATATATATATATATATATATATATATATATATATATATATATATATATATATATATATATATATATATATATATATATATATATATATATATATATATATATATATATATATATATATATATATAAACTTATATGTGGGTTGGGAGGTCGGGTTGACAACCCCTACGCACCCTTTTTAATTCACTAGATATAACGGTGCGGTGGGTACGGGGTCCATGGGGGTCACAGCCTGTCGAACTCTTAATATATATGTATTTTTTTTAACGATGCAGATCTGTGGGATAGGGAGGGAGTCATGGCCCGCCCTCCCAGTGATATATATATATATATATATATATATATGGGGTGGCCGTTTCAAAAATTCCAAAAATAGGCATTAGTGGGCATTTTAAGTGTCCCACAATTTCGCCCAAAAACCAACTGGAGCTGGTCGAAATCTGGTGGCCGGATTTCAGCGAAATTGCACCTTCTTTAAGCCTACCCAGTCACCAAGTCAACCCAAAACTTTGACTGCTCCTAAATTTCACATATGAGCTTGGTTTGACGAACTGTTCAAACCATTGCAATCAAGACGACGAGATATTTAACCTAAACCTGGTTCAACAAAAACCCAAACACTTTGATTTTTGAGCTTCCATAAGCCCTCTTTGTCGTATGTGCCACGAGTTTATAACACATACTCAGTGGTCAATCTTAAATCAAAATGGAAATCACACCCCAACTATCATTTCAAGACAAAAAAACATAATTGTCTCATTTCGAAGTGATGGAAAACACCTCATCACTTTTACATGAAAGAAATGCATCACACAACTTATAAAACAAGGCAAAAATATTATTGTTTCTTAAATAAGTGACGAAAAAACACATCTTCACTTTTACAGTTAAAAATGAAACATATGATTTACAAACACGACCATGACAAGCTAACATATCTAGAAAAATAATCTAGAAAAAACCCTCTTTAGCAAAGTGATTGGGCCATTCCCCTATGGGGAATTCGCTTGTCGATCAACTCTTTCGACTGGTTCGTGCACGGGTGCTTTGTCTTTAAGGTGCTGCTTTGGATGCAGTCTCTAGCACGTGGCTCTTTGATGGCCACTTAGGTTGCAATAACTACAATGAGTCTTCTTCCTCCAAACTTTCTTAACCGATTTCTTCCCCTACTGTGGAGAAGGATTTCCACGCCTCATCCTCCTTTGTGGTTCCATCCTTTTCCAACACTTAGAAAACACATGGTTATGTAAACCACAAAAATGACACGTTTTTTGATTCCATGATTTACAACCGTGGTTATCAACATTCTTATAATCAAAATTCACTCTGGAATAATGAAACTTGTTATACCTTCTCTGGTGGTCTCAGGTGCGATCATGGTGATGAGAGCTTGCCTCAACTCTCTCACTACAACATGCACTGCCATGGAATGATGGTGAAGTGTTCCCATCAATCCTCTTCCTTGGAGAGTTCACCCATTTTTGTTTTCCCTTGATGTCCTTCGAACATCCTCCTTCATTGTACCCCAAACCTGCATAGCGAGGTCTCTGCACAACCTCCAATGGTCGGGTTATGCCTTGGCCCCAAACACTAATTCCTCCTCTTTTGTACCCCATCTTAGTGAGGAGTCTCATTCTGATTCCTGTAATGAGGATCTCCATACTTCAAACACAAATGATATCAGGTACAAATGAAACCAAAGAGAAATCAATATTGTTTACCTCAGCTATCAATTTTGACACAATTGAAGAAGGCTTCTCTAAGCCTTCATTCTATTTCTCTTCCTCCAAGGCCTCTGCTGCGTCTTGTAGCTGAAGCTGCAATCGCTGCTTATCCTCCTTTTGTTCCTTTAGGAGTGCCTTCAATGCATCATGATCTACTTGAATACTTTCATTGTTGCGCTTCAATTCTTCCCACGCCTTTGTTGTGGCTTACAACTAAAGCTTCAATTGATGTGTGTCCTCCTTCTCTTCCTGTAGGAGTGTCTTCAATATGAAGTTCTCTATTGCTTATTTTTCATAAGCCTCGTATAACATGTCCGATTTCTTGGACACCCTGAGCATGGTATCATACATGTCCTTGACATTCTCCAAGAAGACCTGCTTTGATACCACTTGATCTGAGTAAATTCTTGATACCCTTAACCAAGACCTTTTACTTCGAATGATGTGTTATAATTGCATTCAATTAAAGCGTTAATGAACATAAATGAACCACTGCATGTTGTAAAGAAGAGGAACATAACAATCATGAGCAACATAAGACATTGATAATGGAGTTCGTCCAGGAGGGACTACGTCTCCGAGCCTTGGTATCAAGATGGTGTAGGCCACTGCATTAAGTGTTGTAAGGAGTGAAGATGTACATGGATGGTGTTTTCTCTGTCGTACAAGAAAAATTCCCTCACGCAGGAGTGGTTGGACCTCTCCACGAGATGTTCCGCTATAAGAACTCTCATCCACAAAAATGACTACTATCAATATAACAATAACTCACACATAATGAATATGAGTATCCCGCCAAGATGGCAATAAAGGGATATCAATAAAAATACATGTGACAATGAGTATCCCACCAACATGGCAACAAAGGGATCTTGAACATAATACAAATCCATGATAGAAAGTACATCTCACATCAAGAACAAAACAAGATCCCACATCAAACATCAATAGGGATTTGTACAGAAAAATGAATATTGTAGCAAAGAGACAAAGAAGTACATGAAATCAACTCATCATATACTTCACACTGAAGATGACTAAAGAATGGGTTGCTCAGCTGCTGGATCTAAAATCACCATCACAATCGTGGCGTCGAAAGGTGTGAAATCAACTGCTTAATCACTAAATGTTGACACTTGCAACTTCACTTCAAACATTGGATGAAAAATATAAAGCTCAGATGAAAAATCTAAATATTCCATCACATTCGTGATGTCGAATAGTGAAAAATCGACTGTCAAATTTATGCATTCTAACAAAGTGAAAATATGGGGCAAAAAGGAATCTTTTAGATTCCCCCCTAGATTCCTCAAAGATGTTGCTCCATGGGCGGCCTAGAAATATGCAACTCAAAAGGCGTAATGGTAAAAACGAGTTGGTTTGGCGGAATGGTAAAAGCGAAATTTGTTGGAGGAGAGTTCAAGGGGTCAAATCCTGACCCTCCTAAAATGGGTGCATTAAGTTTTATATAACAACACAAATTTAAATGCGGTGGGCTGGGCCAGCATCGAGTGGCCCGCCCACCGTACCTCCCACCATTTTTCGTTGGAACATATATATATATATATATGGGATGGGCGGTGGGGTTAACAGCCCCCACCCACCCTTTTTAATTCGTTTGATATAGCAACGTGGTGGGTACAGGGTCCGCGGGGGTCACGACCCATCAGACTCTTAATATATATGTATTTTTTTTTAACCATGTGGATTTGTGGGGGTAGGGAGGGGGTCATGGCCTGCCCTCCCAGTTTTATATATATATATATATATATATATATATATATATATATATATATATTATTTTTTATTTTATTTTTTTATATAAAAAAGATAGTCATTTTCAAAAATTCTGAAAATAGGTGTTAGTGGGCATTTTAAGTGTCCCACAATTTCACCTGGAATCTGGGCAAAGCTATCCGAAATCTAGTGGCCAGATTTTGGCGAAATTGCGCCTTCTTTAAGCCTACCTAGTCACCAAGTCAACCCAAAACTTTGCTTGCTCCTAACTTTCGCATTTGAGCTTGGTTTGACGAACCATTCACACCATTGCAATGAGGATGAAGAGATATTTAACTTGAACCTGGTTTGAGAGCAATCCAAACACTTTTATTTTTTAGCTTCCATAAGCCCTCTTTGTCCTGTGTGTATCTCTGGAGCCGCCTAGATCAAAATTTCTAAGAAAATGGGAATCCAGTGTATTTTGATTTTTGGTGCTTCTGAATTGATAATAAGACAGATAAAAAATTATTGTCAAACCAAACATCCAAGATTAAGGTCATATAGAAATGAAGTTTGGGACTTGATTGAGAACTTTTTTGAAGCTTTCAATGTTCAATTTATTCCAAGGGAGGAGAATAGAATGGCTGCTTAATTAGCAGTTGTAGCCAACACCTTCAAGCCTCCAATTAATCCGAGGCTAAGGTATGAGACATAGATTAGGCACAGGACCCCTATCCCAGATAATGTGAAACATTGGCAAGTGTTTGAAGATGATGAGCAGATAAATTAGTTTTGACAATGATTGGAAACTTTGAAGATACAGAAATAGACCGGGATGAATAACAAATAGAGCAGAAAGCAGATGTAAAAATATTCAAGCGGTCAATAGGTGGTCAGAAAATTATTCAATTAAAAGATAATGTAATCCCTAAAGGTTTGGTTCCACTCGAAAGACTATTTGATTCAAATGATGTTGCAATTGATTTAAATAAAAATCACCAGCAGGAAGAAATGGAAGAATGTAATTTGGGAACTCAACATGAACCAAAAATAATGAATATTTTCAGAGGTATTCCCAAAAATTATAAAGAAAGGTACACTGACCTTTTCAAAAAGTACATGGATTTTTTTTCCTAGTCATACAAATATTTTAAGACATATGAAAAATATATCATACAACATAATATCCCATTGAAAGAAGGAGTCAAACCACATAGATAGAAACTCAAACAAATTAATCCATTATTGCTTTCTCCAATTGAAAAAGAGGTGAAGAAATTAATCCAAGCAAAGATCATAGTCCCTCTCAGATATTCTGATTGGGTTTCTAATCCGGTTCCTGTCAGGAAGAAAAATGGAAAGATAAGATTATGTGGATTTTAGGAACCTGAAGAGGGCATCTCTAAAGGATAATTATCCTTTCCCTAAAATGGATTATGTTTTAAAAAAATTGATAGGAGCTTGTAGGTTGTCCATGGTTGATGGATTTTCTAGGTATAATCAGGTGGCAGTAGACAAGGAAGACCAAAAAAAGAGAGCATTCACAACCCCATGGTGCAACCTTTCAAAGAGCCACAAACATAGTGTTTGTTGGAGATAAATGTGTAGTTATATATTTGGATGATGTCACTTTTTATTCAAGTTCAGATGATGAACACTTAGAACATCTACAAAGGAATTTTGAAAAATGCAGGAGGTATGGCTTGTCTGTTAACCCCAAAAAATCTTTATTTGCCTTGGAATAAGGAAAAGTATTAGGCCATATAGTTTCAAAACAAGGGGTAAAGATTGATCCAACAAGAGTAGAAGTAATTCAGAAAATTTCTTTACCCAGAAGAAAAAAATATATTCAAAGATTATTGGGAAAGATTAACTTTTTGAGAAGATTTATACCAAATTATGCAGAGATTGTTAGAAAAACAACCAATATGTTGAAAAAATAGGCAGAGGTACAATGGAATAAGGATGTAAGAGAATCATTTGCCAAAATAAAGGAGGCTCTCCAAGAAGCACCTGTCCTAATCAATCCCGATTATCAGAAGGGTTTTCAATTTTTTTCATTTGCTTCCCCTTCTACTATTGTTGTTGTGTTATTACAGAAAAACGAAGAGAGTAGGGAACAACCAATGGAATTCTTCAACAAAGTTCTCAGATATGCTGAGCTCAAATATAAAATTTTGGAGAAACACGTTATGCATTGGTTAAAGCACTCAAAGCCTTTAGAACTTATGTATTACAGTCTCAAATAATTGCATATGTTGCCAACACTGCTATTAAATATGTGCTGGTTAAAAATGATGTGGAAGGGAAGAGAGTAAAATGGATAGAAAAAATTCAGGAGTATGATATGGACATTAAACCTACCAAATTAATTAAAGGGTAAGGTTTGGCAAAGTTGTTAGCAGAATTTTTTTTTTTCAAGCATTGGGAATCAATTTGTTAGCGCCAGTGAATGAAGCTATCAATGAAGAAGATCAAAATAAGCCCAAACCAAGTATTCAGTACAAATTTTTGTGTTCAGATTGGTATAAATATATTGTTCATTATCTTTGTTTCTTTTCTTCTCCCACTTTGTTGAATAGAACAAAATACAAAGCTCTCAAACTTAAGTCTCAGCCATATGTCATAGTAGAGGAAAAATATACTAGAAAGATCCTATTGGTAATTTATTGCTATGTTTAATTGAAGGAGAATCCATTGAAGTCACCAAAGAATACCATGAAATTCTATGTGGAGGACATTACGGTTGGAAGGTCACAACACATAAGATCCTCAAATCTAGATTTTATTGGCCTATATTGTTTGTAGATGTGTTTAGACTAATCAAAAGTTGTCATAAATGTCAATTTTTTACTAAAAAGAAGAGACTTGCTCCTCTCTCTCTAATTCAAGTATTCATAAAGGAACCTTTTAGACAGTGGGGACAGGACTTTATTGGAGTGATAAATCCACCATCAAGTGGATAGTTCAAGTGGATTTTAACTACCACTGAATACTTCACAAAGTGGGTTGAAGCCATACCCACCAAGAAAGCAAATGACCAAGTGGTGATGAAGTTCCTGGAGGAGAATATTTTTAGCAGGTTTGGTTGTCCAGTCAAAATTGTAACCTATGATGCTCAGGTATTCAATTCTTCTCAGTTAATTGATTTCTGTCAAAATTATAATGTGGTATTGTCTCATTCTACAACCTGCCATCCACAAGGAAATGGATTGGCAGAGTCCTTTAACAAAACTTTGGTTATAATCTTGAAGAAAACCATTACTAACAATCAGAAGGATTGGGACTCAAAACTTAAGTTTTCTCTTTGGGCAGTTTGGGTTACTACTAGAAGGTCAATTAAGATCTCATTTTGAGTTGGTATATGGAACACATGCATTATTTCCTAGTCAATTGGCTAAACCCGTGATTTCTTTTATTTAAGAAGCTCAAGAAGAACCCAATTCCATGGTTAGAAGGATGAATAAAGTAATTGAGTTAACTAAAAACAAAGATAAAGTTAGAGATAACTTAATTACTTATCAAACAAAGATGAAAACCATTTTTGACAGGAAAGCAAAGGAATTATCTTTCAAGCAAGAGACTTAGTACTGAGATGGGATACCAAAAGGGAGGATAAGGGAAAGCATGGTAAATTTGATCCTCTCTCATATGGAATGTTAGCCATCAGTAATAATTTTTTCATAGCAAATGATGGCTAAAACAGGTCCGGAGCCTTCAAGAGATTATTTTCATAGAAAATTACTCATTCTTGAAGTCTTTTGTTCCCTAACAGTGTTGTTCCTAAAGTCTATTGTTCCCTAATGCTTTTCCCTTCAAAAAACCCACAAAGAAAATTTGTTGTTCCCAAACAAAACGGCTTCCTAAAAAGCCCCATTTTCATTATTTCATTCCCCCCTATTTTTGCCTCCATATCACTTATTTTCCCCCTTTTCTTATCTTTCATTCCTTCTAAAAAGGCCTCCCTTTCGTCCCTCATTTACCTTTATTGTCTTTAAAAAACCCCTTAAAACCAATTAACCCTTCTTTATTTGTTTTTAATAATCTTGTTGACTTCACCAAGAACACTAAAAACCAATAAAAAACCTTTGAAAAAGTGTTCCGCTCCTTTTAGGCTTTAAGCCCCCTTGGCTTAAGCCTCCTTCCTTTTTTCTCCATAAAACCGAGGCTCGGAACCAAGCGCTAAGGACTTAAGCCCCCATCGTAATTGCATATCGGCATTTTTGGGTTCCTCGTGCCTTTACCTATTCCCTGCGCTGATTGGCAATATGCCGATGCGCTCATCGCTTCGGGCATTTTCTATCGCATCGCAACATTTTATATCGCAACGGTGCTATCATTTCCCATCGCATCGGCTCTACCACATTTTATCGCATCACTCCTTTTTTCCCAGCCAATGCGCTTAACCCCTTTTCCTTGCCCCTAGTCCCCTTACCCTTCCATAAGACCACGTCCTAGCTCATATTTTAAACCCCATCAGCCATCATAGATCCAAAAATCCTTGTCCCTGGACCCTCCCCCTCATCAAATCGTCAATCCGCCGATTCAATCTCTGCCACCCATTCTCTCCCTGATCCAACGGTCTAGATCCTTTGCGGGGGCACCCAACAACAATGGTCCCACTTCCCCAGTGCTCCCACAGTTAACCCCTTTGACCATGGTGAATCTCATATCTACAGCTGAGATCCACTGCGGAGGAACATCCCAGAATTTCTCTTCTGTACACCTTCTCCCTCCACGATGACGTCATATCTCGGTCCCACCACTAAGCGCCCCCGTTTCCTCTCATTTCCACCTTTTTCCTATGTATTTGCTTGTATGTGGGTCATTTTATTTTAACACTGAAAACCAAAGTTTGCTCGACCTCGAGCCTTTTCGCTACGCAACAAGGTGGCTTACGTCACCTTGGCCCCACCATATGTTTTCCCGCACACCTTGTGTATTTTTCGCGCTCGCTTGCAGCCATAGATCTGGGCCTCCCTAGATCGGATAGTCTTAAGCATTTTTCGTGTTCATTTCACAAATAAATCTAATCGACCATTTAAAACACGAAATGGGTGGTTTTCAGAGGCATACGTGTCAGCCATTGTACCATATCGTGTTCCCCCGGGGAAATACCACTTACTGCCCAAACTCCATGCGAAAACCACTACCAGTTTTCCACATCCACCTTTTTATTTTTGCGCCATAAATCCAGTTTAAACCTTCTCTTCCTGGTGTCTACCATGGAAGCTCACCCCACTACATTTGCCTCCTCTTCACTGCTCCTCCGCCCACACCTGAGCCCTCTGTTGCAGTTAAACCAAGAAATACAGGATTTCTTAACTCGTTTTTCATCATGTGCAGGTTTAATGGCGGATTTGTCCACAGGTCTCCCACAGCCAAAGAATCAACGTTTAAAGGGGCTGAGGGGTCGAATTTCAGAGTTTAATCAAAGGTTTTATCGGCATTGATTACAAATAAAACCCTCCAGCATGCTGAAACTACCAGTACACTGAAATGGAGTTCAGAAATATAAAGACAAAGAGGTTAAGCATAAAGTTGAAGAATAAACACTTAAACTCATAGTTTTAAAGGACAAAAAATAGTTTGAATACAGAATATTTTGGCCACTGTTGCATTGGGGTTCCCATGTTTTGGCAGATTTGGCAACACCAAAAGATGAGACAACATCAAATCACTTTCAGACCTTAGGATCTAGCCCTCCTAGGTCCAGAGAGGGATCTCTCTATGGTAGTCAAAGGTTTAACTTTGAAGCTCTAAGTTGTGATTTTAGGCTAGTTGTGGGCTCATGGTTGTTTGTTTGATTGTTTGTGTTTGGTTGGAGGGAATCAGGAAAATAAGGACCAATATGTGACAAGGATGAGCAAAGAGTAAGCTTAGGAAGAGACAGATAACTCAGATAACATCAAAGCCATTGGGCTATGGAGTCAAGAAAGGATTTACTTGTAATTAATGTGCAAGCTTTCAATTGGGCTAGTCATCTAGAGCATTTGGATCTTGAAGGAGATATTTGGAATGGGACACAAAGGATTGAAAATGAAGGAGGAGAAACAACCAACTCTGTCTATAGATCAGGCCAGAGGTCATTTAACTCCAGGCTTGCTTGGACAGAATTAGGGGTAAAACAAGGGATCTTAGAAAGGCTAGCTGGTCGTGCAAATATCCTAGTGGACAGGGCTAACACTGATCCCTAGTGTTCCCAAACATTCCAGCTAAATCTTACCAAGAGCATCTAAACATGGACTTCATCAATTCATACATCAGAGAGCAGGCAATATCATCCACTACATTGGTTAAATCAATTGAAATCAAAATTTAGATACACATATATGCAGAAAACATTGAGGTAGGGAGAGCAGGAAACATAGGGCACCTATCAAGGGTGAATCCTATATTATACTTCTGTTGCCTACCAGTAGAAATGAAATGAAATGGAACATAACATAAGAGCAAGTCAATCACAAATACAGAGAAAGAGGAAACATCACCAGCTGCTTTAGATCAGGATCCAAAGAAACATGCTTATCAGATCAAAAACAACACCAATCAGGTACATCATAGCCCATAGCTCGAACATTCAGCCTGAATACATCTAATCTCAGCCTATCTTACAATATTACATAGAGAACTTGTCTCAAGAGGAACAATGCTTGCATTTCACTGATTTCTCATCAACAACCATTCCAATAATTTCTTTCTGAGTTTATAGCAGAGGATGGGCCGAGGGGGTAGGTGGAACACTGAATGAAGCATTAAACACAAAAAGAAGGAGTGGGTCGAAACCCATCCTGATTGAAAGCTGAGTATTTAATCCCTGTCATTCTCTGGGTGTTAGGATGATCTTCTTCAGATTTCCGATTACTCTGATATGACCTTGAACACACTCTGGCTGCGGGACTTTGCTGTACTTGTAGGAAATAAATCAATGGTAAGCAATTGTTGAGAAGTCTGCTTACATAAATGCTTCGGTGGCTCTGAACTGTTGTTAGGGTGGGAATTCCTTCAGGGACATTGTGCGTAATGAAGACTATATGGGCGCCCTGTACCTGATGAAGAAAAACATTTCCGATGATATGAAAACCCTGATACTCTGATCTCTCGTGCTGTACCTTCTGTGTGATGTATGGGTCTTTGAATTGGTTCCTGTGCTTCCTAAAATCCTCGCGAGGGCGCAAAAATCTCTTCTTTAATGCCTCGAGCCCTATGTTGTTCCCGTACTGTCTTTGTTCATGCATTATGAGCTTTAATGGCGCCGGAGATGATTTGTAGATTTTAAATTTGCCCTCTGATGGAGAAAACCGCTTTGCGGATGCATGAAACTTACTATTCATTAACTCCTTTTCCCCTGTCAGTGGAAAACTTGCTGTTGCCTCCATACTGTGCAATTATGGTGGCGTTCCAACTCTTGTACTTTGCGGAAAACCCACTACTGTGTGGGGAAAGTCGATGCAATGGAGGACTGGTGGAGTGGAGGGTGAAACATATGGTGGTGCGGTGGCGGAAACAACGATATTATGCGAAATAACGGTGAAAATGCATTGAAGTGGCGTAATGTGTGAACAATAGGGTTCGGTGGTGATATGCAGCGCAGGCCATTGGATCCTGGCCTGGAGACAAAGATTGATGGCGGAGATTGACCTGCGGGCTGACTGAACAAACATAACGAAACTTTGGACTTTGGCGAAAACATATAGAAATGCACAGAAATGCAATGAAATGAATGCAAGACGTGGGACCCAGCAGAGGTAGAGGGCGACTAAACCCGAACCGTCAGATCTGTATCTGACGGACGATTTGGATTCGATCGGAGGATTGCAAATCGCAAGGGGGGGGGGGAGGGTTGCATATGAATCACAAACTTTGCGATGCGATTGAAATGAGCGCTGACCGTCTGATTTGCACGGGAAACGGATGGCGGAGATCCAATCAGAGCAATCGCAATCGGGGGGAACAAAGGGTGACACATATAAAAAACTTCTGATTGCGATTAAGGAGGACAAGCGATGGCCGTTGGATCAACAGGGGAATGGATGTCTAGGATT
Organism: Pinus albicaulis; assembly: GCA_034641835.2. Classification (NCBI taxonomy): domain Eukaryota; kingdom Viridiplantae; phylum Streptophyta; class Pinopsida; order Pinales; family Pinaceae; genus Pinus; species Pinus albicaulis. Next base: position 1,632,888,524 of record CM076579.1, on the reverse strand, counting down.
TAATCGGGGGGGTCGCAATCAGAGCTCGGATGGGAAGGCTTGCGATCGTGATCGGAAGGGGATTTGCGATTCAGCGCTGGCCATCGGATACGGAGGTTAGATCAACGGCCCATGGCTAATCGAAGGGAGAAGTGCGATCGAGGGTCAGGAGTTAGGACTTGCGATTAGCGATCGGGCGAAGGATGCGATTAGCACTCTACCGTTGGATCTGCACAGTGGATCGACGGTGTAAAACATGCCGTGGGACTTAACGTCATAACTCGATCGCATCGGAACTTTCAAAGTTTACAAAGGAAATTGGACCTCCGCCGGTGTTCCGATTGCGATTAGCGGTTGGGATTTAAGCGCTTGGTCCCAGCGCATGGGCACGTGTGGGAAGTCGTTAAGGGGCCAGCGGGAAAGGGGCTAGGCCTATCATATGGTCGGAAAGTGGGTTTTTAACTTGTTTTAATACATTTCAAGGCCTAGGGAGGGTAACGGTTGGGGGCAAAGGTGGGGATTTGGGAAAACAAAAGGCGTGGGATTTTCAAAGGGGATTTAGGGGGTTAGTAGGGAAAATAAAAGGGGAAAAGAGGGACCTTGTCAAAGGGGAAAGGAGGTAAAAAAGTGGTGTTTTGCAGGAGTATGAGGGGAAATGTTGGTCTTTTAGGAGCAGTATTTTACAACCAATGAGGTTTTAGATGGGGATCAGCAACAGAGGGGACTTGTATAAGGCAAAGCACAAAGAGACTTCAAGGATGGTGTGTCTTCAGGGGAGATGCATTCCTTGAAGGTCTCCAAAATGTCATAGCCCCCACTTGCTTGTCAAGAATTTCATAGGGGGGCTAACAGTGGCTCCACATGGGGATGGCTGCTCCTTGGAGGAGTCAAGAAACCAGATATGATCTTTGGAGTAGGCCAGATGCCTGCTATCATAAGCCATCTTTCTTCGTTGATTTTCAGCTGCCACAAACATGATATATCAGCAGAAACATTTTCCCAACCAAACTACCTACCCAACTGTAGTCCTAACTGTTCCCTTTGGGTGCATTTGAGCTTGCAGACCCTTTACATTTTATTTTTCAAAACAAAAACAAACCTATTCTAAATCTACCCTTATTGCTCCATGAGGCCAGATTAGACTGTTGGCCTCATACAATTCTCTACCTAATCTACTACCTGTTGGGATTAAACTGTCCAACAAGTTTCTTCACCTACATTCTAAGACATGAAATTTAAAACAGCCAAGCCAGGATTAGACTGTCTGACTTGCTGGAGTGGGATCTTGAAAACAAAACTGTGAAGGCATGAAATCTGTAGTTTTGATATATCCTTCTTTTTTTCTGGTGACTCAAGTTTTGAGCATATTTGAGTCACCTCTTTCCTTTGCTTCAGCTCTAGTTTTAGGCATATTAGAGTTGGTTCTTCTTTCAATGCTAATCCAGATTTTGAGCTTATTAGGACCAGCTATTCTGCTTCCTTTGGCTCGGATTTTGATCAGGTTTGAGCCATGATTTTTACTTCAAAGGTTCATGTTTTGAGCATGTCTAAACCTCTCTTTTCATTCTGTTTTTTGGAACATTTTCTCTTTTTCTGAAAATGAAAACTTGCAATGGTATGTACAATGGAGATGAAACTGGAAATGGAAAATCAATAGAAGTAATGTTTGAGCATCCTGCCATTGACAGGACCCCCAAACAATTATGTGCCATCAAGTTCTTGCAGAAAAAATGCATTAGGACCCACAGTGGCCTGGATTATGTATGGACCCTGCCACAGGCTGTCAAATTTGCCATGTTTACCTTTGTCCTCTCTTCTTGAGTCCCATTTTAGAACCTTGTCACCAATTTTGAAATTTGAAGCTTTGGCTCTTTTGTCAAACTGCCTTTTTATGTTTTCTTGGACTCTGATAGCTCTGTCATAAACCTGCTCCCTTGTTTGCTGAAGATGGATTTTTTCATTAATTCTCCTTATCATGTTGTCCTCCTCTGATTGGATCTCCTGAACAAGTTTGATTACCGAAACTCCAAGACTAGTAGGAAAAACTACTTCAGTCCCATAAACCAGCTGAAAGGGTGACATGCCAATAGATTTCTTTGTAGTGAGCCTGTCTGCCCACAAGGCATGTATCAACTTTTTATGCCATGACCTTTTGTTCTCTTCCAGCAGCTTCTTAATGATTGTAACCAGGCTTTTATTTGATGATTCAGCTAGGCCATTACCCTGGGGGTAATAGGCAGTTGAATGTCCAAGTGCTATTCCGTACCTGTGACAGAAATCAACCATTCTTTTGGATCCGAAAGCAGCAGCATTGTCAGTGATTATTTTCCTCGGACAACCAAAACGAGATAAGATGAAGTCTTCTAGGAACCTAATGATGACAGAGTCAGTGGCATTCCTAGTGGGTATAGCTTCTATCCATTTAGTGAAGTAATCTGTAGCAGTTAAAATCCATTTATGTTGTCCAGAGGAGGCAGGATGAATTTCTCCTATAAAGTCTAGGCCCCATTGCATGAAAGGACCTTCTATGGTGATCGGTTGCAGAGGGAGGGGAAGGAGCTTTCTTTTGCCCTCAAAGATTTGGCATTTGTGGCAGGTAAGAATCATTTTATGGACATCACTAAAGAGTGTAGGCCAATAGTAACCAGCCCTGAGTATCTTATTTGCAGTGGTTTTCCAACTCAGGTGGCCTCCACACTCCCCAACATGGAATTCTTGTTTGACTCTTTCAGCTTCAGTTTCAGACAAACATTTCAGCAAAAGGCCATTTGGATTTTTCCAATATAGATTCTCATTCAAAATACAATAATTTCTAGCTTTGAGTTTTATGAATCTGGCCTTTGTTTTGGACAGTTCTGGAGGGGCATTGAGACTAGTGAGCACATAAAGGATATCAGTATACCAAGGAGAGTTCTGAAACTGCTCCTCCACAGTTGGATGGGGCAATCCTTCCTGCTCATCTAAGGCATTCATCATGTTAATATCCAAGGCCTGCAAATTTGTTTCAGCCATTAATTGGGCCAGACCTTGACCTTTGATCAGCTTGGTGGGTTTAATTTCGAGGTCATACTCTAAGATGGTAGCAATCCATTTGCCTCTTTTTCCATCAGGGTCCTGGGACAAGATATCTTTGACCACTATATTTGGCACATAGGCAATGGTGTGAGAATGTAGAATGTACACCCTAAAGTCTTTTAAGGCCTTAATCAGGGCATAGGCCTACTTTTCCATGATTTTGTACTTTAAGGGTGCATCTCTTAAGGCTTTACTGAAGAAGGCTATAGGCTGTTCATTACCTTCCGAATTTTTCTGCAGCAAAACTGCAGCTATTGTGTGTGGGGAAGCAAATGAAAAGATCAGAAAATCTTTTGAGAAGTCAGGGCTGATAAGGACAGGGGCTTGGGTGAGTGCAAGTTTTACCGACTCAAAAGATTTTTTGGCTTCAACAGTCCACTTGATTCCTGCATCTTTCTTTAGCATTTCAGTCATTTTCCTAAGATGCTCAGCAAGATTGGGGATAAATCTTCTGAGGAAATTGATCTTCCCTATGAAGGACTGTAGCTCCTTGATGTTTCTTGGATGTGTAATTTGAAGTATTCCCTCAACTCTCTGGGGGTCTATCCTAATCCCTTTCTCTGATATAATGTGGCCCAGAAGTCTGCCCTCTTGCAGCCCGAAAACAGTCTTCTTAGGATTTAGGGACAGACCATACCTTCTACATTTTTCAAAAACTTTCCTCAGATGTTTTAAGTGTTCTTCTTCTGTTTTAGAAAAGACAGTTAAGTCATCCAAGTAGATAACTATAAAGTGTCCAATCTCATCTGAGAAAGCGATATCCATTGCTCTCTGGAAGGTAGCTCCAGCATTCATCAATCCAAAAGGCATTTTCACATACATGAAGGTGCCCCATGGAGTGGTAAAAGCTGTTTTGAGTTGATCTTCTGGGAGTACCAGAACTTGGTTGTATCCTGAAAAACCATCAAGCAGGGAGATTCTCTTAGAGCCCACTACCTTTTGTAGGATATGTTCCATTCTAGGCAAAGGGTAGTTGTCTTTCAAGGAGGCTCTGTTGAGGTCTCTGAAGTCTATGCATAGTCTGATCTCCCCTGTTTTCTTCCTTACAGCCACTAAGTTTGACACCCAATCAGAAAACCTTACAGGGACTGTTATGCCTGCATCATACATCTTCCTGATCTCTTTCTCTACTGCAGGCAATTGTTTTGGATTGATTCTTCGAAGTTTTTGTCTGAAAGGCTTCTGATTTTCCTTTAGTGGTATCTTATGTTGTATGATGTTGGTGTCATAGGCCTTTAAGTCTTCATAGCTCCATGCAAACACATCAATGAATTCCTTAAACAAGTCAATGTATTTTTTCTTCATGTTTGCAGGTATAGACTTAGCCAGTTTTATCATTTTGGGCTTATCTTCAGTGCCAATGTTGCATTCTTCCACATCAGAATCAGCATGTTCAATTGTGGGCTTTTTTGCTTACATCATCAAAGTCAAAAAGGTCCTCTAAGGGTGCCAAGCCTCTGGGTATGTTATTGTCTTTGGCCTGCAGCACTTCGACCTCTTCATTTTCTGCGTTTTCACAATTTTTGGTTGGATTTCCAGTTTGCTCAGAAAAAGAATTCATTTCTATGTTACAGGGTGTTTCTTGTTCATCTGGGGAATCCTCGTTTGGGCAGCTATCATCAGAGATTGAGTCTAAATCTGAAAATTCAAACTCATTCCTGCCCACCAGGAAATCTTCGATCTATTTGTCTCCTTCAAAGACCTGCCAATATTTTTCATTGTCTGGCACTGCAGGCCTCAATTTGGTCTGAATGATAATCTGTTGGTCAACTGGGGCCTTAAGATATGAACTAGCTAGGCAAGCTAATCCATTTGCAACTGCGTTTTCCACCCTAGGAATGAATACTAACTCATATTCAACAAACGTTCTCAGCAAATCTATAGTATCATTCCTGTATGCCCTAAGCCTGGGGTGTTTTGCTGAATACTCACCATTCACTTGTTTGATCACTAACTCTGAGTCTCCTCTCACAGCTATCCTACGGGCTCCTAATTTTTTCAACAGATTTAAGCCCAAGATCAGAGCCTCATATTCTGCAATGTTATTCGTGCATTTGAAATGCAGATTGACAGCGTGGCTCTCTGCGTGATCATTTTCAGTGTTACGCAGCCACACTCCTGCTCCAGCACTTAGCCTAGTACAGGACCTATCAAAGTTCATTTCCCACAGGGGTTCATTGTTTACTTTGTCTTCATCCCCTCCCCTACAGATGGGTTCGCCATTATGTTGAGTTGTGAGGTTTGTACTAGGAGGGGGGTCATTTCGTGGTTCATTATGGGCATGGAGATCAGGGAGGTGGCTAGCTTGCTGTTTTTTTTCTGTTTCTGTTTTATTCAGAGTTATATTTTCAGCAGTTTTCCCATGGTATTCTTCTTCGTATTCTTCCAGAGTAGCCATTATGTTGAAATCCACGGGCTGTATGTTTGTATTTCCATTATCTGATCTCGGCTTTTCTGAGGATTGGTCATTGTAGAGAATGAAAGAGTCTAGATCTGTATGTACAGAGTATAATGGTGAGTTTTCAGGTTTCTCGGGGCTACTGACTAAAAATTTCATCTGAGACTCTCTATACAGTCTTCTAAGTTGGCCAAATATAGGGATAGTGGCATAAGAGCCATCCATCTGCATTGTACCTTGCAGTTTGGCTCCCCATGATCTTGACAATAGCATGCCATACTTTGGTGGCACATCTGCCACCACAACATCCATGACCATACATTTGGCAGGAATCTGGGTTAAACTCACACATAAGTCTTTGATGAGGCCTAGGCATTTTACTCTACTAGAGTCAAATGAGTATAAGTCTTTGTAAGGTCTGGTAATTTCTAAGCCTAGCCTCTCCATCACTACCTTAGGCATTAAGTTGTGTGATGCTCCAGAATCATGCATGGCATTGTGGAGTATTTTGTCATGAATGTTGAGACTGATATAAAAAGGTGGAACTACCCCTTCCTGAAATTTTCCTTCAATTTTGGGACCAAAGAGTAGGGCTGGTTGATCATCATTCAAATTTACAGAATCATTCATTTCTCCCAGATTTAATGCTTTCAAAATTTGGCCTTTATATACATCTTGAGTGGCCAGCTCAGATAATGGTACAGAGATTTTAATTTTTGCAAGTTCACTCTCTAAATTGAAAGTGGACTGTGTCTTGGAAACACTTGACTCTGTTTTATTTGCTGCCTTGGTAGCTGAGTCATTTGGTGTTTTCTCACTATGTACAAGGTTTGGAACAGTTGTATTAGGAGTACTAACTAAAGTGTTAGTACTGCTGGTTGGTTGACTTTGTTTTTCGGTGTCTTGGTTGTCCTTCTCCTTATGTTTACTAGAACCTTCAGCTATTGTTTTGTTATTTACAGAGGTTGCTTTAGAAGTTTTGTCAGGTCTTTTCTTGATGGTTACCTCAGGAGTCTTCGTTTTGAAAGTATCTTGGCTTTTCTTGCTCCTAAGTTCATATTGTTCCCTGGCCTGTAGCATGGCATCTTCAAATCCTAATCTGTAATTCTCAGTTTCCAACCATTCCTCATTATAACCAGTGGTGGAGGGCTGGTCTTCTCCTGAATCATAATTTAGGATTGAGTTTTCTGCTTCAAACATGTTTATTGTATTCCCTTCAGACTCTTCAATGATTCCCTCGTCTTCATCTAAAAAATTTTCTTGAAATGGGGGAATGATTTGTTGGTCTGACTCTCTTTGTTTGTTGGGGGCAACATTGTTTCTTCTAATGTTTTGGTTCTGGTTTCTGTTTTGGTTGTTGTTTTGGACAACCATCCTCTTTATCATTTGTTGAAGTTCTTCCACATTTTTTGAAAGTCTGTCATATTTGGGATCAGATGTGGAAGCTACATTGTCATCCCTATATGTTACCCTTTTTTCAGCTTTTAATCTTGCCCTTTTTTCCATTAAGTTTGCTTCTATGGTTATGGCTCCTTTCTGCATGTCTTCTAGTGTGGTATACTCTTTATCCCTTAGCTCATAGGTCATGTCAGCATCAAATCCATCAGGATACTTTGCTAAGGCCATACCTTGTGGAGGTTTCATGTGTGGAGGGAGAGCATTATAAATGCTGTTGAATCTAGTGGTGTAATCATGAACACTCTCTCCTACATTCCTCTTAAGGGACATGTATTCTGCTAGGAGCTGGCGAGGGTTTGCTCTAACCTCCCATTTGTTTATGAAGGTCTGGTATAATGCAGGGAGATCTTGAATACTGCCAGGAGGTAGATTTTTAAACCACTTTTTCACCTCACCCCCTAAGCTTTGGGCGAAGATCCTCATTTTGATTGTTTCATCATCAATTTCCATATAATCAAAAGAGTCCTCCATTTTATCTACATGTTGCTGAGCTGTTATGGACTCTTTAGCAGTGAAGTGTGGGATTTTTGACTGATAATCATTGGGTAAGGGTAACAAGGGTTGAGGTAAAAGCAAAGGTGCATACCAGGCTGCCATGATGATGTTCTGATGGGGTATAGGGTTAGCTTGAGCAGTTGGTATTTGGATGACAGGGATGTTTGGACCAGCAGAAGTCTGTTGAGCAGATCTAGGGTGAGAGAGCCCCAAGTTTTGAAGGAAGTGAAAATCAGGTGGTGTGGAAGGAGGGGTTTCACTGTCCCTAGTGTTTTTACCACTGTTTGATGGTGTATTGTAAACTTCGAGGTCTTGCTAGTCTAGATGATTGAATGACCTAGTTCTCGGTAGTCTATTGGGTATGTCTAGGTCGGGGAGACAATGTGATAGAGCTGCTAGGTCTTCTGGTGTAGAATTAGCTCTAAGGATGTTACTGGAAATAGCTGATCTCCTACTTACAGGTGTTCTCTTGAGGATTTTCTCAGGATTATCAACAATTTCAGGTGGGTTTGGATCAAGGCAAGCTCTCGTATGAATGGTTCTGTGAGCCAGAATGTTGTTCTTGAACTAAGTAGCTTAACCCTACTTGTCACTTCTATTTTGGTTAATGTTGTCTTAGGGGCTGGCCTCCCAGTGGAGTCTGATTATGTTTCGGGTCTGGTCTCCCAGTGGAGTCTGATTGTGAAACCAAGATAATCAGCAGGCCTACTGATCACCAGTGGAGTCTTTAACGTTTAGGATCAATGGAGTCACCAGGTGGAGGGTCTAGGGTGTTTCTAAGGGGTACATTGTCCACCACAGTGCTTCAGGCACTATCACCTTTCAGGAATCTCCTCTAAAACAACAAGCTCCAACCAGAGATTGACTAGGAGGGCATTTACCAGATATGTCACCTCTGAAAAGAGGATGAGATCTGGAGGCTATCTGGCCCTTTCCAGGCTCTGTCTAAGAGTATGGTGGATATTCAATAATGGAGGTTGATTCAAGAAAGGGGTGACTTCACATCCTTTGACCCCGGAGAGTCTAATTTTACGAGGGTTTTTTTTTTTTTATGAATGTTTAAGGTGAAATGTGCTCGAAGTCCCAGTCAGGTCGCCATTATGTTGGGGTTCCCATGTTTTGGCAGATTTGGCAACACCAAAAGATGAGACAACATCAAATCACTTTCAGACCTTAGGATCTAGCCCTCCTAGGTCCAGAGAGGGATCTCTCTATGGTAGTCAAAGGTTTAACTTTGAAGCTCTAAGTTGTGATTTTAGGCTAGTTGTGGGCTCATGGTTGTTTGTTTGATTGTTTGTGTTTGGTTGGAGGGAATCAGGAAAAGGAGGATAATTAGTCCGAATGGAAAATGGCATCAACTCATGTCATCTACCCATGGAATTTACCCATGGTATTGTAAATGGCGTCGACTCATGGTATTCATCCACCCATGATATTTATTCACCCATGGTATTATAAGTGACCCATGGTATGTATCCACCCATGGTATTCATCCACACATGGGATTTACCCATGGTATTGTAAGTGGTATCTACCCATGGTATTGGCCCATGGTATCCACCTATGGTATTGTATCTCAAAAAGGCTATAAATAACAAGCCTCACTTTGTAAAAGGACAGATTGTCTGCCACAATGTAGCTTCTACAGTTATTCTCTGTTTTAATAAAACAAGTTTCTTTGTGGTTTTATTTTCTTTGTGTTCTCTTTTTTTTCTGGCATTATAATTTTGCAGATCTTGTCAGATCTATTTCAACTTTTTAGATCTTGGGGGCCTCCCCCCCAAGATCCGGATCAGTGGTATCAGAGCCAGGTTACGCCTCCATGGGAATGAGGGTTTGAAACATATTTCAGCTTCAATGTTTTGCAGCAATCTTCAGCAAAATCCATGAATGTTTTTGGGCGGCGAGTTTTCAGATCAGATCTGAAACTTTTGGTAAAAAATTTGCAAAAAAAAAAGACCAGATCTGGATTCCTTGCGAAAAAATACTCAAATTCAAAAAAAAAATCGGCCAAATTGGAGTTCGGATGAGGGAGATATTGCTAATTCAAAATCAGCAATGTTGAAGCAATTTTTCTGACGACAATTCATGGACGGCGGCTCTCCTGTCATTTTTCGCCATTTTTAGTACAAAATTTCAAATAAATGGAGATATATCTGAGCTCCTCTTGAAAAATCACCGAAGTTCAAAAAAAAAATCGGTTGAATCGGAGTCCGGATGTGGGAGTTATCGTTGATTTAAAATCAACTATTTTTTTCAGAAATTTTGTGACGGCGTGCTAGTTCCAGCGCAAATCTCAGAGTCTAGAGTCTCCAGATAGTGGTTTCAAACACATGAAATGATGCAGAATGATCATTCCATTTCCAAAAACAGGTTATAATAAATATTCTGAGTTATATTGACCGAGTTATGCTCATTTTAAATCTGGAGCAGCATTCGGAGTGGGTTCCCTTTGGAGACGTGCCCTCCCACCCCGCTTTAGTAGGCACCTGCTTCACATTCATCAGTTTGATCATAGCAGCGTTCGGCTTGGGTTATTTGGAGATGTTCCCTCCCACCCCAAGCTATGTAGGCACCTGCTACTTCATCAACAATCAGCATCACAGTTATGGGTCAACTACACAAAATCATTTTCATCGAAGTCCATTTGCTAGGCCGCACACTATTAGTCACACAGTTGGTCACAAGCATTACAAGGTATCTCTATCCTCGGATCTTCATTTGTCATGATTTTGGTTCATCTACAAAACCACACTTCTTCGAAGTCCATTTGCTAGGCCACACACTGTCAATATCACAGTTGGTCACAAGCATTACAGGGTATCTCTATCCTCGGATCTTCGTTCATCATGGTTATGGGTTAACTACACAAAACCCTTCTCTTCAGTGGTTCTTCATATTCAACAAAGGATTCTCAGGATGGAAATTCACGCAATGGAGACCATTGCTTCTTAAGAAGGGAGGAATGATCCGAATGGAAAATGGCATCAACTCATGTTATTCATCTACCCATATTATCCATCTACCCATGGAATTTACCCATGGTATTGTAAATGGCATCGACTCATGGTATTCATCCACCCATGATATTTATTCACGCATGGTATTATAAGTGACCCATGGTATGTATCCACCCATGGTATTCATCCACACATGAGATTTACCCATGGTATTGCAAGTGGTATCTACCCATGGTATTGGCCCATGGTATCCACCTATGGTATTGTATCTCAAAAGGCTATAAATAACAAGCCTCACTTTGTAAAAGAGACAGTTGTCCGCCAAAATGTAACCCTACAGTTATTCTCTTGTTTAATAAAACAAGTTTCTTTGTGGTTTTATTTTCTTTGTGTTCAAATTTTTTACGGCATTATAATTTTAGAGATCTTGTCGAGGGATCTATTTCAACTTTTTAGATCTTGGGGGCCTCCCCCGCAAGATCGGATCACCAATATGTGACGAGAGGATGGGCAAAAGGGAAGCTTAGGCAGAAACATATAACTCAAAGAACATCAAAGCCATTGGGCTATGGAGTCAAGAAAGGATTTATTTGTGTTCAATGTGCAAGCTTTCAGTTGGGCTAGTCATCTAGAGCATTTGGATCTTGAAGGAGATATTTGGAATGGGACACAAAGGATTGAAAATGAAGGAGGAGAACCAACCAACTCCGTCTATAGATCAGGCCAGAGGTCATTTAACTCCAGGCCTGCTTGGACAGAATTAGGGGTAAAACAAGGGATCTTGGAAAGGTTTAATTGGGATGGAAAGCTCCTAGTGAGGCAGATACAGGATTCTAGACCTCCCAGGTTCTCAACACATTCAACTAAATCCTACCAAGAACATCTAAACACGGATTTCATTAATTCATACATCAGAGAGCAGGAAATATCATCCACTACACTGGTTAAATCAATTGAAATCAACATTCAGATACACATATAAGCAGAAAACATTGAGGTAGGGAGAGCAGGAAACATAGGGCACCTATCAAGGGTGAATCCTATATTATACTTTTGTTGCCTACCAGTAGAAATGAAATGAAATGTAGCATGCAATGAGAGAAAGTCAATCACAAATACAGAGAAAGAGGAAACATCACCAGCTGCTTTAGATCAGGATCCAAAGAAACATGCTTGTCATATTAAAAACAACACCAATCAGGAACATCATAGCCCATAGCTTGAACATTCAGTCTGAATACATCTAGTCTCAGTCTATCTTACAATATTACACAGAGAACTTGTCTCAAGAGGAACAATTCTTGCATTCCACTGATTTCTCATCAACAACCATTCCAATAATTTCTTTCTGAGTTTATAGCAGAGGATGGGCCGAGGGGGTAGGTGGAACACTGAATGAAGCATTAAACACAGAAAGAAGGAGCGGGCCGAAACCCATCCTGCTTGAATGTTGAGTATTTAATCCCTGTCATTCTCTAGGTGTTAGGATGATCTTCTTTAGATTTCCAATTACTCTGATATGACCTTGAACGCACTCTGGTCGTGGGACCTTGCTGTACTTGCGGGAAATAAACCAATGGTCAGCAACTGCTGAGAAGTTCGCTTACATAAATCCTTCGGTGGCTCTGAACTGCTGTTAGGGTGGGAATTCCTTCAGGGACATTGTGCATAATGAAGACTGTAAGGGCACCCTGTACCTGATGAAGAAAAACATTTCCGATGATACGAAAACCCTGATACTCTGATCTCTCGTGTTGTACCTTCTGTGCGATGTATGGGTCTTTGAACCGGTTCCTGTGCTTCCTAAAATCCTCGCGAGGGCGCAAAAATCTCTTCTTTAATGCCTCGAGCCCTATGTTGTTCCCGTACTGTCTTTGTTCATGCATTATGAGCTTTAATGGCACCGGAGATGATTTGCAGATTTTAAATTTGTCCTCTGATGGAGAAAACCGCTCCGCGGATGCATGAAACCTGCTATTCATTAACTCCTTTGCCCCTGTCAGTGGAAAACTTGTTTTTGCCTCCATACTGTGCAATTATGGTGGCGTTCCAACTCTTGTACTCTGCGGAAAACCCACTACTGTGTGGGGAAAGTCGATGCAATGGAGGACTGGTGGAGCGGAGGGTGAAACATATGGCGGTGCGGTGGCGGAAACAACGATATTATGCGAAATAACGGTGAAAATGCATTGAAGTGGCGTAATGTGTGAACAATAGGGTTTGGTGGTGATATGCAGCACAGGCCATTGGATCCTGGCCTGGAGACAAAGATCGATGACGGAGATTGACCTGCGGGCTAACTGAACAAACACAACGAAACTTTGGACTTTGGTGAAAACATATAGAAATGCACAGAAATGAATGAAAGACGTGGGACCCGGCGGAGGCGGAGGGCGACTAAACCCGAACCGTCAGATCTAAATCTGACGGACGGTTTGGATTCGATCGGAGGATCGCAAATCGCAAGGGGGGGGGGGGGGGAAAGGTTTGCATATGAATCACAAACTTTGCGATGTGATTGAAATGAGTGCTGACCGTTGGATTTGCACGGGAAACGGATGGCGGAGATCCAATCGGAGAAATCGCAATCGGGGGGAACAAAGGGTGACACATATAAAAAACTTTCGATTGCGATTAAGGAGGACAAGCGATAGCCGTTGGATCGTGTATCAAACGGACGACAGAGATTTAATCGGGGGGGGGGGAGACAGAAAGACTTGCGATCGGAGGAAATGGGAAGTGCGATGGTCGTTGGATCAGTAGGGGAATGGATGGCCAGGATTTAATCGGGGGGTCACAATCAGAGCTCGGACGGGAAGGCTTGCGATCGTGATCGGAAGGGGATTTTCGATTCAGCGCTGGCCGTCGGATCCGGAGGTTAGATCAACGACCCACGGCTAATCGGAGGGAGAAGTGTGATCGGGGGTCAGGAGTTAGGACTTGCGATTAGCGATCGGGCGGAGGATGCGATTAGCGCTCTACTTTTGGATCTGTACAGCGGATCGACGGTGTAAAACATGTCGTGGGACTTAACGTCGTAACTCGATCGCATCGGAACTTTCGAAGTTTACAAAGGAAATTGGACCTCCGCCGGTGTTCCGATTGCGATTAGCGCTTGGGACTTAAGCGCTTGGTCCCAGCACATGGGCACGTGTGGGAAGTGGTTAAGGGGCCAGCGGGAAAGGGGCCAGGCCTATCATATGGTCGGAAAGTGGGTTTTTAACCCGTTTTAATACATTTCAAGGCTTAGGGAGGGTAACGGCTAGGGTCAAAGGTGGGGATTTGGGAAAACAAAAGGCGTGGGATTTTCAGAGGGGATTTAGGGGGTTAGTAGGGAAAATAAAAAGGGGAAAAGAGGGACTTTGTCAAAGGGGAAAGGAGGTAAAAAAGTGGTGTTTCAGGAGTATGAGGGGCAATGTTGGTATTTTAGGAGCAGTATTTTATAACCAGTGAGACTTTAGATGGGGATCAGCAGAGGGGACTTGTATAAGGCAAAGCACAGAGAGACTTCAAGGTTGGTGTGTCTTTAGGGGAGATGCATTCCTTGAAGGTCTCAAAAATGTCATAGCCCCCACTTGCTTGTCAAGAATTTCATAGGGGGGCTAACGGGTTCGATGAAGGCCTAATAAAGCCTTAACAACACATTTAAAGCAAAATATCCATGTTTAAAAAGGGTTAAAACAAGACAAAACAACAGAAAAGAAGTCAGAGCCACATCACTGAAGCTATTATTCCATCAAAAGGACACCTACAGTTGGTTTTTCTTTTCAAAAACACTTTGACAGCCATCCCTATGACAGAGTCTCATTAAAACTGTCAGAACAATTATTAGACAAACATGGGGCTACAAAACCCAAAAAGGGATAGTTACTTGCTCCAGAAGTCGGACAGAGTACTTCATCCACGGTTATCTACAAAGAACACTCTTCTGAGTTATTTCCCTACCTACCAGATATGCACCAAAGACAGGAAAACTACTAAGTCGGTACCATCAGTTAATGCAAGGTTTATTAAGCAGAATGGGCATTCGAATGCTTTTCTTCTCTGTTTTGATTGACCATTAAGACCATTTATGTCACCACTCCTCCCCGCTCATCTATAAATCCTATTCGAACTCTCATTGTAAAAGGTTGGCATTTGATGAATTCTGAAGTAATACATAGACTACTGTTTTGAAGAAGTATTGATGTTTTGAAGAAAGTGTGGATGTCTTTGCTTTCCTGATTGATGAAGGAGGCTAGATCATTGGATCCCTAAGCCTGGTTTTGGTGAAGTACTCTTTTCTCATTAATGTTATTTCATGTTTTCACTGTGTTCCATTTTGCTTTGCTTGCAGTAGAATAAAAAGCTTAGGCTAATAAATGTCTCCTAGAAGCACCTTAGGCCTATTTATTCTTCACTGCCTTTATGTTTTCATCTGCTGAAAGGTTTTATTGAGTAGTTTACGTGCTTTTTAAACCCTTAAGTTTGTTCATTTCAGAACAGTTCAAAATTTATTGTTAAGGTTGAATTATGGTTTTCCTTGCTTGCTTGCTGCCTCTTGAATACTATTTCTGAAAAAATCCTACAAACACTAATGTCTGCAGCTTGGTAGAGAGGATATGTTCTGATCTTACCCTCTGTTCCTTGTTGAGTTAGTCATATTTGAAGGTCTTTATAATTGCAATCTTAGATGTTTGGGTGTTCCCCCTTTTATGAATGCAGTTATTTGTGTTTCTTATATGTTTTCTAATTCCTTTAAGTGAAACAATTAGAAGATACAGAGTGTTCCTCTCCTTCTTTGTCTTGCTTAAAAGTTTGTCTTGTATATGTTATCTGCATAAAGTATGTTAGTAGAGTTTATGGTTAGCCCTAGCTATTGAGTATTTATTTATGTTTAGATAGGGTTGCAAGTCCCCTCGTTGAAAGGTATACATAATTAAGGAGTCTTAAACAGCCCTTAAAGCTCTACTTTTCCTTCCAAATCCTTGATGTTCATCTCATCCCACCTATATTATTTCACAGATCCATTGACCAAGTTAGATTTTCCCTTTGTTTCCCCAAATTCATAAATCTGAATTGTTTATACTTCCACATGACTCCATTTCCCAATGGCTTGTAGATTTCCATACTCTATCTATACTGCCTAAATCATCTATGTCCAACCAACAAATAATCAAATTTGCAATTCACAACTAGCCTAAAATCAACCCTTTAAAGCATAAAAGCTATATCCCACAAACATATTGAGAGATCCCTATCTAAGACTAGGAGGGCTAGATCCTAGAGCTCTAAAGTTAGATTTATATGTTGCCTTGTCATTTGGTTTTCCAATCAGCCAAATCACAGGACCCCAACATTTTGGCGATCACGGTTGGACCTATGAGTTCATAGTTTCCTAGCAAGCTCTTATAGACTCATTAGTCCTTCAAAAAACCATAGAAACTCAGAAAACCCCAAAAATATTTCAGATTGGTTTCATAATAAACCCTGGTGGTGGACCATAAACATTTCACTCTCAAAAAGACTAAAAATTCCCACCTGGCAACTCCACTAGCCCCAGTAGGCCTACAGAAATTACTGTGAGAGGAGAACAGTCCTAAAGCCTCAACCTCTCTAAATTTTGGAAACTGAAATCTGGCATCACATAGGGTCAATACTAGATCCCGTCCAGATCCTAATCCCCCCACCATAGTTGATAATCCAGAAATAATTTTGTGGCGAAATTCTAAATCTGGAAGACCAAAAACTGATAGGACCATCGCAAGAACAAGGTCTATCCCTGAAGATCTCACAGTCTTGAAATACCCTCACTTTGACTTACCTCACACCAAAAACATATTTAGAAGCAAGTCCCAGAGTGATTTAAATCATACTTACCTTGAACCCACAGACTTGCAATAGAGCTTTAGCAGAGAAGCTTCACCTTCTACTCCACCCGATTCTCAGCTTCTTCATCATTTCAGCTCCTTCCATAACAAATATTCCCACCATCAGTTAGTTGGCCAGAGTGTTTCTTCCACTTCTGTTCACACACACATTGTTTAGAACACTTCAGCTCAGCCTACTTTCCCTCTTGTAAATACACCCCTTGTAAATCCCCCACTTTTTCCAGCCATGGCAGCATGGTATGCCCCCTTAGTGTTGCCCCAACCTCTGGTTCCTTTACCCAATGAATACCAGTCCAAAATTCCCCATTTCACTGGAAATGAACCCACCACTGCTCAACAACACGTAGACAAGATAAACGATGCCTTTGACTATATGGAAATAGAAGATGACACCATCAAAATGAGAATTTTCACTCAGATTTTGGGAGGAGAAGCCAACAAATAGTTCAAACGCCTAACTCCCCACAACATACACGATCTCCTTTCTTTACATTAGGCATTCATAAACAAATGGGAGATTAGGAAGAACCCCCTCCAAATACTGTCAGATTACAACAGCCTCAAGAGAAACGCTGGGAAAGTGTTCAAGCTTATTGCACTAGATTAAATAGTGTGTATAACGCACTACCCCCAAAGTTGAAGCCTCCACAAGGTTCAACTTTGGCCAAATTTCCTGAAGGATTTGATCCCGAAATGGCCTATCAGCTAAGAGAAAGGGATCCATTGACTTTAGAAGACATGCAGAAGGGAGCTCTTAGTGTGGAAGCAAATCTGATTGAAAAGAGAGCTAGGATGAGGGCTGAAAAGAAAGTAACCTATAGGTAAGACACTGCACCTTCCACATCTGACTCAAAATTAGATCATCTAGCCAAGAACCTGGATAGGTTGGGAAGAATGATGGAGAGGTTGGTTGTCCAAGCAAATAGGAACTGGCCACATAATTAGAACCAGAACTCTAGGAGAAATTCCAATCAAGATAAGCATAAAGACAATGACCAAAAAATTAGGCCTCCCTTTCAACAAAACTATGTAGAACAAGAGGATGAAGGGGGAACTGATAGGCTAGAAGAAAATCATGTGAACTTGATAGGATCTGATGACGAAGATGATATCTTCCTCACCGAGGAAGAACAGGGATTTTTCTCATCAAAACAAAACAAACAAAATCAGGATAAGTCAGAATATTATAGGTTGGGGTTTGAGAATGCAATTATGGAAGTTCACAGACAATATGATCTCAGGAGAAAAAAGAAAAAAAAAATTGCTAAAGACAAGAACACTAGCACTACTGTTGAAAAAACCTCAAAAAATCAGCCTAAAAAAGCAGCTAATAATACCAACTCCCTGGCCAAGAAAACCATTTTAAACAGAGATAAAAACATCCAACAAGGTGTTGAGAAGGGTTGCCCTAGTACTTTTGCAAGTGGCCCTATCAAAACAGTCCCAATCAACAGTCCTGATAAAACTCGGCCAGCCAAAACTGCTGAAAGAAACATAAGTGAAAAAACAGATGTGAATATGCCAAAAACAACACCTCCTTTCAGCCTCGAAGGTGAGATTGCAAAGATTAAGATTAGCATGCCTCTAGCTAAGTTGGTAACTCAGGATGTGTACAAAAATCAAGTCTTGAAAGCTCTGAATATAAACATCGATACTGATACTCTAAACCTGGCAGATGACAAACCAGAGCTATTGTTTGGTCCTAGAATTGAAGGAAAATACCAAGAAGGGGTTGTCCCTCCCTTTTATGGCAGTCTAAACATACATGAGAAGATCCTACACAATGTCATGCTAGACTCTTGAGCATCACATAACCTTATGCCCAAAGCAGTAATGGAAAGCCTAGGCTTAGAAATTACTAGACCATATAAATACTTATACTCTCTTGATTCAAGAAGGGTTAAATGCTTGGGCTTAATCAAAGATCTATGTGTTAACCTGTCACAAATTCCTGCTAAAATCCTGGTGATGGATATAGTGGTAGCTGAAATTCCCCCAAAATATGGCATGCTTTTGTCTAGATCATGGGGAGCAAAAGTTCAAGAGAGCCTTCAAATGGATATGTCCTATGCCACCATACCAGTGTTCAGTCAAACCAGAAGATTATATAGGGAATCCATCATGAAATATATGGTGAGTAGCAAAGACAAACCCAACAATTCGCCTGTCTATTCCACACATTCAGGCTTAGATTCCTTTATCTTATTCAACAAAGATGAAATCACTCAACAAGAAAAGGAAAATAAGCAAGAAATTAGTGCACCAGAACATTTAAATTTTCCTTTCACTCAACCAGGAAATACACCAAATCTCAGCAACCTTGGGCAGCAAAAAGAAAAAGAGAATGAGATAGAAATAATCTGGAAGATGAGCTCTGATGTCTCTTGTAGTCAGGTCTGGTTCAGGGGCTGGTGTATGGATACATAACACAAACAAAGGTTACTCCTATAAACTAGATTTCCCATGCGCAAATAACATTGCAGAATACGAAGCCCTCATCCTCGGCCTGCATTTGCTCAAAGACCTAGAGGTTAAGAGGATATCCGTCCAAGGGGATTCTGAGTTAATCATCAGGCAAACTAAAGGGGAATATTCAGCCAAAAACCCCAAACTCAGAGAATATAGAAATGTTGCCTTTGATCTCCTTAAAACCTTTGAAAAGTATGAATTCATCTTCATACCAAGAGCTCAAAATCATCTAGCTAATGAACTTTCCTTTACTGCCAAATACCACAGATAAATGAACAATTCAATATAAAAGTGAAAAACAGACCAGAAGTGCCTAACAATGAAGATTATTGGCAAGTGTTTGAAAATGATAAACACATAGCTTGTTTCTTGCAATCAAGGAATGAATTTTCCATAGCAACCCCAAGTTCCATCCATGAAAAATATTGTTGCAATGAGGAACAAACCCCTGAAACAGAGCCCTCCCTTTCTGTTGATATAAATCAGATTGAGCACCTTTTTGAAGCAGAGTTAGTTGACAAACTAGACCAAAGGGCCCTTGAAGTTTTACAATGTAAGCATGATACTATACCAAAAGACCTTGCTCCATTAGAACAGTTATTCGATTTCAACAACGTGGCCAAAGAACCGAAAACAGAGCCTATAGCAACTAACATTGAGGAACATAAAATAGGCAGCCCCACTGAACCCAAAATGATCAATTTTCCAGCACCCTCCCAACCCATGTCAAACATCAGTACATAATGCAGTTCAAAGAATTCATAGATGTGTTTGCATGGAACTATAAATATCTGAAATCTTATGACACTAGCATCATCCAACATAAAATCACTCTCAAGGAAAATCATAAGCCTTTCAAACAGAAACTAAGAAGGATGAACCACGTTTTATTACCTTCATTAGAGAAAGAGATTAGGAAAATGTACGACGCTGGGATAAAAGTTCCTCTCAGATACTCGGAATGGGCTTTCAACCTAGTATTTGTTAGGAAACAAACAGGGGAAATTAGGCTATCTATTGACTTTAGGAATCTGAATAGAGCCTCCCTAAAGGATAATTATCCCCTGCCGAAGATGGATCACATACTCCAAAAGGTGGTTGGTTCTAAAATAATATCATTATTGGATGGGTTCTCTGGTTACAATCAAGTTCTGGTCCTCCCAAGTGATCAACATAAAACTGCTTTTACTACACCTTGGGGGACATTCATGTATGTCAAAATGCCCTTTGGTTTGATGAATGCACGAGCCACTTTCCAGAGGGCCATGGACATAGCCTTCTCAGAAGACAGGCTATTTTATAATCATTTACCTTGATGATATTATTGTCTTCCCCAAAACCGATGAAGAACATTTGATCCACTTAAGAAAGGTTTTCGAGAAATGCAAAAGGTTTGTCCTGTCTTTGAATCCCAAAAAGACAATCTTTGGCCTCCAAGAAGGAAATATTCTTGGGCACATAATCTCAGAAGAAGGGATCAAAGTAGACCCTAAAAGGATTGAAGGCATATTTAATATCAGCCATCCAAGAAACCTCAAAGAATTGCAATCCTTTATCAGGAAGATAAATTTTTTAAGGAGGTTCATCTCCAACCTTGTTGAGCTATTAAGGAACACCACTAATATGCTTAAGAAAGAAGTAGGTGTTAAATGGACAATGCAAGCTAAACAATTGTTTGAACTGGTAAAACAAGCTCTCACTCAGACACCGGTTCTCATTATTCCTGATTTCACCAAAGATTTTTATATCTTCTCTTTTGCATATGAACATACCATAGCTATAGTATTACTGCAAAAGAATAGCATGGGGCAGGAATAGCCAATATCCTTCTTTAGTAAGGCTTTGAGAGATGCTCCGCTCAAATATAATATCATGGAGAAGCAGGCCTTATCACTGGTAAAAGCATTAAAAGACTTTAGAGTATACATTTTACATTCACATATCATTGCCTTTGTGCTGCACACTGTAGTCAAAGATATTCTAATTCAGGACCCTGATGGGAAAAGGGGAAAATGGATTTCCACTATTCTAGAATACAACTTAGAAATCAGGCCCACCAAACTCACCAAAGGGCAGGGATTAGCAAAACTCATGGCTGAGTCAAACTTCCAAGCTTTGGATATGAACATGGTTGATGCTTTGGAAGAGATAGAAGAATGCACAACACCATTCATTGAAGAAGCATTATGAACTCTCCTTGGTATGTTGACATCATATATGTGTTGATTTATCTGAATGCTACTCCTTCTTTGTCAAAAAAAAAAGATAGATTTTTCAAACAGAAGTCTTTATGTTATTGTATATTAGATGGAGTTTTGTATTGGAAGAATGTTGTGGGGATTTTACTTAAATGTTTACTTGAGATTGATGCAGGAAAAATCATGCATGAGCTACATGAAGGAGAAGGTGGAGGATACCTTAACTGGAAAGCCACAACAAACAAGATCCTCAGGTCCGGGTACTATTGGCCCACCCTTTTCCCAGACACCCATAAGTTAGTTATGTCTTGCCACAAGTGCCAGATCTTTGATGGCAAGAGGAAACTTTTACCACTACCTTTGCAGCCTATCAGTGTCGAGGCCCCCTTTCAATAGTGGGGTTTGGACTTCATTGGGGAAATTCACCCATCATCCTTAGCCCAACACAAATGGATCCTCACAGACACTGATTATTTTACCAAGTGGATAGAGGCCATACCCACTAGGAATGCCACTGACTCTGTCATCATCAAATTCCTTGAAACCAACATACTGTCCAGATTTGGTTGTCCTAGGAAAATAATCACAGACAATGTTGCGGCCTTCGAATTCAAGAGGATGGTAGATTTCAGCCATAAATATTAGATCACAGTTGGCCATTATACTGCCTACTACTCACAAGGAAACGTTCTATCTGAATCCTCCAAAAAAAGCCTCATTAATATCATCAAAAAACTGTTGGAACATAATCAGAAATCTTGGCACAATAAGCTTGTCCATGCCTTATGGGCTGATAGAGTGACCACTAAAAATTCCATCGGCATGTCTCCCTATCAGTTGGTTTATGGCCTAGATGTCGTCTTCCCAACCTCTCTGGGAGTCCCTGTCATGAAACTCCTTTAAGAAGTCCAAGCTGAAGAAAATGATATGCAAAGGAGGATCAATCAGACCATTAATTTGCAACAAACAAGAGAAGAAGTATATAAACAAACACAAGTAGTCCAAGAAGGAATCAAGAAATTATTTGATAAAAGGACCAAAGAAAATGACTTCCAAGTTGGAGATGTAGTTCTAAAATGGGATTCCAGGAGGGAGAGAAAGGGAAACATGGTAAATTCAAAAATCTATGGAAGGGGCCTTACATTATTCATTCCATAAGGGGCCACAATGCATTTTCTCTGCAGGAGATGAATGGAGAAGAGGTTTTTGGAGGTCCTGTCAATGGCAGGATGCTTAAACACTATTTCTGTCAAGAATCTTAGTTTCAGAGTCCTTTTTCCATCCATTGTACATATCATTCCAATGAGAAAAATAAAAAATATAAAAACAATAAAAAAAGAAGAAAAGAGGGCAGATGAAAAGAAGAAAGGTACAACCCCATACCAAAAAGAAGAAAAATCTGAAAGCGTGCAAGCCTAAATGCCACTACTTGAAAGAGCACTGCTATTTAGTCATATAGCCTAATCATGACTAGATAGATTTCAATTTATTGCTGATAGGTTAGTGAAGGAGATTTTCCAAACTGTTTAATCTTGGCTTATCAGTAGAATAGATTAGGATAGAATAAAAATGGTTCTAATCTGCTAAAACCTGAACCAAGAGAAGAATAAAAGGACAGCTCAAAAGATCAAAATCAGAACTGAAAAGGAAGCGAATGATGCTTACTATTCTCAGATCTCAAGTCTTCCCAGTTTTGTTTTAATTTTCTACAAATAAAAGTCTATGTGCATCTAGTCTCTTATGCCATAGACACCATAGCAAATCAGACAGTCTAATCCTGGTTTGTCTGTGTTTAAATTTCTGTTTTAGAATGTAGAGAATGCAGATCAGTCAAACTATTTAATCTTGGCTGATAGTAGATTAGGTAGAGAAGCTTTAGAGTCCAAATGTTTAATCTAGACTCTTGGAAGAAATAAGGGTAGAATTAGATAGCTTTATCTTTCTATTTTCAAAAATAATATGTAAAAGAGATGCCAGTCCAAATGCACTCAAGAGAAGAAATGCTAGGACAAATAGTGTGGGTAGGTAGAGATGATGTCTTAAAGTGTTTTCATGCTACAAGCCATTGAAGAATTTTAAAAATACAAAGAGAATCAACAAAAGAACAGAGAAATTCTGCCCAATGGATGAGGCACTGGTCTGCTAAAAGCCAGAGATCAATCTCTGAAGTTCTTGACTCCTCTAAGGAGCTGCCATCCCCAAGTGGAGCCACTGTTAGCCATCAGTAATAATTTTTTCATAGCAAATGATGGCTAAAATAGGTCTGGAGCCTTCAAGAGATTATTTTCATGGAAAATTACTCATTCTTGAAGTCTGATGTTCCCTAATAGTGTTGTTCCTAAAGTCTATTGTTCCCTAATGTTGTTCCATTCAAAAAATCCCACCAAGAAAATTTGTTGTTCCCAAACAAAACTATTTCCTAAAAAGCCCCATTTTCATTATTTTATTCCCCCCCATTTTTGCCTCCATATCACTTATTTTCCCCCTTTTCTTATCCTTCATTCCTTCTAAAAATGTCCCCCTTTCCTCCCTCATTTACCTTTATTTTCTTTAAAAAACCCTTTAAAAACAATTAACCCTTCTTTATTTGGTTTTAATAATCTTGTTGACTTCACTCGGAACACTAAAAACCCATAAAAAACCTTTGAAAAAGTGTTCTGATCCTTTTAGGCTTTAAGCCCCCTTGGCTTAAGCCCCCTTCCTTTTTTCGCCATAAAACCGAGGCCCAGAACCAAGCGCTAAGGACTTAAGCCCCCATCGCAATCGCATATCTGCATTTTCGGGTTCCTCATGCCTTTACCTGTTCCCTCTGCCGATTGGCGATATGCCAATGTGCTCATCGCATCGGGCATTTTCTATCGCATCGCAACATTTTACATTGCATCGGCGCTATCATTTCCCATCGCATTGGCTCTACCACATTTTATTGCATCGCTCCTTTTTTCCCCACCGATGTGCTTAGCCCCTTTTCCTGGCCCCTGGTCCACTTACCCTTCCACAAGACCACATCATGGCTCCTATTTTCAGCCCCATCAGCCATCACAGATCCAAAAATCCTTGTCCCTAGACCCTCCCCCTCATCAAATCACCGATCCACCGATTCAATCTCCGCCACCCATTCTCTCCCTGATCCAACAGTCCAGATCCTTTGCGGGGGCACCCAACAACAATGGTCCCACTTCCCCAGTGCTCCCGCAGTTAACCCCTTTGACCATTGCAAATCTAAGATCTACGGCTGAGATCCACTGCGGAGGCACGCCCCAGAATTTCTCTTCCATACACCTTCTCCCTTCGCGATGACGTTATATCCTGGTCCCACCACTAAGCGCCCCCTGTTTCCTCTCATTTCCACCTTTTTCCTATGTATTTTCTTGTACATGGGTCATTATATTTTAACACTGAAAACCAAAGTTTGCCCGACCTCGAGTCTTACATCACCCTGGCCCCACCATATGCTTTCCCGCACACCTTGTGTATTTTTCGCGCTCACTTGCAGCCGTAGATATGGGCCTCCCCAGATCGGACGGTCTTAATCCTTTTTTGCATTCATTTCACAAATAAATCTGATCGCCCATTTAGAATGTGAAATGGGTGGTTTTCAGAGGCATACGTGTCAGCCATTGGACCGTATCGCGTTCCCTCGGGGCAATACCACTTACTGCTCAAACTCCATGCGAAAACCACTGCCGGTTTTCCACATCCACCTTTTTATTTTCGTGCCATAAATCCGGTTTAAACCTTCTTTTCCTGGTGTCTGCCATGGAAGCTCACCCCGCTGCATTCGCCTCCTTTGCACTGCTCCTCCACCCACGCCCGAGCCCTCTTTTGCAATAAGAAATGCATGATTTTTTAACTCGTTTGTCGTCATGTGTAGGTTTAATGGCGGATTTGTCCACAGGTCTCCCACAACGAAAGAATCAGCGTTTAAAGGGGCTGAGGGGTCGAATTTAAGAGTTTAATGGGCATTGATTACAAATAAAACCCTCCAGCGCGCTAAAACTACCGGTACACTGAAAAGGAGATCAGAAAAATAAAGACAAAGAGGTTAAGCATAAAGTTAAAGAATAAATGCTATAATCATAGTTTTAAAGGAAAAAACACAGTTTGAAGACAGAAGATGGTTCGATGAATGCCTAATAAAGCCTTAACAACACATTTAAAGCAAAATATCTGTGTTTAAAAAGGGTTAAAACAAGACAAATCAGCATAAAAGAGGTCAGAGCCACATCACCGAAGCTATTATTCCATTAGAAGGACACCTGCAGTTGGTTTTGCTTTTCAAAAACACTTTGACAGCCATCCCTATAACAGAGTCTCATTAAAACTGTCAGAATAGTTATTAGACAAACATGGGGCTACAAAACCCAAAAAGGGACAGTTACTTTCTCCAGAAGTCGGACAAAGTACTTCATCCATGGTTATCTACAAAGAACACTCTTCTGAGTTATTTCCCTACCTACCAGATATGCACCAAAGACAGGAAAACTACTAAGTCGGTACCATCAGTTAATGCAAGGTTTATTAAGCAGAATGGGCATTCGAATGCTTTTCTCCTCTGTTTGTATTAACCACTAAGAGCATTTTTGTCACCACTCCTCCCCACTCATCTATAAATCCTATTTGAACTCTCCTTGTAAATGGTTAGCATTTGATGAATTCTAAAGTAATACATAGACCACTGTTTTGAAGAAGAATTGATGTTTTGAAGAAAGTGTGGATGTCTTTTCTTTCCTGATTGATGAAGGAGGCTAGATAATTGGATCCCCGAGCCTGGTTTTGGTGAAGTAATCTTTTATCGTTAATATTATTTCATGTTTTCACTGTGTTCCATTTTTCTTTGCTTGCAGTAGAATAAAAATCTTAGGCTAAGAAATGTCTCCTAGAAGCACCTTAGGCCTATTTATTCTTCACTGCCTTTATGTTTTCATCTGCTGAAAGGTTTTATTGAGTAGTTTAAATGCTTATGAAACCCTTAAGTTTGTTCATTTTAGAATAGTTCAAAATTTGTTGTCAAGGTTGAATTATGGTTTGCCCTGCTTGCTTGCTGCCTCTTGAATACTATTTCTGAAAACATCCTGCAAACGCTATTGTCTACAGCTTGGCATAGAGGATATGTTTTGATCTTACCCTCTGTTCTTTGCTGAGTTAGTCGTATTTGGAGGTCTTTATAATTGCAGTCTTAGATGTTTGGGTGTTCCCCCTTTTATGAATGCAGTTATTTGTGTTTCTTATATGTTTTCTAATTCCTTTAAGTGAAACAATTAGAAGATACAAAGTGTTCCTCTCCTTCTTTGTCTTGCTTAAAATTTTGTCTTATATATGTTATCTGCATAAAGTATGTTAGTAGAGTTTATGGTTAGCCCTAGCTATTGAGTATTTCTTTATGTTTAGATAGGGTTGCAAGTCCCCTCGTTGAAAGGTATACATAATTAAGGAGTCTTAAACAGCCCTTAAAGCTCTACTTTTCCTTCCAAATCCTTGATGTTCATCTCATCCCACCTATATGAGTTCACAGATCCATTAACCAAGTTATATTTTCCCTTTGGTTCCCCAAATTCATAAATCTAAATTGTTTAGACTTCCACATGATTCCATTGCCCAATGGCTTGTAGATTTCCATACTCTAGCTATACTGCCTAAATCATCTCTGTCCAACCAACAAACAAACAAATTTGCAATTCACAACTACTAGCCTAAAATCAACCCTTTAAAGCATAAAAGCTATATCCCACAAACATATTGAGAGATCCCTCTCTGAGACTAGGAGGGCTAGATCCTAGAGCTCTAAAGTTTGGTTTATATGTTTCCTTGTCATTTGGTTTGCCAATCAGCCAAATCACAGGACCCCAAATGGAACTTACAGAATCACTGAAGCTAGACCAAATAATACTTTTATCCTGGAAAATCTAGATGGAGAATCTTTGCAGATACCTGTGAATGGGCAGTATTTAAAGCACTATTTTCAACAATAAGAGAAAATCATTCCACCATTGTAAATACCGGGTTGCTCATTGTTAATATGTCACCGAAGCAATTTTTTGACTCTATGCCCGAGGTGAAGGCATTAATATGTGGTTCTTAGCGCTTTCGTGGGAAAAAGGAAATATCCCTAGGTGGAGCCAGATGTTGTGGTTCATTTCACATCTCTTTCTATTTTTCAAATCATTCTAAAAAATATATAACATTGTGAAAAAAAAGAATAAGTGAAATAAGATTTCATATGCTAAGATTTATAGGGAATTTATATATAAAACACTAATGTTGGTTCGGAGCATGTGAAAGGTGGGTCCGACCACAATTGTAAACATCATTCAAGTTGTCAGGCGAAGATTATATGACAACTCATTAATATGGATCGGGAGGAAATCATGGGCACAAGTAGCTTGATAGTTACTTTTCGGGGTGCCCCCACAGTTGACTCTGATGTAGGCCTATTGACTCAAATCAATTACCCACGATCACTGCGGTAGCACTGTTGATCAGCGGTTGTCATTGATGTCAACCCAAGTAGCACCAGGGGCTAACCCAATATTGCATGGGAATTTTGACCTACCAAATTAATATATTCTGGCTCAATAATGCTTTTGATGGTTTCTACTTGTCGATATGTTTCCATTGATATATGGCACGCCATGTAATTCTTCACGGTTTGAGAGATATTCATGTTTGAAGTTTGTACCCCCAGTTAGTGGGCTAAAACCCCATGGGGTTGGGGCATGGGTCATTGAAAAGTCATAATTAATATTTTTAAGCTCCTAAAATCCCTCCCACGTTCACTTGTTGAAGCCCCTCTCAACCTAAGCATTTATATAAATTGTGATCCTCATTTCCTCCTTATGCAAGGGGATTTCGCCATCTGAAACAGGTCATTGTGGAATTTTCGCTCTAAATTTTTTCTATGAAGGTTCAGAAGCTGAAATTTTTATGAGGCGAAGCCAAAATCCTGAGGAAGCTTCTGTAAAAATTGCAGATCAAGGTACACAACATTTTTTGAGATATGATCTGTGGAAGTCAGGGTTTTTGCAGGCTCCTGAAATTAATCTCAAAGAAGTGACCTTGGTAAAATCATCATAACTCTCTCTTTGAGTATCAGATTGGAATTCCGTAAAAAGTGACAAATAGTGCACAAAATTTAGTTTTTTCTCTATCAATTTTAAAGCCGAATGAAGAAACAGTGACACGTGGCATGCTGTACAAGTTTTCTCTGCTAAAACAGTGGATAATTATGGCATTGTGAGAGATTGGGTATAGCTATCTCTTGAAGATTCCAAATTGGGTCAGACCTATGGAATTGGAAATTTGACTCAGAGGATTAATACACAGACCAAAAATTAGATATTGAGGATCTCAAATAACAGACATTAGATTCAATATCGAGCTCCTAGAAGGCAAGAAAAAGCTAAATCATGTGTTGTCAAGGGTTGCAAAGGAAACGCTTTCTACTATAAAAGTTGCTAAGGTGCAAAAGAAGGTAGGATGACAAGAGCAGCAACCAAGGTTCATAACAACAGCAAGAAGTTAATCCTATGAAGTCTTCAAGTGGGCAGCACTGCATACAATCATTGTAAAGATATCATTGTAATAAGTCATTGTAAATACATTATTCTAAAAATTGTACTAGTGTATATCCGCCAAGGGTTGAAGAGGTAGTGTTGGGAGGTCTAGGATCATCATTAGGTGGTTGTGTCAAAGTTGGGGTTATGGTCTAGTATATAATCTTCTTCTACATCATTCTATATCATTGTAAAGTGGACCATTTCCTGCACGAGTCCATTCTTCTTTTATTCTTCTATAGGGTGGTAGGGTGGTGCTAGGGTGAGTTGTAGCTCATTGGGTGTTGGGGCATCCATTGATTTGACTACTAAAGAATCTTGGGCGTTGGAGCATCCATCCAGTGGGAGCTGGAGAAGAATGCTTTTCTAGATTCTAGGAAGTTGGAGCTTTATTTTCAATTGGAGTTGAATATTAAAGAATTATTAGAAAAGCATTAGGTGATTTTTCTCCTGGAGTGGCTTTCCACCTTAAAAAGTGTGTGCACTTGTGTTCCTCTTATTTTTTGCTATCATTGTACAAACACTGATAATAATTGAAGATTAACTAATTCTCTAATTGAAAGGAATACTGATTCACCCCCCCCCTCAGTATTTCCAACAATTGGTATCAGAGCTTGGTTCCTTCAATAGCAGTTTAACAACTGGAAGGAGGTCATGGAGCATACCAAGAATGGTGTACCTCTATTCAATGAAAATAATTATACACTCTGGAAAGGAAGAATGGAGGTCTATCTCTTGGCGCAAGGTTACGAAGTATGGGACACTGTTCAAAATGGATTTACATCAACCGCGGATGAACAAGGTAAGAAGAATTTAGTAAATGATGCAAAAGCAAAGAATATTATTATCAGTGGACTTATTGAATCTGCTTATCATAAGGTGTTGGGTTGTAAAACCGCCAAAAATGTATGGGACAAGCTTGAGAATATATATGCAGGTGACTCAAATTTCAAAGAAGCAAAGCTTCAAATCTATAGAGCAAAATTTGAGCAACTTAGAATGAAAGAATATTGCAACATTGATGCATACTTCCAATACGTTGATGAAATAACCAGTACT
Organism: Pinus albicaulis; assembly: GCA_034641835.2. NCBI lineage: Eukaryota > Viridiplantae > Streptophyta > Pinopsida > Pinales > Pinaceae > Pinus > Pinus albicaulis. The sequence goes on along the minus strand of CM076579.1, from coordinate 1,632,859,010 downwards.
CTGGAAGGATTGGGAGAGCAAGTTGACGAGAAGACTATTATACGGAATATTCTTAGAACATTACTAAGGAGATTCAACCCAAAGGTATCGATCTTAGAATACACTGCAAATCTAGAAAAACTCAGCAAGGAATAATTACATGGAGTTCTCATAGCATATGAAATGAGACTTGATGAAGAAAAGGGTACTTCAAATCTAGAAACTGCGTTCGTTGCATCTAAGCAAACCAATAAGGACAAACAACCTTCAATTGAAATGACATGCACTTGCAAGTGTGAAGAAAAGGGAGATGATGGAGAAGGTCTTTCAGATGAAGAATATGCTTACTTTACGAGAAAACTAAAACTTGGTAAGGGAAAATTCAAAGGTAAACTTCCATTGATATGTTTCAGTTGTGGTGAGGTTGGGCATTTCGTAGCAAAATGTCCGAACAAAAGTGATGGAAACTCAAAAGGAAAGAAAGGCTTTAAGAAATTCAACAAGAAAGGAAAAAAGAAAGGATCCAAAAGGAACTTTCTCTCTAAAGAAGATAGCTCATCATCCGATGAAGAAAGTGACAGCAAAGAAGAAGCCAATGAGAAAGTATTGTTTATGGCCAAACACAATAAACAAGAAGTATCAAACAATGAAGAAGAAGGGTTGACCATAGAAGAATTTTATGAGGAGGCAATCAAGCTTATAAAAGAGCTCAATGCTGAGAAGATCCGTTCCAATACTCTTGAAGAACAATTTCAAGGTCTCAAAATTGAGGTTGAAGAACACAAATGTATTGAAGAGTCACTTCAAAAGAAGTTGGAAGAAAGCAACCAAGAAAGGGAAGCATTAGAAGCTGAAGTAGTCTCGTTGCGTAAGGAAGTGAAGAAGGGAAAAATTGTCCCAAACTATGCCAACAGCTCAAGGGCATTGGAAGAACTCATCAACAATCAACGATCTTACAACAACAGAACTGGCCTCGGTTACAAAGAAGAAGAAGCAGGACCTTCTACAACAAAATACAATGAACCTATGAGATCTGACATACATGTAGACTTCATTGGACAAGATTCGCAAGCACATCCTTGGAAGACGATTCCTCGACGAAGATTTTCATCCAGGTACCAACATATTTTTCATGGCTATTATTATTCATGTGGAAAATTTGGTCATAAAGCTGTAGAATGTCGCACGTACCCTATGAACCAATACAATTCCAAGAGATTCTTCAAATATGAACCTCCCAGGGCTCAACAAAACATCAATAGATTTGAAAATTTAAGAAATAATATGGAATGTTACAAATGTCAGAACTTTGGACACATAGCTAGAGACTGCAGACTTGAAAATCCTCCAGAAGAATCTTCGAAGCCAAAGAATGAACAAACATGGAAGAAGAAGAAGACTGATAATTGTGCTCTCACTCTCAAGGCTCAAAAAAGGAAATATGTGTGGTATGTTGACAACGGTTGCTCAACGCATATGACTGGAGATAGAAGGAAATTTGTATCTCTAAAAGAGAAGAAGGATGGAACCATATCCTTTGGAAATGATGGATCTTCAAATGTTATAGGATCAGGTACCGTCACTCTCGGAAGCAAAGATGTTATAGCCAAGAATGTTCTATTGGTAGAAAACATGAATCACAATTTGCTCAGTGTTGGACAAATGTGTGATCAAGGACACACAATGATATTCAACTCCACAAAATGTGAAATCAGGAAAGGCATGTATGGTAAAATTGTGGCTACAGCAAGTCGAGCTCCAAACGACATATATGTTCTGGATGAAGCAACTAAAGCATGTATACTAGCTAAAGAAGATGAAAGTTGGTTATGGCACAAACGAATGGGTCACATAAACTTTGACAATCTTGTCAGGATAAGCAAAAAGGAAGCAGTACGAGAAATGCCGAAAATCTCAAAACCTTCCAACACACTATGTGAGGCATGTCGACATGGCAAGCAGACAAAAGTCCAATTTAAAACAAAAGAACACTTTTCATCACATCCATTGGAATTGATACATACTGATCTATGTGGTCCTGTGAGAACAAAAGGCTTAGACGAAGAATTATATTTCATGTTAATGATAGATGACTATACCAGGATGACAGCTGTCAGTTTCCTAAAGAAAAAATCTGAAGCATTTGAGTGCTTTAAGATCTACAAAGAGTTGGTTGAAAATGAAACTGATTTGAAAATAAAGTGTTTAAGATCAGATAATGGTGGAGAATTCACTTCCAAATTATTTCAGCAATACTGTGACGAAAATGGAATAAAAAGGCAATTTTCAATAGCACGAACACCTCAGCAAAATGGAGTTGTTGAAAGAAAGAACAGAACCATACAGGAAATGGGTAGAACAATGTTGAAGGACTCAAAATTGGATGAAAAATTCTGGGTTCAAGCAATTGATACGGCAGTCTTCATTATCAACTGAAGTCTTCTCAGAAATAATTTCAACAAGACTCCATATGAATTATGGAAAGGAAAACTAGCTAATGTAAAATATTTCAGAATCTTCGAAAGAAAATTTTATATCAAAAGAGAAGATCAAAATTTGGGTAAGTTTGAATCACGTGTTGATGAAGGTATCTTTTGTAGAGAATTGTTCCGGTTTAATCGCATCCATTTTTGTTGATTTCCAAAATAAAGGCCTATAAATGATATAATCTAAGATGAAAACAGATAATGGAGATCATAAATGTTACATTTGACAAAGATGGTGTTCTAGCGAGTAATGATGAGGATCTAGAATCTTTGAAACTTGAGACAGAGGCTGAAAAAGACAGATAAAATTGTAGAACAAGAAGCAACTATCAACAAGGAAGAAGTAAACAATGATCATCAAGATATACTAGAACAACAACAAGAAGCTCCTCCAAGGAGAACAAAAGAGTGGATTCAAAAGAACCATCCATCAAATCAAATCATTGGTGACACAAATGAAGGTCGATAGCTTCGTTCATCACAACAAGCTCACGTTGCTTTTCTAGCAAATTTTGAGCCTAGTAGTTTTGAGGAAGCCAGGCAGAGTGAACATTGGGTAGCAGCTATGAATGAAGAATTGGATCAAATTGAGAAGAATAACACATGGGAATTAGTTCCACGACCAAAAGATAAAAATGTCATTGGGACTAAATGGGTGTTTAGGAACAAATTGAATGAAGATGGGTAGGTTACCAGAAACAAAGCAAGATTGGTTTGCAAAGGCTATGCACAAGTGGAAGGAATTGATTTCGACGAAACATTTGCACCAATTGCCAGAATGGAAGCCATCTGAATGTTTCTCGCCTATGCATGTTCAAGAAAAATCAAAGTCTACCAAATGGATGTTAAGTCAGCATTTCTGAATGGAGAATTAGAAGAAGAAGTTTACATTGAACAACTTGAAGGTTTTCTACTATCAGAAAAAGAAGACTATGTTTGCAGGTTAAAGAAGGCTCTATATGGTCTCAAGCAGGCTCCCAGAGCATGGTATGCTCGTCTTGATGAATATCTACGTCAACAAGGGTTCAAGAAAGGTACTGTTGATAGCAATCTTTATGTACAAATAGATAAAGATAATTTAACAATCGTTGAGGTATAAGTGGATGATATAATATTTGGTAGCAATGATGATCGACTAAGTAAGAAATTTTATACAAAGATGCAAAGTGAGTTCGAGATGTCTTTCACTCACGTGGTGACATAATTCTTAGGGCTTCAAATATCTCAGCAAGAGAAAGGAATATTTATATGTCAAGCCAAGTACATCAAGGAAATTCTCAAGAAATTCAAAATGGAAGATTGCAAACCTGTCCTTACTCCAATGGTAACAGGTTGCAAATTGAGCATAGACGACTCATCTAAGGATGTGGATCAGATGTTGTACATATCTATAATTGGTAGTATTCTATATGTAACAGCCTCTCAGCCAGATGTTATGCAAGCAGTTGGACAAGTAGCAAGATTCCAAGCAGCACCAAAAGAACCACATATTATTACCGTCAAAATAATTCTTCGATATCTAAAGGGCACAAAAGAATATGTCTTGTGGTATCCCAAGGGTAACAATATCATTATTCAAGCCTTTACAGATGCAGATTGGGCAGGAAGCATTGATGATAGCAAGAGTACTAGTGGACCAACATTCTATCTAGGTGGTTGTCTCGTATCACGGTTGAGCAAAAAGCAAACTTCAATCACATTATCTACAACGGAAGCAAAATACATTGCAGCAGCATCATGTTGTACTCAAGTCCTTTGGATGAAACAAACTTTGCAAGATCTTCAAGTACAATTCAGTGAGCCTATTCCTGCATTTTGTGAAAACACTAGTGCCATTATCATCTCCAAGAATCCTGTCATGCATTCAAAAACAAAACACATTCCGATCAAATATCATTTTGTTAGAGAACAAGTCGCTGAAAATAATATCAAACTTGAGTATGTTTGTACAAAAGAACAAATTGCTAATATATTCACTGAACCTTTACCTCGTGAAGCATTTGAATATCTTCGTCAAAAGCTTGGGATTTTCCCAAGTTCTCATTAGATTACAGGTCTGTAGGACGGTTGTGTGTCAGCGGGAGTGGAAGTGTGTACAGGTCCGCAGGATGGTTATGTTTCAGGGGGAGTTACCCTTTGCCATTGATGTAAAAGGGGGAGAGAATGTTGTAGGAAGAGGTTTCATGATTGCAGGGGGAGTACTTGTGTTGTCGTCAATGCCAAAGGGGGAGATTGCTGATTAGTGGTTGTCATTGATGTCAACCCAAGCAGCACCAGGGGCTAACCCAATATTGCATGGGAATTTTTACCTACCAAATTAATATATTCTAGGTAAATAATGCTTTTTATGGTTTCTACTTGTCGAGTGTTTCCATTGATATATGGCAAGTCATGTAATTCTTCACGGTTTGAGATATATTCATGTTTGAAGTTTGTACCCCTAGTTAGTGGGCTAAAACCCCATGGGGTTGGGGCATGGATCATTGAAAAGTCATAATTAATATTTTTTAAGCTCCTAAAATCGCTCCCATGTTCACTTGTTGAAGCCCCTCTCAACCTAAGCATTTATATAAATTGTGATCCTCATTTCCTCCTTATGCAAGGGGATTTCTCCATCTAAAACAGGTCATCGTGGCATTTGCACTCTAACTTTTTTTATACGAAGGTTTAGACGCTGAAATTTTTATGAGGCAAATCCGAAATCCTAAGGAAGCTGCTGTAAACATTTCAGATCAAGGTGCACAATATTTTTGGAGATATGATTTTTGGAAGTCATGGTTTTTGCAGGCTCCTGAAATTAATCTCAAAGAAGTGACCTTGGTAAAATCGTCATAAATCTCTCTCTGAGTAGCGGATTGGAATTCCGTAAAAAGTGACAGATATTTCACAAACTATAGTTTTCTCTTTCAGAGCCGAATGAAGAAACAGTGACAAGTGGCACGTTGTACAAGTTAGCTTTGCTGAAACAGTCCATAATTAGGTCATTGTGAGAGATTGGATATAGCTCTCTCTTGAAGAATCCAAATTGGGTCAGACCTATGGAATTGGAGATGACTCAGAGGACTACTATAAGACTAAAATTCAAATATTGAGGATCTTAAATAACATAGATACACCAAATTCAATATCGAGCTCCTAGAAGGCAAGAAAAAGCTAGATCATGTGTTGTCAAGGGTTGCAAAGGACCAGACTTTTTATGGAATCAAAGCAAAGAAAGGTGCAGCAAAAGGTAGCACGACAAGAGCAGCAACCAAGGTGCATAACAGCAGCAAGAAGTTCATCATATGAAGTCTTCAAGTGGGCAGCACTGCATACAATCATTGTAAAGGTATCATTGTACTAAGTCATTGTAAATACATTATTGTAAAAATTGTATCGGTGTCTATCCCAAGGGTTGAAGAGGCAAAGAAGTTGGGAGGTCTAGGATCATCAGCTAGTGGTTGCATGTGTTGGGGTTATGGTCTAGCATATCTTATTCTTTCACATCATTCCAGCCATTGTAACACCATTTTGTGTGTGTGTGGGAGTCCATTCTTCTTTTATTCTTCTGAAAATTCGTCCAGGTGGTGCCAGTGAGTCAGAAACCCTAGTAGTCATGGCATCCGTTTAGGGGTTGATCACTCAATAATTCAGCATTGGAGCATCCATCTAGTGGGAGCTGGAGAAGAATTCTTTTCTAGATTCTAGGAAGTTGGAGCTTTATTTTCAATTGGAGTTGAATATTAAAGAATTATTAGAAAAGCATTAGGTGGTTTTTGTCTCGGAGTGGGTTTCCACCTTAAAACCTGTGTGCATTTGTGTTCCTATTTTTTGCTGCTATCATTGTACAAACACTGATAATAATTGAAGATTAACTAATGCTCTAATTGAAAAGAATATTGATTCACCCCCTCTCTCAGTATTTCCAACAAGCACAACGTTGATGAACCCGCCGTACCCAAGGTGCCTCCGTGGTGATGCAAGTAGTCGGAGGACGACGTCAGAAAGTGAGCCAACTCACTATTCACATCAGTACCGTGCATGTCTAGTAATTTTCTTGTCAAGCAATTAATGAATGGGTTTTTCCCAATTTTCTTGTTGTGCCTATAAATATTGAGTCAAAACCATTATTTTTTCACCTATTCGCTTCAGTTTAAATTATCTTAGTCATCCTAGTTACCTTTCTCCTTCACTTATAGTCAATCCAGCCGTCACCCTGAGTGTTATCATGGCCAAGTCATCCTTGACTGGTTCATAAATTCACATTCCCCTGATGGAAACAGAGCAAGATATCATTGACACTAGGTGCACAGTTGAACACTTACCTCTATATCAACAGGTTATCCTCAACCAGCATAATTCCCCTATTTTTGTAGCCACGGTCAGGTCTATAATGTTGTCTGCTTGTAATTCAAGAACCCATCTTGTTCCTGAATTCATTCACTGGTTAGCTTCAACTTTATACCCTGGCAAATGTTTTTTAATGAACCATTTGGGAGAGAGTGTCTTTCAGGTGTCCTCCTTGTTAATTTGTTAAGAATTTTGCTACCATGAGTTAGAAACCTATTTTAGTTTCACTGAAGAGTATTTGGTAGCTCATTATGACAGTCTTACAGGACAGGAATTCACACAGATGATTTTCTTCCCGAAGCCACAAGCAGGGAAGTTTTCTCTGGATGAAAAGGTATTTTATTTCGAAATCTTTGATGTAGAAATAAAACCTTTTTTGCAATTTCTATAAAAAATTCTTGGGAAAGAGGATTCTTCACAGGTTGACATATCAGTACTGGAATTGTTTGATTTAATGATGAAGCCTGAAGTAGTATTAGATATCCCATCATTTTGGCAACAAAATATCAACTCTCAGTTCATGAGTTCAACTTTAACAAGTTCTTTCAAATTCCCTTTAGTTGTTACATATTTGTTCATGTATCAAAATGCAGAGGAATTTTTGAATTTATGACTTAATATTATGGATTCAAATAAGAGAAGGCAATCAATAGTATTTTGGATTGACATAGTAAGGAATGAACCTAATGATGGGGGGTTGTTTTACTTTGCTGCTTATTATTTACCAATTTCTTATAAATTTTTGAATGGAACTGCTCCCCCATATTTTATGCCTCAAGCTCAAGAATTCCTTCAACTCAGCAGCAATTGTAGGTATGGGGATTAGTTTATTTTTGAATATTATTCAAAGATTAGGTTGTATGGGGCTGGAGTTGAACCTTATAGATTGCCTACATTTGTTTCCATGAGGATGTTTGCCTTAGAATTTATTAGGAAGAGTTTAAATGTTGATCATACTCATTTTGTACCAATGAAGAAGGGTCATATGTTCAAATTACCCATGACCGTTGGACCTTTCATTGTAAATATGAGGCAAGCTGCAAAAGAAGGCAGTCAAAAGCTTGAAGATATGCACTTATTTTTGGGTGAAAAGTGGGCTTATGACCCACATCAGGTGATTTCTAAAAGAAGGATTGAAAATGGCTATTCTGCCTATATTCATGAGAGCAAGCTAGAAATTGAGAAATTGGCTAATAAGGTTTTTGCAGGGAATGATAATACTAGTATTGAAACTCTTGCTTTCTCTGAAAAGGGAAATAAAAGAGATAGAGAAAATAATGATGATACAGAGGAGCAAGGAGCTAATAAAATTGCTAAGCTGAGTGAAGAAGTACCATATACACAACCTAGATTGACAATTAAATTAGGAGGAAATTCAGAATTCACTAGCTTCACCATCTAGATATGAAGCTGTTCATGAGAAGGTGCCATTAATTAAACAATTTTTTGCCCAAATTGCTGAGAAGAATAAGAGGATAAGGTAAATCATGGAGGCTCAAGCTCAGTCTCAAATCACCTCTAATCAAACTAGGTTATTGATTTCCACAGATTTAGAAAAGGAGCAGTTGAAGATTGATCTTCCACACCCATCTGAAATGACAGTAGGGTCATCAAGAAAATTCAAGACTATCAATTTGAATGTTGATTCCAAGAATATTCCCTTACCTGACAAAATTAATTTACGATGCAAACTGGTTTATTGATTTCTAATGATTTGACTAAAACTAGTGCAGCTGCAAGCAAAGCTGAAAGCATGATGGCAAAGGTGATCAATCAGATGAAGCTGGAGAAAGCTAATTCCAGAGCTCTCTCTACTCAGAATGAAGAATTAAAGAAGATTATTATCAAAATTGGAGTACACCCCACTGATAGATCAACTATTCAAAAGTTATTACAAATTGCAGAATCAGAAGTAAGTGTGCTTAGAAAGAAGCTAAAACTTCCTATTGGAGAACACACACTGGCAGCTGAGGTAGCAGAAGTTGAGTCTGAAAAAGAGAAGCTTTTACATCAGGTGTTACAGAAAGATGAAGAGGTTGCCAAATTGAAAGAAGCAGTAACCAAGCTACAGGGGCAGATTGACTCTCATGTTTGCACAATAGTTTTATCAGCTGAAACTGATGATCCAACAACAAAGATATCACAGTTGAGTACAGAATTGAAGATGGTAGAAATTGACAGAAATAAAGATCAAAGCGATGTTAACACAACTATGAAGGTTATAAGGGAAAATTATAATGAAATTTTTATATAAAAGGATACTGCAGACAAATACATAACATATTATCAGTCAGCCTGTGAAGAAGTCAAGTATCTCAAGGAAAATCTGAAAGTGAACATGTCCCTAATTGAAGCCAAGCATATACTTTGGAATGAGATTATGGGAATGATGAAAACATTCTGGGAATAATTAGTACTTATTTCAGAGGAGAAAAGTATAATCAGAGATCTTGAAGAGCTTGTTCTAGCTGACAAGCAGAAAATGCATGATAGAGCCATCTGGGCTAAGAAGTTAATAGATTTTATTAATTCCAAGTCAGATCAAGAATTGGATGAGCATGAAATAAAATATAGAACATTATGTGTTCTTGAAATTAACAAGGTGATAATAAAGAATGCACATAGGAAGTCAGCAGAGAAGATATTGGCAAAGATCAAGCAACTATGGAGAATTTTAACAGTTTATTTGACAAGATAACCAAGGTTGGTTTTCCATCTTGCTGGGACCTACAGGGTAATTTATTGTCCTAGGAAAACTATGAAACTCTGTTGGTGGATACGAAAAGCAAAGTTTATAATAATCATGAGAAAACTGCAATGTTAAAGGGGACAACAATTATTAATTTCATGCATAGATATTTTCAATTGCTATGGATGGTCAAGACATTATTTGTGGACAAGCTTACTTATACCATAATTACTGCATTTAGACTAAAACATCATAAGCTAATTAATGCCCCAAGGACAAATGTTGAACTTTGGAAGAAGTGCAGAAGATGGATGACCAATCTTCCTGAAGATGTACCTATAGCAGATGATATTCATAAAACTACATCAATAGTAAAGACTACATCAACATTAAAAGGATCCACATCAACATCAAAGGGCAGCACATCAGTAGCTAAAGAAGTTCACAAGACATCATGATATTTCTTTCTTTGTATTTTCTTTCTGTTTTTAGAACGAGGTTGTAATATTACCCTTGAATGTAATGAAAGTAGTTGATAAGTAAAAGAAGTAGTTTAGGTAGTTTCAAGAAGTTTTGACAGTTACAAATTGTCTTTCAATGTATTTAAGAAGAGAAAAATGAAAAGGAGGGTTCTGAGTTTTGGACCTCCGGAAGACTACAATTTTGTACTTATTTTCTGATGAATTAATGAAAGAAGCATCAAGTTTCCTACAACTATTGATGGTGATTTGTATTTCCTGAGTCATATTGTGTTATTTCTTCTTTGAATGAAGTGAAGTAATGTAGTTGTCAGTTTCTTAATTACATTTGTAAGTAAGAGTTAAATAACCTTAATATGCGCTCCTTCACTCCAACTTTTCTTTCTTCACAAATTAATTTTGAGACTTAAAGTAATAGATTCTATGTTACATAATATTATTTTGAGTTTCTTAACAGTTCTTCTTTCCATTCAGATATCAGTAGTTAAAGGCATTGTGGAACCTTTTATTATTTCAGAGTTATAAGGGTTTTAAAGAATTAATTTCCAAAGGGTTAGAACAAATACCTCATAATAAAATCATTTATGTGACATACTTAAAAATGTCTTAAGTACTGATTCCTTTCCACAGCGAAGGAATTGTCTCTTAAGGTCAACAGATGGCATGAGTAGAACTCATATGCTATGCATATAACACTGTCACCTCCAAATTTGTATGAACCCCAGGTTGATAAAGTAAAGTTGAGTAGCTTTTGGGAGTTGCAGCACTCTTGGTGCAATACCAGGGCTCATTAAAGGGTAGCACAAATAATGTTGTAGACTTCCTTAGCTGACTGCCAGTCATGGCGCTGACCACTGTGCTTGACTCTTGTGGGCATGAGACTTTAGAGTGGCTGCATCTATACAAGAGTGATTCAGAATTTGGCAACACATACCATACACTCATAGAAGGAAAGCAAGTTTAAAATTTTCACCTTCAGGATACACTGTTATGTCACCTAGGACACCTATGTGTTCCTTCAAGCGAGCATGCCAAGATGATTTTGGAGGCACACTAAAGTCGGGTCATTGGACACTTTGGATTAGAGAAAATAGTTGCAGTGCTATAGAATTATTTTTATTGGTCGAACCTTCGACAGGATGTTGGTAAGTATATCAGATCTATTATCAAACCAACCATCAAGAAGCAAGGCATGTATACTTCTCTAACTACTCCTAGTCGACCTTGGGAGTCCATCTCCATGCATTACATGTTGGGCCTCCCTTCGACTAAGCATTGCAATGAATGAATTTTCATGTTCGTAGAAAGATTATATAAGATGGCCATTCTAGGAGCATGCAAGAAGAGTATCACAACAAAAGGTAATTCTAAGATATTCTTTGAAAGAGTGTCGGTAAACTTGGGGATCCCACAGTCTATTATTAGAAATCAAGACAACATGTTCCTAAGTACATTTTGGTCAAGTCTGATGTTGTAGCTCATTTTGACACAGTGGAAATACCAAATATCTTCAAGGAAAATTTTATTACGGAATTAAAGTTGCAGACTTGATGGCGTTGATAAACATTTGTTGACATATCTACAAAGAAGAAGAGAGAGAGATGCTACAACATCTTTCTCAAACTTTTTCTATGATGGAACATAGAAACCTGATGGACATGTTTTCTATGTGCATGCAACATATTTTTGAATACATGATTACAGTAATCGGTATTTGGATGTATTTTACAGTAGGCATACTCTCAAGCTCTTGAATGTGTGTTTGTCATCAGTTCTGAATCCGAAGGGAAATATTACAGGTGAAGGAGTTACTTCAAGAGTTTTGAGCATGATGTTGATGTCATTCATTGATCCATCAAGACGTAGAACTGAACATCAATTATGAAGGTTGAATTTGGGGTAAAAACAAAGACCCATGGTCTTCAATTTGAAATACATTGCAAATATTTTCAAATTGATAAAGCGGAGTTCACATACAAAAAAAATGCAACTATTTCCAGGACAAGAAATTTGGGCTCATGTTTTGGGCAAATGGATCGAAATTTCTAAAATACGCGATCTAGGATTTTTGCAGAAGGACCCAAATTGACTTTATTATGGACAATTTCCAAATAATTGAGAGAAATTTTAGAGTTTTCATCAGTTCCTTCAAACACTAGTTTTCATAAAAACACCCTGGATGCACATCTTCATTCATATTTGAAAACATTTAACCTTGATGAAGGGATGTGTTTATTCAGTGAGGATGATTATTCCAAAATGCTGCTACAAAATATAATTTCCCCTAAAAACACTAGTCTCTCTGATATGAATGGGAAGATGAGTTATTTTCCTCAAGTGAATTATTTTTCAAGATTTGAAAAATGACAGGAAACAAAGTTTGGAGTGTTGAAAGGAATGCAACTCCAGAAATTAGTTTGCATGTTAGAAGAAGTGTCATCTATTTTTGGACGTGATCCATTAATTAAGGCGGCCATGGCATTAGAGAGGGCTGCACTTTCAGATATAAAATTCATAAAGACACAACACTGGCACACTAGGGCGGGTTGATTTCATGAAGATGAATGGTGGAATTAATAAACAGAAAAATGCTTGTGACATTGGGGAAGCAGAGAAAGAGGTACAATGGAAAGCATGCTTAATTATGCTTGAAGTTATAGAGGGCGCTCAAGAAACAAAACCCATTGCAACTGCCGAGAAAAGTCAAATCAACGCTAAGGATGAAATGATATCAGTCAAAACTTAAGAGTAAAACAATTGACGGTCCAAAAAACTCTTGGCCCAATCCAACGGCACCCTAGAGGCACAAAACGCACAGAGGATAAAATTGACAGTGGTCCCGCAAAGCAGTTTTCTCAAACTGCTCATAAAAAAATCAATGGCTGACAATCATTATGATAGCACCCTCTTAAATTCTATAAACTGACACAAGTTTCCTCGTAGGCAGTATTTGGGTTTCTAAAATAGTATGTTAGTTTGGCTAATAGTGGGACCCATCTGTCATCGATATTTGGCATTTTCATCATTGCAAATTAAAATCTATTTAATGTGACAAGAATTGTAAAGGAAATGATTATATATATATATATATATATTAATATTATTTAAAATTAATATTGTAATTTTGTTAATTTTTAGAATCCTTTCAAGAAGGAGTAGTTTGGAAATTGTTTGAGAATCATATTTTGAAACTGATTATAAATCATTTTTGAAATTGATTATGACATTTAGACAATTAGGACTAGCAACGAGAATAAAAGATGAGGAATGAAACATCAGAAAGGTTCCAGACTTTGGATCTCGGGATTTTTTCTAAATTTTGTATCTTATCTGTATGAGATTAATAAAGCTTTTGAGAAGTAATTTTATGGGGTTACAACATGAAGAGAAAACAAACCGTTTTATTTACAAATTGCAGTGAATGTCTTGGACGTCGATCTCCTTACAACCAGATATTGTCTCCCAAGGAACAACATTTTTTGGCGCCACTGCCAGGGAACAGAGAAACGAAGTGATTTTTCCCTAGGTTTATTAAGTTTAAAGCTGGTTCTTGAAGGTGAAAAGTTTCAGTAGTTCTATGTATATTTTCACTTGTGATCTTCACTTTGGAGTTTTCTTTCCTGGGATTTAATGGTTATTCCTGCGTTCTTAGCCAATAAGTTTTCCCCACTATATTTTTCTGGGATCACTAGCTATCCTCATCATATGGCTACATTTCATGAGTGGAATGAGTATCTTCCAAGGTTCAGTGGAAATGAATATGAAGATCTAGCTCAGCACCTCCAGGAGTTTCATGAATGCATGGAGCAACAAAGTACCATTCATGAAGATGAGTTTATTTATGTTTTCTTTGGACCAAGAAGCTAGGGTTTGGTACAGAGTTTTTCCTTGTTCAAGTATTTCCTTTTTGAAAGATTTCCATTTAGTGTTCAATTCTTTTTTTACAACTTTTTTATGCACACAAGTTTCTTTTTGAAGGTTCCTATAAATATTATGATTTTAAAGAAATTTTTAAAGCTCATGAAAATCCTATTGAAAAACTGATGAGAAAGAACTTCAAGAATTTATGGTGAATGTTGATAGTGCATCAAGAATTCAAGGAGAAGATGATCAAAGTTCTTATTATCAAAATAAATTGAACTGTTCCAAGAACCCAACATGCATTTTATCGCATTGGGCTCTTTCATTAACTGATGGAAAGATCGGTAAGTCTGCCATTCTCCTCTTTCCCGGAAGATACTAATATGGCTCCGTGTGCTCCAAATTATTACCCTTCGGAAGCAATCCCAAAGTTATTCAAAAGGTTCATTTGACGTAGGTCTGCCTTGCTCGGGCATAGATTGACTCAAATAGAGTCTCTTCTATCGCTCCAAAAGTAAAATATGAACTTCATACACCTAAAAGTTCATAGAGCGAAAAGAATCTATTTTGTGGTCCCCGTATTATACTCATTATGCCTGGCATTGAACGGAGCTGGGATTGACCATATCAATTAGATCCGTAATTCGAATCAGATCGAACTTCATCTTTGTCATGCTATTGTTCCCCAGAGAAACAAATGGATAGAGTAAGACTATTTCACATAGAATCTATTTCGTGGATCGGACGAATCGATAAACTCTCCCGAAAACCATTGGCGCACGTGTAAACAAGGTGCTCTACCTTGCTGAGCTATAGCCCTTCCTTGCCAGTCTTGGTGATACACTACTATACTAACCAGATGGATCACTTTCTGTCAAGGTAGATATTTCATGATCCAATACTATGATCTAATACATTCCAATAAGTTCGATCTGTGCCAGGGACACATACATTGTCTATACATTTAATTCGATTTAGAATCGTTTAGAAATCCAACTCTACCTATGAGAATAAATGACCCACTTAACTCAGTGGTTAGAGTATCGCTTTCATACGGCGAGAGTCATTGGTTCAAATCCAATAGTAGGTAAACTTATTAGATACCATTGAAGACTCGATGACATCTAATAAGTTTTACTCCCCTTGTTTGGATCTAGGCGGAACATTGAATCCATTTTTTCAGATCATTATAGGAAATGTTAATTAGAGTCGGAGGGATTTATTTGTGAAGAGGTTTTGGAATTTAAGAAAAAATCTTCTTTAAAAAAAAAGTTGGACAATTAAAAGAAAATTGTGTTTTAACAACTCCAGAAGAAAAATATGTGTTGATCATGTATAAAGAGAATCAAGAGAGCACTGAACATGATAAAATTTTAGACTTACACCGAGAGCAAGAAAATTAAAAAAAATATTGTTCAAGAAGATGTTGTGGAGTATGTCGAATGTGCGGATCAACATCTTGAGTCTCTTGGAGACAATCAATGTTTTCATAACTTGTGTGGTCTTATGCAAAAAGGATAAATTCAACTTCAAATTAATCCTTCCAATAATTATTTTGTCAATTACAAGCATGCTCCTATTGATGACACAAACCATTCATAAGAAGAAGTAAATACATGTCCTCCATTATATTTGTCCACGAACAAATGTAATGAGAAACTAGATGGTATGTTTGAACAACAACATTTAAAGTCATGGATTGTCATAGATAAGGCAGATGCTAGTAAAAAAATCATTGTTCAAGAGGATATCATGAAGCATAGGTGTAAGTGTCCATCAAAGCAAACTTTTATTGACTCTTTCCAGACCACAGAGTTCGCTGAAAAATAATTTATTATCAAAGATGATGGTTTTGATGCAAGTAGAAATATGGATTTTCTCTTGGGTTCTAATTGCATTCTTTTCTCTTCAAAATATCTCATAGAACTTTCCTTTGAATTGTTTGAAAACTATTGCAAATCTTAGCACCAAGTTTTCTCAAATAAAACTTATTTTTTCAATTTTAAAGAAGCCCCTATTTTTTTATTCATTCGGTTATGAGGGAGGGTTGGATACGAGCTCCCATGCAAATTTGTTTGCAAACATATGGGAAAGAGATAATCAGCAAGAGGTTCCAATTTTTTTTAATGAAAAGTATATTCTTCCAAGAGAAAAGATGGAACTTCCATTTGAAAATGTTATGAGAGTTACCAAACAATATTTTAATGAAGAGCTCAAAATTGAAGATTTAAAAATAGGGTGATGACCTACCATGTCAAATCCTCCATAAATAGTAACCTGAAAACACTAAGTTACATGACAAATCTCTAGAAAGAGACCTTAACCCCTCCTAACCTCAAGTATCAACTAATAAAAACTGCCTTAAAGTCAGTATGCATAAAACTGGACGGATTAATTTCAGAGTTTTTGCACTCTCTGGAATACCTGGGTGTGATTGAGTGAACTCATAAGCCTATCAACCTGTTGTTCCTCAATACCCATGTGCTTGTTTTCCTTCATTCTTGTTGGATGCGTGACAATGTTGGAGTTGAGAACCAGAACCCAATTCTTGGAACAGGAACTAAACTCCAGAACAGGAATAGAACAACTGGTTCAAAAACAGAACTTCCTCCTTAGCTACGCTTGTGGGTTGTCAATTGTCGTTCATCTACTATTACATATGCTTGCCATAATCGTGCCATCATTATGGTGTTGTTCAACTGGTGTTGATAAGGATCCACCATTTTCCCAAGCTTACACTCACTTAACTTTGCATTGTAAACACTACCTATGATTGCTCTGCCTCTACACAATATCAACACTCAAGGTTCGATTCAATACTTGGATTTGTTGTATTGATCCGCGCAACACTGGTTTTTCTACTCCACATCCTGGAGACCATCAATTACTAACGCAGAGCATGACCAATTTCTACACAGAAATTGCGTTTACTTTCAAATAAAACTTCCAAACAACGATTCTTCCAGAAATACCCATTCATAACTTAGTTCATGCTCTGATTTAAAGCTTCAGAAATTCGACTTGAAATAGTCAGCCTCTCTTCCACGCATTCTCTGAGACTGATCTGATTCCATGCAAGGCTCTCAAATCATACCAATGTGTTTTCGGTTTTATGTACATCTGAACCCATGCTACCAGAAATCAATTTAAATTTCCACATGTGATAATCATCGGTGTCGAGCCTATGGGGCTTCGGTAAAAACCCAAATAAATTTTCCAAAATACTAATGCGCAGGCCCTTTTCTCCAGAGAAAATTAGATGAAACAATTTCTATTCTCCTCCAGAAAGTGGTTTTACACGCATCACGTATTTGGCACAAATAAATATGTAAATCACACACAACATGGGCCTTTATATATATCAGCGCCTTAATTTTCTCAATCCTCCTTTTTTTTTTGTTGAGTTCTCCAACAAGTTCTCTGTCCGATGCTTCAATGTTGCACATCCTCTCAAAGACAAGACACAATCTTCTCCCACATACAGGACGCCAATTACCAAAAAAACCATAACCAGAGGGCATCAATGCTTTTCACCACAGGGTTTAACACGGGCTTGGGAAACTTAACATATTTCCCCAATGCTTCACACCGACTCTGTGCTGATTATAATCTTGACTGGTTCACCATTTTCATTTCTTCTATGGACAGAACATACGCAGGAAAGAAAAAAAAAGAAGCTTCCAATTCACTGTGTATACACATCGACTTCAGCGTGTAGGAAAATGCCAGAACAAACTAGGATCAATGTTGCGATCCAGGGCCTTTATTGTACTTTAGAATTAAAACACAGGGCTTATCAAAGATGTAATGATTGTTAACAGAATAATCCAAAAGAATCCCTAAGTTCCATGCACAGAAGAATTATAAAACAATATGCCAATGCTCATGTGCAGGTTCCTAATAATAACAGAGGAATACCATAATAGAGACCAAAATAAAGGAATTTTTATAATTCCATGCACATACAAACTGTAATTCATCGAGAATAAACAAATAACTATTTTGTTCAATCATCTGTGTACATGTGAATTACGCAGAATCTCATTCTCTGTAATGTCCATGGCCTGATCTACGTTCATTGGCCATTCCTCCTCGTCCATATTCTATACTAATTCATCATTATTGTTTTTATCATTGCCCTCCTTCTCTCAAATATATATATATATATATATATATATATATATATATATATATACAAAACTCAATTGACTGAGTTTTTGGTAAGTTCCTAATCTGACTCCTAAAATGTCTAAAATCCTTCATTTCCTCAAGCAAATCCTAATTCGAATTTTGTTCATAATTGCATATCCGAATACATACCAAACCAGCTAATTCATGCCCAAATTAAAGCTTCTAACTATGACTCACTTCCACAAAATATTTCCATTTAAAAATACAATATATTTCTCAGGAAAATATGACTTTTCCTCCAAAATCAAGACCTTTTTTTAACTAAATAAAATACTACTTCTGAGAGCTAACGCTCCTGCATCAGACTCCCAAAGTTGAAAATTTTCATGGACTCCTGGCCATGTGTTGAACTAGATTTCTACTTTTCTATAGTATTGTAGCAATCCAATGTTTTCCTCCACTGAGTTCTCCTTGATCCCACACTTTAATTTGTAATTTATTCTCCATCTCATTATGATGTTGCACCACTTCCTCTGCTGCAATTTCTTTTGTTTTTCCAGGCTTCCAATTCTTATATTGCTTTTGCCCATTTTATTTTCTGATTCAAATTCCTTCTGTTAGCTCATTTTCTTTGCTGGTTGTTTTCCTTTTTCTATTGCATTGTTCCTTGGATATTTTCCTCGTTAACATCCACAATCCATCAAATTCACTTGTAAATTATCCCTTGGTTGAACTTTACTGTCTTCAGACTGCTGCATACCTCCTCTTGTTATAAAATTTATATAATTGTCATTTAATTCATGTTTACGTCTCTCCCTTTCAATCTACTAGTTGTTATTTTCAGCTTCATCTTCATTGTCGTCCAAGACAATCTCTTCTCTTTCCAATTCTAATTTTTCATATCGATATGTAATCTTAGGTTCATTATCCTCTCTCCTAATAAATCCATCTCCTCATATAGTTTAACAAAATCACTTGGAGTTGTGTTCAAAGTCTCCATGCAACATCCATCATCTTGATCTCCATTTGGGTTTTTGACCAGCGATTCCTCCAAAAGTTCCATATCCACAACTGTGTTTGCCTTCCGTGGTGTAAAATTGTCCTTTATCATTTCAATAACTGGAATCTCTTTGAGCATTTTTTCATCTCCTATTCTAGTATTGTTGTGACACAATTTTGTTCCATCCTCCTTTAAAAAATAAATCAAATGATGTTCTTCTATGGCTTATTTATATTCTGCATACATATAACAGTTATGAGTTTTAAAATCACAACAATTTGGAGATTTTGTTGTTGTAAACATTATTCTGCATTTTTCCACAAGCTGCATAATATCTCCATTTTGGTATTCTGCTGAAGATTCCTTTGTCATCAAAGGTATTATGCCACAAGTTTGATTGTCTTCAACTGTCTTTTGTGTCAATTTTCCTGCCAAATCTACCATCTTCAAAATCACCAAGAACATGTTCAAAATACTTCACCATCTCAACCATTTCTTCAAAAAATTTAATTCCTCATCAAAATGCACAAGCACATTTTCAATTTTCTGATCTTCACTTGTCAAACTTGCAACCACACACAAAGTGTTAGATTTAAAAACATAAGGTTCTTCTTCCGATGATTCAGTTATCACATCTTCATGCAGACCCGAACTAATTTCATAGTCCTTCAGACTGTCTATAGATATTCTCAATATTTTTGGTTTCCTCTTCATCCAGGAACAAATTCTGATAAAAAAATTTATACTCAGATGCCTTGAGTTCTTTCTTCAACCCGACATACACCTTTTGCCTCAACCTCCTTTGTAATGAAGGCCATTTCATTTTCTTCTTCTTCATTATGTAGCCATACCATTGGTCCTCTTCTTGTTCTTCTAGCAGCTTCATCAATGCATTCATACTTACTTTTATATCAGCAAGTTCCCTGTCAAAATCTTCTTGACTCATCTTTCCTTTTATGCCATTTTCCTTGGCATATTTTTCCCTTTGATTGTGACTTTTCATTTTTGACTCCTTGACATGACTATCAGTAGTCATTCTTAATTTCTTCTGTGAACTCTCCTTGTTCATTAGTGAGTTGCAACAAGCCTTCTCCATCTATGTAACAAGTTTGCTACTTGCTATCAATACCAAGTCTTCTTCTTGGTATCCTTTTCTTTCTCTTAGAAATTCTACCCATACTCTCTTTGGAACTGCCTTCAACAAATTTTACCCATCTGCTTGTTGGGAGTTGTCCTCTTCGTCTGGTTCTCTGTAGTAGAGCCTCCTTTTCCTTCTTTCTCTAGAGAAATTCTGCTCCTCAACTTCAAAAGTTGTCTGGCTTCTGCATCTTCAGCTGCTCACGTCTTTCGTCTCTTTAGAATTTTGTTGTCCTCTCCTCAACAATTTCATCTTGCTGTTGGAATCGGTCACAATTCCTTTGCCTTAGAGCTCTTCTTGTACCTCTTCCTCGGTCCTATATTTTCTACTATAATGGCTGCTACCGACATTTTTTTTATCGGCGACCTGTTAAGCATATTTTTCACAAAAATATCATAACAATTTGCACCAATATCTTTATCTTTCAATATTCTTCTCTTGATCCTTTTCACTAGACCAATCCCCTTTCAATAACACACCAGCTCTTCTAATCATCTCATTTGATATTTGAGTACTTTACTCGTCCTCCTTTTGCTGCAAGGTCTTATTTTTTCTTTTCCTCGAAATATCAATTTACAAATATGTATTCCATGCTTAAATCAATGAATAAATAAAAATTTTCACTAATAAGACTTCACTAAACCTTATCTTTTGTAAGTTCTGCAAACTCCAAATTATCACTGCCTTGTTTCAAAAGTTTCACACTTCATTTGTCTTTTCTTCCTCAAGTCCATCAAGGCTACTCCAATGACTCAAAGTACCTTGTTTTGTTCTTCTCTTTTGATGTGTTGCTACTCTATCTCAAGAACGTATCAAGATACCTTTTCAAACCCTGTCAAACTTTGTTCCAATATGTCTTCAAAACTAATCAAGAGCTCATCAAAAATAATTTCATAACGATCATAACTTAACAATAATTTCACTACAATTTCATGACAAACATCATAAAATTCCTTTGGTTGTTTCTCCTCAAGCAAGATCTGTTTGTTTCACCAAGGTTTTACCGAATTTGTTTATGTTCTAGATCAGTTCTGATATGTTTCTCTCAGAGCTAACTCGCTCTGATACGAAATGATGACCTACCATGTCAAATCATCCATAAAAAATAACCTGAAAACACTAGGCTACATGACAAATCTCTAGAAAGAGTCCTTAACCCCTGCTATCCTCAAGTATCTAATAAAAATTGCCTTACAATCAGTATGCATAAACATGGAAGGATTAATTTCATAGTTTTTGTGCTCTCTGGAATACCTGGGTGTGATTGGGTGAACTCATAAGCCTATCAACCTGTTGTTCCTCAATACCCATGTGCTCGTTTTCCTTCAGTCTTATTAGATGTGTGAGAATGTTGGTGTTGAGAACCAGAACCCAATTGATGGAACAGGAACTAAAATCCAGAATATGAACATAACTACTGGTTCAAAAACATAAATCCCTCCTCAACTACGCCTATGGGTTGTCAACTACCCTTCATCTGCTATTACATCTGCTTGTCATTATCGTTCCATCGTTATGGTGTTGTTTAGCTCGGTGTTGATACAGATCCGTCGTTTTCCCAAGCTTACAGTCACTTAACTTTGCATTGTAAACACTACCTATGATTATTTTGCCTCTACACAAAATCAACACTTAGGGTTCGATTCAATACTTGGATCTGTTGTATTGATCCGTGCAACACTAGTTTTTCTACTCCACATCCTGGTAACCATCAATTAATCACGCAGAGCATCACCAATTTCTACACAGAAATTGCGTTTACTTTCAAAGAAAACTTCCAAACAATGATTCTTCTAGAAATACCCATTCATAACATAGTTCACGCTCTGATTTAATGATTCTTCCAGAAATACCCATTCATAACATAGTTCACGCTCTGATTTAATGCTTCAGAACTTCGACTTGAAATAGTCAACCTCTCTTCCACGCATTCTCTGAGATTGATCCAATTCCACGCAAGGCTCTCAAATCATACCAATGTATTAGGAACCTGTACATGAGCATTGGCCTATTGTTTTAGAATTATTCTATGCATGAAACGTAGGGAATCTTTTGGATTATTCTGTTAACAATCATTGCATATTTGATAAGCCCTATGTTTTAATTTCTAAAGTACAATAAAGCCCCTAGATCGCAGCATTGATCCTAGTTTGTTTTGGCATATTCCTATGCTGAAGGCGATGTGTATACACAGTGAATTGGAAGCCTTTTTTTTTCATCAAGAATAGGCAAATAACTATTTCGTTCAATCCTCTATGTACATGTGAATTACTAGAATCTCATTCTCTGTATTCTCCATGGTTTGATCTATGTTCATTGGCCATTCCTCCTCGTCCGTATTCTATATTAATTCATCATTATTTTTTTTATCATTTCCCTCCTCCTCTCAAAGATTTACAAAAAAAAAACATATATACAAATCTCAATTGACTGAGTTTTTGGTAAGATCCTAATCTAACTCCTAAAATCTCTGAAAATCTTTCATTTCTTCAACCAAACCCTAATTCGAATTTTGTTCATAATTGCAGATCCGATTACATACCAAACCGACTAATTCAGGCCCAAATTAAACCTTCTAACTATGTCTCACTTCCACAAAATATTTCCATTTAAAAATACAATATATTTCTCAAGAAAATATGACTTTTCCTCCAAAATCAAGACCCTTTTTTAACTAAATAAAATACTACTTTTGAGAGCTAACGCTCCTTCATCATAGGGATGGTATAAATTCCCTAAATCACTATGATGGTAGAGGAAAATGCACCCCTAGTTGGAAAAATCCTTATAATATATATCAGAAAACTTCTATTGAATTAGAGCACGAGTTTAGAGTTGTTTACCAAAGATTTTATGATCCTATAGCAAATTATATGATAGACTTCTTCGATCAACAACGAATATCCTTGTGGGGTATGTATTATATTTTTCTTTTGAAAACTTTTTGTTGCTCATGTCTGTTATTATTTTTAAAGTCCAAGTACAAAGTGGTATGAGATCCAGTGCTTAAATGCTGGAGTTGTATCACTGAAAAATTGATTATACTTGGAGAAAAATCAGTTTTGTAAATAGGTAGAGATTTGTACATAATAAGCTCTGCCATTGAGCATTTCATTTTAGTTTGCAAAGGGGTTTTTTTTTTTTCAAAAGGTTAAAAAGGATCATATGTCCAGATAAAACAAGTTTTAGGCAGATTATCATATTTTACATTTTTGGAGCTAATTGGGAGAAATTTCAGTTTTATGACTCCATGCCCAGCTTAGGCCACTGATCTGCAATTCTCAGCACTTTGCGCACAAAATGTTGTTCCTATTTGGATTCAAAGGTTGTAGCTCATTTTGACATAGTTGAAATACCAAAGGTCTTCAAGGAAAATTTTATTTCGGAATTAAAGTTGAAAACTTGATGGCGCTGAGTAACATTTGCGGACAGCTCTACAAAGAAGAGAAGAGAGATGCTACAACATCTTTCTCAAAAAATTTCTGTGATGGAACATAGAAACTTGATGGACATGTTTCTTATGTGCATACAACATATTTTTGAATACATGATTAACAATAATCAAAAGTTGGATGTATTTTACAGGAGGAACGCTCTCAAGCTCTTGAATGTTTGTTTGTCATCAGTTCTAAATCTGTAGGGAATTATTACAGGTGAAGGAGACTTCAGGACTTTTGAGCACGATTTTGATGTCATTCATTGATCCATCAAGATGCCGAACTGAAACATCAATTCTGAAGGTTGAATTTGGGGTAGAAACAAAGACACGCGGCCTTCAATTTGAAATACATTGCAAATCTTTTCAAATTGATAAAGCAGAGTTCACATACCCAAAAAACTAAACAATTTCCAGGACAAGAATTTCGGGCTCACATTTTGGGCAAATGGAGCAAAATTTCCAAAATCCCTGATCTGGGTTTTTCGCACAAGGGTCCAAATTGACTCTAATGCAGACATTTTCCAATAGAT
The DNA here is from genome assembly GCA_034641835.2 of Pinus albicaulis. NCBI lineage: Eukaryota > Viridiplantae > Streptophyta > Pinopsida > Pinales > Pinaceae > Pinus > Pinus albicaulis. The sequence continues at coordinate 1,632,834,949 of CM076579.1, read as the reverse complement.
TGATAGATATTTTAGATTTTTCATCAGTTCCTTCAAAACACCATTTTTCATAAAAACGCCCTCCATGCACATCTTTATTCAAATTTAAAAACATTTAATTTTGATGAAGGGATGTGTTTATTCAGTGAGGATGATTATTCCAAAACGCTGCTACAATATAGAATTTCTCCTAAAAACGCTAGTCTTCAAAGATGAATGGGAAGATGAGTTGTTTTCCTCAGTGAATTATTTTTCAAGATTTGAAAAACTCCAGGAAACAAAGTCTGGAGTGCTTAAAGGTACATAAATCTAGAAATTAGTTTGTGTGATAAAACAAGTGTCATATATTTTTGGACGTTATCCATTAATTAAGGTTGCTATGGCGCTAGAGAGGGCTGCACTTTCAGATATAAAATTGATAAAGACGCAACATTGGCACACTCGGGTGGGTTTATTTCATGAAGATGAATGGTGGAACTAATAAATATAAAAATTCTTGTGACATTGGAGAAGCAGAGAAAGATGTACAATGGAAAGCATACTTAATTATGCTTGAAGTTATAGAGGGCACTCAAGAAATAAAACCCAATGCAGCTGCTGCAAAAAGTCAAATCAACGTTAAGGATGAAATGATATCAGTCAAAACTTAAGAGTAAAACAATCGATGTTCCACAAAACTCTAGGCCTAATCCAACGGCACCCGAGTCACAAAACTCACAAAGAATAAAAATGGCAGTGGTCTCCCAGAGCAGTTTTCTCAGACTTCTCAACAAAAAATCAACGGGCGACAATCATTACGGCAACACCCTCTTAACTAGAAACCGCCACAGTGATTGGTTTTCTAAAATAGTATGGAAGTTTGGCTAATAGTGGGACCCATCTGTCATCAATATTTGGCATTTTCTTCATTGCAAATTAATATATATTTAATGTGACAAGCATTGTAAAGGGAGGGATTTAATAATGTGATATATATTATTTATATAATATATATGTATAATATTTAAAACTAATATTGTAATTTTGTTATTTTTTAGAATCATTTCGAGAAGCAGTGGTTTGAAAACTGTTTGAGAATCGGTTTTTGAAACTGATTATGACAGTTATACAATTAGGGCTAGTAGCAAGAATAAAATATGAGGAATGACACATAGAAAGGATCTGGACTTTGGATTTCAGGAGTTTTGTTAAGTTTTGTACTTTATCTTTATGAGATTAATAGAGTTTTTTAGAGTATTTTTCAGAATTTGATGAATGTGATTAGTTCTTTCTATTTCATCATGTGTATGTTTTCTCTCTCTCAGAATAAAGTAATGTAGTTGTTGGTCTATAATTTTACACCAGTAAGTTAGATTTAAATTCCTTAAATGCGCTCCTTTATTCTGATTCCATTTCTTTCAATCATGTTTTGCTAAAACCAGAGATAATAGTTTCTGCGATAACATCATATTTTTAAAGGTTTTCCACCAGCGTTTCACCCTTTTCTTTGTTCATCATATTCATCATTTGAAGGCATTGTGAAGGGCTTTATTCCTTGTAAATATTAAGGGGTTTAAAATATAATCTTATGGGGTTACAACATGAAGGGAAAACAAAACAATTTTATTTACAAAGTGCAGTAAATGTCTTGGGCATTGATCTCCTTATAACCAGATATTGTCTCCCAAGGAACAACAAATTCTATGGTCGATGTTGGATACCAATCCCACTAAGTCCATAAATTTCCACCCCCAAATTGATGACCAAACAGAGGTCGTCAACGGGATGATCGTACACATGTTGCACATGTACAAATCGAAGCATACACACTCATGGGACTAAAGCCTCCCCTATGTCTAGCACAACTACAACAAAGCTCTCCATACAACATTACACATCCCCTTTCAGGTGAGGTTGGCATTCTAACCACTATGTCCCATTTATGTGGCCATACCATTTGCATCTACTCAAGGAGATTCAATCCATGTCCATTATGAAGGTGACAGTGCTAAAAATTTCATTGAGAGAATTTAGCACATCCACTAGTAATTCCGTGAAATATTGGACAAATCCATTGTTGAGTATAAGCAGCGACATGACCAGCGTCATGTGCCACACAAGTTCTAGGTGGGTGACAAAGTTTGGCTACATTTACAGAAGGAGCACCTTGATGGACCCCACCGTAAGCTTCAGTCGCTCTAATATGGGTCGTACACCATCACCAAGGCTATAGGATACAATTATTTTGAGCTTAACATTCCACCGTTCTTTCGCCTGCACCCAATGTTCAATGTGAACTGCCTTTGGCCAAAATTTTCGCCAATATGGGACACATGACGTTGTAGAACAACTCACACCAACAGAGTTAAACCCAAACTAGATATAACATGCCACAACTTATTGGATCATAGTTACACATATCAAGAATAGTTTCCAATAGAAGATCTAGCGATATCGGGTTGTCAAAGAAAGCCAACTCCTTAACCAAGGCAAGTGCTTCATTAGGGACCAGGTTCAACAAAAAATTCCTCATCTCATGGAGGCTATGAACGCAATGGGGACCATTTCTTCCCAAGGAGGGAGGACTGATCCGGGTGGATATTGGTGGACACACACCTATTCCACCTAGACGTCTAGTCGGTTTAATAGCAACATTTACTATTTTTAGCAGTTTTCAGGTCATGAACTTCTGGAGCGGTTTTGACCCCCTAAACAACGTTTTTTGAGGTCTGCAGCAAGCTGTAAATAAAAGGCACAATCTTGGGGAAAATATTGTAGTACTTGAGATATCTTTCCAACGAGGTATCATACACGCCAAATAGAGATAATATGACCAAGTTGCGGCCCCAGGAAGTTGGCTGCCCAACTAACCCCAATGGGGCCCACCAATTCTTGGCATTCCATATCTTAGGGTTAGGGTTTTGGTTGTTTAGGGTTTTACCTTATTGTTCAATAATAAAAAGGCCCTCGAGCCTCATTTTAACACAGTTCAGAGGCATGTAGCGACCACATCTCTTCTCAAATATAAGCTACCATCGCCTGAGATAGTTTATTTCCATTATATCTGTAAGCATATTTCGGTTCATTGATATTAATAAAATGAAGTGTTATTTATGCTTAATTTTTGTATTTGTCGTTATATTTGTATTTTTTTGTGATCATGTTTAAGTTCAGATCAGTGGTATAAGAGCGGTCTTCTCTTTATATATTTTTCTTTGCATGTCCCCAACGAGGTCGAGGTATAAGGAGTTAGCGTTCGAACTAGTTGAACCTTTGCAAGACCAACCTCACAAACCCTGATGAATTCCCATGGCGGAAGAAAATAAATATGAGAGAGCAAGAGATCATTTTAAAATATTGCTCAAAGAAGCCCTTAAGTGACAGAGGAACGCGATGATGGATAAATTTTTCCAGATACTTCGGTAAATGCCCACACACAATGCATCTTCGTCCGACAGTCACTATGGATGCACCACTCCCTTCAAGGTACAATTCAACTTTGACGTTCCCATATTTGATGTCTAGATAGATGCTTATGTCATAGATAGATGGTTATATATGTTGGAAATATATTTTTTAGTTCATGATTTTTCCAATAGGGAAAAGATTACTTTTGCGCTCCTCAAATTTGTCCCCCATTTCAAGGACTGCTAGGAAACCTATTGCGAAAAAAGGGACAAGAGAGAACCCTCACTATTTTCACCTGCCCCCACATGGAATTATTTTCATGATACCATCAAGGAACAATATTACCCCATGGGGAGCTATGAGGACAAGTATAGACAATTCACTACGCTGTAGAAGCAAAGGGATCAAGATGTGCATGAGCTGACGAGTTTGTTCCATACCCTGCGCAAAATGTTGGGTATCAAAGATTCAGAAAAACATCTGGTGTTTAAGTACAATATTTTTTTGCACAAATACTTTCAGGAGGAAATGTAATTCCTCAAAATCTCCTCTCTTAGTAGAACATATGCATATACTCGCAAAATCGAGCAGAAATTTAAACAAAAGATGCGAGACATTGGATTTGCGAATATGAAGTAAGGGAAAGGCGCCCCCAAACCGCAGAACAAAAGAAAAAGGAAAGGCGGGGAAACCTAGGACAACCCGTCGAAGCTAAAAGCAAAGAAAATCACCACGAAGATAAAGAAGGACACGAGAAAGTGGTATGAGATCCATAAGAGTGACACTGAAAACACATGTGAGTGTCTATCCAAGCATTCACTTGTGGCCGAGCTGAAGGCTTCTGAATCAGATGCATGTTCCAACTCAGCCGACAAGGGGAATTAAAAAGGGAATTGGATTATTGACATAGAGCCTAGTGTCACTGTTGCCACCACCAAGATCCAAAATGATGAGCCTGAAGATCCAGAGGAGGGGGAGTGCCTCTTCCACTCCTAGATGTGGGTGAAGGGTTCTCTGCTACAGTTCATTGTCGAAAACAAGAGCCAAAATAACCTCATTTCAACATAGGTCATGAAGCGTTTGGGCCTATTGACCAAAACACACTTACAATTGTACACCATCGGGTGGATTCACCAAGGACGATATCTCCACGTCAGCTAGCAATGTTGCCTTCCCTACATCATCAAGTCATTCACATATGAAGTACCATGTGATATTGTTCCTCTTGAAGTTTTTGATTTATTATTAGGCCAATTATACTTGTGGAAGTGGAATGTTGTTTATGAGTCTAGGCATCGCACTGTTTTTATAACTTTGGGAAATAAGTTGTACAGGATACGTAGCTAGCACCACCTACCAACATCTCTTTGATCACTGTGAAGCAATGTAGTAAGCTAATTTCCGAGACCGGGAATTTTTTTTTCCTTATGATTTGTCCTCAGGGAAAGAAGAATATTGTGGCCACAACCTCCAGATAGGGATCCTTCACATGGCAGCAACAGATGTACAAGGTCGTGGAGGAGTACATGGACATATTCACCTCACCCACATGGGTACCTCTACACTATGAGGTCAAGCACTACATTGATATGACCCCATGTGCATCACTGCCCAATGGACTGATCTATCGATACTCTATTCTATAGAACGATGAAATCAACAACGAGATTCAGAAGTTTTTGCGGAAAGGGAACATCAAGCCAAGTTCATCACCCTGTGGGAGTCTGACTGTGTTGGTACAGAAGAAGGACATTACATGAAGAATTTGTATTGACTATTAGGCGTTGAACAAAATCATCGTCTGGAATGGGTATCCAATCCCATGGATTGATATTTTTTTGGACCAGCTCAAGGGGGCCAAATATTTCAGCAAGATTGACTTGAAGTCTAGGTATAACTAGGTACCAATCGAACCCTCCAATGTGTGTAAGACTTCCTTCAAATCCAAGGAGGGAATTTTCGAATGGCTAGTCATGTCTTTCATGTTGATGAATGCCCCCACAACCTTTATGAGGCTGATGGATGACATCTTGCGACCCCTCGCCAACTAATTCATGATGGTTTATTTGGATGACATCCCGATCTTTAGCCATGGTTGGGAATAACACCTTCGCCATATTCGATAGGTCCTCCAAACTCTAAGCTAACACAAGATGTGTGCCAAATTGGAGAAATGCACTTTTGGTATGACTCATGTTCAACATATGGGGTACATCATTTATGAGAGGTGTGTGCATGTATACCTAGCCAAGATCAAATTCATTCGAGATTGGCCAGCCTCAAGCACTCTAAAAGAGCTCCACAAATTTCTAGGTATTTCCAAATTCTGTCGTAGGTTCATGTTGGGGTTCTCCCATATCACTTGGCCTTTGAGTAATGTCACCAAGGGTGGAGCGAAAGAAAAATTCTTTTGTTCCAAATCCCAATAGAAGGAATTTTCTGAGTTGAAGCATCGTATCTTCTCTGCACCAGTGCTCACATTAACTGACCTGCAACAACCATTTGAGATGGATACAAATGCTTATGACTGTGTTATTCGTGTAGTTTGTACTCAACAGGAGCATCCATTAGCATATCACAGTGAGACACTTTCAGACACAGTCCTAAAGTATCCCACCTATGACAAAGATATGTATTCCATTATACAAGTCTGACAACAATGGAAGCATTACATTCTATGGAAGGAAACATCATCCACACATACCACCGACAACTGCAGTTCATACAGATACAAAGGATGTTGCAGAACTATCGTCACCACAAATGGTCCACATACCTGCAACAATTACACTTGAACATTAAGTACAAGAAGGGAAACACCAATAATGTTGCAGACTTCCTGATCTGACCATTGGTGATCATTAGAGAATTTTTAGGTATAAAATGGTCCTTCTAAGGAAATTATAAAATGATAGTGTAAATAATAAAATAAGATTAAATTACATCATCAAATTTTAGAGGGAAAAATAAACAAACTACTTTTTCAACTTATACCCCTATGGATTTACTCAAAGTTTGAGTGGGAACACTCGTTGGATGAAAAATTTGGTTTCTCATCCAAGGAGTACCCATGTTGCATACTTTCGATGGACCCTGTTACATGAAAAATGATCAATACATTAAAAACATGATTGCAATTACATTTTTTCATGTATTTCTCATTTTTCATGTAGTAGGATCTATCAAAAGTATGCAACATCGGTACTCCTTGGATGAGGAATTAAATTTTTCATCCAACGAGTATTCCCACTCTTTGAGTAAAACCTTAGGGATATAAGTTGAAAATATAGTTTTATTATTTTATTATTTATTAATCTTTTTATTTTTTTACCCCAAAAAATGGTGAATCACCCCCCATGGTTGACATCATCATCTTGAATCTTATCGGTTCTTATAATTTTTATTTTGGTTGTACATTTTTCTTAGGAGGCCCATTTCAGACCTCAAAATTTATCTAACGGACGCTAACCACTGTGTTTGACTCTTGTGGGCATGAGACTTCAAAGTGGCTTCATGTGTACAAGAGCGATCCAAAATTCGACAACACATACCAGACACTCCTAGAAGGAAATTTTGTTCCAAATTTTCACCTCCAAGATACAATGGTATGTCACCTGGCACACCTCTGTGTTCTTTCAAGTGAGAGAGAAAAGATGATTTGGGAGACGCACTACATCAAGTTCGTTAGTCAATTCGAAGTACAAAAAACAGTGGAAATGCTACAAATGTATTTTTCTTGGCCAAACCTTCGACATGATGTTGGGAAGTACATCAGATCCTGCACTACTTGTGCAATTTCTAAAATGGCCATCAAGATGCAAGGCCTATATACTATTTTTCCTACTCCTACTTGACCTTCGCAATCCATCTCCATGGATTACATGGCTGGCCTCCCTTTGACTAAGCATGGCAATGAATGTGTTTTCATGGTTGTCGACAAATTCTCTAAGATGGCCATTATGGTGGATGCAAGAAGAGTATCACAACAGAAGCCACTGTTAATCTCTTCTTTGAATAACTGTGGGTACACATTTGGATACCACAGTCCATTATCTCAGATCAGGACAACATGTTCCTAAGTACATTTTTTTCAATTCTATGGTCTATGTTGGATACCAAGCTCACTAATCCACTAATTTCCACTCCCAAACTGATGGCCAAACAACGGTCATCAATAAGATGATTGTACACATTTTGCACATGTACAAATCAAAGCATCCACACACATGAGACTAAGCCTCCCCTATGTCCAACACATCTACAATATAGATCTCCATAGCTAAACTGGCCACAACCCCTTTCAGGCGGGGTTGGGATTCCAGCCACTATGTCCCATTGATGTGGCCATACCATTTGCAGCTATTGATCTGGCAGCTTCGACCCATGTCCAGTCCAAAGTTGACAGGGCTAATAATTTCATTGAGTGAATCATGCATGTTTGCTAGCAAGTCCATGACATATTGGAGAAATCCAAAGCTAAGTACAAGCAATGACATGATCAACATCGGGTGCCACACAAGTTCTAGGTGGGTGACAAAGTTTTGCTACATTTGCAGAAGGAGCGCCTCGTTGGGCCCCATCGTAAGCTCCGTTCGCTCCGATATGGGTCATACACCATCACCAAGGTTGTATGGGATAATTATTTCAATATCAACATTCCACCATTTCTTAGCCTGCACCTAGTGTTCAATGTGTACTGCCTTCGACCATACTGTCCACCATTACTAGACACATCTAACATTGCATAAAAACTCGCACCAATGGAGTTAAAAATTAGATTGCATGGAAAAACCCACAACTGATCGGATCGTGGACACACAGATAAAGAACACTCACCAACATAAGATCCATCTATATTGATTTTTCAAAGCAAGCCAACTCCTTCACCAGGGAAAGTGGTTCACCAGGGACTAGGTTCAACAGAAATTTCCTCACATCATGGAGGCAATGAACGCAATGGGGACCATTTCTTCCTAAGGAGGGAGGATTGATCCAAGTGGATATTGGTGGCCACTCGCCTATTCTACCTGTACCTCAAGTCGATTTCATCTATTTTCTTGTTTATAGCAGCATTTTCTATTTTTAGCATTTTTTCAGGTCTTGAACTTCCTGAGCAGTTTTGACCCCCTACACGAATATGAAGGAGTGCTCTTGTTGGGCCTTGAAATTGTCATTTACTTCCATTACATTTTCACTTATATTTCCATATTATCACCTTCACTCCACCTCCATTTCATTACATTTACCTTACCATTACTACTATTTGGTTACATTATGTTTTTCCAAATTTTATTAATTCCTAGTATTTTTAAGTGAATTTATGGTTAAAAATTAGAAAATAATATGCACATACTTATACCTAACAAGTGGAATGAGTTCTTTGCCATGTGTAGGTAAAAAAGAAGCTTCCAAAAGACTCTTATGCGGCCTCCTAAGGCCAAATTCAAATTTGGATGGAGAAGATCATGGGATCATAAGGATATGTGTTTCTCTTCTTATTTGTATTGTAACTCTAAGAAGACATGTGCCTTATCACTTCCTATTTGGATTTTAACTCTAGAGATATAGGGAGAGATTAATGGACTCTCATTAATGAGATAGCTTCTCATATTTTGTATAAATAGGTGAAGCTTTATCCTATCAAATCATGTGTAAAATTGGAGTTATGCTCAAGATTTGAATACAGAATTAGATTGTGGCACCTTAATCATGAATGTTTCTTCATTTTGACTTGGTTTTTCTTACATATGGAGCATATCAATTTACCATCTCTCATACTTTTAGATCATTTACCTAAAATGTGTGAGATTTACTTGCTTTTATAGATTAACATTTATTTGCTTTATTAGTATTAGTTTTAGAATGACTGTGTAATATTTTCTTTTCTAAAAAAACATTTCAAAAGTATAAATTTATCTATTTTCCAATTGGATTAAGTTTAAGGCAATAGAGCTCACAATTATTTAGTTTCATTTCATGTTCTGTTATTTAATTTCTTAGATCAAACTATCAATTCATTGTATAATTGAATAAAAGATCAGGCCAAGAAGGTGACTTGTCATACTTCCAAATTGGGTGATTGAATGTTCAACCTACACAATCATTGAGCTTTACTTTACATGCGTTTACATTATTTTTTTTAGATCCTCATTGAATTATATAATTGGGTATTCTTAAAGATCATTTCAAGAAGGTGATTTTATCATATTTCTAAACTGAATACTTTAATACCTAACTTATGCAGTTATTGAGTTTTCCCTTTGCGTGCTTTAATTGCTTTCCTAGATTTAAAGACTAAACGGTATAATCGGTTGCTTATACATCATCTGGAGAGGGTGATTCTATCATATTGGGTGTTGAAGTGATTGAACGTACCTTAGTTGTTTTTTTCTTTACATGCTTTGAAATGCTTTCTTAGATTAAAATTTCAATTCCTGCAAGTGTGATTGTGCACACTATATTTTATTTTGAATTTTCTTTCTTTCTTTTCGTTACTTGATTTCATAGGTTAGTTGAATTTTATTTTCATTATTTGATTTCATATATTGGATGAATTGGTTTTCGTTATTTTGTAGTTAGATTGATCTAAACTGAAAGAAAATTTCTAGCATGCTTCACAAGTTTACGAAACCCCCGGGTTGACAAATTAAATGACAGGAAATTAATTTTCCCCAACATTTTGGAGTCGTTGCCAGGGAAGTGTGCATAGAAACTATCTTTCAGTCTAGATTGTATTTTATTTTTTTTGTTTTTACTAACCATTTATGGACAAAGGATCTAGAATGCAACCCAAAGACTACATTGAGGAATGGTATTAAAAAGTGATTGCGCCACAACATTCATCAATTCTTCAAGAGATCCTTGTGACAAATCGAAAGGTCAAGTCAATTTCGCATATCCTTACAAAAAATCAGGTACATTTTTCAAGTTTGGATATGAGCATTTCAAAAATTCTAATCCGTAAATGGCTTCATTGGAAGCATGAATATACTTAAAAATAAAAATAAAAATAGCTTTTTTTAGATAGGAAAAATAAAAATAAAACCAAGCTTGGCTAGAATTTTAGAATATTTAATTTTGTTTTCAAAAAAATAATAATCAACGTTGATTAACTCATTTTGAATAAATTTTAGTGTTGTAGTAAGAATTATTTCATTTTTTTTCACGATCAGAAATAAAATTTGTGTGTGAAAATATGAATTTATTTGACGACGTTGACTAGTATGCTCTCTTCCCGCACCTCCTTGCGACCTGAAAGATCAGAAAATCGGATCAGTCAATTTAAAAATTAAAATTCAAAAATTCGTTAAAATTTTTGCTGGAAATTGAATTACAATTCTATTGAAAATCGTCATTTGAGTCATGATCCCTTTTTGATCTGTTCTGCAAATTTTAATGTTTTGCAACTTCTTAATCTTTTTCCGATTTATTGAATTGCATGTGCGCAATTTTTTTTTTTTTTTAAATACATGTATATACATTTTTTTAATTAAAAAAATATAACATATGTAATTAAAAAAAAATTAAAACATTTTTATATGAAAAAAATTGAGAAATAAAAAAAAAAAATTCAAAACAACGAATGGACCATGAAAAGGAGGCCCATGCATATGCGTGAGGCCAACCTTTGGCTTGGCCTTACGCATATGTGCATGCCTCCAATCCACACAAAGAACCATGCACTACAATGAAAAAAGAACCTTCTCTTTTCAATATTCGGCCTTCCTCAAGCAACAGTTATTAGAAATCGATTTAAAAGTTGCAGAGACAGACAATGAAGGTGTATCAGATGAAGAAACTGTTGATGAAGAGAAGATTGCAGATTCAATTGCAGAAACAGACAATGAAAGTGTATCAGATGAAGAAACTACTGATGAAAAAGATTGTAGACTGCTGATGAAGAGAAGATTGCAGATTTCATTGCAGGTAATTGGAATGAGGATGATCGATCTAAACTTATTTGTGAGAGACAAGCCATTACACATCAAAACCTACAATAAAAAACCAAACCACAATAATTTTAGTTTGTTGCAGATGTAATTTCCAGAAAACGAAATTGCCAGAAATATGTAACTATTAAAAACACATTATTTTAAGATACATTTTCTGAGCGAACTGAGGTGAATTAGGAAAAAATAAAACATGGGTTTTTTCGGGAATGGGGGAAATTAGGTAAATCATAAACGATTTGCTGGATTTTGCAGCCATTTGAGAGAAATTTAGGGTTCTTTGGAGCTTCATTTTGTAGATTGCGTGAAGAAAAAATGATTTGTTTTGAATTGTTTAAACATGGCAAGTTGAAAGCAGAAGAATCCAAGTTAATAAAAAACTCTGATCCACATGGTAAGTCGTCTAAGAGTCCAATTTGGTTTAATAAATTTGATTTTAGACACATATGTGTCTCATCGTTAAAATAATAATAATAATAATAATAAAATATATAATAAAATAAAATAAAATAAATGAGAAATAAATAAAAAAATTTTCATATACAATCGATATTGAAGCAATTTATAAGGCGAAAAATACTTGCAAAATTTTATTGAAATAATTTTTCATGCAAGCACATTTTTTTTACCGCTTCAGATATTGTTGACAACATGCTTTTACAGCACAGATGACGATTCAATTTGACAGATTTAATAATGACTTGCAAAACAATTGGAAGATTATTTTGATGATTTCTCAATATTTGGCATTAAAATTTTTGTTGCTGTGTACTTTTTTATGAAGCTTTAACTTGCAGAACACAACGAATCTTTGTGATACCAATCATATTATTGAGCACATTGTATGAAGTCATCCGAAAACAAGGAGTTGATTTATTTTTCATGGTTATTTAAAAAAAATGGATTGTTATCGATATCATGAATTAGACTGAATATAACACTTTTGATTTTCCTTAATCTGTTTTATTTTGGCATTCAAATTTTGCGTCAGGAAGGAATTGACCATTCCTTTTTTAACACACTTATGTTCTTTATGCCAAGTTTTTGCAGATTTGGGATGATCGAATGATCATTGAAGGAAACTAATTGTGCGCACAATTGGTCCTCAAAGGAACAATTTCATGAGAAACATAAGAACAAGTCCATATACATATCCATCAGGACCATTATCCTTCCTCCCTTTTGAATTATAAATCGAATCAAGCAATTCAAAGCAAGCCACAGTTACTTTCCCAGCAAGAGTCAATTGTTCTTTTTTACTCACATACACTTTCCATTACACTTTGTCTACTCCTAACCCACAAATAAAAACAAGAATCTCACTTACATGCTTATTGCCCATTGTCATTTTCCATTGTCATATTCCATTTCCATTTTCCTTCTCCTATCCTTTTCATTTCACAAATAAACCTTGCTTCAATGCAAATTATTGAGTCCATAGTCGTTTGAGTCTAAAATCCTTGAAAAAACACCTTGAGGCTTGCATCTCTTAATGGCAAGTCTTCTTATTGACGAACAATGTGAATACATTAATGTCTCTTGTTCATCGGATCTTCTAGGTGCTCGACAACAACAAAATTATTCGTACCTAGCAATATGTGTTTGGGCATCTTGAGTCTCATTGTCATCAATGGTGAGAGTTCTCATGTTGACTAGTGGCATCCATTAATGGCCACTAAGTCAAAAATTTCTTGCTATGTTCGACATCAGAACATCTATTCACATAGTAGGAATTATGCCAACGAGTTTTGAAGACATGAAGACTATCATTTTCTGCATTTTGAAGCAAATGAAGAAGATATGCAGCTACAACAGATCAGCACCATTCTACAGCTGCAGAATCAGATGGCAGCTGCAGAATCAGATGACAACTACAGAATCAGAGGGCAACAACATAAACAGATGGCAACTGCAGAATTAGATGGCAGCTGCAGAATTAGAGGACAATTGTAGAATCAACATCATTTCACAGCAAATTTAGCAGTTTTAGTAGAAGCAATAAAAAGTCATCTTGACTCTTTTATCCATAACTTGTACAACCACATGAAGAAGATTATGATCAGAATTTTTCAGCCACCACACATGCAGCTCATCCATTTTCAAAGGGTAAGTTAAGGCATGTCATTTTCTAACTTTTTACCATAGAATTTATTGAAAAGTTAGAATGAGAATTTTTCGAAAAAACACTTCTTTTCCTCATTTCATAAAATTTCCAATACCATCAATTGGGGGGGCGGGGGGGTACATTCATATTCACATTTTTCCACATTCATATCACATTCAAAATCCCACATACTTTCAAGAGATATTAACTATTACAGTATTATTATGAGCGTACAATGGCTTTTCAAAAGTACTTAAAAGATAATTAGATGCAAACACAATCATGGTTGTCACACAAGAACCAGCCATGATGCAATCTAATAAAGATATACTTTGCAAAAAATCATCATTATGCAAAGTTCAAAGGTCAAATTTAATGCAACAACAAAATATGGTTGAAACACTAGAACCAACCATGTTGCAATTCAACTAAAATACTTTGCAGAAGTATCAAGTTATCAAATGATATCATGCAGAGTTAAGCCAAAGCTCAAAGGATAAAAAAGAATTAATGTAATAGATTGCATAAGGACATGCAATAGCTTCAGTTGGGGGGTATGTTGGGCCTTGAATTTGTCATTTAATTCCATTACATTTTCATTTATATTTCCATATTATCACCTTCACTCCACCTCCATTTCATTATATTTACCTTACCGTTACCACTATTGGGTTACATTATGTTTTTCCAAACTTTAATAATTCCTAGTATTTTTAAGTGAATTTATGGTTAAAAATTAGAAAATAATATGCACATACTTATACCTAACAAGTGGAATGAGTTTGTTGCCATGTATAGGTCAAAAAGAATCTTCCAAAAGACTCTTATGTGGCCTCTTAAGGCCAAATTCGAATTTGGATGGAGATTATCATAGTATTATAAGAATAAGTGTTTCATTTCCTATTTGTATTGTAACTCTAAGAAGGCATGTGCCTTATCACTTCCTATTTGGATTGTAACTCTAGACATATAGGGAGAGATTAATGGACTCTCATTAATGAGATAGCTTCTCATATTTTTTATAAATAGGGGAGGTTTTCTCCTATCAAATCATATGTAAAATTGGAGTTATGATCAAGCTTTGAATATAGAATTAGATTGTGGCGCCTTACTCATGAATGTTTCTTCATTTTGACTTGGTTTTGCTTACATATGGAGCATCTCGATTTACCATCTCTCATACTTTTAGATCAACTACCTAAAATGTGTGAGATTTACTTGCTTTTATATATTAAATTTTATTTTCTTTCTTAGTATTAGTTTTAGAATGACTGTGTAATATTAGATTTTTTAAAAATCATTTCAAAAGGATAGATTTATTTATTTTCCAATTGGATTAAGTTTAAGGAAATAGAGCTCACTATTATTTAGTTTCCTTTCATGTTATGTTATTTACTTTCTTAGATCAAACTATAAATTCATTGTATAATTGAATAAAAGATCATGCCAAGAAGGTGACTTGTCATACTTCCAAATTGGGTGATTGAATGTTCAACCTACGCAATCATTGAGCTTTACTTTTACATGCTTTTACATTTTTTTTTAGATCCTCATTCAATTGTATAATTGGGTGTTCTTAAAAATTATTTCAAGAAGGTGATTTTATCATATTTCTAAACTGAATACTTTAATACCTAACTTATGCAATTATTGAGTTTTCCCTTTGCATGCTTTAATTGTTTTCCTAGATTTAAAGACTAAAGTATAATCGGTTGCTTGTACATCATCTAAAGAGGGTGATTCTATCATATTGGATGTTGAAATGACTGAACGTACCTTAGTTGTTTTTTTCTTTACATGCTTTGAAATGCTTTCTTAGATTAAAATTTCAATTCCTGCAAGTGTGATTGCGCGCGCTATATTTTCTTTTGAATTTATTTTCTTTCTTTTCGTTACTTGATTTCATAGGTTAGTTGAATTTCATTTTCATTATTTGATTTCATAGATTAGATGAATTGGTTTTATTTATTTTGTATATGGATTGATCTAAACTGAAAGACAATTTCTAACACATGCAGTGCACACATGCTTCACAAGTTTACAAAACCCCCGGGTTGACAAATTAAATGACAGACAATTATTTTGCCCCAACATCTCTTCTCGGAAAACACAATTTGTGTGTCGATTTTGAGAAATAAACTTTTGGTATGACACATGTTCAATATATGATGTCTATCACTGATGATCAAGGTGTGCATGTGGACCCAGCCAAGGTACAAGTCATTCGGGATTGGCCAGCCCCAACCACTCTAATGGAGCTCCACATCTTTATGGGTCTTTCCAATTTCTGCCACAAGTTCGTGTTGGGGTTCTCTCATATCACTTGGCCTTTGAGTCAATTCACCAAGGGTGGAGCGAAAGAAAATTTATTTTGGTATGAATCCCAACAGAAGGAATTTTTTAATTTGAAGCATCGCCTCTTCTTTGCACCAGTTCTTACATTACAAGACCTACAAAAACCATTTGAGATTGAGACAGATGCCTCCGACTATGCTATTGGTGCAGTTCTTACTCAACAAGGGAATCTAGTGGCATATCAGAATGAGGCACTTTTATACATAGTCAGAAATTATCCCACCTATGACAAAGAGATATATTTTATTGTGAAAGATTTCCAACAATGGAAGCATTACATTCTGGGGAAGGAAATGGTCACCCACACATACTACTGTCCCCTGTAGTTCATACAGACAAAAGGGAAGTTGCAAAATGATTGCCATCAGAAATGGTACACATACCTACAATAGTTCCACTTAAACATTAAGTACAAGAAGGGAAACACCAATAATGTTACAGACTTCCTCAGCCAACTTCCAGTCATGGCCCTGACCACTATGCTCGACTCTTGTGGGCACGAGACTTCAGAGTGGCCACATATATACAATATCGATCTAGAATTTGGTGACACATACCATACACTCTTGGAAGGCAAGCAAGTTCCAAATTTTCACCTCCAGGATACATTGTTATGTCACCTGGGACACCTAGGTGTTCTTTGAAGCGAGAGTGCCAAGATGATTTTGGAGGCACACTAAATTTGGGTCGTTGGACACTTTGGAGTAGACAAAACAATGGAAATGCTACATAATTATTTTTATCTTCCAAACCTTCAACGAGATGTTGGGAATAACAGCAAATCTTGCAGGTATTGCATCATTAGCAAAACTACCATCAAGAAGTAAGGCCTATATACTCTGTTGCCTACTCTTATTTGACCTTGGGAATCCATCTCCAGGGATTACATGTTGGGCCTCCCTCCGACAAAGCATGGCAACGACTACATTTTCGTGTTTGTCAACAGTTTGTCTAAGATGACCATTCTAGTGGGCTGCAAGAAGAGTATCATAGAAAAATCCACTGCTAATCTCTCCTTTGAACGAGTGTGGGTACACTTTTGGATCCCACATTTTATTATTGGAGATTGGGACAAAAAGTTCCTAAGTAATTTTTTTTAAGTCTATGGTTGATGCTGGATACCAAGCCCACTAATTCCATGGCTTTCCACCGCCAAACTAATAACCAAATAGAGATATTCAACATGATGATCGTACACATTATGCGCATGTACAACTTGAAGCATCCACATACATGGGATGAAATCCTCCCCTATGTCAACCCTGCTTCTATGAGCTCTCCTGAAATCAACTTTCACATCCCTTTCAAGTGAGGTTGGGATTCACATTTAGCTACCTATAACATTTGTCATATCAAATGGTGGCTAAAACCCTTTCGGAGCCTTCAAGGAACAAAATTTTATTGCTAAAAAGTGTTATCTCTTGAAGACTCTTGAAGACATCATCTCCTCTTTCCAAATCTTCACTGCTGTTTCCATTTCATACTCTGAAATCCTGTTGTTTCCCAAGAGAAAATGCTGCTGCAAAGGCCATCTTTCCTTTCCCTTCACCACAATACTAACCTCATTTTTTACCCCTTTCATTCTCATAAAATCCTTTTATTTTCATGATTCCCCTTCTTCCATTCATGAAAATCATTTTTACATAGTTTAAAACTCATTTTTTAAACTATACCGAGACCCCCAAATACATCAAAAACTATGAAAAAATCATAAAAATACACCTTTTTGTATTAAAGACTCAAGCCCCCTTCGGCTGAGTCCTAACCACTTCCCCACCGTATGCCCATGGTGCTAAGACCAAGACTAAGTCCTTTTCAGCGCTTATCGCATCACACAAATCCAAGCGCACAAGTCTTTGTGCCATGCCGAATGGTTCCGATGTGATTAAGCCCTATGCTTATACCCTCCAATCACATTATTATCTCATAAACCATTTTTTCCCGCACCCGGTGCTTAAAACTTTGAAATAATCCATCTCCGATGTGTTTTTTCCTTTGCAAAATAAAAAAAAAACCCACTTACCTAATTTTTTGGTCTAAACCCGCCAGAGCCATGTGTTATAATAAAAAAGGGTAAATAGAAAAGTCCCGAAGCGCAATCGCATCGGAGAAATTAAAAATGGGTAGATTGAAAGATCGCATAAAAACTTTCAATGCGATTAAGTCCCATATGTATAAACCCCTGGTCCTTTGTTTTCTTTGTAAAACCAAGCGCAAAGGCCAAGTGCTTATCGCATCGGAAAATTTCAATGGGTTGATTGTAAAGACCCGCATCAAAACTTTTCGATGCGATTGGGTCATATATATATATATATAACTCCACCCCCTCCAATTCATTCATATAACCCATAGCCCCACAAAACAAGCGCCAAAATTTATGTTACCGCCCCTCCGATTGCGATGGCCCGATCGCATCAGAGAATTTTGTAAGGCTCCTCTGATTGTGTTCATTTGAAACCTTCGTTTGCAATGGCCTTCCCCGACCGCGCAATCACATCGGTCCTCCCCGATCGCTCAATCGCATTGCATTTTTCGATCAATGTGTTTGTTTGTTCCTCTCGATCAGCCATCCCTCCGATTCACTCTCCACCGTCGATCTGATCCTCAGATCAACGGCCTGCGCTCAATCGCATCACAAGTTTTTAGTGTTGTGAAAATTCTTTCCCCGTCGATTGAATGCCTCCAATTGCATCTGGACCGTCCGTTCGATCTCATCTGACGGCTCATGTTCCTCCCGAAACCCATTTCAATTTTAAATTTATTTTCCCTCCACTTAAGGTTTTTTAACCTATTTTCTTTGTATTTTTGCTATTTCTCTATTATACATCCCGGATCACTCCCAACCATCGATCTCTACAGATTGACAGATCTAACTTATTACTTCCCTCTGTCTCCTTTTTTACCTTCTCTTGGCTGATCTCCACCGTTAGATGCTGCCATCCAACGGATACACTCTTCCCCTCACCCTCTGCAGCAGTAAAACCCAAAACGCAGAATTTCTTAAAAATTGTTTGTATTTTGCAGGTTTCAAATGTTTTCTCATTATAAACAAAAAAAAAATGAAATCTGAGGGTGACGATCCTCTGGACTTTTGTTTATCAACGGGAAAGAGATATAAAGGGTCTAGAAACACGTTTCATCAATGCTTCATGGGCATTGATTCCATATCAGCCCTGTGCGGCCCTGCACATTGACAAGACACTATGTTATTAAATCACCATTAAAAGAGTATCATTGTTGAAGACAGAACGGAACAGAACAAGAAGATTGAAGACAAATTTGGGGATTACGGCTAAGATTGATTATCAAAAGCCTAATCCTCCAAATTAAATCAGAGCTAAAGGAAATCATAATGATCTATCAGACAGAAAGGCCTCCACCGCCACATCTTAGGAAAATTGATTCCTCCCAGCTACCACAAAGCCACCTGTGCCTCAAAGCATGCAAAAAAGAGGCCGAAGTTATTGATCAAACAAAGATAGTTGCCTCCGCGCAGCCAGAGAGTTACTTTTGCAAGGAATTTAATGCAAAAAATATTTGCAGAGTTACTCCAACATGACATAGAGCCTCAAAAGTCAACAAAAGCTCCCACCGAGCTTAATCTTAAGTGTAAAATAGTTAATACAGATAGAACATTTGTAAACTTCTTCATCGAGCCCCTCAAAGGCCAAGAAGCCATTAAGACTGTATTAATTATCTTGGGAGATCTTTTATTGAGATCTCACCTCCTCATTCTTCTATAAATACTTCTATAGAAGATGAGAAACTGTTGGTTGATCTCTAGTTGTAATATTGGAACTCTCTGAAATAATACATAGTCTGTTGAAGTTGAAGAAGAAATTGAAGTCTTGGATGCCCTGATGATGTTGTTGCATGCTTGTTACTGTGAAGGCTCTATCATTGGATCCATGAGCTTGGCTGTTGGTGAAGTATTCTAAATTGTTTAATGTTTTCTCCTGTTTTCATTCTATTCCATGATTTCTTACTACAGTAGGTTGAAAGTTTTAGGATAATAAATGACTCATGGAAGCACCTTAGACCTGTTCATCCTTCACTATTTCATGTTTTCTTCTACTGAAGTATTTTAGAGTCTTTAATCTCTCTCTTTAGTCTTCATGCTTATTTATTTCCTTAATAGTTCGAATAGTTGGTTTCAGCATGATTTATGGTTCTCCTTGCTTGTCTGCTTTATACTTCACTTCGGTATGGAAGTCTCCCTTCATAGTTTCTGTTTACGATTAGTCAAGGAGGTACGGTAGATCTTACCCTTTGTCCTTAGTTAAACGGTTGTCTTAAGGTCTTTGTAGTTGTTGTCATAGATGTGTTAGGTGTTCCCTCTTCTATGACTGCAATTATTAGTGAATCTTTTATGTTTTCTAAGTCATTTGAAATAAAATATTTGAGGAAATAGGGTGTTCCCTGAATCTTAGATTTCATTTTAAAAATTTTTTTGAAATCATTGTTTGCTTAAAGGTGTGATTTGTAGAATTCATGGTTAGCCCTATTTATAAAAAAGCTCTTTATTGTTCAAAATTGTGTTTTCAAATTCCCTTTGTTGAGAATTAAACTTCTCTTTCCAAATCATTGATGTCCATATCATTCCAAAAACCAAAGGATCCTATGGCCAAGTTATATTTTCCCTCTGATATCCCATATCCATTGATAAGTATGTTATGACCTCTTTTTGACTCCATTTCCCAATGAACCAGATGTTTCTCCATTCTATATACCTTTCCTAGGCCTTTCATGTTCTGTTGTATCAATCCAAGCAAACAAACAATCAAACACCTGCACTTAATAACTATTCTAAAATCCATACTCTAAGCACACAAGATAAACCTTTGCAAACAAACATTCGAGAGATCCCTCTTTGAGAAAAAGTGGACTAGATCCTGGGATCTAAAGATTGGTTCTAATGTTGCCTTGTCTTTTGGTTTGCCAAACTATCAAAACACGAGACACCAACATAATGGCGATCACGGTGGGACGTACTTAGAATAAAATGGTTTAAAAACACTTCTTAAAACTCTTTAGGCCCTTAAACTTGATAAAGAACACCCTATAGACTTATCCCACCATTCACACCAACATAATGGCGATCACGGTGGGACCTACTGAGAACATAGTTGCCTAGCAAGCTCTTGTAGACTCATTAGTCTTTAAAACAACCATAGAAACTTAGAAAAACCCAAAAATATTTAGTTTAGTTTGGCTTCATAATAAATATGGTGGTGGAACCATAAAACATTTTACCTTTACAAAAGCTAAAAATTTTCCACATGGTGACTCCACTGGCCTCTAAAGGGCCTATTACCCTTCCATTCCTTGTAGACTCCCTTGGGAATGCATTGAGCAAACCCAATCATGTTGTTGGTGGAAAGAAAAGTTCAACATCTTCCACCTGGCAACTCCACAATCCCAAAAGACCTAATGACTCCACTGGAATAAGACTCTGAACTGGTTGAAAAGATACAGTGACCTCTTTATTACAAACATGGATCCAAGTATGGACATAGAAGCTAAACTAAACACATTATTGGACCTAATTGAGAAAAGAGTGTACATACTTGATAAAAGATTGGAAAGCATGAGGATGATATAGATGTTGATTATCCAGAAAAAACCTATGTTTTTCCCAGATCAAACACAAAATCAACCATTACAAGACCTAGACAATGAGAAATATATAGATGATGATCAAGACTTTATAGAAGAAGGTGAGAAAGACTAGAGAGAAAACAATAAAGGAAAATTGCTGGTCATGATGGAAAGGATGGTGTATATGCTTAGGAAAATAATTGAAAGGAATGAGGCTAATTTAAATATTGATGATCTAGAGCAGCCCATGCTCCTTTCAAATCAAGAACAAACCCAAACTCTACAAAATATGTATGATGAACAAGATTACAAAGAAATCAATAAAGAAGGTTGTCAGGAAATTCCTGATTACCTACCTATATCTTGTACGATGCTATTAAGAGAACTTCATGACCAAATTGAAAAAACTAATAGTAAGCAGTGCCTTGAGGAAAACATAAGCCATTTTGAACCCACAAAATCTGAAATAGGAGAAGAGACAACAAAACCAGAGTCTCTGCCTTTATGTTATGACTCATTTCAGATTATTAAAGAAGAATGGCATCCTGAAAATATACTTAAAACAACTCATGAACCTTACGGTCAAACTGACTGCCATGAAAATCATGAGGTGTTGTTTGAAATTGAGATAGATCAGGAAAAGGAAGAGAATCCTCAAAATTCCCCTACAATCACAAGTAATCATTCCCTAGAAGAGGCTCAAGAATACATCCAACCTCAAAACCAGTTAACACAAGAGGGAGAGGACTGTTGTTCTTCTGTCCAAAGCAAAGAGAAAATTCCTTCTCTTTTTACAGAGGAAGAAATTGATCAGATATTAAATAAACAGCTAGCCCTCAATTATTTATTAGAAAAAAACACTTCTGCTCATTTACCTACTAAATATTGTTGTCTTGAAATAGAAAATAAACTTGTAGATCAGCTAAAAGAAAAAAATGATAACCCAATATGCTTGATTGGTGAAGTTGTTTATACTAATGATTTTTTAACTTCTGATCAATCTGATGATGATGACGAGCTCCAAACAGAAACTAATCATGTAGGGCAACCAACAGTCGATTGGTGTCATACATTTCATTATAATCATCTTGAAAGTAGCAATCAGCCAGTCCAATTCATCAGGAATAGTTTTCACATAATTGGGAATCAACTATATATTAGTTGTAATGTTGAGATTAAAGAGGAAGAGTAATTTCTTGAGTAGGATGAAGATAAGGGGCCTCCGCTTGAGAGGATTGAGGTAATAAAAGATACCCCTACTCAAGAACATGATGATATATTCACAAAGTACGATCCCTTTGAATCAGAGCATACCAGGACTACAAGAGGACAACACTGAAATATATGATGAATCCTCTAGTTCAGATAATAATGAATATGAGGAAGTTTTTCTTTCTCATAAGAATCTTTGCCTTAATCCAGTGGAGAAAGAAGAGATGATCCTGGTTGAAAAATATCTTCCAAATACTCTTAACCAGGCACTATTTCAAGATCCCTATGCTCACTTCTTGAAGGCATTCGAAGAAGGGATCAAGGTCATTATGAGCAGTGTATTACCAAAAGCAAGAAGATTATTCGGCACTGCTGCTAAAAAACAAAAGGAATGGGAGTGGCCCTGTTTGTCCAGCCTGCCCAAGGAGATGAAGAAGGACCAATCATGGAATCATTTATTGGATTGGTTGTACTGGAAAAGGGAGTTCACCAGCTAAACATGTAAATATTCCAAAATTAGAGTAGGTTAGATAGGAATGTCAATAAAGCTCAGCTTTGAGCATTTAGTTAGTTGTTAATTTTTTGTCTGAAAAGAAAAAGAAAAATACAAAAACAAGAAAGGAAAGAAAAGAGGGCAAATTGTAAAAACAAGAAAGGTATAGCCCCATACCAAAAAGAGAAACAAATCTGAAAGTGTGCAAGCTCAAATGCCACTCCTGGAAAACACACTTCTAATTATTCATACAGCCTAATCTTGACTGATTATTTTTAAATTTTCTACTAATAGGATAGTGAATTTGATTTTCCAAACTGTTTAATCTTGGCTTATCAGTAGATATATTAGGATAGAAATTAAAGGTTCAAACATGCTCAAAATCTGAACCTAAGTTTCCAAAGAGAATAACTCAAATCTGTTTCAAATTCTGAGTCAAAAAAGATGTAAATCTGGTTCTAATCAACTCAAAATCTGAACCAGTCAACAAAGAAAAACAGCTCAAACAAGAGTCAAAACAGAGCTAAAGAAAAGATGAAGGAAGTGCTTTGAAATTTCATATCTTAAACCTTCCATTTTGATTCAATTTTCTGCAAAATAATATCTATGTGCAGCTTTTTTTTCATGCCATAGATCACAGCAAGTCAAACAGCTTAATCTTGACTTGACTGTTTTTAAATTTCTGTTATAGAATTCAGAGCAATAAAAATCTGTTGGACAGTTTAATCCCAATAGATGGTAGATTAGGTAGAGAATCATATGGACTCAACTGTTTAATCTGAGTCCATGGAGAAATGAGAAGTAGAATTAGATTAGTTTCTTGCTTTCAAAAGAATAAAATGTTGTAAGAGAGTTTGCCAATCCAAGTGCACTCTAATGAAGAAAAATGTTAGATCAGTAGGATTGGGCAGGTAGAAATCTTGAGTTGATGAAAGATCCATTGTTTTTCATGGCTGCTAACATGTTGCAGAGCAAATAAGATCATTCAATCAAAGAAAGACATCCCAATGTATGAGGCACTGATCAACCTCCCAGAGAATGCAAGTCTGAAGTTCTTGATGCCTTCAAGAAGGCACCATCCCCAAGTGGAGCCACTGTTAGCCACCTATAAAATTTTTCATATCAAATGGTGGCTAAAACCCTTTCGGAGCCTTCAAGGAACAAAATTTTATTGATAAAAAGTGTTATCTCTTGAAGACTCTTGAAGACATCATTTCCTCTGTCCAAATCTTCACTGCTGTTTCCATTTCATACTCTGAAATCCTGCTGTTTCCCAAGAGAAAATGCTGTTGCAAAGGCCATCTTTCCTTTCCCTCCACCACAAGACTAACCTCATTTTTTACCCCTTTCATTCTCATAAAATCCTTCTATTTTCATGATTTCCCTTCTTCCATTCATGAAAATCATTTTTACATAGTTTAAAACTCATTTTTAAACTATATTGAGACCCCCAAATACATCAAAAACTATGAAAAAATCATAAAAATACACCTTTTTGTATTACAGACTTAAGCCCCCTTGGGCTAAGTCCTAACCACTTCCCCACCGTATGCCCATGGTGCTAAGGCCAAGTGCTAAGTCCTTTTCGGCACTTATCACATCGCACAAATCCAAGCGCACAAGTCTTTGTGCCATGCCGAATGTTTCCGTTGCGATTAAGCCCTACGCTTATACCCTCCGATTACATTATTATCTCGTAAACCCTTTTTGCCCGCACCCGACGCTTAAAACCTTGAAGTAATCTGTCTCCGATGTGTTTTTCACTTTGCAAAATCAAAAACCCACTTACCTAAGTTTTTGGTATAACCCGCCAGAACCATGTGTTATAATCAAAAAGGGTAAATGGAAGGGTCCCGAAGTGCAATCGCATCGGAGAAATTCACAAATGGGTTGATTGAAAGACCGCATCAAAACTTCTGATGCGATTAAGTCCCATATGTATAAACCCCGGTCCTTTGTTTTCTTTGTGAAACCAAGCGCAAAGGCCGAAGCGCTTATCGCATCGGAAAAGTTCAATGGCTTGATTGTAAAGACCCGCATCAAAACTTTCCGATGCGATTGGGTCATATATATATAAAACTCCACCCCCTCCACTTCTTTCATATAAGCCATAGCCCCGAAAAACAAGCGCCAAACTTTATATTACCGCCCCTCCGATTGCGATGGCCCGATCGCATCGGAAACTTTTGTAAGGCTCCTCCCATTGTGTTCATTTGAAACCTCCGATTGCGATGGCCCGATCACACCATCGCATCGGTCTTCCCCGATCGCGCAATCACATCGGCCCTCCCCGATCGCTCAATCGCATCACATTTTTAGATCGATGCGTTTGTTTGCTCCTCTTGATCGGCCATCCCTCCGATTCACTCTCCACCGTTGATCTGATCCTCAGATCAACGGCCCGCAGTCAATCGCATCGCAAGTTTTCAGCGCTGTGAAAATTCTTTCCCCGCCGATTGAATGCCTCTGATTGCATCTGGACCGTCCGTTCGATCTCATATGACGGCTCGTGTTCCTCCCGAAACCCATTTCGATTTTAAATTGATTTTCCCTCTGCCTAAGGTTTTTTAACCTGTTTTCTTTGTATTTTTTCTATTTCTCTATTATACATCCCGGATCGCTCCCAACCGTCGATCTCTGCAGATCGATGGATCTAACTTATTACTTCCCTCTGCTCTCCTTTTTTACCTTCTCTTGGCTGATCTCCACCGTTGGATGCTGCCATCCAACGGCTACGCTCCTCCCCTCACCCTCTGTAGTAGTAAAACCCAAAAACGCAGGATTTCTTAAAAATTGTTTGTATTTGCAGGTTTCAAATGTTTTCCCATTGTAAACAAAAAAAAAACGAAAGTCGAGGGTGACGATCCTCTAGACTTTCGTTTATCAAAGGGAAAGAGATATAAAGGGTCTAGGAACACGTTTCATCAACGCTTCATGGGCATTGATGCCATATCAGCCCTGTGCAGCCCTGCACATCGACAAGACACTGTGTTATTAAATCACCATTAAAAGAGTATCAGTATTGAAGAAAGAATGCAACAGAACAAGAAGATTGAAGACAAATTTGGGGATTACGGCTAAGATTGATTATCAAAAGCCTAATCCTCCAAATTAAATCAGAGTTAAAGGAAATCATAATGATCTATCAGACAGAAAGGCCTCCACCGCCACATCTGAGGCGAATTGATTCCTCCCAGCTACCACAAAGCCACCTGTGCCTCAAAGCATGAAAAACAGAGGCCGAAGTGATTGATCAAACGAAGATAGTCACCTCCACACAGCCAGAGAGTTACTTATGCAAGGAACTTAATCAAAAAATATCTACAGAGTTACTCCAACATGACAACATAGAGCCTCAAAAGTCAACAAAAGCTCCCACCGAGCTTAATCTTAAGTGTAAAACAGTTAATACAGACAGAACATCTGTAAACTTCTTCATCGAGCCCCTCAAAGGCCGAGAAGCCATTAAGACTGTATTAATTATCTTGGGAGATCTTTTATTGAGATCTCACCTCCTCATTCTTCTATAAATACTTCTGTAGAAGATGAGAAACTGTTGGTTGATCACTAGTTGTAATATTGGAACTCTCTAAAATAATACATAGTTTGTTGAAGTTGAAGAAGAAATTGAAGTCTTGGATGCCCTGATGATGTTGTTGCATGCGTGTTACCGTGAAGGCTCTATCATTGGATCCATGAGCTTGGCTGTTGGTGAAGTATTCTAAAATGTTTAATGTTTTCTCTTGTTTTCATTCTATTCCATGATTTCTTACTACATTAGGTTGAAAGTTTTAGGCTAAGAAATGACTCCTGGAAGCACCTTAGACCTGTTCATCCTTCACTATTTCATGTTTTCTTTTGCTGAAGTATTTTAGAGTCTTTAATCTCTCTCTTTAGTCTTCATGATTGTTTATTTCCTTAATAGTTCGAATAGTTGGTTTCAACATGATTTATGGTTCTCCCTGCTTATCTGCTACCACTTTAAAATTGTTATGGAAGTCTCCCTTTGTAGTTTTCTGTTTACAGTGAGTCAAGGAGGTCTGTTCTGATCTTGCCCTTTGTCCTTATTTAAACAGTTGTCTTAAAGGTCTTTGTAGTTGTAATCATAGATGTGTTAGGTGTTCCCTCTTCTATGACTGCAGTTATCAGTGAATCTTTTATGTTTTCTAAGTCATTTGAAATAAAATCTTTGAGGAAATAGGGTGTTCCCCGAATCTTAGATTTCATTTTAAAAGTTGTTTTGAAATCATTGTTTGCTTAAAGGTGTGATTTGTAGATTTCATGGTTAGCCCCGTCTATCAAAAAGCTCTTTATTGTTCAAATTGTGTTTTCAAATTCCCTTTGTTGAGAATTAAACTTCTCTTTCCAAATCATTGATGTCCATCTCATTCCAAAAACCAAAGGATCCTGTGGCCAAGTTAGATTTGCCCTCTGATATCCCATATCCATTGATAAGTATGTTATGATATCTTTTTGACTCCATTGCCTAATGAACCAGATGTTCCTCCATTCTATATGTCTTTCCTAGGCCTTTCATGTTCTGCTGTGTCAATCCAACCAACCAAACAAACAAACACCTGCACTTAATAACTAGTCTAAAATCCATACTCTAAGCACACAAGATAAACCTTTGCAAACAAACATTCGAGAGATCCCTCTCTGAGAACAAGAGGACTAGATCCTAGGACTCTAAAGATTGGTTCTGATGTTGCCATGTCTTTTGATTTTCCAAAATATCAAAACACAGGACACTAACAGATTCCAGTCACTATGTCCCATTGATGTTGCCATATCATTTGCAGCTACTTAGGAATATTGGACCCATGTCCAGTCCGAAGCTAACAGGGCTATTAGCTTCATTGAGTGAATTTAGCACATACAGTAGTAGTTCCAGGACATATTGGACAAAGAGAATGCTGAGTACAAGCAGTGACATGATTATTATTGGGTGACACAAAAGTTCTAGGTGGGTGATGTTGGCTCGAGGGGTCTTGACCTAGGTTCGGAGGTTAAGGTTTGCTAACAAACCCCTATACTACTAGCCCTTTTGGTAGTGACCTGCTTGCGTAGGCCAAAGTCTCACCCGAAGCAGTATGGGAGGGTGTTGGAACCAGGTTTTCGCACCCTGAGAGAGAGAGTAGGTAATTCAAGTAGGTCTGCACTCCCAACCTATCTAGTTCTTACTAAACAGATCTATTCGTAGGCTTATTGACAATATAATCCATAGTATAACAAAAATATTCTCATGCATAGATCTAGTAAATACCTCCGCATCCACGTGTGTAATGTTAGGTCTCTGTAGTTTGAAAGATTGGTAAATACAAAGCTGCAACGCCTACATATGAACCACTTTAAGATTCTAGGATCTAGCCCTCCTGAATCCAGAGAGGGATCTCTATATAAGTGCAAAGATTGATTTATCTTTTAAGGTTTTAATACGTGATTTTAGGCTAGTTATGAGGAACAAGGTTTTGTTTGTTTGTTTGGTTGGGTGTGATCTTTAATTGAGTGTAAAGTCCTGAAAATGAAAGAGATTAAGAGGAGTGAAGATGTGAATAATCAAAACAAGGTTCAGATGATAGGATAGGTATGAAACTGCACTTAATCCATTGGGATATGGAGTCACAAAAGGTTTTAATTGCACAACAGTTTTCAAGAGTGGTCCATGGGGCAAGTCATTTATAACAAAGGATATTTTAGATTAAATGATGGAATGGAACATTAAAAGTGTTGTGAAAGTGGAAAAAGCCAATAATTTCAACAAGGATTTATCAACTTTCCATACAAGAAAAGCCTTTTTAAGCAACTGTTTGAAACTGGCCAAAGGAAAGGGCTAACCATAGACTTCTTTGGAAAAGCTTGTATTAAAGCTAACTTATCAGACAAATAATCTAGTAATCCACCTGACTACTTTCAGAAAAGACGAAAACATATAAGAAAACAAAGTGTAGCTTAAGATCAAGTAAGATATAATTAAAATCTAGGCTTGCTTTCAGCATAATCTTAGGGAAACTTTCAAACAACCTTTGGAGAAAGAACTAGAAGACAGGGCAAACCATAAAATTTTCTAGTTTAACTCCACTTAGCATGTAATGAAAATATCATTTAAGAACAATGTTTAAAGTTTAAACAGTAAGACATGGGCTCACCAACATTCCTTGACTGTTTGGACTATATTAAATCATTCTTAAATACACAATTGGAGGAAAACATAAAGATAAAGCTTATCAGTGAAAGTAGGGTACTTTTAAGAGTAAATACTAGCTCTATATTTGCTGTTCTTTATCAGAGAAAAATGAAAAATTTTGTGGAAAACATAAGAAGGAAAACAAGTACAATGAGAGGCACATCACCAATGGTATAGACCAGGATCCCATGAATCAGCTTGTATATTGATGTCAATCTAGTTACATACTTCAAGTCCAATGTTTCAGTACAACAACAACTTCTCTTCTCAACCTAACTTATTTGATTACAAACAGAGCTTCAAAAGCCTCTGAAAACTATTTACATGAAATTTTTTTCGAGCATCAAGTATTACATCAAAATCCAACAACCAACAATGTGCTCCTCAAGGAGTTTTTATAAGAAAATGAGGAGGTGGAATAAAAGGAAAGGTCTCTAGGTTCAATTAACACAAGTTAATGTTTCTCTGCCTTTGAGGGGCTCAATAGAGAAGATTTCTGATATTTTCCATGTATTAATTGGTTTTCATTAAGTATTTAGCTACTTGGAAGATTTTGTTGACTTTAAAACTCTTTAGGCAGGCTAGCAATAACTCTGGCTGTCTTTAAACAAATATCTTCTGACTGGGAAATAACTATGCCTTCTTTTGATTTATTGAGGCTGTAGGTGGCACTTTGGCAGCTGAAGAGGATATTTTGGCCTCTGATGTGGTAGTGGAGACCTCTTTACTGATATTTTCTTCTGTTTAACCTTAAAATGCTTTAATCTGTTCTTGAGCTGTGTTTAGGCTTAATTAAGCCTTGATCTTCGTTTTCAGGTCTTCATTCTTTAACACTGTCTTAATCTTTTGATCTGTAGATTAAAAGCCCTGATCTTCAAACTTTGGCTTTAATCACTTTATTGTTGATTCTTCATTCTGATACACTTTAGTGCTTTGTTTCAGTGGTACAGGTGTCTTTATGCAGTCGGAGGGTTTATGTGAAATGGATCGATAATCATGATTTATCGACCGAGACTGTGGAATTGAAAACCCCTTAGATCCCTTCCTATACTAAAGGTTTTGGAATCATCATTCTTGGCTTCCGCGTTATCTTTATAACTGTGGGGAAACTCCATAGATCCTGCACAAAACAAACAAAAATTACATAAATCCTGCGAAGATAGGTTTAACTTCTTAGGAGGTTTTATGGACGTGTTTCGGAGCTGCGAGGATGGAGGAATGCAGCAGTAGAAGGTAGAAACCCTTGGCGGAAATGAAGCAGGGTTTAAATTTTTGAATTTGGTGCGAATTTGAGGTCAAGTGGTTTCGGAAAACCATTAATGGTTTTCGCGCAGCGTTTGGGGGAGTAGGTGGTATTGCCTTTTGGAATGCGATTCCATACAGTGTCTGACACGTGTATTTTGAAAACCGCCCATATCGCGCAGAAGGAGCACACTGGGAAGGGAGGCCAAAAATTACGCGACTTTGAGTTTTGGTCATTGGATGAGGGGAAACAGATCCAATGACGCGTGTTGAGCACGATTGATCCAAAGATGTGCGGAGGATGAAGCAGTGGAGTCTACGGTGACGTGTTCTGCCTTGTCGCGTAGCAGACGGGTATTTGTTCATCGTGTTACGTCCAGATTGTCAGATCTGATGAATGGACGATCAAGATTTAAAGAGGAGGTGGAGGTTTTGAACGGGAGAAAATGTAAGGCCAGATGGACGGGCGGAAGAATAGGGCCCGATGGCCGTTGATCTGTAAAGATCAACGGTCTAGATTTATTCAGACCATAACATCGGGGATGAAGGAAATAGAAGAAATTTTGGGTTCGGGAAAGGGTTTTTAAGCCTTTAAGCGCCCGATTGCGGGGCTTCGGCCACATGAGGGAAAGGTGCTACAGGAAATAAGCCCTCGGGGGCTTCAGAGCTCATAGTGCAAAAGGGGATTTTTTAGGCCAAAAACAATGGTTTTAAGGCCAAATAAGGGTTTCAATAGATGAGATAGGAGTTTTTAAACCAAATGAAAGGGGAACATAAGGTTTAAAAGGGTCTTTGGAATGATTTAGAGGTTAAATGAAGGGTTTTTAGAAGGAATTTATGAAGGGAATAAGGGTGAAAATGGAATTGTTTGGGAGTGAAAGGAAGAGGTAAATGATGGAAAATGGAGTTTTTAGAAGCAGTTTTTCTTTGGTAAACAGCAAGGTTCTTTAGGATTAATAGTGAAACAATAGTGAAGATTATCTCAAAGGGTAATTATCATCATAAGACTTCAAGAACTCACAATTTGGACATGAAATTGTTTCTTGAAGGCCTAAAAATATTTAGCCACCATTTGATATGACAAAATTTTTATAGGTGGCTAACAGTGGCTCCACATGGGGATGGCACCTTGAAGGTGTCAAGAACTTTAGACAATTTTCTCTGGAAGCTGATCAGTGCCTTGCACTTTGATAGTCTTTTTATCAGCTGCTAACAAAAAGGGTTTAGACCTTGTTATATTAGCAAAAGGTATTTCCTAAAAAACTACCTACACAACCTACTTCCTGACATTTTTTCTTCATCAGAGTGCATTTGGACTGGCAAACTCTCTTCATCAACATTTTATTCTTTTGAAAAAACATAAAACTAGTCTAAATCTACCCTTATTCCTCCATGAACTCAGATTAAGCAGTTGAGCTCATAAGTTTCTCTACCTAACTACTATCAGTCAGGATTAGACTGTTTGACAGACTTTTATTCTCTAAATTCTAAAACAGGAAATTTAAAAGCAGCGAAGCCAAGATTAAGCAATTTGACATGTTGCAGATCTATGGCATAAAAACAAGCTGCACATAGACTTTTATTTTGTAGATACGTAAAAAAAAATTGTGAAGGCTTAAGATCTAAAAACTAAAACTTCCTTCACTATTTCTTCAACTCTGATTTGGATTTGTTTGAGCTGTGCTCTCTCTCTCAATTGGTTCAAGTTTTGAGCATATTGGAACTAGTTTGTTTTCTATCTTTGGCTCAAGATTTAATCTAATTAGAGCCATTCTTCTTTTGAGATTCATAGGTTCAGATTTTGAATTTGTTTGAACCTTTGTTTTTCTATCCTAGTCTATATTACTGATAAGCCAAGATTGTGCTGTTTGGCTGATCAAATTCACTAACCTATCGACAGTAAATTGAAAAGCTAATTAGTCATGATTAGGCTATATGACTAACTAGAAATGTGTTTTTAAGAGTGGCATTTAAGCTTGCACACTTTCAGACTCTATTTCTGTTTTTTGGTATGGGGCTGTACCTTTCTTGTTTTACAGTCTGCCCTCTTTTCTTTTCTATTGTTTTTGTATTTTTATTTTTCTAACTTTGAAAGTAGTGACAGATATGATATTTATAATGAGAAAAGATGAAAAAGCTTCAAACTGGTATAGTCAAGAAAAATAATGTTTGAGAATCCAGCCATTGACATGACCCCCAAGAAGTTCAGTTTCATTTACTTCCTGCAAGAAATAAGCATTGTTACCAGTAGTAGAATGAATGAGATAAGGGCCTAGCCATAAGTTATCAAATTTCCATGTTTGCCCTTATCTTCTCTCCTGGAATCCCACTTTAAAACTTTATCACCAATGCTGAAATCACTTGCTTTGGTTCTTTTATCAAACAACTTTTTGATGTTTTCTTGCTTCTGTAGTGCTATGTTGTAGACTTCCTCTCTGGTTTGTTGAAGATGTATAGTCTGATTGATTCTTATTGTCATATCATTATCCTCAGATTGTAATTCTTGGATCAGCTTCATGACTGGCACTCCTAGACTGGTTGGAAAAATTACATCCGCTCCATAAAATAGCTGGTAGGGAGACATTCCAATTGATTTCATAAGTGTTAATCTGTCAGTCCATAGTGCATGTATGAGCTTTGTGTGCCATGATTTCTTATTTTCTTCCAACAACTTATTGATTATATTCACCAAAATTTTGTTTGAGGATTCTGCCAACCCATTACCTTGAGGGTAATAAGTAGTAGAATGGCTCAATGTAATCTGATATTTATGACATAATTCAACCATCTTTTTGGATCCAAATGTAGCAGCATTTTTAGTGATAATATTCCTAGGACAACCAAATCTAGATAGGATATGATTTTCCAGGAATTTTATGATGACAGAGTCAGTGGCTTTCCTAGAAGGGATGGCTTCTATCCATTTGGTAAAGTAGTCTGTTGCAGTGAGGATCTATCTATGTTGGGCAGATGAGGCTGGATGGATTTCCCCAATGAATTCTAGACCCCACTGCTCAAAAGGAGCTTCAACAGTGATTGGATGCAAGGGTAAGGGAAGAAATTTTCTTTTGCCTTCAAAGAGTTGGCATTTGTGACAGGCAATAATCATTTTGTGGACATTTTGAAAGAGGGTGGGCCAATAGTAACCAGCTCTAAGGATTTTATTGGCAGTTGTCTTCCAATAGAGGTGGCCTCCACATTCTCCTTCATGGAATTCATGCTTGATCTTATCTTCATCATTCTCAGGCAAACATTTAAGAAATAATCCACTAGCATTTTTCCAATATAGAAATTTATCCAAAATGCAGTAATTAACAGCTTTCAACTTTAAAAATCTTGCATTCGTTTTAGACAAACCAAGAGGTGTATTCAAATTGAGAAAAACATATAAAATATCAGCATACCAAGATGAAAACAGAAAATGATCTTCAATAATGGGAGTTGACACCTCCTCCTATTCATCTAATGCATCTATCATGTTTATATCAAGAGCTTCAAAGTTAGACTCAGCCATTAATCTTGCTAGTCCTTGGCCTTTTATGAGCTTAGTGGGCTTGATTTCTAAATCATATTCAAGTATCACAACAATCCACTTTCCTCTTTTGCCATCTGGATCTTGGGTTAAAATGTCTTTTACAACTAAATTTGGCACAAATGAAATTATGTGGGAATGTAAAATGTGAACTCTGAAGTATTTTAAGGCTTTGACTAAGGCAAAGGCTTGTTTTTCCATGATATGCCTTACTAAAGAATGCAATTGGATACTCTTGTCCCTTCAAGTTTTTCTATAATAGGACAGCAGCTATTATGTGTTCTGATGCAAATAAAAAAATGAAGAAAACCTTTGTAAAATCAGGACTAATGAGAACTAGTGTTTTGGTTAATGTTTGTTTTACCAGCTCAAATGATTTCTTTGCTTCTAAGGTCCATTTAATTCCTTCTTCCTTTTTGAGCATATTTGTTATGTTTCTAAGGAGTTCAGTTAGATTGGGTATGAACCTTCTCAAGAAATTAATCTTCCCAATGAAATATTGAAGTTCCTTAATGTTTCTAGGATGGTTGATTTGCAATATACCATCAATCCTCTTTGGGTCTATCTTTATCCCCTCTTCTGATATGATGTGTCCAAGTAGTTTGCCTTATTGGAGACCAAACATTGTTTTCTTTGGATTTAAAGATAACCCATATTTTCTGCATTTCTCAAAGAATTTTCTCAAGTGTTCTAGGTGTTCTTCATCTATTTTGGAAAAAACAATGATATCATCAAGGTATATAATGATGAAGAAGCCCAATTCTTCTGAGAATGCAATATCCATGGCTCTCTAAAATGTAGCACCAGCATTCATTAAAACAAAGGGCATTTTCACATACATGAAAGTACCCCAAGGTTTAGTAAAGGCTATTTTGATTTGATCATTAGGATGTACTAATATCTGATTGTAACCTAAGAAGCCATCTAGCAAAGAAATTCTTCTAGAACCAACTACCTTTTGTAAAATGTGATCCATCTTGGGTAAAGGGTAGTTGTCATTTAATGAGGCTCTGTTTAAGTTCCTAAAATCAATACAAAGCCTTATTTCTCCCATCTTTTTCCTAACTGACACAAGATTAGACACCCAATCTGAATATCTAACAGGGATTATAATCCCAGCATCATACATTTTCTTAATTTATTTCTCAACCAAGGGTAATTGAACAGGGTTTATTCTGCGCAATTTTTGTCTATAGGGCTTCTGGTTTTCTTTGAGGGGTATCTTATAATGAATTATCTCTGTGTCATATGATTTTAGATCCTCATAGCTCCATGCAAAAACATCAGAAAATTCTCTAAACAACTCAATATATTTCAGTTTGATGTGAGCTGGAAATGTTTTAGACAATTTTATCATTTTTGGCTTTAGTTCACTGCCTATGTTAAATTCTTCTACTTCAGTTTCAAGAGGTTCTAGTTTTTTTTTTTGGCAACATCATTAAAATCAAACCATTTTTCTAATGGGACTAGTCCTTTTGGCAAGCTTTGAGTGTTAGATTGCAGCATTTCTAAGTCTCCTTTTTCTAAATCTGTACTAATTTTTGTTGTATGTTCAAGTTTATTAGATAAAAGATTTATCTCAACAATCTCTGGAGACATTACTTCTTCATCAAGTGGATTTTATTCAGTAGGACAGTCTTGGTCATACTCTGAATTTGAACTTGGCAGCTCAAATTCATTTCTGGACTGTAGGAAGTCTTCTATTTGTTTATCTCCCTCAAACACTTGCCAGTATTTTTCATTGTCTAGGACAGCTGGTCTAAATTTGACTTGGGTGGCGCATTGTTTGGTTTCATAAGGTGTTAGACAAGTTCTAGCAGCAAAGGCTAAACCATTGGCAAGGACATTTTTGGTTTCTTGGGACAAAGATAAGTTGGAATTCATCAAATGTTTTTAATAAATCCGTGACATCATTTCTATAGGCTCTAAGTCTGGGATGTTTGGCACTATATTCCCCATTCACTTGCCTAATAATCAACTCTGAATCCCCATGAAATTTTATCCTTTTGGCCCCTAATTTATTCAATAAGTGTAGGCCTAAAAGGAGGGCTTCGTACTCAGCTATGTTATTTGTGCATTGAAAACTTAACCTGTAGGAATGCCCTTCAGCATGATTGTTTTCTGTGTTGTGTATCCATATGCCTGCTATGACATCATTCTTAGAGCAAGACCCATCGAATTCATACTCCAAAGAGGACTAGTTTCAGATTTACTAGTTTGACTACTATCCTCTTTATCTTGTGTGCTTTCGGATTGATCTTGTAAGCTAGCACTATGTTGAATTTGGTTTGGCTCCTCACGTTCTTCATTATTTTGAGGATTTTTCTCTTGACCCTCAAGGTTGACAATCAATGGATGACTGTTTCGTAGCCTTAGACCTATGATTAGTTTGCTGTGATTTTCTGATTTGGCAGACTGTCTTGATACTTCTGTCTTGTCTTCCTTCTTTTATGTGTCTGCCACTATGTTACAGTGGGGGGGGGGGGGAGCACTAATTCAGTTAAGGTTTCTTACTCATTAAATATTTCATGATTGAAAATAATAAATGATTCAAGGCCTATATGCACAGAATAAAGAGGAGAGTTTTCCGGTCTCTCTTGGCTACTGACCATGTATTGCATGTGAGATTCCCTATAAAGTCTTCTGGTTTGATTAAAAACAGGGATGGTAGCATATGTCATATCCATTTGCATTGTTCCTTGTAACTTAGCTCCCCATGATCTTGATAACAACATTGGCATATTTGGGGGGAACATCAGCCACTACAATATCCATCACTAAACACTTGGCTGGAATTTATGCTAGGTTTACACAAAGGTCTTTGATCAAACCTAAACATTTCACTCTACTGGAGTCAAAGGAGTATATATCTTTGTATGGTCTGGTGATTTCAAGGCCTAGACTCTCCATTACTTCTTTGGGCATTAAGTTATGAGGGGCCCCTGAATATTGCATAGCATTGTGTAAAATTTTGTGATGAATTTTCAAACTAACATAAAATGGAGGAACTGGCCCTTCTTGGTATCTTCCCTCAATCTTAGGACCAAATAAGAGCTCTGGTTGGTCATCATTGAGGTTTAAAGTGTCATTATTTTCTGCTATGTTAAAAGCTTTCAAAATTTGTGATCTATAGACATCTTGGGTGACTAATTCAGTGAGGGGAACAGAGATTTTAATCTTGGAAATTTCCCATTCCAAACGAAAAGGCATCTGATTTTTTAAAATGTTTGTTTCAGCCTTGTTAATCACCACTCTATCAGCAAAATCAGCTTGCTGATTTCCTCTATTTACATTGGTCAAAATTGTTTTGACAGGAGCATTAGCTGAAGTACTAACACTGCTAAGTTCTGCACTCTGTTTTTCATTAATTTGAGTGCCTTTCTCTTTGTTTTGATCAGAATTTACAGCCACCGTTTTGTCTTTTTGTTTTGTAATTTTGGGTTTGTTCACAGGGCTGTTTTTTGCAAAATTTTCAGAGGTCTTAGTTTTGGGAGTTTCTTGATTATTTTTACTCCTAAGGTCATATTCTTTTGGAGTTTCTATGATGACATTTTCCAGCTCTTGATAATAATGTTCATCCTCCATTATTCCATCATCATAGGGTGTGCATAAACCTTGTTTCCTATTGTGAGGAACATCAAAAGTATCATTGTCTACTCCCAACATGTTTATGTCATCTTCCTTTGTTTGTTCAACTGTTTCTTCAACCTCACTTACATAGTTTTGATGAAAAGGAGGTATAATCTTCTGATCAGGGTCTCTTGGTCTGTTTTGAGGTTGGTTTCTCTTGAAATTTTGATTTTGATTTTGAGATTGATTTATGTTTTGGGGAGCTGATTGGTTTTCTCTAAATTTTTCTCTCTCAAGTATGCTCATCTTTTTCATCATCTCTTCCATCATCCTTTCCATTTTCGAGCTAGATGTGGAGGGTGTAGATTCTTCCCTAAATGATACCTTATTTTCATTCCTCATTCTCACTCTTTTCTCAATCAAATTCACTTCCACAGCAAGAGCTCCCTTTTGCATGTCTTCCAGGGTTAATGGATCTCTTTCTCTTAGTTGATATGCCATTTCAGGATCAAATCCTTCGGGAAAATTGTTCAAGGCTGAGCCTTGTGGAGGTTTCAATTATGGAGGTAGGGCATTATACACACTATTGAATCTAGTGCAATAATTTTGAACACTTTCCCCAGTGTTTCTTTTGAGGTTATTGTAATCTGAAAGTATTTGAAGAGGGTTTTTTTTAACTTCCCACTTGTTTAAGAATGAATGATGGAGGGTTTGGAGGTCATTAATACTATTAGGGGTTAAGCCTTTGAACCATTTTCTTGCTTCTCCCCATAAAATTTGAGAAAACAATCTGAGTTTGAAAGTTTCATCATCTATCTCATTTCTATCAAAATAGTCATTCATCTTGTCCACATGTTGTGAAGTAGTAGTAGCACCACTGGCATCATACAATGGTATCTTGGACTGATAGTCCTGTGGAATATTGACTAAAGGTATAGGAAGGACTAGTGGGGCATACCATGTTGCCATGATAGGAGGTGGTGGGAAAAATGGGGGGTTTACAAGTGGAGGATGTAAGAGGGGAGGGGGCTGATGGAATGAGGTGGTTTGAATAGTGGGTGTATGGAGAACAGATGTGGATGGACCAGTAAGAGACTGTTGAGCAGATCTTGCATGAGAGAAACCAAAATTATGAAGGAAATGCAAATCAGGTGGGGTAGTTTCTCTACTACCAGTATTTTCACCACTATATTGGGATGAAGGTGAAGGCTCAAAGTCTGTCTGATCTATATCATCAAGTGACCTAGTTTTGAATGGGTTTCTTAAGTCAACTTGTGAATATTGTAAAGCTGTAAGGTTTTCAGGAACATAATTAGCTCTTTGGACTAGTCTGACAATAGTTGGAGCTTGAACCTTAGGAGACTTCCTAAGTATGCTTTCAGGATTATCAACTATCTCTGGTGGATTTGGGTTAGGGTGTGCTCTAGTATGGATTCTTCTAGAAGCCACTATTCTATGTTTTCAGACCCAATAATAAGAAAAGTTTAACCAAATATGACAATCTTTAGTAGGTTAACTGATCTTTAGCAAGGAAAATTTAATCCTTAAAGTTTTCTTAACTGATTTCATATGATGTTATGATAGTAATGGGTTTCCCAATGGAGTCTTTAGGTCTATTTAGGATCGTGGAGTCACCAGGTGGAAATTTTTAGCTTTTAGAGGTAAAATGTTTTATGGTCCACCACCATTTATTGATTTGAATACCAATCTAAAATATTTTTGGGTTTTTTGATTTTTTTCAGTCCTATGGGTTATGAGAGTGTCCTAAATCTATTTCAACACTTAGCTATGGTGATGAGACAAAGAGAGTTTACTCTTATGGCTTAGCTAGCTGATTCCTTCAAGGTTTGATAAAGCTCTATGAGAATCCTAAGGGTTACTTAGTTTGTCACTGATTCAAATAAGTCCTATCATGATTACCAACATGCTTGGTAGTGCTTGAAGAAAGCTACTTATACTGCACTGAATATTGAGTGTTGTATTTTAAGGATTTTACTCAGAACTCCCAAGTATGGTCGCCAGAATGTTAGGTCTCTGTAGTTTGCAAGATTGGTAAATACAAAGCTGCAGAGCCTACATATGAACCACTTTGGGATTCTAGGAACTAGCCCTCCTGAATCCAGAAAGGGATCTCTCTATAAGTGCAAAGATTGAATTATCTTTTAAGGTTTTAATATGTGATTTTAGGCTAGTTATGAGGAACAAGGTTTTGTTTATTTGTTTGGTTGGGTGTGATCTTTAATTGAGTGGAAAGTCCTGAAAATGAAAGAGCTTCAGAGGAGTGAAGATGTGAATAATCAAAACAAGGTTCAGATGATAGGATAGGTATGAAACAACACTTAATCCATTGGGCTATGGAGTCACAAAAGGTTTTAATTGCACAACATTTTTCAAGAGTGGTCCATGGGGCAAGTCATCTATAACAAAGGATCTTTTATATTAAATGATGGAATGGAACATTAAAATGTTGGGAAAAATACTGAGAGGGGGGGTGAATCAGTATTTAGGTATTATACAAATCTTTCTACTTTTCCACTCTCTAAAACCCATACGCTACTTTGCTGAAGCCAACTAGCGTATACACGCGAATATCCTTCATAAAACTCGCGTATACACAAAGATATAATTATGCCATTAATTCTTCACTTATATCATTCCATCATTCATTCAATAGATGTTCAATAAACAATAAACATGTACAGTAAGAACAGAGTAAGTCATCACACATAAGCAACACACATGAACACTAGGATTTTAGGTGGAAACCCAAGTCGGGAGAAAACCCGGCTATGGTTGTCTCGACCTTCAATATTTTATTGTAAGAAAACATCTTACAACATGTGTGCGTTACAGCAGACTTGCCCAGCACGCGGGCACCCGCGCTCGTTTACCCGACCTCTCTACGGAAGGGAGCTACGACCCCCTGATCTCGTTTACCAGCCTCACCTGGAAGGGAGCTACAACCCCCTGACTGAAGGCTACAACCCTCAGCACCACCATGGAACACGTTTCATCAATTTTCACACTGGATCCAAAGCTTCCTTTAGAACACAACTTGCAGGCCACGTTTCATCATATTTTCAGACTGGACCCACTCCACACATTTAAGCTCAATCATACATCAAAACTGATACTTATCAATTCAGACAACCCAGAACTGTAGAATACGGATAGTAGTAACATAGCAGAACAGATCAGACATTTGATACTTCATACTTCAGAAAACCCTAATCTTCATACGCGATTTCCTTTCACTGATCCTGCGTATATATGCGCCTTCGACCATACAAACCTGCGTATAATTCTGTACATATTACAGAGCTAATTTTACTGCCCATACGTGCTTTCTCTTCAGCAAACCCACGTATATACGTGCTTACTCTGCGGCGAACTAGCGTATAGTTCTTCAGACATTTAGGTCATTGTAATTCTTCAGAACAGATACATCACTCAGATTTTACCCTTTACTTCAGACAGATGTTCGCCTCATTTCAGATCTAATCATTCCATAAATAGATCTAACAGATACAAATACATTCCAGATCTAGATTCCCTTCTTCATCATTTCTTCATTGGTGCTTCATACATTCAGATATTTCATTCAACTGTAACCCTTTCCATTCAGATATGCTTCAGAGAGAAGTATTCATTCAAGCTCAGACTTCTTGCACACCTTTCCACAATGAATTTCTTCTCCTTATATAGGTTTACCCTTTATCAATACTATGAGCCAAAACTACATTACTTTCGATGGTATTCCTGGACGGGGTCACATAGACGAATCATTACTCAATACAATGGGTCAATAACATGGTGGTTACCCCTGGTTTTACATATTTAGAGCGCTTTTTCCCATACGCGACTTGGCACGTTATTTCCCGCGTGCATACGCTACTTTGTCTAGACAAATCCGCGTATGCCTTGAGACATACTCTTTTCATCATGTTTTAGCACATACTGACATTCCTTCCATCATTACCTTCTGTACACATTGTATATACATCAAATTTACATCATTTAACAAGTTCATCAAGACATATTCCATCGGGGACAACTTCATCAAGTAGGTTGCCATCATCTTCATTCAGTGGGTTGCCATCAAGGACAAAACTCGGCATCATATTGCCAAAAATCCCCCCCTTTGGACTTGATGGCAACCACGATGGTGTTTGCTCACCACAACAGATAGGTACATTAAGAATACAATGACATCATGTCACTCTCCCCATTCTTGACACCATTCTTTCTCTTCATTCAAACACCATGTCACTCTCCCCCTTTGAAATCAAGGGCAAAGGGCGGACCAAAACCAACACAAGGCTTTTCTCCTCTTGTAGAAGGAAGCATTCTGCAGATCTGATGTACAGAGAAGTGAGCATGCTCCCCCTGAGTTCATGATGAACCTACAAACATATTTTTCAATGAAGTAAATGACTCTATGACCTTCCTATCACCAATGACTCATACTTACATCAAATATCCATCCAAGTGGATTTACATATGAGACTCAAATACCCAACCAAGTGGGTTTACACATCTCAACTTAACTACCCAACCAAGTGGGTTTACAAATTTGACTCAGCTACCTAACCAAGTGGGTTTAGAAATTTTGACAAGCCCTTGCATGACTGAATATTACAATTTTACATCATGGGTCTCAACAAGACCTTTTTATCAAATTACAAGTATGACTTTTTATGATCAATACCAGAAAAACCTCAAGAGAGAGATCATATTTTAGAATCATCATAATGCCAACAATGCATTATACTCAGCAAGACTAGTGCTCCCCCTGAAAATTTGCATCCAAACATCCTTTCCATATGTCCAAGGCTCCTCCTTAGCTTGTGCAATCTGAATACTTTATGACAAGTCTTGACAACAATCTCGCCATGGTACGCTAGGATCTTCCATCATATCAAAGATATTCTTCATCGAAATAAGCAATCCCAGGGCTCATCTATAGTCACCCCAACATAAGAAACCATGTATCCATTTCAATTCGCACCAGGTATAACGAGAATAATACTAACGGTACAATTATTAGGTCGGTGATGCTCCCCCACTGAACCTACCTTCGATCTTGGTTGTCATCCCAATTCTCTTATCATCGTGCATGCGCGGCCCTTCTGCATGGAACAAACGTGTATACACACGGCATAGTTCATGAGCACGTATGGAAAGTGAATTATAGAAAATTTCACATTCCTCCATCTCCCCCCGAATTTGTCCTTCCTGTACCTGTCTTCTTCATGTCAGATGCTCTGTCAGCAATAATCATAACCAGATTTTCCAAATCAACCATGAGAATCCTCATACACATGCAACGGCTCCCCTGTGGCCCGATACATTACTAGCTCTGTGTCTACATCATCTATGATCATTAAAAGAATTAAGCAGGCGATGGTAGATAAATTAAATATTCCTACGTTTCCAATAGGTCCTCCTTCTTTTTTCCAAATTTTGCTTAAACTTTCTAATTGTGTCTTTGAAAATTGTCCACTTTCTGAATCTGTTCAACACCATTTGTTTTTCTACATATCCTGCTTGTTACAAGAATAACATCTCATGTGTCCGGAAAAATAAGCATAAGAATCATAATGAGTATTTCTATTCTTCCGTATTTTGCAATCGGTGGCTGTAATTAGTCTTGTTGCAGCTCATCTCCATCGAAGAAACCGGAGTACCTTTCTATGTAGGATCTGTTTGTTTGTGGCTGAAACAATCTGATTCTGCAATTGGCTGCAACATCTCCATGATTATGACATTTAAAGCATTCAACATTATTGAATGATTTCCTTTGAGAATTCATGATTGTTGGTTGACCTTTTGTTTCTTTCAACACTTCAGATTTTGCATTGATGTCCATTGATTCTTTAGGACCTCCTTCTGAACTAGAATCTCCTTTAACCATTTCATGAAAACTGAGACCATGTTTGATAGAGGGAGACATTTGACTACTAAGAATATTGTCTAGAATCTTAGTACTATTTTGAAACCTCAACAATTTATCTTTTTCTTCTAATTTACCTTTGAGAATATTTACCTCAACCTCCAAGCTTTGGCATTGCTTCTTCATACTTTCTTCAACCCTTCTTCCTTCTTCTACTTGATCATTCAGTTTCAAGATTTCTTCTTTCAACCCATTTTATTGTTCTTCAAATGCTAGTAGAAGTTATTCGTGCTCCTTATTCGATGCTTTGAGATCTGCTTTTAGAGAGATGATTTCTTCTTCAACTCTTTCATTCTTCTTATTTGATTCTTCCAGATTTATTTTGTGAGCGATGAGTTCTGCTTCAAGTCTTTCACTGTAGTTGGTTACTTCATCGTAAAACCCTTGATACTCGTTTATTTGTTCTTTCATTCTGGAGATCACCACTTTTTAGATAGAATCTTTCTCTTTAAGTGATCTTTGTTTTTCTTCAACTTTGATCTTAAGAGCTTCTTCTAGATTCATAGCATTCCTTTCACTATCTTCATCATTGCATGCACTAGAAAGTGAATCATAAGAACAACTATCAATACCTGATACCTGATTTATCTTCTTCATTTTCTGCTGCACATGTTTTCTGAGATATCTCCTTTTCAGTAGCCTTCTTCTTTTGCTTCCTTCCCATTGCGACGGATCTCCTTCAAGCGATCAAGCTTCTGCAGAAGGACCACGCTCTGATACCAATTGTTGGGAAAAATACTGAGAGGGGGGGGGGGGGGGTGAATCAGTATTTACTGCATATTCAAAACTTTTTACTTTTTCATTCCTTAAAACCCATACGCTACTTTGCTGAAGCCAAGTAGCGTATACACGCGGATATCCTTCATAAAACTCGCATATACACAGAGATCTAATTATGCCATTAGTTCTTCACTTATATCATTCCATCATTCATTCATTAGATGTTCTATAAACAGTAAACATGTGCAGTAAGAACAGAATAAACCATCACACAAAGCATCACACATGAACACCGGGATTTTTAGGTGGAAACCCAAGTCGGGAGAAAACCACCGCTGCAGTTGCTCAGCCTTCAATATTTTATTATAGAGAAAACATC
This sequence comes from Pinus albicaulis, assembly GCA_034641835.2. Classification (NCBI taxonomy): domain Eukaryota; kingdom Viridiplantae; phylum Streptophyta; class Pinopsida; order Pinales; family Pinaceae; genus Pinus; species Pinus albicaulis. The sequence goes on along the minus strand of CM076579.1, from coordinate 1,632,790,289 downwards.
TTCCAACATATGTGCTGGTGCAGACTCCTACCAGCACGCAGGCACCCACCTGCGCTCGTTTACCAGCCTCTCCTGGAAGGGAGCTACGACCCCCTGCTCTCGTTTACCAGCCTCACCTGGAAGGGAGCTACAACCCCCTGACTGAAGGCTACAACCCTCAACACCACCATGGACCACGTTTCATCAATTTTCACACTGGATCCAAAGCTTCCTTTAGAACACAACTTGCAGGCCACGTTTCATCATATTTTCAGACTGGACCCACTCCACACATTTAAGCTCAATCAAAACTGATACTTATCAATTCATACAACCCAAAACTGTAGAATACACACATCAGTAACACAACAGAACAGATCAGACATTTCACCCTTAATACTTCAGCAAAACCCTAGTTTTCATACGCGCTTTCCTTTCACTGATCCCGCGTATATACGCGCCTTCGACCATACAAACCCACGTATACTTCAGTACATATTACAGAGCTATTTTTATTGCCCATACACGCTTTCTCTTCAGCAAACCCGCGTATATACGCGCTTACTCTGCGGTGAACTAGCGTATAGTTCTTCAGACATTTAGGTCATTGCAATTCTTCAGAACAGATACATCACACAGATTTTACCCTTTACTTCAGACAGATGTTCGCCTCATCTCAGATCTAATCATTCCATAAACAGATCTAGCAGATACAAAAACATTCCAGATCTAGATTCCTTTCTTCAACATTTCTTCATTGGTGCATCATACATTCAGATTTTTCATTCAACTGTAACCCTTTCCATTCAGATATGCTTCAGAGAGAAGTATTCATTCAAGCTCAGACTTCTTGCACACCTTTGCACAATGAATTTCTTCTCCTTATATAGGTTTACCCTTTATCAATACCATGAGCCAAAACTACATTACTTTCGATGGTATTCCTGGATGGGGTCACATAGACGAATCATTACTCAATACAATGGGTCAATACCATGGTGGTTACCCCTGGTTTTACATATTTAGAGCACTTTTTCCCATACGCGACTTGGCACGTTATTTCCCGCGTGCATACGCTACTTTGTCTAGACAAATCCGTGTATGCCTTGAGACATACTCTTTTCATCATGTTCTAGCACATACTGACATTCCTTCCATCATTACCTTCTGTGCTCATTGTATATACATCAGATTTACATCATTTAACAAGTTCATCAAGACATATTCCATCAGGGACAACTTCATCAAGTGGGTTGCCATCAAGGACAACACTCAACATCATATTGCCAACATAAAAGTGTTGTGAAAGTGGAAAAAGCCAATAATTTCAACAAGGATTTATCAACTTTCCATACAAGAAAAACCTTTTTAAGCAACTGTTTGAAACCAGCCAAAGGACAGGGCTAACCATAGACTTCTTTGGAAAAGCTTGTATTAAAGCTAACTTATCAGATAAACAATCCAGTAATCCACCTGACTACTTTCAGAAAGGATGAAAACATATAAGAAAACAAATTTTAGCTTAAGATCAAGTAAGATATGATTAAAATCTAGGCTTGCTTTCAGCATACTCTTAGGGAAACTTTTAAACAACCTTTGGAGAAATAATTAGAAGACAGGGCAAACCATAAAATTTTCTAGTTTAACTCCACTTAGCATGTAATGAAAATATCATTCAAGAACAATGTTTAAAGTTTAGACAATAAAACATGGGCTCACCAACATTCCTTGACTGTTTGGACTGTATTAAATCATTCTTAAACACAAAATTGGAGGAAAACATAAATATAAATCTTATCAGTGAGAGTAGGTTACTTTTAAGAGTAAATCATAGCTCTATATTTGTTGTTCTTTATCAGAGAAAAATGAACAACTTTGTGGAAAAACATAAGAAGGAAAACAAGTACAATGAGAGGCACATCACCAATGGTAATTGGTATAGACCAAGATCCCATGAATCAGCTTGTATATTGACGTCAATCCAGTTACATACTTCAAGTCCAATGTTTCAGTACAACAACAACTTCTATTCTCAGCCTAACTTCTTTGATTACAAACAGAGCTTCAAAAGCCTCTAAAAACTATTTACATCCAGAAATTTTCGAGCAGAAAGTATTACATCAAAATCCAACAACCAACAATGTGCTCCTCAAGGAGGTTTTATAAGAAAATGAGGAGTTGGAATAAAAGGAAAGGTCTCTAGGTTCAATTAACACAAGTTAATGTTTCTATGCCTTTGAGGGGCTCAATAGAGAAGATTTCTGATATTTTCCATGTATTAAATGGTTTTCATTAAGTATTTAGCTACTTGACAGATTTTGTTGCTTTAAAACACTTTAGGTAGGTTGGCAATAACTCTGGCTGTCTTTAAACAAATATCTTCTAACTGGGTAATAACTATGCCTTCTTTTGATTTATTGAGGCTGTAGGTGGCACTTTGGCAGCTGAAGAGGATATTTTGGCCTCTGATGTGGTAGTGGAGACCTCTTTACTGATATTTTCTTTTGTTTAACCTTAAAACACTTTAATCTGTTCTTGAGCTGTGTTTAGGCTTAATTAAGCCTTGATCTTTGTTTTCGGGTCTTCATTCTTTAACACTTTCTTAATCTTTTGATTTGTAGATTAAAAGCCCTGATCTTCAAACTTTGGCTTTAATCACTTTATCGTTGATTCTTCATTCTGATACACTTTAGTGCTCCGTTTCAGTGGCACACGTGTCTTTATGCAATTGGAGGGTTTCTGTGAAATGAATCGATAATCATGATTTATCGACCGAGACTGTGGAATTGAAAACCCCTTAGATCCCTTCCTGTATTGAAGGTTTTGGAATCATCATTCCTGGCCTCCGCGTTATCTTTATAACTATGGGGAAACTCCATAGATCCTGCAAAAAACAAACGAAAATTATATAAATCCTGCGAAGATAGGTTTAACTACATAGGAGGTTTTGTGGACGTGTTTCGGAGCTGCGAGGATGGAGGAATGAGCAGTAGAAGGGAGAAACCCTTGGCAGAAATGAAGCAGGGTTTAAATTTTTGAATTTGGCACGAATTTGAGGTTAATTGGTTTCGGAAAAACATTAATGGTTTTCGCGCAGCGTTTGGGGGGGTAGGCAGTATTGCCTTTTGGGACACGATTCCATACAGTGTCTGACACGTGTATTTTGAAAACCGTCCATATCGCGCGGAAGTAGCGCACTGGGAAGGGAGGCCAAAAATTACGCGACTTTGAGTTTTAGCCATCGGATGAGGGGCAGTAGATCCAACAGTGCAGGTTGAGCGCGATCGATCCAAATATGTGCGGAGGATGAATCAGTGGGGTCTACGGTGACGTGTTCTGCCTTGTCACGTAGCTGACGGGTATTGGTTCATCGCGTTACGTCCAGATCGTCAGATCTGATGAATGGACGATCGAGATTTAAGAGAAGGCAGAGGTTTTGAATGGGAGAAAAGGTAAGGCCATATGGACGAGCGGAAGAATAGGGCCTGATGGCCGTTGATCTATGAATATCAACGGTCCAGATTTATTCACACCATAACTTCGGGGATGAAGGAAATAAAAGAAAATCCGGGTTCGGGAAAAGGTTTTTAAGCCTTTAAGTGCCTGATTGCGGGGCTTCGGCTACGTGGGGGAAAGGTGCTACAAGAAATAAGCCCTCGGGGGCTTAAGACCTCATAGTGCAAAATGGGATTTTTTAGGCCAAAAACAGTGGTTTTAAGGCCAAATAAGGGTTTCAGTAGATGAGATAGGAGTTTTTAAACCAAATGAAAGGGGAACATAAGGTTTAAAAGGGTCTTTGGAATGATTTAGAGGTTAAATGAAGGGTTTTTAGAAGGAATTTATGAAGGGAATAAGGGTGAAAATGGAATTTTTTGGGAGTGAAAGGAAGAGGTAAATGATGGAAAATGGAGTTTTTAGAAGCAGTTTTTCTTTGGTAAACATCAAGGTTCTTTAGGATTAATAGTGAAACAACAGTGAAGATTATCTCAAAGGGTAATTATCATCATAAGACTTCAAGAAATTGCTAGTGTCAGTCTGGTCATACTGTCATCAGTGATCAAACTTACTCTTTTGCATTTGCATATTAGGAGTCCCATACCATAAATTTTCATCATTCCATCAGTTCATGGATTCATTGATGGTAGTGGTCTTTCATCAGTTTTCCCTCATGTAAAACTCGTCGATTCTCCTCTCTATGGTCTTTAGTCATGATTCACTTTCACTCCCAATTCATATTATTAGGTCATAGGGTTGGTATCATTAGGTTCTAGGGTGTCATCATGGTCAAATTAACGAGTCAAGTGTCAATAAATATCAGCAAGATCATGAGGGGGACAAATAAATTCAGAGGCACAATATCTGGAAAGGTTAAAGAATTGTTCTATTGAGCTTGATGTAATTTTCACCCCAAAACCATGTTTTGAAGTGAAAACATGGTACTTTTCTTTTATTATCATCTTTTATGTAATTTTATGTCTTCATATGTAATATGTTTCACTTCAGAAGATGCTATATCTATACAACCACCACTCTTCTTTTCAAAGAATATTTTCACAGTATTTTCAATGAAAAATCATGTTCTAAGTATTTCCATCAGAAAGAGCCCAGAAAAATCTTTCCAACGGTATATTATACTCTCAAAACTGACTCTTGGATTGGAAGATATGCCTAAGTGAATGAAAACCACTCAAAAGCCTAACCTCACCCCTTTTTCTCATTTGGGCCCTTTGAACTTTAGAATCTTTACTTATGTATTTTCCCTTTATATTTTCAATACCCCATCCTAAAAACCTTCGATGTGATTGAGTTACTTCTGATTGACCCACCTCCAATCGATCGCATCGCATTACTTAAGTCCATCGCCAATTGACCCTTCCCCGATTACAAACCTCTGATGCGATTACATGCCATCGCAAGTGCGAAATTGCATTGCAACTTTGCAAGCAGTCTCGCAACTCATCACCCCGCTCTTCCATTTTCTCCGATGCGATCAATCGCCAATCACAATCAGCATTTCCCAAAGTCCTTTGTTTTCTCTCCATTCCCCTCCCGATTTCCGATTGCGATTTACCTCCCGGTCCCACCATAAACCCTTCCGCCCCTTTCAAAACAAAAGCGGCTTTCCCTTTGTAAAAAGTGATTTTTCAAATACTATAAAATTAAAGCATTTCTTAAGTTATTCCGTTGCAATCGACATTTTCTATGATACATTCCTCTGCGTTCTTTCCCGCCGACGTGATGAATCGCACATCGCAATCAGTAGTTCCCATGAGTACTCTGCCTCTGTTCCCATTCCCGATTGCGATTGCGATTCCTCCCCTGGGTCCCACCTTACAGCCCTTCGCTCTTTTCAATGAAAAATCATTTTTTTCCTATGTAAAAGCACAAAATTCCTTTTAATTTTTTTTAAAGGGATTTTTTGTTTACACCATCGGACATCACTTATCGTCGCTGCTCTATTGTATTACTCCATTGCATCACAAATTATTATTACAATGTGCCCACTCCTCTTCTGTTGCGACCTCTGATTTTCGATTGCAATTGCCCCTTCCCCCTTATACACTATCGCATCGTCCTCCACTATATGATACATCCCCTCCCCTCTTTCGATTGCGATTTGCGATCGCAACACGGGCCCACCATCCTTTCCTTTGCTCCTTTTCACCCAAAAAGGGGATTTTTCTTCGTTAAACAACAAATATGGTTTTTTGTGGTTTCAAAGGCATTTTTATTAAAGAGTTGGTTTTTCTTCAAAGATTAAATATAGAGACAAACAATCAAAGCTGAGAGCTAAATATAAACACAGAGATCATTATAGCATGACAACAACGATATGGTTCTGATTTTGTCTTTCTTCTCATCTGTTTGAGCAACAACAAACCTTCTAGATGTTCAAAATGTATTGTTTCTCCTTCTTTTCAGGGGCATTTGGTTGGTTGATTTTCTATGTTCGGATTTCAGTTCCTAAGCAAGTGAAACAACTCCTTATTATGTGGATCTACTCCCCTCAAATTTCTGTCTATTAAATGTAATTTCTGAATCATCTGTAAGGGGAATAAAGTGTGGAATAAGTTGGAAATCATTGAGGACGCTCTGCGCTCCATTTGTAATAGTTTCGCAGGGAATTAATAAAGATATGCAGCTCTGATTTGCGGGATCCCTGTGGTACGGATTTTAGCATTGTTCTTTCCTTTGTGTTCATCTGTTAATTTTTATGTTTTCCATTCATTTCATTCATATCTCTGGTTGAAAGTTTTCAAGATAGATACGTAGAATCCATTGTATAATGCTCTGCCTTGGGAAATCATTCAATACTCTATGTTTTCTGTTGTTTGAAAAGGATCCATCTCCTATGCCCTTTTCAACTCCTCACCAGTCTTAATCATTCCATCATTATTTAAACTGAATTGTTAAAATCCCTACCTACCTTGCCCCATGAAATACTCTGTATCTCTGATTTAATTCCCCAGATTCAAACTGCCCCATCTGCTCCATACAACCCTGAAATTTATAAAAACATTTCCAATTATTATACCTAGCCTAAATCAGTTTACTCCTATATTTCATTGAATATTTTTTTCCCGGAGAGCCCTCTCCTAACCTTGTAGGGCTAGCTACAGGGCTGAGCGTCGTTTGAGGTTACCCTGATTTTCCTTCCTTTAGCCTAAGGTTCAAATTAGGTGCTAACATTTCTGGCAACCATACTGGGGAACTATTTACCATAAAAGACTGATCACCCCAGTAATATTTTCAATATAAATTATTGGACTTTGGATGATGAGATTCAGAGTTTGCTAGGCTGAAAGAAAACATTGTAAAGTAGAAAATTAACCACACTGGCTTCGAGGAGATACATAAGGGCCAACCCTGATCCAAATCCTCCCCCTGTGTTTGAAAATCCTAATCTCATCCCAACAATAATCAGAAGACAAGAAGGATCACTAAGTCCTAGACCTATTTCCAAATCCCACACCTGGCCCAGTGAGTGGTTATTTGTAGAAGACCTTTCTTTTGATGAATGTTTTGAGCTTTCTTTTTTCAGAAGTAAGTCTAAAACTGCACTTGATGACACAGTTTTAGATCCAGAATTTCTTATATATATATTGAAGTTCAAAGGGCAAACACATCAATTGATGACTATATTCTGAAATCCCCTTAGACATCTGTCACTGTAACCAATATCCCTGAGCCTTCAAAGTTATTAGAAACAACAGTTCCTCCCCTTAATTCATCAGCATTCCCATCAGTTTCATAATTCAATTTTCAACTTTCATCTCCTCCATCAACGTCTCCCTTGAATCCTAGTAGCACAAACACTGTTGTAAATCCACCTCGAGTCATGGCTACCTGGTATGCACCCTTGGTTTTACCTTAGAACCTGAATGATATGCTTGCTGATTACCAAAGTGAGATACCTATCTTTGATGCCACTCAAAGCATCACAACCCAACAGCATGTTGATAAGATGAATGAATTTTTTGATCTTCATGAGGTAGAGGTAGAAAATGTAACTACAAGATTTTTTGTCCAAAGCTTTGGAGGTGAAGTTAGAAAATGGTTTAGAGCCTTACCAGCAGGCTCTATCCACACTTTGAAAGAGTTACATAGAAAATTCCTAGATTGGTGGGAGGTAAAGAAAAACCCACTTCAAATCTTGTCTGAATATGAAAATATTAAAAGAAATGTGGGTGAAATTGTACAGGATTATTGTGTGAGATTTAATGCTGTATATAATACTATTCTGACCAATATAAAACCCCCTATGGGATTAGCTTTGCTAAAGTTTCCAGATGGTTTCGATGTTTATATGGCGTATTAGCTACGAGAAAGAGATCCTACCACACTTGAAGACATGCAAAAGATAGCTGTGAGCGTTGAAGCAAATTTGCTGGCCAGAAGAGCGCAGACAAAAGCTAAAAAGAGGGTGACTGTGAAAGAAGAAGCCTCTCCTTCAGACAGTAAGATGGATACTTTGATCCGGACAGTGGAGAAGATGGTCGATCGGCTGAATATTTCAGATAGACCTGAAGCACAAATCAGGAATCCAAATTTTAGAGGACAACAGCAGCCACAATTCCGAATTAAGTAGAGGGAACATAGAACGCAGGACCAAGCTACGCCACAATAGCAAATCAGAACCCCTTTGCAGAAAAATTATGTTCAGGGAACGGAGACAGATGATGATGATGATCCAATCGTTGAGGCCAACCACTTTTTCACTGCTGATGGAGCACCCATTTTTCTAACAGAAGATGAAGAATATACAGCAATTGCAGACATTCGAAAAGATGAAAATTTCATATTGGCCAATGATGTAGCGATAGAGGATGAGTCCGATGATTATCAAAGAGGATACATGAACGCTTTGTAAGTGCAACAGAAACAATATTCTTTGAGTAGCAGAGATGTGCTCATCAATCCCATTCAGAAAAGGAAAGAGCAGTAATCAAAGAATGACTCCTCAAATACTCAAAGAAAAGGGAAAGAGCCTGCTGATCCTTCTACCAGCAAGGCATCCTCAGCGACTAACATTGCAAATGAAAAGAACCAGCATAGCGCATCAAAGGAGCAAGTTGAGAAGAAAGATCCTCCCGTCAAAGAGGTAGAAAAATTCCCATCTTTTAATTTGGAAAATGAAATTTCTAAGCTGAAGTTGTTCATGCCCTTGACTGAGTTGGTAAAAAATAGCACTTATAAACATCAGGTGTCTATAATTTTGCAAATAGACTCTATATCAGATATGGTAAATTTTGAAGATGATTATCCTGAACTCATTTTTGGTCCAGCTATAGAAGGTCAGTCTGTAGAGAGTGAAGTCCCTCCCTTCTACCTGAGTCTTAGTTGCATGAGTTCATTTTACATAATGCTATGTTGGACTCTGGAGCCTCACACAACTCGATGCTTAAGGCCATTATGGAGAAGCTGGGTCTTGATATTACTCAAAAATACCATGATTTGTATTCCTTTGACTCTGGTAGGGTCCATTGTATTGGTCTTATCAAAGACTTGGTAGAATATTTAGACCAAATCCCAGCCAAGAATGTTTTGATGGATGTAGTTGTTGCCGATGTTCCACCACGGTTTGGAATGCTTTTGTCCAGGTCATGGGGTGCAAAATTAAAGGGATCATATAGCTTGACTTCTCTTATGCCACCATTCCCGTGTTCGGTCAGTTGAGAAAATTATATAGGGAGAAGAAAATGAAATACATGATCACCAACAAAGAGAAGCTAGTTAATCATCCCATTAATGCAGTCCACACAGATTTGCAGTCATTTGTATTATATTCAGATGGTGGTTTGAATGATGAAAATGTTCAGTTGGTAGAAGTAGATGAGATACCTGAAATCTCAGAAAATTTTAGGGAAGTCCTTAAACAGGAAAAAGATAAAGCAGCAGGAATTTCTGAGCTTCCTTCCTACCAGCAGCAAAAGGAAAATGAACAGCAGAAAGATGCAGAAATCAATCCAGATAAAGTAGAGAAAGAATAAAAATTTCAGCATCTAGCAGAAGAAGAAGAAGGCCTTTGGAGCATGGATTTTGATGGAGTTGTTGGTAAGGATAGAGCTGGTATAGGAATATGGATTCAGAGCCCTGTTTTCCAGCCTGAAAAAGTTCCTAGTAATGTTAGAGTATGTGCTTACAAGTTGGATTTTGACTTCTCTAACAATGAAGCAGAGTATGAAGCTTTGATTGCAGGTTTGAAAATTTTGAAGAAGCTAAATGCAAAGAGGATTTCTATCTATGGAGATTCGGAGTTGATAATCAAACAGGTAAAAGGAGAGTACCAAGAAAAGCATCTGAGATTGAGGGCTTATAGAAATGAAGTCCTAGACATCTTGAGGACATTTTCTGAGTACAATTTGACAGTAGTACCCCGAATGCAGAACCTTATTGCAAATTCTCTTGCCACTATTGCAAGCAATTTAAAGATTCCAATGAAATCCAATAACAAACTTGAAATTTATGTCAAACATCGGCCTGGTGTTCCGAATAATCTAAGGTATTGGCAAGTGTTTTGGGATGACAATGAAATCAATGATTTTTTGCAGAGTGAAGGAAAATTCAAGGATACTCCTATAGAAGGTGATTATGATGTTGATGACCAAGAAATCGAAGCAAAGTAGATGGACATGTTGCAGTTGAAAGATAATGTGATTCCTAGAGGTCTCATACTTTGGAGGAGCTTTTTGATCAAGATGATGTTGCAAATAAACCAAGCTTGGTGCCTACCGATAAAGGAGTTGAAGATGTGAACCTTGGAACAGCTGACAAGCCTAAGCTTGTGAAGTTATCAAAAGAATATTCCCCTGAGGTAAAGGAACAATATGTTGAATTACTTTATGAATTTTCTGATGTGTTTGTGTGGGATTATTCAGATTTGAAGGTGCATGACAAAAATATAATTCAGCATACTATTCCCATCAAGCCTGATCAGAAGCCATTTAAACAGAAGCTGAGAAGGATCAAACCAAAGCTGCCTCCATCCATTGAAAAAGAGATAAACAGATTGTATAAAGCTGGTATCATTGTCCCAATTAAATTTTCTGACTGGATTTCAAATTTGGTCCTGGTACGTAAAAAGATAGGAGAGATAAGGTTGTGCATATATTTTCAGAATTTGAATAAAGCATCTTTAAAGGATAACTATCCACTTCTGAAGATGGACCATATTCTGCAGAGAGTAGTTGGAGCATCAAGGATGCCACTACTTGATGGCTACTCAGGCTATAATCAGATCTTGGTGCATGAGAAAGACCAAGACAAGACTGCTTTTACAACACCCTGGGGAACTTTCTAGTATGCCAAAATGCCATTTGGGCTGAAGAACGTTGGAGCTACTTTCCAGCGAGCAATGGAAATTGCTTTTGCCAATGAAAAGAATGTTTTTCTTGTTGTTTATTTGGACAATCTGGCAGTGTTTTCTGCTTCTGATGATGAACATTTTCACCACTTGAGGATTGTATTTCAGCGATGCAGAAATTTTGGGATCTCTCTCAATCTGAAGAAAAGTCTGTTTGCTATGGATGAAGGCAAGCTGCTAGGGCATATCATCTCTAGAGATGGTATCCACATTGAACCTACAAGAGTGGAGGCAATTCAGCACATAGACCTCCCACGTAACAAAAAGGAGATTCAGGCATTCAATGGTAAGATGAACTTTTTGCGCAGATTTATACCCAATTTGGCTGAACATTTGAGAGAAATGACTAACATGTTGAAGAAGGATAACACTATCAAATGGAGTGAGGAGGCTATCAAGTCATTTAATCTGGTAAAATTTGCTCTGTCCAATACCCTAGTATTGATTAGTACTGATTACACTCAAGATTTCATTATATTTTCATTTTCATTGGAGCATACTATGGCTGCGGTATTGATTCAAAAGAGAGATCAGATTGAACAACCCATTGCATTTTTCAGTAGGACCATTCGAGATGCTGCCTTGCGGTATAATATCTTTGAGAAACAAGCATTGGCCCTTATAAAAGCATTGAAGGATTTTAGAGTATACATTCTGCATTCACATACCATAGCATATGTTCCTAATGCAGCAGTGAAGGATGTCTTGATGCAAACTGATCCGGAAGGAAGAAGAGGTAAGTGGATAGCAGCAATGTTGGAATATGATCTGGAGATCAAACCCACAAAGTTGATCAAAGGACAAGGCTTGACAAAGCTAATGGCCCAATCGAACCTACGTGCTCTGGATGTAAATCTTATAACAGCAATGTCAGAAGATGAGGATGAAGGTTTGCTTGTTCCGGTTTCAGACATTTTTCTACAATCCCCATGGTATTCAGACATAGTCTATGTTCTTCAGCACCTTTCACCACCTCCCGGGATGTCTAGAAGCAAAGGTAGATCACTAAAACTCAAGTCTGCTAAATTCTGTATTTTAAACAGTGCTCTTTATTGGAAAGATCTAGGAGGTATTCTGCTTAATTGTTTGGTTGAATATGAGGCTAAGTAGGTGATGCATGACTTTCACAAAGGTGATTGTGGTGGTCATTTGTTTTGGAAAACTATAGCTAACAAGGTGTTGAGAGCAGGATATTATTGGCCCACCTTATTTTCATATCTGTACAAAACAATGATGAGCTACCATGAGTGTCAAGTTTTCCAAGGAAAAAGGAAACTTCTTCCTCTTCCTTTGAAACCAGTTTTAGTAAATGCTCCCTTTTAGCAGTGGGGACTCAATTTCATAGGGGAAATCCATCCCGCATCATCAACATAACATCGATGGATCTTGACAGGTACATATTACTTCACCAAATAGATCAAGGCCATTCCAGCACAGCAGGCCACTGATACAGTAATCATTCAATTTTTAGAATCAAATATCTTATCTCGTTTTGGTTGCCCTCACAAAATCATAACATACAACGCAACAGCATTTATATCTAAGAATATGGTGGAATTCTGCGACAAATACAATATTTTTTTGGGCCATTCAACAACATACTACCCGCAAGGCAACGACCTGACAGAATCGTCAAATAAGTCTCTAATAAACATAATCAAGAAATTGCTGGAGGCAAATAAAAGGAACTGACATCGAAAGCTCATTAACGCATTATGGGCAGATAGAGTCAGAAGCAAGAAATCCTTAGGTATGTCACTGTTTGAATTGGTTTATGGTACTGTTGAGGTATAAAAGGTGTATTTTTAACGCCTATTTATCTCACGTTAATTATCAATCCGGGAGCAACTTTTTATTTCAAGAGTGTACTCAGTCTGAGGCAGCAATTTATCCAAGAGTAATGCCTTGTAATATGTAGTACAATGTTTCAAATGCAAAAGTAAACAGATGCTTGAAAAAGAAATATAACTACAACAACATAAACTCAAATGCTCTGAAATCTTAATTAAACCAATCTACAAAACATCGATCGGGGATACAGTAGCAATAACTCCTTCCCTTAGAAATCGATGCAAGATAACCAATCTGGGAACTTGGAAGCAATAACTAGTGTCCTCTACAGTTGGTGATCTTAAAGCAATCGAAATGAAAGCAAAATCAATCTTCATGCTGATGAAAATAACTGAAAGGAACAAAATCTGGAAAGGAACAACAATATGAACAACAATTCTAATTCTAATGCAATTAGGCAACTAATCTCAATACTCCAATCCTGTTGACAACCAAGACTATGAAACAGTTCATTGGAATGAATCATGAATCAATGGAACAACAACGCTTTATAAAAGATAGCAAGATGAATGAGATAGTAAATACGATCCTTGCTAAGATAGAATAACAGTGTAATTCATTAACGTATACATCAAATCCGAATTCAATCCAAAAAAAATCAAATAACTCTGTAATCGTAATGAATCTAAATGCAATTATCACACAATAGAAATAAAAGAATAGAAATACAAACAACGGATCACTCCACCAGGGCCGGGCCCTCAACCGCCGGTGAAAGCGCCGCTGGGCTACTGCAGAGCTTGAGAAATGGAACGAGAAAACCTCTTTGTATTAATCAAACATGAATATATTTTACATAAGTTGCTATTTTATCACAAGAGTCAAGGAATTACAGTGTTACAAAGGGAATTCAATAATCATCCATTGTTTTTCATCCTCTCTAATACACAATACATGCTCTCCTTTTATAATTAGAAAGAGGAGAAATTAAAAAGCAAATATGATCTCCCATAACAATATTGGATTGTTCCCAACAACTTCATCAACCAGAAAATACATTTCCAACAATCTTTCAACAAGAGCAAGGCGAATTTGGCTTTGCAGCTGAGATTTGGAGGACAGCCGCAACAACAAATCTGAGAAAATAGTGCTCAAAGAACCCTGCATTTCTCTTAATACAGGTCGAATTTGGGCAAACCGTTCTTCTATAAAGTTAATTGGACCCGTTTTGGACAAAACCCATGTTCCGGATTTTCTAGAATCTTCTTCATTTTCCCAGAATGTTAACCGTAAAACTGTCACTTCTTATTTCAGCGAATTTCTGAGTTGGAATATTTGATGCTGATTTGGAGATCAAATCTTCAATCTGGCAAATATCTTGGAGGCCAAAATGGTGAGTGATATTACAAAATATATTAATAAACCATCATTGATAAAATCATGCATAATAATCATCAATTTATTAAAAATAAAGGAGAATAAATAATATTCATCCATAAGAGCATAAATCATTATAAAATGGATTTATATGATAAATTATAATAAATGACATGATAAAGAAGAGTAAAAATGGATGAAATAAGTGTTAAGAAGTGGTCGTATTCACGGCCCAACATACCCCCAAACTGAATATATTGCATGTCCTCATGCAACCCAAAGACAAAACCCATGTGTTAACCAAGCAAAGAAAATTGTTCATCCCAACTCATGAATGGATGGAACAAATGAATTTTTCCTCAAATAATGAAAATTTAATTTTAGCAATCTTGATAAAGGCATAACAATTTTTACAGTTGACATTCAACTATATGTATATGAAGTTGCAGAAAAATGAGACATAAGTAACAACAAACTTCATTAACCATTTTTTCAAAAATCAGATCGTTTTGATACACAGATCATGAGATATAAAAAAAATGGTTGTAGGTGATAGTGCATAATTTTTGAAGTTTTATGAACTAATTTAGCGTGAAATTATCTGGATTTGTGTATTTTAATGATACCTCTTTGTTATCCAGAAAGCACAAGAATTCAGTTCATAGTTTTAAAGATATATGCAAATCAATTTCTGTACTGTACAAAAATGAAATTGTATGCCTTAAACGAGAAAGAGAGTAGAAAACATCTATCATGTGTAGCAATTCCCCCCCCAAACTGAAGAATTAGCATGTCCTCATGCAATGCTAGAAAACAAAGAGAGGTGGTTGCTACAATCTGTTGAAATCGATGCTTGGTGTAAAACAACATGGAATAAGGGAGGTGTTGAGGATGAATAAGAATATCCATGGATGATAAAGAATATTACTAACATGGTCACAAGAAAGAAATGAAAGAAATCAACACTCCCCCAAACTGAAATATGAGACGTGTCTAAAAAAAATGGGAAGTGGTAAAGATGTGGAATGAATGATGATAAATAATGCTCAATGGATTTTCATGAAATTCTCCTAAATTCATAATAAATCAGAAAATTATGCTATTTTACCTCAAGTGTTACCTCCGAAAAATGTGGAATGACATGTAGGGACTGGCCTTTGTTGAAGCTGATGTAGGCTGAGCGGATACTGAAAGTGATGCAAAAGGTGGAAGCCATGCAAGCACATTTGTCTGAAGAATTGTGCGTATTCACGAGCCTTCGTTGTTAATTGCAATGGTGTGGTCGTGCTGTGAATAGAATTTCCCCCCATACTCGTTGTTCTCCTCTAAACAAATCACAATTCTGTATGCAATTTTCTTGAATCCACAGTTTCAGTTTGGAATGGCAACATATAAGATGCATGCAAAAAAATTTCAAGAAAAAAAAAATTTCTGTAAAAATGCAGTATCAATATTGTGGAAAATCAGCAAAATAGAAAAGCAGCGTATTGCACAGCAATTGTACAGCATGGAAAGGCATACATACTTATGATACAATCAATGAAATTATAGCATTTACTGAAATCCATGCATGTGATAAATCATAAACAGATATAGAAGCGTTTTGTAATGATTCAAGGATAAGGAGAAGAGACAGCTTAAGATAAAGATAAGTACAAATGCGTTTATTACCCACTTAAACTAATGTGATCGATTTATGATGATTTTCATGTATAATAGGTTCAAAATCAAAGGTTAAGGATTCATACTTTCATCTGATATTTAAATAGAGATATAGGAAAAATGGTTTAATATTACTATTGATGTGTATAAATGTGACTCCAATACCATCACCAGAGCTCTGTTGCCCACAGGTGTCCATAACCTTGACAGAGTTTCTCTCTCATCCTTGGAACCATTGTCCTTTATTTATGCTGAGGAAGCCCTTGTTAATTGTCATAACGAAGGCCATTGTGCTGGCTTGGTGACCACATAAATCACAATGCCATTCACTAGGAAGAAGTGAAAAGTGGGCAGGCTGGCTCGTGATGAGACCTCCTGTTCCAAGGACTTCTTAATTTTTTCAATTGTCCATTGGACCATATCCCTGGTTTAGTGGCCATGATGGGAATGCCACTTCACTTGCTTCCTTATGAACATGGTAGGCCGACTCTTGATGAGACCGCCTATCCTCCATCTGCCAAATTATAAAATTATTAATGAAATATGTAAATATTTTTCTTTTCATATAGCACTTTCCTATTTATTCATAAAGGATGGCTCAACACTCCTTAAGAGTAGGGATGGTGGAAGAAGTCTGAACAGCTCAATAGAAAAGAATATGCCCTTGTTCCTACTCTGTAAGTAAAAATTAAAAAAAGTTATAAAATATGGAAAGAACCAACATGATAAATATAATCAATCATATGAATTTAGTGGTAGTAAGACAACAAGATCATGTTATTGATTATGTCCCTTTTTCCTTTTTCTTATCATTACTAAACAAATTTCTTAAAAATGACTATTTCTTTTGATTTGTTGATTACAGTAAGCTCTAATTTGTATGATTGTGTATCCTTCCATAAATTGTATGTTTGAATTTCAAAAAGTTATGAAAAATTCAAAAAAATCCTCAAAAAGTTGTTCACAGACAAGAAAAATGCACTCAAAAAGTGTTGTTCCCTTGGAAAGGAACAGTAAAAACAATCTGCGAAAATGCTGCTGTTCCTTTCGAAAGGAACAACAAAAGTGTTTGGTTGTTCCTTTGGAAAGGAACAACAAAAACATTCACAACAAAACTGCTGTTCCTTTCGAAAAAAGGAACAACAAAAATTCACAAGTAAAGTAAAAATGGTTCAAGAAATAAAATTCTATACAAAAAAAACAAGCAAAGTAAAAGAAAACAAACTTTATGTACATGTTTCAAGAATATATATATATATATATATATATATATATATATATATATATATTACAGAATTTGTGCTATCGAAGAATTTCCTTCTGTGATTGAAACTTGCATGGTGGGGTACTTATTATTCAACTACCACTGGAGCACAAATTGAAATTTGAAGGGATCAACACCTAAAACACAAAAACATAAAAGAAATCAGAAAAGAAATGACACTTTATTAAGTTACAACAGTGATGATGTTATTTCCTAAATGAATATCAATCTATTAATGGGAAAAAAATGATCTCTTTAAAAAATGTTTTGGCAGCAGTAACATGAATCTTGAAATGGGAACCAATTCTTCATTTCTTCTTGTTATAAATATGTTAGGTAATGAACTGTATGAAATGCCCTTGTTTTACTAAAATTTCTTCCAAGAATCACTCGTCCATAAATTGACCTTCTTTGTTCTCGTAAGACCTGCAAAAAAATGAGTCTCTACCTGCAATAAAACATTAAATCATGAAGAAAGAGAGGTTTACAGGCTCCCTTGATCCAAGAATTATGCAAAAAACTAACAAGTATTTACTCTGTAGAACAAATCCACGGACAAAGTAAAATTAATTTATTACCTGTGGGAGAGCAGTGGCCAATCATGCTAACCAACAGTATTTCAATCATAACTTCTTTGTTTTTCGTCCAATTTGAGTGATTCCAAATCCAAATGAGAGCTAATTCAAAGGTTTATCTCCAGTAGAAACAAGTTTTAAAAATTCCATGTAATGATATGTTAAATCTTCTGAGAACAACCTACATAATAGAGTTATTTTCGATTTTCCAGCTTAGACCAACAATTGATATTTCAAGCATAAATTATTCGTTTTATGGCGGATTGAAGTGATTAAAATTGTATATTAAAGTAGATTCATTTATTTATCTCCAATAGAAATAGGTTTTGAAGACAAAAATAATTGGTCGGTCAAATACGTTAAGGAACAACCAAGAAAACAAAGTTTCAAGAGTGATGATTTATGATAGGCAATCAGTATTTTGGTCATAAATTCCTCATACGATATCGAAATTGAGTGATTCAAATTGCGTTTTAAACTATATTCATATATTAATCTACCATAGAAACATGTTTTAAAAATATAGTCATTTAGGCCTCCAAAAACTGACTATCCCAACTCTGTTGTTGAGTTGCCTACTAGACACCCTGTCAATGTTTTGGTTCTAACATTTTTGTTTCAAATCCAAATAGAGTGATTCAAATTGGGTTAGAAAGTAGACATCAAGGGCTATTTATGATAGAAAAAAGTTTTAAAAATATTCATTTTTGGTTCCCCAAAACATGAGTGTCCCAACTTTGTTTTCAGGAATTTCATCAAGTCCGCAAGCCAAAAAAATGATATTCAAGCAATTTTTCCATATTGATGATAAAAATGAATATAAGTGTTTGTATAATGGTTATTTGAAATATAATTCATCTACATACACAAATAAATTAAAATATTTATCATCAATGTTGATTTCACAGCGTGTTGCAACAAAGAAACAACTATTTTTACAAAAATAAATAAAAAAATGTGTTTGTTTTATTTCCTCTTTTATTTATTTCTCCACTATCCTACTCTGAATTGGAAAATGAATATGATTACGTATAAGATTATTTCCAATGGAGCCATTTCCGAAATAAGGCTTCAATTATGTACATACCTAAATTTGAAAAATGTATGTTAATAATAAAAATTAGGGTATGAGAAGCCAACTTCCCTTGAAAAGATGGTGTCAAAAATTGTTGAAGTATGGAGTGATGTTGCAAAAAAATGATGGAGTGAAACTAATCTTCAATATATTATTTACTTCCTTTATTTCCCATAGCCATCATATCATGAAGTTCTTGAGCTTTTAAAATGGTTTGTTGGTGAAAACTAGAAGAAACCTCATTTTCTTTATAACTTCTACAATTTTTGGATTTGATACATTCTGAGTCTCAGTGTAATTTTTTCCAATGGTACATGTGAGATAGAAAGGGTGGGAAGGGTAGGTGAATTTTGTAGTTCAAAAATGTAAGCATGTTGTACTGGTTTATTATGGTGAGGGTGTGGAATGAGTTGAGCAGGAAATTGTATAGGGAATGGAGCTTTTTGATGATATAGTTGATTGGGTTGATTGGATGATTTTGATAAGAAAACAAGGTGTTGTGGAAGAGATGGAATATGTGTTTGTGCTACAAGATGAGGAAGAGTAGTCATACAATCATAAGATGAACCATTCCAAACTTGTAGACAAGATTGGTAGCGGTTATATTGAAATTGGCATGGCTGCCCTAACATATGAGTATTCCATAATGGATTATGCAAGTAAGAGAATGGAGAGGAAGTGTTTTGAACCATACCTGTTGACCTTGTTGTAGCTTCCCCATCTCTTTGATATGTCACTTCCAAATTAGATAAGGAAGAACAACTATCTATGGGATGCTCCTTTCGGTAATGAGGGCAAAACACTTCATCAAATTCTTGATTTCTCTGAACTTGCAAAACATTCAATTGTGAATTTAGAGAGCTAATAAAATCAACTTTAAAAATTTCAAATAAAACATTGATTTCAGCTCTTATGTCTCTTGTTCTTGTAGTAAATTTAGAAAAGAAAGAATAAAATTCTCTAGAAGTCTTACCAGCCTTAGAAATTCCTCTTGAATACCTTATGCACAATTCACAAACATCATCATATGATAACTAAAAAACATCACCTTTTCCTATCAGATTTAAGAGTTCTAAAAAATCATCTTTGATTCCTTTAAGAATGAGTGTTTTCAAGATCTCTTTTTCCAAATGCTTATGCCTTGATTTTTGAAGGTTGTATCGAAATCGCTCTACATAGTCCTCCAAGCTTTCATCTTCCCTTTGTGTCATACCAAAAATATCTTCATTGGATTTGCAATAGTCTTGGTACTTCTTCAAGAATATGTTCTTCATGTCCTCCCATGTTTTGATGCAGTTCCCACCTAGGCTCATGAACCATCGGAGAGCTGCTCATTTTAGAGTAAGAGGAAACACTTTCAATCTTTGGTCGTTAGTGAAATAATCATATCCTCTGCAAAGTATTTTGAACTCAAATAAGAATGTATCTGGATCTTCATTTGTCAAACCATGAAAATTTGGTAGAAACAATGGGGGAATTATGTGCATTTGTGTCACTCCTCCTAGATCTTTGATAGGGAATTCAAAAGTTGCAATGTGAGCCATTTCTTATCATAATAGAAGATGTTCTTCAGGTGTTTCTTTAAGGATCCTCTTTCTAATGTTCCTGTCAATTGGTTAGTGAAATGGGTGGTGCTTACATCACCACTCGAGTGGAATTACAAGATTTTTTTTCAAAAATTCTACCTCTAAAATTCAAGAAAACGCAAGCATTCATTCCTACCTTAAGCTTTCACTTAATTCTGCTGTGAAGCGGGCCAGTGAACAAGTGTGTTTCTTGCTCGGTGCGCAGGTTCTTACCTTCCGTCTTTAATACCCAATTCTTCCCAAGCAGAAAAAAATTAAATATGCATCACTCTTTCTAAATGGCATACACTCTCCCTGGCAACGGCGCCAAAATGTTGAGTGCATAAAAGGTGTCTTTTTAACGCCTATTTATCTTACATTAATTATCAATCCGAGAGCGACTTTTTATTTCAAGAGTGTACTCAGTCTGAGGCAGCAATTTATCCAAGAGTAATGCCTTGTAATATGTAGTACAATGTTTCAAATGCAAAAGTAAATGGATGCTTGAAAAAGAAATCTAACTACAACAACATAAACTCAAATGCTCTGAAATCTTAAGTAAACCAATCTGCAAAACATCGATCAGGGATACAGTAGCAATAATTCCTTCCCTTAGAAATCAATGCAAGATAACCAATCTGGGAACTTGGAAGCAATAACCAGTGTCCTCTACAGTTGGTGATCTTAAAGCAATCGAAATGAAAGCAAACTCAATCTTCGTGCTGATGAAAATAACTGAAAGGAACAAAATCTGGAAAGGAACAACAATATGAACAACAATTCTAATTCTAACGCAATTAGGCAACTAATCTCAATACTCCAATCCTGTTGACAACCAAGACTATGAAACAGCTCATTGGAATGAATCATAAATCAATGGAACAACAATGCTTTATAAAATATAGCAAGAAGAATGAGATAGTAAATACGATCCTTGCTAAGATAGAATAGCAGTGCAAATCATTAACGTATACATCAAATCCGAATTCAATCCAACAACAATCAAATAACTCTGTAATCGTAATGAATCTAAATGCAATTATCACACAACAAAAATAAAATAATAGAAATACAAACAACGGATCGCTCCACCAGGGCTGGGCCCTCAACCGCCGGTGAAAGCGTCGCTGGGCTACTGCAGAGCTTGAGAAATGGAACGAGAACGCCTCTTTGTATTAATCAAACATGAATAGCTTTTACATCAGTTTCTCTTTGATCACAAGAGTCAAGGAATTACAATGTTACAAAGGGAATTCAATAATCATCCATTGTTTTTCATCCTCTCCAATACACAATACATGCTCTCCTTTTATAATCAGAAAGAGGAGAAATTAAATAGAAAATATGATCTCCCATAACAATATTGGATTTTTCCCAACAACTTGATCAACCAGAAAATACATTTCAAATAATCTTTCAACAAGAGCAAGGCGAATTTGGCTTTGCAGTTGAGATTTGGAGGACGGCCGCAACAACAAATATGAGAAAATCATGCTCAAAGAACCCTGCATTTCTCTCAACACAGGTTTAATTTTGGCAAACCATTTTCAATTAAAGTTAATTGGGCCCATTCTGGACAAAACCCATGTTCCGGATTTTCTAGATTCTTCTTCATTTGCCCAGAATGTTAACCATAAAACTGTCACTTCTTATTTCAACGAATTTCTGAGTTGGAATATTTGATGCTGATTTGGAGATCAAATCTTCAATCTGGAAAATATCTTGGAGGCTAAAATGGTGAGTGATATTACAAAATATATTAATAAACCATCATTGATAAAATCATGCATAATAATCATCAATTTATTAAAAATAAAGGAGAATAAATAATATTCATCCATAAGTTCATAAATCATTATAAAATGGATTTATATGATAAATTATAATAAATGACACAATAAAGAAGAGTAAAAATGGATGAAATAAGTGTTAAAAAGTGGTCGTATTCACGGCCCAACAGGTACTGATGCTGTTTTTCCTACTTCACTCACAGTTCCGATCATGAGATTATTGCAAGAGGCTGGCAGTTAAGAAGATGATAACCAACAAAGGATCAATCAAATGATCCGTCTTCAACAAACAAGAGAGAAAGTGTCTCAGAATTCTATTCAGTTGCAGGAGAAGATAAAGAAAATCTATGATCGTAAGACTAAAGCAGAAAAGTTTCAGTTGGACGATGTGGTGTTGAGATGAGACGCACGAAATGAAGACAAAGGGAAGCATGGTAAGTTCGACAATATGTGGAAAGGACTGTTGGTCTCCCGTGTTTTGATAGTTTGGAAAATCAAAAGACAAGGCAACATCAAACCAATCTTTAGAGTACCAGGATCTAGTCCTCCTGTTCTCAGAGAGGGATCTCTCAAATTATTTTTTTTTGCAAAGGTTTATCTCGTGTGCTTTGGATATTGGTTTTAGACTAGTTATTAGGTGCAAGTGTTTGTTTGTTTGTTTTGTTGAATTGATACAGCAGAATATGAAAGGTCTAGGAAAGGTAGGTAGAAAGGAGGAGTATCAGTTTCATTGGGCAATGGAGTCAAAAAGAGGTTATGACAAACTAATCAATGGATATGGGATATCAAAGGGCAAATATAACTTGGCCACAGGATCCTTTAGTTTATGAATGAGATGGACATTAATGGTTTAGAAAAGAGAGGTTTAATTCTCAACGAAGGGAATTTGAAAACATGACTTGAACAATAAAGAGGTATTTGATAGACAGGGCTAACCATAAATTCAACAAACCACACTTTAAGCAAATAATGACTTCAAAAAAACTTTTAAAATGAAATCTAAGATTCGAGAGTACATCCTATTTCCTCAAAGATTTTATTTCAAATGACTTAGAAAAACATAAAATATTTACTGATAATTGCAGTCATAGAAGAGGGAACACCTAATACATCTATGATCACAACTATAAAAGATCTTTTAAGAAAACTGTTTAAGCAAGGACAAAGGGCATGATCAAAATAGACCTCCTTGGCTCACTATAAACAAAGTTACTTCAAAGGGAGACTTCAATAAAAGTCTTTAAGTGGTAGCAGACAAGCAGGGAGAACCATAAATCATGCTGAAACCAACTATTCGAACTATTAGAGAAATAAACAAGCATGAGGAATAAAGAGAGAGATTAAAGACTCTAAAATACCTCAGCAGAAGAAAAAATAAAATAGTGAAGGATAAACAGGTCTAAGGTGCTTCCAGGAGTCATTTCTTAGCTTAAAACTTTCATCCTACTGTAGTAAGAAATTATGGAACAAAATGGAAACAGGAGAAAACATTAAATAATTCAGAATACTTCACCAACACCCAAGCTCATGGATCCAATGATAGAGCCTTCTCAAGAACAAGCATGCAACAACATCATTAGAGCTTCCAAGACTTCAATTTCTTCTTCAACTTCGACAGACTATGTATTATTTCAGAGAGTTTCAGTATTACGACTAGTGATTAACCAACCTGTATCTCATCTTCTTCAGAAGTATTTATAGAAGAAATGAGGAGGTGTAAGAGCTTTAGGTTTGAAATGCAATAAATTCTACACTAAATGCAACTCCAAACCTTGAAAACCATGCAAGGCCTAAGGCTGGAGAGCATTGAATTATGATTCTGTTTATTTACTCTGTTTCTGTCTTTTTAAACTCAAAGGGAAAAAAGATTGACTTCGAGACCTATTTTGAATCTTTGTAATAACTCTGCTGACAATTTGAGAATTTGTTCTGTCTTTCGTAATAAATGTTCAGTTGTATTTAGATAAATATCTTCTGTTCTAGCAATAACTAGGCCTTCTTTGATTGCTTTGAGGCTGCAGGTGTCTTTTGGTAGCTGCAGAGGATTCAATTAGCCTCTTATGTGGCAGTGGAGGCTTCTCAAACTGATAGATATTATTGTTTTTAACCTAAAACACCTTTAATTTACTTGAGTTCTATGTTTTAGGCTTAATGAAGCCTAATTTCTGTCTTCTGTTCTTCAAAATTTCTTCAATTATGGATCAGGTCTTTGATTAATCGAATTAATGCCTTAATACTTCCAAAACTGTGTTAACAGTCTTCAAACAGGTTTTCTTCTTTTGATTTTATCCCTGGATACTGATACTCTTCGGCTGTGGTGTTTGCTGTGTTTCCATTGTTGTTGTAGGTGCATAGAGGTTGTATAAAGGCATCAGTGCTCATGAGGTGCTGATAAAACATAGTTTTGAACCCCGTGAAAAGATCTCTTTTACTTATAAGGGCCTAGGGGATTGTCACCCTGGCCTTTGATTTCCTTTTAAAACAATGGAAAATATTTTAAAAACCTGCAAAATACACAAAAATTTATAAAAATCCTGTGTGGCTAGGTAAAAACTACTTTGGAGGCTTAGGTTAGAGCATGACCGTCAGATGAAAGCATCTGATGGCGAGGATTGCTTGCTGAGATCAAAGGAAGGCGGTTGGGTAAATGGTGGTGGAGTTTAAATCCGGGCCGTAGATGCATATCGTTCAACGGTTGAGAGTGATCGAGTTTATATAATGCGGAGGGGAAACTTTATAATGAAATGGAAGAAAATGCGAGGAAAATGGTCGAAAACCTTTGGCGGAGGTAACAAAGGGTTAAACAAAAATTCGGGGTTTCTGAAAGATTCTGGGCCGTCGGATTAGATTGGCCACAAAGATCAATGACAGAGATTCACTTACGAAGTTCCTTGGAGGATGGGTGGAGGGCGATGAATTAAAAGGCGAGAGTGAACTGGGACTGTTAGATCTCAGAGATCAACGGTGGAGATCTATTACAAGAAAATGTAATGGGAATGGGAATGGTGGATACGGTTGAAGAAACCGCTGGTTTTGCGCGATGAAAAGGAGAGAAGGCGGTATTGCCTTTTTGAACATGATATGTGTTTCTTATTGACACATGGCCTTTTAAAACCACCTATGTCGCGTGATTTTAAAATGTTAACCTTCAGGCTTAAAACTATGCGAAACTGTGCGCTGGCCATCAGATTTGGGGCGTCATCGAAAGGTCGTGAGGAGAGCGCGATGGCGATGAGATGCACAGGTGGAAAGAGGTGGGGTAGGGTCAAGGCGGTTTTAATCTGGACCGTCAGATCAAGGAAAATGACGGTGGATATTTGATATGGGGAAAGGTAGGAACCAAAGGAGTTGGGCCTATCGAGTTGAATCTGGACCATTGGATTAGAGGAATGGACAGTCCAGATTTAATTTCGGGAAACGAAAAGAATACAAGGTAGGGGGTCGAGCAGAGATTGGGAGCAACGTGGGCCGTTTATTTGTAGAGATCAAGGACTGGTATTCACCGAAAAATTTATACAGCGGGGTTTTATGAAATTAATAAAGGGTGAGAGGTTTGATTTGGACTGTCGGATGAGTGAAATGAATGGCCTAGATCTAATCGCGGGACCGCCAATCGGTAGGGGAGAGAGGAAATGCGCAATGGTATTTTGTGATGCGATTACACGAGGGTCGTTAGATCTTAGAGAGATCTACGGTCAGGATTAATCTATGGGTTTTAATATTGGAGGGTTGTGGCGAAGGGCGATCAATCTGGGCCGTTGGTTCTTGTGGTTTTCAACGGTCCAGATTGAATCGCAATGATCATAATCGGAGGAGGAGAGAGGAATGACACAAAGATTTTTTCCGATGCGATTGGATTAGAGCCGTTGATCTTAGAACTTGATCAACGACGGAGATTAAGTCATGGATGCCAAAGGCGGGTATGCGGGCTTTGGAACAGAGCAATGTGGACCGTCAGATCTGGGTATGGTAAAACAAATTGATATTTGGGAAACCATCGTAAGGTCTCCAATCGGAGGGGGCAATAAACATATTTAAACACATCAATGAAAGAATCCAATGCGAGATACCGACAACCTTTGATCTTGCAGAGATCGATGGTGGAGATCTGTTTTTAAAACAAATCGTCGGGTTTATGAAAAACAAAGGAAACAAAGGGTTTGGACATGTTTGTTTGTGATGCGATTGACCAACGATCGTTGATCAGTTCAGATCAACGTTCAATTTTCATCAAAACTTTGAACTATCGAACTTATTAAAACATAGTGAAAAGTCAGATTTTCATAAAATACAAAGGAGGAAAAAGGTTTTTATGGGTTAGGAGAGGAGTTTTAGGCCTTTAGCGCCCCGGTTGCGGGGCTTTTGGTTTATATGAACAGATGAAGGGATCGGGGGTTATAAAAAAGGAGCCAATCACAATTGGAGATTTTTGAAAGTGAGAGGTAACAAAACACAATGGAACGCCCGATTGCGATTACGCGATCAGGCTTCAACTCTTGGTTTTTAACGCCGATTTTATGCGGAAATAAAGGGGATGGGGGCTAGGGCCAAAAGGGCTTAAGGCCTTATCACAAAAAGGCTCATTTTTTATGATTTTTCAAGGATTTGAAAGGATTTTGAAAGCTTCTGAGAAGGTTAAAAAAGAGTTTTAAACATTATCTAAGGGTTTTTATGAAGGGAAGGAAGGGGAAAACGAGGAAAAATAGAGGAATTTGATGAGGAAAAAGGGAATAAAATGGAGGTTAATTATGAGTGTTTGTAGGGGTAATAATGATGGCAAATGGGGTTTTTCAACAGTCTTTTCTTCAGGCAAACAACAGATTTTTCAGGTTTAAAAGGGAGATAGCAATGAAGATTAACTAAAGTATTAGTTATCTTCATAAAAACTTCAAGGATGATAGGTTCTCAAAGGGGAATTATCTCTTGGAGTTTTGAAGAACAAAATTAGCCACCTCTTGGTATAACAGAATTTATCAGTGGCTAACAATAACCATACAAGATTTCAGCATATAGGGGGCATAATGCTTTCTTTCTCTTAGAAATGAATGGCCAAGATTGCCCTAGAGGACCAGTAAATGGTAGGCTGTTGAAGCACTACCACTATTGAAGATAATGGATCCCAATTTAAGTCACAATCATTGTATATACCATGTTATTTTTGGTCAGATTTCAAGTACACAGTCATTGAAGTTTGGGGCCCGAGGTGAAGGCTATAAAACTTGAATGGTAGATGTAATGTTTGCTGGGTTTATTTAAGTTTTCAGTCACAGTATGAGTCAGAGTCAGTCTGCATTGTGTCAGTTTTCAGTATTTTGACCATATTTTCCCAATGGATAAGGCTACTTGGTCTACGGTGTTCTTGGTACCTCTAAGGAGCTACCATTCCCATTGGATCCAATGTTAGTGTCAGTCTGGTCATACTATCATCAGTGATCAAACTTAATCTTTTTCATTTGCATATTAGGAGTCCCATACCATAATTTTTCATCATTCCATTAGGTCATGGATTCATTGATGGTAGTGGTCTTTCATCAGTTTTCCCTCATGTAAAACTTGCTGATTCTCCTCTCTATGGTGTTTACTCATGATTCACTTTCACTCCCAATTCATATTATTAGGTCATAGGTTTGGTCTCATTAGGTTCTAGGGTCTCATCATGGTCAAATTAATGAGTCAAGTGTCAATAAATATCAGCAAGATCATGAGGGGGACAAATAAACTCAGAGGCATAGTCTCTGGAAAGGTAAAAGAACTGTTCTATTGAGCTTGATGTAATTTTCACCTCAAAACCATGTTTTGAGGTGAAAACATGGTACTTTGCTTTTATTATCTTCTTTTATGTAATTTTATGTCTTCATA
The DNA here is from genome assembly GCA_034641835.2 of Pinus albicaulis. Taxonomy (NCBI): domain Eukaryota; kingdom Viridiplantae; phylum Streptophyta; class Pinopsida; order Pinales; family Pinaceae; genus Pinus; species Pinus albicaulis. Next base: position 1,632,762,488 of record CM076579.1, on the reverse strand, counting down.
TGTAATAAGTTGCACTTCAGAAGATGCTATCTCTACACAGCCACCACCCTTCTTTTCAAAGAATATTTCCATAGTATTTTCAATGAAAAATCATGTTTTAAGTATTTCCATCAAAAAGAGCTCGGAAAAAGCTTTCCAACGGTATATTATACTCTAAAAAATGACTCCTAGATTGGAAGATATGCCTAAGTGAATGAAAGCCACTCAAAAGCATAACCTTACCCCTTTTTCTCATTTGGGCCCTTTGAACTTTATAATCTTTACTTATGTATTTTCCCTTTATATTTTCAATACCGCATCCTGCAAACCTTTGATGCGATTGAGTTACTTCTGATTGACCCACCTCCGATCTATCGCATTGCATTACTTAAGTCCATCGCCAATTGACCCTTCCCTGATTACAAACCTATGACGCGATTGTTATCACTCTAGTAAATTTTCTATCAGAAATATTTAAAGCTTTGTAACTTACTAGAGGTAACCAAGAACCACTTTTAGATTTCAGGATCTAGCCTTCCTGAGTTCCAGAGAGGGATCTCTCCATATGACTTAGCTTTATTTAGGTAACATATATTAGGCTAGCTATGATTGTGCAATTGGGTTTGATTTTTTGAAAAGGTTGGTGGGAATAAATGACTACAAGGGAAACCATAGAAAGATCTACCTAACCATTGGGCAATGGAGTCAAATTATAGCAAACAAGACTAGAAAACCTAGGCCAAAATATTGAAATATGCTAAGGGAAAGATAGATGACCTTCCAAGGGTTTTAAAAGGATATTTTAATGAAGTGGGTGAAGTCTGGACTAAGGGAAATTAAGAATCCTTAGATCACAGATAAGAAGATTGAAGGAGGGGATCAAACTGGGACCTAGAGAAATGAAGAATTCTATGGTCCGGTTATCATGAAGAAAACATTAAAATGCCAACTAGTTTAAAATAGGGAGCTTATTATCACTAATCCTGTTTAATTTTTCCTTAGTTGATCATTACAGAATAGAAACACAATATATTAATGAATGTAAACTTTTTAAAGGAAAACACTGAAAACAGGAAAAAGACGAGACTTATCTTGTCACCACGAGAATCCTTAGCTATGATGCCTATTCACTTTAGTTTCCAGCCCGCTGCTTCAAATTAACTCACATAAAATCCAAATTTTTCAACAAAAAGTCTATAGTAATCTTTATTATTTTATTCCACACAAAAATACTTCCAACAGTGAAGTATTTATACAAACTCTAAACTAAAATATCTTGAAAAAATATCAAGATTAGTTCACAAATCTCTCCAACTGTTTTACATAAATAGAACTTAAGTAAAGGACACTCAAACTAATGCATCTATTTGGCACTATTTTTTATGGATAGGTGATGACAAAGAGGATAATTCGAATTTGATCCAACTCTTAGTTGATAACGAGGCATCCAAGTCACTAACTGCTTCCTTTCTTTGTGCATTCTGCTCCAACAATTCTGCAAACTTGGGGTCTAATGATATATTTTTATTTATCAATCCATAATATATATGTAAAAATTGAAAGAGGTTATTGTATATCAATATGTTGGTGAGATAAATCTCTTTCCGTTTCCTCAAATTATTCTCCAGCTGTGCATAATAGGCTCTGCAAAAATATGTTTAAAACAGAGTTTTACAGAGTCTGAAAAATTGCCTGTACAGATGTGCATGTATCTCTGATTGTGAAATCATTGTGAAAAAAATGAGATAGGTTTTTGTATATGGGTCTCTAAGGAACAAAAATTTCCTTCATTTTTGTATGATGTATTTCGGATTGGCCACAATCTTCTCTGCAAAATGATGACTTAACTGGAATTTTCTGCAAAAAGTTCTTTCCAACATTGTTTAATATTTCCAGAACCATAATAGTTGTTAGAAAAGTGAGAGAGGTTTTTGTATATAGTCCTCTTAAGAACATAAACCTCCTTCAGTTTTACAAAATTCATCTTTGATTGATCACAATAGTTTCTGCAAAAAAATGACTAAAACATGAAATTTCTGCAAAAATGTTCCTTCTTGTTGTGTTTTTCATCTTTTCACTTTTTTGTTCTTTTGACTGCTTTACTTTCACTTTAGACAAAATTCAATGTTGGTGAAAGTATTTTAATTTCTTTTTACCATTTTACTGCCTCTATATTTACTTTTACTGTTTACCTTTGACTGCTCTGTAACTTCATTTTAACTTTCACTCTGACTTTTACCTGATACACTTTAACCAATGATACTATTTAATTGTTATGCTTTTACTATCCCTGTAAATTCTCATTTCAATTTTACCATTCACTGTGCACATTTCATCATTTTAATCTCTCTCTGAATTTGTATACAAACTATTTTTTGAATGAATATATTGAGTTAAAATCTAAGAATTTGGAGCAAACAATTTTGTCAACTAGTATTGAAACTGTTGGTCCAAATCAATATTATGATAGTAACCTGCAAAAATCAAACAATTTGTTAATGAAATCCAGGTCTGCAGGGAGGTGATTGTAGGCTTTTTGAAATACCTGTGGAATGAGATTAGTCTGTGAAGGTTTAACTCTATTTTTTAGGCATTTTGGGGAACTACTGCAAGATTAGATTGTTTGCAGGAGTTATTCACTTTAACAGAGATGAAACTGAGTAATGTAGGCAAAGGATGGTTTTATTTTTGGCATTTTTTGCTCAATTATGTTTTCTGAATTGTTTTGATTGAAAACAGGGAATATCAAGGTAATTCAGAGGTTTTAGTTGTTCAGATCCTTGATTTTAATCTCTAAACTGTGAAAATTGAGGAAATTGGCTTTAAATAGGTTCACAGTCGAAGACAGGGCTTTTTGGTCTGTAACAATCTTCAATTCAGTTGTATTCAGTTGGAAAAATTCGTGGAGATTCTATGAGGACGAATTTAAGAGGAAATGGCTCTTAAAATGGCAACTGGCTGGAAAATGGCGCTGTTTGGTTTGAAAATGGTGAAAAGGGCTCTGCACAGGCTCTCAGGGTGTAATGGCGCACAATGGTGAAAATTAGATGAAAATAGGCTTTGCGAAGGTTTCACAAGTTTAAAGCACGAATAGGTGAAAAATTATGAAAACATTAGACTTTAACATATTAAACCATAGTATAAACTATAGTTAAGTTACATTAAACAAAGGTTAAGCGGGAGTGGTTTTGGAATACCAGCGGTAGTATTCGCATGGATCAACGGTGGTAAGTGGTATTATGCTTTTCGAAATCGATGCAATAGAATAGTGACACGTCGATGCGTGGTGGTTTGGATAAACCACCCATTTCGCGTGACTTTGTGAGCGTGAAAATGCATTATCGCCGTTGGATCTGGCTTTGGGGAGCGAACGATCGGGATTAAAAGGGAAAGTGCGGGGAAAAGTCAATTGTTGGGTTCAATATAGGCCGTAGATCTTGGGCGTAAAATAAAATCTAACGGTTAAAATAACGCGATGGGGAGGAGTAAAAATGTATTGATCGGTCGCTTTGATTTTCATTCGTTGGATCAAAAGGGATTTGGGGATCGAAGGGCCTAGATTGAATCCCGATGGGAACAGGCCTTTTGATGGGATTTGTATATAAAAGTGGAATTTTCCAATGGAAAGGGCGATCGGGAAGGTTAATCAAGATTTTAACCAAGGTTAGGGGGTCGGGGAAGGGAAATATACAAGGGAATGGGTTTAGAAGTTTAGTTTAAATTAACCTTCGATATTTTTTGTTTAAAACATATAGAACATATGTTTAAAGGTTTCTGATATATTTTTTATTAAATGGTTAATTAAATCGAGATGACTTAACTACCATAGGGGGCGGGATATTTATATATATAGAATAATTAGCCAAAGGGGTTATAAGGGGGGTTTTTTATTTAAACATGTGGGAATAAATAACTTTGGCTTAAGTTATATTAAGTGGGTTTTTGGGTTTATTTTTTTTATCTGAATAAGCTTAATCTATTAATATACAAAAAATTTACAGTTACATGGAGGCCAAAGCCTCATAGTTTCTGGCTCGTAAGATGAGCATTCTGGTGCAGCCAATTCTAATTTTCAAAATATCAGCATACAGAGCCAGGAAGCAGTTACAACAGTGGATCACGGACAGACATCTAAGCACAAAAACCCCGCCCACACAACAAATCAAACCATCGTAGTAAGCTACAGGTCTGTAGACATGAACGGACTTATACATGACATACTGCCGCCCATATAGGGGAAATCGGCTTTCAAAAAAACAGTGGAAGTAGAACCAGCTAAATTGAAACAACATATGATTGCCAGTGCTAAACCTGGCACCGCAAACAGCCAAAAACAATCCTGTAAGAAGAGAGACCATTAATCACCTTGAGTGGAAGGAGGAGACTCAACCACACGGCAAGAATAAGCGTCGGGAGCATCCTCGTCCTGCACAGCAGCAGTAGCATCTGGATTTTCCTGAATGGTAGTGTTCTCCTTCTTCTCGTCAGATGGGGCCAGAGAACTGCCATTCTTGAAGCCATCCTCCACAGAATTCAATATGGGATCCAGTGAGGAGCATCCCACATCCGGCTTCCGCTTCTGGCCAGCAATGGAAGGAGAATGGGGCCTATCGGTCGCCAAATGCCCCAGAGGAGAGTCAGAGAGCTCGGCATTCATATCGGGCGGCGCTGCTTTGAAGTCAATCGTGATAGTGGCTATGACTATTGGCATGTTGAGCAGACAGGGGAAGCAGAATTGCGCCCTGTGCTGCTAATTCGGGAGGAGATTGGAGAGTCTGCGAGCGGGCAGAGCAGTCCCACGACCAGCCGACGAGCCCCGACCACTACGGGTCTCAGGATACCACCCCCTCATAGAATCAGACTGCGGAGAAGAGGAGCTGGGAAAAGAGGGAGGAGGGTGTCGAGAGAGACCACCACGGCTCAAACCGCGCCTGCTCCTCATTCTATGGCGCAAACGAGGCATGATATTCGGGTGCTGAGAGTTGAACTTGAAGGTGCCGGGAATTGCAGAGTGTGTCAGGTCAGGCGTGCCCAAAATAAAGACCAAATGCGGATGAGTATGAATCTCTTCAGCGCTAATGCCCAAACTCTGAGAGCAAAGTGAGGTTTGCGAAAGGTGCAACCCAGGAGCGAGATTAATGTAGCAGGAGAGCGAGCACCTTCGACCTGTGATAGTCCGAGAGCTTGTCTCAGAATCCGCCAAGGAGCAGCAAGAACGAAAGGGCAACAGAGCCAAAGTAAATCGATCTGGAGAAGCCATAGCACGGTAAATCGAGCTGGTGTTTGGGCAATTGTGCAGTGTAAATGCCCCGGACAGAGGATCGTTAATGCTATTAATTGTAGACAGGACGCAAAGGAGGGTGGCGGTGGTAGAATCCCACGCGCCAACCCACCGCCTTTGCCACCTATTCATCGTGCCGATCACCTTTTTGGGTTTATTATATAAAAAGGAGTTATATAATAGGAAAAGGTTATTTGTATAGGGAGTTAATATATAAGTTAAATTTAATATGAAAATAGGACATGGTATACTCAAAACACATATTTATAACAAGTAAAGTGAGATTTTAAAGATAATTTGCATTGATCTTATCACTTAACTTATGATGTAATGTTATTTTGAGGGCTTAATATGTTTAAATGATGTAGGAAGTTAGCTAAATAGGAATTACAAATGCCTTTAAGTAAAAATGGAGTTTTACTTAGGATTATTCAAGGAATGAGTGCATGAATGGTAAATGATGTGATTAAGGGATTAATATAGACATTTCACACTCTCAACTGATCAATCATAGAGCCTTGGGTCCAGTCCCAACAAAAGTCAAGGAAATGCCTTGAGCCTTTCTGACTGATAGTCTAGAATGTTTCATGACTATGGGAAGGGGAAGTTAGTTATTTTGTAGCCCATGATGAATGATATTTACATTGAGACTTTTCACCTTCTTCTACCTACCCATCTTACCATGCTAACATTTTTTTCTTCCTTTGTAGTAGGTGCATTTAAGCTAGCAACCTTCATAGCATTTATTCTTTCTGAAAGCAAGTAAAACTATCTAATTCTACACTTATTTCATCCATGAATCCAGATTAAACTGTTGGATTCACTTTATTTCTCTACCTAACTACTGAATTGTCATGATTAAATTGTATGACAACTCATTATTCTCTATCTACAACAAGTGAAATTGAAAAATGATAAGTTAAGATTAAATTGTTTGATCCATCATGGACAATGGCATTTATTGACACTCTGCCATAGTAAAAAAGTAAAAAGTAGTGGCATTTATGCTTGCACACTTTCATGTTTTATTCATTTTTCTTTTGGGGTCTTCTATTTTTCTAAGTCCTTTGATTATTCTTTTAGGACTTTTTACCCTCTTTTTTGATTTTTTTGATTTTTTTACAAAATATGTGAATACAACTTGCAGAAGGCAAAGTATGTACAGATTTACAAGATTATCAATAGTCAAGTCAAGATTATGACCCCTATATTATAGGTTGCTAACAACGATTACATGCCATCGCAAGTCCGAAATCGCATCGCAACTTTGCAAGCAGTCTCACAACTCATCACCACGCTCTTCCATTTTCTCCAATGTGATCAATCGCCAATCGCAATTGGCATTTCCCACAGTCCTTTGTTTCTGCTCCACTCCCCTCCCAATTTCCGATTGCGATTTACCTCCCGGTCCCACCATAAACCCTTCTGCCCCTTTCAAAACAAAAACGGCTTTCCCTTTGTAAAAAGTGATTTTTCAAATATTATAAACTTAAAGCATTTCTTAAGTTATTCCATCGCAATTGGAATTTTCCATGATACATTCCTCCGTGCTCTTTCCCGCCGACACGATGAATCGCACATTGCAATCGGTAGTTCCCATGAGTACTCTGCCTCCGCTCCCATTCCTGATTGCGATTGCGATTCCTCCTGTGGGTCCCACCTTAAAGCCCTCCACTCTTTTCAATGAAAAATCATTTTTTTCCCTATGTAAAAGCGCAAAATTCCTTTTAATTTGTTTTAAAGGGATTTTTCGTTTACACCATCGGACATCGTTTATCGCCGCCGCTCTATTGTATTACTCCATCGCATCGCAAATTATTATTACAATGTGCCCACTCCTCTTTCGTTGCGACCTTCGATCTGCGATTGCAATTTCTCCTTCCCCCTTATACACTATCGCATCGTCCTCCACTATATGATACATCCCCTCCCCTCTTCCGATTGTGATTTGCGATCAAAACACGGGCCCGCCATCCTTTCCTTTGCTTCTTTTCACCCAAAAAGGGGATTTTTCTTCGTTGAACGGCAAATATGGTTTTTTGTGGTTTCAAAGGCATTTTTCTTTAAGAGTTGGTTTTTCTTCAAAGAGTAAAGACAGAGACAAATAGTCAAAGCTGAGAGCTAAATATAAAAACCGAGATCATTATAGCACGACATCAACGATATTGTTCCAATTTTGTCTTTCTTCTCCTCCGTTTGAGCAACAGCGAACCTTCCAGATGTTCAAAATGTATTGTTTCTCCTTCTTTTCAGGGGCATCTGGTTGGTTGATTTTCTATGTTCAGATTTCAGTTTTTGAGCTGGTGAAACAACTCCTTCTTCTGTGGATCTACTCCCCTCAAATTTATATCTATTAAATGTAATTTCTGAATCATCTATAGGGGGAATAAAGTGTGGAATAAGTTGGAAATCATTGAGGATGCTCTGTGCTCCATTTGTAACAGTTTGGTAGGGAATTAATAAAGATATGTAGCTCTGATTTGTGAGATCCCTATGGTATGGATTTTAGCATTGTTATTTCCTTTGTGTTCATCTGTTAATTGTTATGTTTGCCATTCATTTCATTCATATCTCTGGTTGAATGATTTCAAGATAGATAGGTAGAATCCATTGTATAATGCTCTGCCTTGGGAAATCATTCAATACTCTATCTTTTTTGTTGTTTTAAAAGGATCCATCTCCTATGCCCTTTTCAGCTCCTCACCAGTCTTAATCATTCCATCATTATTTAAACTGAATTGTTAAAATCCCTGCCTACCTTGCCCCATGAAATACATTGTATCTCTGATTTAATTCCCCAGATTCAAACTGCCCCATCTGCTCCATACAACCCTGAAATTTATAAAAACATTTCAAATTATTATACCTAGCCTAAATCAGTTTACTCATATATTTCATTGAATATATTTTTCCCGGAAAGGGCCCTCTCCTGACCTTGTAGGGCTAGCTACAAGGCTGAGTGTGGTTTGAGGTTACCCTGATTTGCCTTCCTTCAGCCTAAGGTTCAAATTAGGTGCTAACATAACTCACAATTTGGACATGAAATTGTTTCTTGAAGGCCTAAAAAGATTTAGCCACCATTTGATATGACAAAATTTTTATAGGTGGCTAACATGTAATACCAATTATAAACACAAAATACTATAATTGCAGCAATGAACAGATCATAGATACATATACCAGAAACATAGATACTTTCACAGTTCACAACAATTAAACAGACACTTTCGCAACTTAATCATAAAGCCCAAGTTTGCATCAATCATAACAAACAGATCCAGATCGCATTAGATATCCAACAATACTTCACATATATATTAATATCAAAATCCACTCACAATTCCAAAATACTGTCTGTGCAAACAGCCAGTAGGGTCCACACATACAGTAGGAGTCCTTACCCAAACAACCTGACAACATATCTAACAATTCATGCCTAGCATCAATTTCAATTCTTTCCTACCTTAAGACTAAAAAAGGTTCATCTATTTATATCGACTTAGCCTACACTTCCAATGGTCCAAAAACCATGGTTTGTAGACTCTTGGTCTACCCTTGACCCATTAAATTTCATTCAGGGCTTTTACCCAACCAAAACTCCCTTGCGCTAGATTAAATAATATAAAAAATATACAAAATTATACAAAATTCACAGCTTTTAGGGGACCCTGTTCCAATAGTCCCCCAGCTTCGTTTGTTGTGCGGTGGCGAGGGTACATGTAGACTGTACTTGGGAAACTTTAGCATTCTTCTCGTCGATTGTCTGCTCAGTTACACTGAGCCGCTGTTGTACTTGATGGTCTCGGTGTTGAATTTCCTCAAACAAGGAGGTGTGGAGAACCTATAATGCTTCATGAGGAAACCTGGCCAGATTCAGCTGTACTTCTGCGCACGCCTGGACCTATGCTCCTAAGTTGGGTGGAATTATTTCAAGGGTTGCACCAGGCAAGAAATAGAGGCAGTTTTCCACTGTAACAAGTGCTATGCTGCTAGTGGCCAAGGGTGTTCGTACCTAAATCATACTGGTTTGCAGCGTGTTTTTCTTCAGCTGTAGAGCTCGAAGCTCGGCCTGAAGTGTGTCGACCACAGCTCACTGTTGCTCTTCTCGAGCTAACCATTTTTCCTCCGTAGCCAATGTAACCTCATCCGTGATTTTCTCGAGGTCCCCTTCAGTGAGTGTGACCGCTTTGTCATGCTTGGGTCGTTGGGAAAGATGCTTCTTTCATGGCCCCTTAGTAGGGTCGGTCATCCACTTTGTTCCTCGAGGCTTTGTTCCTAGCTTGACAATGATCTCAAAGTCGTATTTCTAGAACAACAGTAGCCATCAACAGATTCCCCCCTGTTGGAAATGTTGTCATTGATGGCAAAGGAGATGGAAAAGGAGGAGCACTTGAAACAACAACAAGGCAAAGAGAGCATGAGACATGAAGCAGAGGCAGTTTTAGAAGGGTCAGTTGATTGGAGATCTGGAGAGGCAGCAGAGGAGCTTCAGGAGCAAGGAGCAGCATCAGTCAAGGAGCATATGTATTTGATTTGAGAAACTGGTTCTGAGTGTGGGAACATATTATAGAAGGAACATTCGAGGGTCTGTGGCAAAAAGGAAACATGTATTGACAGCTGAAATTGTCTATGAAAGTATGAAAAGAGTGTTGAAAAGTTACCTCTTATGCACAGACCAATCCAGTAGAGGTCATTAAAGGAGTTATGTAAAATGATTTGTAATTTGTAAGGAGTTTGAATAGCATCCAGACTGGAGGGTAGTGGCCTTCGTATTGAATATCTAGCCAACCATGAAATTGTAATTGATTAATTTTGAGATGGATCACCTGTATATATATCTATTTATGGAGAATTTTTTATAAGTTCCATGTGTGAATTCATGTATTCTTGGTCGAATTACATGGGGAATAGTTCAATTCTGAGAGTTAGTATGGATTCTGCGTTCTTGGTTGAATTAGTAATTCTGTGCAAGGTCTATATTTCTGTGTTTAATAGCAAGTGCTCATAGTCTGTGTAGAGGAGGAATGTATCCCTCTCGCCCTTGAGAAACTGTGTGTGAAGGGTCGTGGAAATTCCCTACATACAAGAAGGAATTCGGTGTTGTTGAGTAATTGTAACAAGGATGAATGCCATTGGTTGAACCAGAAGCAATGAATATGATGGAATTAATATCACAATGACTCGACCTTGGAGTGAGCAAGAAAGGTCCGCGTGAGGGCTGTTAAATCCTGTGTGGGAGTGTATTCCCGGAACCCTTGAGCCTACGCTTCCCGTAGACAGATTGACACGCATTTATTTGTAAGAAGGTGAAGTCGGTGGTTGGAGAATCATGGTGGAGCCACAGAGTCACTTTAACTCTGTTGAAATGTTGGGAGACAGCGCAGATTAATGGAGCTGTGCTTGACGGAGCCTTGAGTGGAAGCTGAGCGGAACTCTGAAGGTGGAACTCGGAAGATGGAGCTCTGAATAATGAACAGTAAAGGCGGGTTTCTGGTTTTCATCGCACCACCTTCGTCGGGCAAGCAGTATTCAAGATTTCGGAGTGATTCCATACGCTGGACGACACGTGTCCTTGAGCGATTTTGGAAAACCACTCTCATCGCGCATTATTGTTCGTGCTTCTAAACCAAGCGATATCCATCGGATCACATGGGGCAAGGCGACGTGCTTTCAGCCGTAGGATGAGAAGGAGAGTTAAGCGTTGGGACCCGCTCCTTCACGTGAACTCGGAGAACTAAATGACTTGCACTTTGGTTGCGCGATGATCGCCAGATCATCGAATGGTGTACGGTAAAGTTTGCAGCCATTGATTGAGGAGGCACTGTTATGTGAAGTCGGAATTATATGTGTTGAATGTTGAATACTGTGGACCCCAAAACCATTACATTAACAATTGATTTTGATGCTCGCAAGGTTGGTGTTTCATATGAGTACCAACTCCAAAACTAACGTATGGTTGAAATTAATATATTCGATTTATATTTTATAAGGTCGGGGATTAAACCATGTATGGGGCAGGTCATAGTTATGAGCGACAGGTAAGCATTATATATTTAAGTGGGGAATGTAATATAGTTTGATGTTATAAAGGTTATAAAACCGTGACCATACTTATGTTGGGCGCTAAACAAAAGCCATGGTTTATTAATAGTTTTTAATGCTTGACTCGGGGAATATGCATACATGGTGATATATTTATATATTGTGTTAAAGTCGAAACCTATATGAAATGAGGTGCGTGCTGGGCATACGTTAAAGTGAATACATGGGTCTTCACATTTGGTGGGGAACATATATATATGCTGATATATATACTACGCTGGTATTTAATATAGTGGGTTTTATAAAGTTCACAAATTGGGTTTATTACAAGAGCCTGCAAGAACGAAAGAGAGAGAGATAGCAGCAGAAAAATGGTACAGGAAAAAGATGAATTGAAATTGTAATGTGAATTTCAACTATTAACTTTAAGCTCATATATGAACAGAGAACGTAAGCAAGCAGCCCGAGAACAGAGATTGATAATGAACAGACATCGCTCAGATTCATATGTCTTTGAGAATAAAACACAACAGAAGATATAACGAAACATTTACACGAAATACGATGAAGCAGTGAATAGATATGAGGGTAGTTAAGTATACAGAACAGTCACTCAACAGCCGCAGAAAAGACAAATCCAGTAAAGCCAAAATCCAGAAAATGAGCTGAGTAAAATTGAAGTGCGTAACTGAAAATGTGAATGTAAATGTTGTAATAAATTTTTTATTGTTTGTGATGCATTGGCAAGTCTCCATTAGGAAAACAAAAATCCCACTATAATATTGAAATTAATTCATATTGTTATATTTTTCTGAATGAGCGGGTAAAATAAATGAGAAGGAAGAAGGCAAAAAGTCAGGACTATTCACTTCAAATTCCCTAAGGAATATAAAGAGTCACGTGATGAACTCTATATATAATATCACATTGATATGCACAAAGAGGTGAGAGAGTGAGTGAAGAGAATGCAGAAATGAATCAGTGAGCGGAAAGGAGGAGGCCCGAGAAGAAGAAGGAGGAGGTGATAGTGAATGCGAGAAGATGCGAAGAGAAATGATATAAAATGAGATGAATGCGATGCACAACAGTTAATATGGTACAGAACAGAGCTGATATCCAAGGTAAATCAGCAAGTGTTTTCCTTTTGAAAGAGTAAGGAAGTTGGAGCTTCCCTATCAAGTTGTAGCTTGATAGATGTAAGTTGTAGCTGACTAAGGTTGGAGCCTCCTGTAGGTTGGTGCCTGCAGAAAATTGATGGGAGTTGGTGCTTCCACATCAAGTTGTAGCTTGATTAAACGTCAATTGTAGCTGACTGAGGTTGGAGCCTCCTGTAGGTTGGTGCCTGTAGAAAATTTATGGGAGTTGGAGCTTCCTTGCAAGTTGTAGCTTGCAGAATTGAGGTAGGAGTCTCCTATAGGTTGGTGCCTACATAAAATCAGTGTTGAGGGGGAGTTGGTACTTTCCTTTTCATCACAACAATAATAAGATGTGGTTTTCTCCCTTTATGGGTTTCCACTTATATGTGGTGTCTCTGTTCATGATGTGTATGTGTTGATATGGTTTATCTTATCTGCTTAATACTTGATGCTCTCATATTAGGTCTGTTGTTACATTATATTAATACTTGCTGCTCACATTCTAAGATTACTCACATATTAAGTTGAACATGAAATGAAGCTGTAAATAAGTTTTAATGAAAAGTTTTAAAAGTCCATGAATGTGTTAAACTGATTCACCCCCCCCCTCTCAATTTAACTAAAGGTTCAACAATTGGTATTAGAGCAGGTTCCTTTGGTGCAAGCCTAATAGCTTGAAGGAGATTTGGTTAAGTCATGGACTATCAAAATGTACCTGTGTTAAATGCAAAAATATTTCCTAAATGGAGAGATAAGGTTAAAACAGGATTATTGGCTTATGAACCTGAGGTATGTAAGCTTGTGTGTGATGGTTACTGCACAGACTCTCCCACAGTGCAAGAACAACATAGGAATGCCAAGCCAAAATGTGTGATATTCAACAGCCTTCATAACAAGGATCTTGAGTTAATAATGGATTTAACTTCTGCAAAAGAGATGTGGGAAAGACTGCATTTCATGCACGGAGTAGACACAGAGGATTGCATTGTCAAGAAGGAGAAGAAAATTAAGAAGAATAAAAATTCATGTCAAAAATAAAATGTTCAATCAAATGAAGTACCTGCTAGTGTGAATGGTAGTAAGAACCATGAAGAAATTACAACCGAAGAAAAACGAAAACTTGGCATTGCTCTGACTGAAATAGAAAGATTCAAGAAGGAAAACAAATACCTTAAGACAGTGGTACAAATATGTGATGAGAGAGAATATGAAGATAGGAAAGAAATTATTGGTCTGAAGACACAGCTTGAAGGGGCAAAGAAAGTAGAAGACACTCTGCTGCAACAAATGAGAGAGAAAAGTCAGGAATGTGAAATATTGGAAGAAGAAGTAGTGAGCCTAAGAAAGAACTTAGAAAAATTCCAAAGAGAACTATTAATGAATACACCTCTAATGAAAAGCTCTGGACAGTTGGATCAAATTCTCAATGCTCAAATGTCACCTCACATAAAGGCTGGGATAGGATATGAAGGGGAAACCAGCAAGTCCAAGATTGAAGATAAAAGGAATATCATCTTTGTAAAAGCTGTAAAGGATAATGAAGCAGCTCAAAAAATTCCTACAGAAGCAGAAACCAGCAAGAACATGAGTTGCAGAGAAACAAATAGAATCAAGCAGCAACATGGAAAGACAGAGAATGAGGGGATGAAACAGTCAACTGAAAAATGCCCATACACTTATGAGGGTGAATTGAATAAATTTGGAAGAAGTCAAAGAAGGTTCTTTCCTCCTATGGGAAATACCACTTGTTTTTCCTGCCACAAACAAGGACATAATGCAACATATTGTAAGACAAAGCCAATCTAGTCCAACCAGCAAAGGATGCAGCAAAAGCAAATAATCCCTCAAGCAAGAAAATGGAAAGGAAAATCTTTCACCAGGTACACAAATAATTTCCATGGCTATTGTTATGCATGCAATAATTTTGGACATAAATCTGTTGAATGTAAAATGTATTCAAAAGGGGGAAAAAAGTATTGTACATCAGCTCAAACATACCTTGGTAAAATAAGATGTTATGTATGCCTCAAGCTTGGTCACAAAGAAAAGGACTGTAATTTTCCATATACACTAAAGAACTCTAGACATAGAATGGAATCTAATCAAATCAAACAAAGCTATGAATCAAAAAGAAATACAAACATTATGAAGAACCCCAATAAATTATGGAAGGAAAAGAGAAAGGGGGAGCCTGTTACATCAATAAAATAATAAATCCATCATAGTCTCAGGGGAGCTGCTCTAGGAAGCAAAGCAAAAATCAATCCAATAATATATATGAAGCAACATCCCATGGGGAGAGCAGTTCATAAATAGACCCCATGAAATCAGTCTGAGAAGAGATCCATGTAATAAGAACAACTATGAGATCAAGAAGATTATTTAAAGTATTAAATAGCTGACAGATTGATAGAAGGAGAAAAAGAAGCAAGCAACCATGATGATAGAGGAAACATCAGTAATGAACATGTAAGCTAAGAAGATATCATCACATTAAAGGATGATCACAGAATGCATCATACTGCTAGAATTAACAATGAACCCCATTAAGAATGTTGAGTAAGAAAGGCACCTATCATCAGTTCATTACATGTCTCATCTACAAAAAGTTCACTTGGAGGAATGCAGTTAAGTGAGTAATAAATCTTTGAGTAATCATCCCATGAAGATACATAGAAAAGAAATTGAATGTTAGAACAATTGAATTGAATATAAAGCAGCAATGATTCTAGAGTAGTCCTGGAAAGGAAGATGCAATGGCTTTCCCTGGAAGAGTATGTCAGAATAAGTAGCAAGTTAATGATCTTGATGGTTGTTGGTGTGAACAATGAAAAGATCAATAGTAGAAACTATGAGTTCATGTGCAAACTAAAGTGAAATCTTTGGATATTTTTTTAAAGTAATATCAATTGGTACTTGGTACCAGCAGCATGCCTATCGAAAAAATATCAAGTGTTATCAGTGGAGCAGCAACATGGTACAGGTCCTCAGGATCAAAGGATTATGGAAAAAGTACATCAAGGTAGTATTCCCAGTGTTATCTGGATTCTGCATTCAGCCTGAAAAGATCAGTAGCAAAGCTAAATGATCAGCATTTTGTTTACTCTTGAAACATGATATTGAGCATTGAAACAATTCTTTTTTGGATGCCTTCCTGAAGTCAGTACATATACATATCGGGCCTCTTCTCTTAAGTTCATTCATAACACTACGTGAAGTCTGTTTGCTGAATTTTCAATTAAACATATTCAATATGCTTCTGGGGAAGATCATCCTGATAGAATAGTCAAAGTATCTGAAGCATGAAGGACTAGTTTTGATTACCATTTGAAGCTCAAAATTTTTTTTTTTATTCATCTAAATCCTTCTTCAGCACAAGGGATTTGCTGGTGATTCACCTTTAAAGAGAGATTGATCATTGACATACATACCTCCTCATGTCATAAATAAAACTGCATGATTGATAAGTGAGACTGACCAATACATTGAAGGGTTTGTTTTGAAAGTACAGTGTTCAAGGAGTGAAAGTCATTTGGTCTCTTATATTGAAAGATATTGCCTATTCTCACAATAAGCTGTAAGCTCTGGTGTGATTCATTTGTTCACATCAACAACGAGAACCTCTCAATCTTTAAAAGTAATATCCTTGTCAGCATCCTAGTTCATATCATCACCAACAGGCAGGAAAGGTGTACCACAACAATAAAAGATATATTGGCATCATTATCATAATTGAATAGGTTTGGTACTAAAGATGAGCATTGTAGGAGAAGACATATTCCATCTACAATATTCCTCAACAGAAATATATTAGCTCACTACATCAGACAGAGACAGAAGTATTTTTAAAGCCTTCTCAACATTTTAGTTTTTGATCCAATCAGACATATCTGATTAGATAAAGCTGGTACAATGTGTTCTATGAAGTGTCATTATCTTCACTTTTAGCTCTATACAAGTGAAAGAAGTCTATGCATTTGAATTGTATCAATTTATAGTGTATATTCAAGCTCAATAATCGTCAAAGTGTTCTCTCAACAAGTCTTTTACATCAGTCTGGAGAAGCATGGTAAAAAGTCAGCGGAAGAGGGCCTAAACATAACTCAGAGAGAGGAAATGCAGAAAGAAAACTAGGAAATGAGCAACCCTTTGTCATTGATGTCATAGGGGGAGGAAAAGCGCAAAAGGAGCCTTTGCATGTTTTAGAAGGGTCAGTTGATTGGAGATCTGGAGAGGCAACAGAGGAGCTTCAGGAGCAAGGAGAAGCATCAGTCAAGGAGCAGAGGTATTTGATTTGAGAAACTGGTTTTGAGTGTGGGAACATATTATAGAAGGAACATTCGAGGTTCTGTGGCAAAAATGAAACATGTATTAACAGCTGAAATTGTCTATGAAAGTATGAAAAGAGTGTTGAAAAGCTACCTCTTATGCACAGACCATACCAGTAGAGGTCATTAAAGGAGTTATGTAAAATTATTTGTAATTTGTAAGGAGTTTGAATAGCATCCAAACTGGAGGGTAGTGGCCTTCGTATTGAATATCTAGCCAACCATGAAATTGTAAGTGATTACTTTTGAGATGGATCACCTGTATATATATATATATATATATCTGTTTATGGAGAATTTTTTATAAGTTCCATGTGTGACTTCATGTATTATTGGTCGAATTACATGGGGAATAGTTGAATTCTGAGAGTTAGTATGGATTCTGTGTTCTTGGTTGAATTAGTAATTCTATGCAAGGTCTATATTTCTGTGTTTAATAGCAAGTTCTCGTAGTCTATGTAGAGGAGGACTGTAAAATATCCCTCTCACCTTTGAGAAACTGTGTGTGAAGGGTCGTGGAAATGCCCTGCATACAAGAAGGAATTCGATGTTGTTGAGTAATTGTAACAAGGATGAATGCCAGTGGTTCAACCAGAAGCAATTGAATATGTTGGAATTAATATCACAATGACTCGACCTTGGAGTATGCAAGAAAGGTCCACGTGAGGGCTATTAAATCCTGTGTGGGAGTGTATTCCCAGAACCCTTGAGCCTGTGCTTCCCGTAGACAGATTGACACGCATTTATTTTGTAAGAAGGTGAATTCAGTGGTTGGAGAATCGTGGTGGAGCCACAGAGTCACTTTAACTCTGTCGAAATGTTGGGAGACGGCGCAAATTAATGGAGTTGTGCTTAACGGAGCCTTGAGCGAAAGCTAAGCATAACTCTGAAGGTGGAACTCAGAAGACAGAGCTCTGACTAATGAACAATAAAGGCGAGTTTCCGGTTTTCATCACACTGCCTTCGTCGGGCAAGCGGTATTCAAGATTTCGGAGCGATTCCATATGCTGGACGACACATGTCCCTGAGCGATTTTGGAAAACCACTCTCATCGTGCATTATTGTTCGTGCATCTAAACCAAGCGATATCCGTTGGATCACACGGGGAAAGGTGACATGTTTTCAGCCGTAGAATGAGAAGGAGAGTTAAGCGTTGGGACTCGCTCCTTCACGTGAACTCGAAGAACTAAATGACTTGCACTTTTGTTGCGCAATGATCGTCAGATCATCGAATGGTGTACGGTAAAGTTTGCAGCCATTGATTGAGGAGGCACTATTATGTGAAGTCAGAATTATATGTGTTGAATGTTGAGTACTGTGGACCCAAAAACCATTACATTAACAATTGAGTTTGATGCTCGCAAGGTTGGTGTTTCATATGAGTACCAACTCCAAAACTAACGTATGGTTGAAATTAATATATTCGATTTATATTTTATAAGGTCGGGGATTAAACCATGTATGGGGCAGGTCATAGTTATGAGCGAGAGGTAAGCATTATATATTTAAGTGGGGAATTTAATACAGTCTGATATTATAAAGGTTATAAAACCGTGACCATGCTTATGTTGGGCGCTAAATAAAAGCCATGGTTTTTTTAATAGTTCTAATGATTGACTCGGGGAATATGCATACATGGTGATATATTTATATATTATGCTAAAGTCGAAACCAATATTAAAAAAGGTGCGTGCTGGGCATACGTTAAAGTGAATACATGGGTCTTCACATTTGGCTGAGGAACATATATATATGCTAATATATACTACGCTGGTATTTAATATAGTGGGCTTTGTAAAGTTCACAGATTGGGTTTACTACAAGAGCCTGCAAGAACGAAAGAGAGAGAGCCAATGGCAGAAAAATGGTACAGGGAAAAAGATGAATTGAAATTGTAATACAAGTTTCAACCATTAAGTTTAAGCTCATATATGTACAGAGAATGCAAGTAGGTAGCCCGAGAACAGAGATGGTAATGTACAGACATCGCCCAGATTCATATGTATTTGAGAATAAAACTTGAAAAGCAGTTATATATGTAGCTGGTGCACACAAGTACAGTGAACAGATGAATAGAAATAGAGGTGAACCAAAGTATACAGAACAGTCACTCAACAACAGTAGAAAAGACAAATCCAGTAAAGCCAAAATCCAGAAAAGGAGCTGAGTGAAATTGAAGTGTGTAACTAAAAGTGTGAATGTAAATGTTGTAATTAATTTTTTATTGTTTGTGATGCATTGGCAAGTCTCCAGTAGGAAAAAAAAACTCCCACTGTAATATTGAAATTAATGCATATTGTTATATTTTTCTGAATGAGCGGGTAAAAGAAATGAGAAGACAGAAGGCAAAAAGTCAGGACTATTCACTTCAAATTCCCTGAGGAATGTAAAGAGTCATGTGATGAAATCTATATATAATATCAACTTGATATGCACACAGGAGTTAGAGGTTGAAGAGAGTGAGTGAAGAGAATATAGAAATGAAGCAGTGAGGCAGAGAAGAAGGAGGAGCTGAGAAGAGAAGAAGGAGGAGCTGATAGTGAATCTGAGAAGATGCAGAAATGATATAAGGCAGATATGAAGACTGATGCACAACAGTGAATATGGTACAGAACAGAGATGATATCCAAGGTAAATCAGCAAGTGTTTTCCTTTTGAAAAAGTAAGGAAGTTGGAGCTTCCCTATCAAGTTGTAGCTTGATAGATGTCAGTTGTAGCTGACTAAGGTTGGAGCCTCCTGTAGGTTGGTGCCTACAGAAAATTGATGGGAGTTGGTGCTTCCACATCAAGTTGTAGCTTGATGAAATGTCAGTTGTAGCTGATTGAGGTTGGAGCCTCCTGTAGGTTGGTGCCTGCAGAAAATTGATGGGAGTTGGAGCTTCCTTGCAAGTTGTAGCTTGCAAAATTGAGGTAGGAGCCTCCTGTAGGTTGGTGCATACAGAAAATCAGTGTTGAGAGGGAGTTGGAGCTTGCGTTTGTATCACAACAATAATAAGATGTGGTTTTATCCCTTTATGGGTTTCCACTTATATCTGGTGTCTCTATGCATGATGTGTATGTGTTGATATGGTTTATCTCATCTACTTAATACTTGCTGCTCTCATATTAAGTTTGTTGTTACATTATATTAATACTTGCTACTCACATTCTAAGATTACTCACATATTAAGTTGAACATGAAATGAAGGTGTAAATAAGTTTTAATGAAAAGTTTTAAAATTCCATGAATGTGTTAAATCGATTTCCACTCTCTCTCCCCCACGCTTTAACTAAAGGTTCAACACCCCCCCCCCCCCCAACATAGGCTTATTCACCAGGTACTTCAAAGCTGAATGGTCTGTAAACATCTTGAAGTGTCATCCTAACATATAGTGCCGATACTTCTGTAATGTATAGACCATGGCCAATCCCTCCTGCTCCATGCTGGAATAGCTGCACTCTGCACCAAAGAGTTTTCGACTAGAAAATGCAACCGGGTGATCAATATCTCCGTCTCCAGGCTGCGTCAGGACCGCTCCCAGGGAGATTCCTGATGCATTGACATGAACATGGTAGACCTTTGCCCAGTTGGGGAAAATGAGGATAGGCGCAAAGACCATCTTCTCCTTGAGTAGCTCGAAGCTCTTTTGACACTCGTCAACCCAAAAAAATGAAACATCCTTCTTAAGAAGCTTTTCCATAGGTGCAGTGATCATCACGTACCCCTGAATGAACTTTCTGTAGTAGCTTGTGTGTCCGAGGGTCTAACACAGTTGTTTCTCAGTTGTAGGGACTTCCATATTTATGATAACTGCAAATTTCACAGGGTCAACCATCAACCCTTGTCGGAAAACTATATGTCTGAGCAAGATTATGAAAGGTACGCAGAAGATGCACTTCTTGATATTTAGGGAAATCTGGTGCTTCCTACAGGCATCTAGCATCATGCGCAAGTTTGACACATGAATTTTTACTAAGCCGAAGACAGTCCAATCATCGAAGTAAACCTCTTGAAATTTGTGGATGAACCCTTTGAACACTACTAATACTACTCGCGAGAAGATGGAAGGGGCATTCTTGAGTCCAAACGACATGATCGTATACTAGAAGGATTCCATTTAGTGGAAAACGTAGTTTTGCTATGATCTTTAGGTGCAATTATGATTTTATGGTATCTTGATAACCCGTCAATGAATGAGTACGCTTCTTGGCCGCCTACACTATCCAGGATTTGATTTGAGAACGGCATTGTAAGAGGATCATGTACACAAACATCATTCAATTTGCAAAATTCCACACAGATTCGGATTCCCCCCTTCGTCTTCTTCTCCTGAACCACCATTGGACTTACCCAATTTGACTGTTCGACCGGTTCGATGATACCTACGATGAGAATTTTGTCGATTTCTTCCTGAAATTTCTGCTTATACTTAGGATTTAGCCGATAAGGGCACTGCTTTACAGGGCGCGCATCCAGTTTCAGCGTGATACGTATAACCCCCAAGTCCCCCATGATCCCCTTAAGTTCCGAAAACGTCATCGAGAATAAGTCTTGATATTCTGTGAGTAATTCCGCAACCTTGCCTACTGTCTCATCATCACAGTAATCCCCAATTTTAGCCAACTTGGGTTGTTCTTCCATGCCAATGTTAAATTCTCGCAGCTTTAGAGGCTTTGTAACATCCACAGTGTGTAGTGGAGGACCCGCAACCTTGCACTTCCCCTCTGACTCCAGGATAGAGACATTGTGCGCATCCTCATCACAATCTTTTGTAGTTATATTGTGGCAGTTGAAAATATCTTGCATCTGTGTTTCCCATGTTGGTACCCCAAAGGCTGCGTAGGGGTTGGATTCACCAAACACCAAGGTATCCATATCCTGCAGAGCTTCGTCAAGTGCCTTCGAGCCCCCTATGAACCCAAATGTTCCCATAAATTCATCCTTTAAAGTTTCCCAGTGGTAGGTGTGCTGATGTAGCTCCGCATATAAGTACCATGTGGTGGGAATTGGTCTTAGGGCATGAATAAACAAGTGAACCCATTCTTATGTAGTCCGGTCACACCATTTTCCCATCCAAGCGAACAGATTCTCACGTGGGTCGCCAGGGCCAAGGAAATTTTTTACGCACAAGTGGGTTGGAGGTTTGAATCGTAAGATCATCATATCCCGACACTCTTCCAAATCCTGGAACACCCCCTTATGCATATCCCACCACCTCGCAGGCGTTGCGCGCATAGCTAAATTAAGGGCCCACAACCTTCTCTGTCTTGGAACCTTATCTTCAAATGCTCATTGTTAATGCCTAAATCTACCTCAGGCTGAGAAAGACAAAATCTAGCGTAACATCAAACCACGCTTAACCTGGTAGTTAGCCCTACCAGATCAGGAGAGGGCTCTCTCCTTGTCAATCTCAGCAAAAATAATCAATGAGGCTTGAGATGACTTGATGTGAAAACTGATTTTAGGCTAGGTATGTGTGAAAATGAGTTTGATTGATTTTAAGGGTGTTTTGTTGGCTCGAATGGAAAGGCAGATTTTGGGTCTGGGGAATGAGGCTCAGTTTTGCAGAGATCTCAATGGGGCAAGGTAGGAAATTGATTTGACATTTCCAATTGAAATAAATGGAAAGTTTTAGACAGGTGAGGAGTTGAAGAGGGCAAGAAACCTTCAGGGATCCTCTTCAAACAGCTGAAAACATAAATAACTAAACAAACCCTAGGTAAAGCACTGCAATTTCAATGGATTCTACTTTTATCCTTGTTTGTTTTATTTAAGAATAAATAAAAGAGAAAATGGCATACATTAAACACCAGTAAACTTAAATTTACAGAGAGAAACACACTATCAAAGCAATATGCCACATGAATCCCATAGAGTGCTGCAAACCCTGGTCTATTCCTTTGCCAAACTGCAGAGATGAATGTACAATGATGCTCAAAGCATTCCCCAAAGTCCAACCATGCTAATGACTGAAAAAACATAAGATATAGGAAAAAAACAACACATCCTAGCTTCTAGAGGTCGAGCTCATGAGTTTAGGAGCTGCTCCAACAAAATCTAAACTGAGAACTAGAAAGTAGGCAGTGGAACAACTTGCCTCTAAAAATTAGGAAACTGATTCATTCAGTTGCAAATTACCTTTTGATGGATGAATCTACCTCTATGAGTGAAAATTTAGAAAAATTACATCAAAATAAATCATGTTACATTAAATTACATCATGATTTTGAAAACTAGAAGGAAAAAAGTCAAACTGTGAAAAAACTAGGCGAAAAACAGAGTTTTTGACCAAAAATGAGCAAAATTCCTCCAATGAGCCGCGCCTGATTTCCCTATGCGTAGCGCCTGTTTGCAGCTGATTTTGGAGGCCTTCCTAGTGTCCAAATTTTTTCCAAGTGGTCTTGTTGGAAAGGTCTTCCTGTCTACTTTCTAGCACAAGTGGAATTTTTGAATTTGGCCTCCATTTTCCCCTCCAAAACTGAGTTCTCCCAAGACTGCTTCCTGTGTGTCAAAAAAGGGGCAGAAAGGTCATTTTTGAGGTGTTTTTGACCCTTTTGGAAGCCCAAAACCTGTCAAAATTTCTTGGCCATTGGTATGCATGCATATTTTTCCATGAAAAATCCAAAAATTCTTAGTTTTCATCAAAAGGAGGTCTCCATCAAAAGCGAGCGGCAAGTGGCGTGATGCATAGAGCAGAAAAGTCTGTTTTTAAGGCCAAAAATTCAAAATTTACAAAAAGTGTCCCAAATTTTTTGAAATTTGGGCTGAGTGTTCTTCATCAAGTGCTATGTTGGGTCAAGGAAGCCTTAGCCAATATCTGAATTTTATAATGCTCTTTTCGCCTCCTCGATGCCTTCTTCAACTTGGCCTTCAAAATTTTGATTCTTGCTTTGCACACATGGTTTCTTGCCCAGTAATGATTAGCCATATGCCTCAACATGTTTTTCTATTTTTTGGCCTTCTCCAACAACTTTTCAAAATTCATATTTTCCCTTTCAAGCCAAGTTTCACGATCGGCTTCAATTTCTTTCTCAAGTGATGTCAACTTGGTTTTGCTCCTTTTGGCGGCTTGTCGGTTCTCTCGTATGTTTTGCAGCTCCATAATGGTTTGCTGATCCGCTAGCTACTTGTTTCTTTGCTCAAGGTATTTGATTATCCACTTGGCTCTTTGTAGGTTAAGGGACAAAGCATTAATTTCTGCCCGTTGCTCCCGAATGATCTCTTTAAGCTTTGAGCTTGGTGAGCCCAAATCAATGTCATCATCCTGAATAAGAATGAAATCTGTCTCTTGCCCTCCTGAAGGCCCCTCATCATGTAATGGCCTCTTGCTCTTGTCCTGTACCTTCTCTTATGATGGAGGAAATGAGACCCCTTCCACCTCGGGTGGAGGTAATACTCGCTTGGCTGCTGCAAACAACCTTCTAGTGCCCTTTTGATAGGTGACAAACACCGACACAGTAGCGGTCTGTGTCTCATGACCCTCCTGCTGATGTGAAGGTCCACCTATCTCATGAAAAGCTTCTGGAGGTACCTGAGGAGCTGTGAAGAACTCATGAGAAATGAAATCCTCCCATGAGATGTCTTGCAAACCAAGCTGATGCATGACCACAATTTTGATGAGTGAAAAACGATATATACAGTTATACTTCTGTTGAGGAGTTTTCTTTTGCACTAAGGTGGTCATCTTCTCAATATTTTGGCATATGAAGTAGGGGAGATTCATCATTCTCACCCTGGTAAAGTGCATCAACAATCTGATGTGATAATCATATAGGTGAGAAAACCGGCCCTCACAGCTGAAATATTTAATTATGAGTTTCATCAAAGGAGCATATGAGTTTTTCAGGTATCGAAAGGGAAAAACTCTGCTGAGTTTTCTCAAATAACCAGGCTTGATGTATGGCTCATAGTGTTCCCTGTCAATTTACTGCCTTTTATTCCACTGCTCTCCGACATTTGGAATGCCGGTTGCTAGAGATATAGAATCCGGTGTCAAGGTGAATGTCACACCTGCAAGAGTGACTTGGCCATTATGTAGATGAAGCACAAACAACCTGGCCAACTCATGATGGTACTGGACTCTAGCAACCATCTCACAGAACTGATAACAAGACTGCTATTGAAAACATGTGATAGCAAGAGGGCAGGCTTGCAGCTCAGCAAGTGAAGTAGGTTCCTCCCTTACATGTTTACCACCCTTGTGAGATCTCCTTGGTGCATGCATTTCGGTTGGAGAGTCACTGTGTGTTTCTTCATCTCGGTCATAGGAGGAATCTGACTCCATGTTTGCTACAGTTTGTGTTGTCTTAGATGAGTATGAAGAGATTTAGGTGTCTTTGATATTTTGCTGCCAAGTGTATGAAAATGTATGAAGGACTATGAAGGGAGAGGGCAAGAGGGATTTCGGGAATTTTGCTGACTGGAATTTGGGGAATTGAAGGGTTTTAGGGAAAATTTTTAGGCTTTTGGGATAGCAATTGGGGTTTGGGAATTTTATAGCTAGGGTTTGGGATAATGGGAATTGGGGATAGGGGTGAATGAATTTAGGGATATGGGGGATAGTAAAATGGGTTAATGAAACTAGAAAAGAAGCGAGGGAATAAAAAGGTGAGGGAGTGATGGCCACAAAAAATCAATTTACAAACCCTAAGCAATCATGTCTTGAGAAAAAATTGCAAAGAAGTAGGGTTTGAGATTTTTTTTTATTAAATCATCATAAAAATCTTAAGACACACTTTCATTGGTATTTGAAGATTTTTTGACTTACTTTGGACCGGAGGAAACCAAGAAAATTGAAGATTTGGATGAATTTGTGTTGAAAATGGCTTGCAGCTCTATGCGTCGTGCCACAAACCCAATGCACCATGCCACTTGTATGCATCGCGCCAGTGTATTTTTGACACTATGGAGGCTGACCCAATGCCCCGTGCCACTTGTATGCGCTGCGCCCACAAACTTGCACAATTTTGCTGCAATTTTGCTCCCTTTTTTCAACACGGCCTTCTATTACTCAATATTTCTTCTTTGAATGCAAATGAGCTCTTTGAATCATGAAAAATGACTTATATACAAAAGAATTTAATTTTCACTTCATAAAACCCACTTTTGTAATGTTTACATTTGACACTTTATTTTCAAATTCTGTTTTAGGAATTTTGCTTCATTTTGCCTCTGATTAACTGAATAACTTGATTTTTATTTGCCTTGCAGGGGATGGAGTTGCTAAAGCTTGAAAAGGTGACTAGGGTTGCCATTGAAGTTATTTACAAATGAGAGAACTTGAAATTACATCAAATTTATACATAAAAAGATAAAATACTCTGTTTTTATTTCTGAGCATACGATTATGAAATTTGTTGGTACTGGAACTTTATTCAACCCCCTCATGTGCCTGCTGACCATTATTGGACATTTTGAAGACCTTTTTGATGAAACCCTAGACCTAATGAAACTGATACCCTAGAAATGACTCTTACAAATTTAAAGACAAAAAGTGACTGCAGATGATCTTGATGAATGGAAATGGGCCAGCAAGTAAAGAACATGAGGGAAAATGTATAAAAATCCACTACCGTCAGATGATCCATGCTCCTAATGGAATGCAACTGACTGAGCGAGACACCTAATATGCAATGCAACAAGAGAATTTGATCACTGACGGAGGGATGAAGATACCGACACTAACACTCACAAAAATTCCTTAATGCTACCAGTTCTGTCAAAGTAGGGTAGGTCTCTCACCTCAGAGGAAATGCATCTGAAGTCCTTGGTGATATTAAGACAGTGCAGTGTAGACACATCATGTAACCGATTCTACCAATTTTCCATTTCTCCGTCAGAATCAGAGAAACATTCACTATCCTTTTCCCAGCAGAGTACACCATCGGCTGTGGGATTGATCCAATATTCGTCCCGCACCGTTAAATTATAAATATGATCCACATCTTATTCCTCACATATTCGCTCTGTATACTGTTCTCCTTCTACAGGGTCTAATGGTACTATCACCCGTGTACCTTCATTTTCAAATACCATGCTCCTTTTTTTCAAATTGATGATACCTCCCATACCTATGGCCCAGTCTAATCCTAGGAGCATAGGATATGGGTCTGCATATTCTACAATTTGAATGACCTCAAAGTCAGCCCAGACCCTAACTCCTGTGATATCTACCACAATCTCCAATAATATTCCCAATAGTATGATCTTCTACTGATTGGCCATGCACAACTGGATGGTGGACCATTCCATCTTGGGTTCTCCCATTCGCTTCCAGGTTTTCTTAGGTAGTACGTTTGCATATAAGCCTAAGTCTAGAATAACTTGATCCATCTCGTAATCACCAATTTGCGTGGTTAACCACATTTCCCTACCAGTGTGCTTCTTATGCTTGTACAGTTTGTGCACGTCCTTAACTTCCATGGGTGGGGTTGTTATTTCCGCACAGCTATCTATCAAAGCTTGGAGGTTTTCTACAGCCCTTTGGTTGCGTAGTAGCTTCATACATGCCTTCAAAAATGGTCTAACCTCATCATCGGCTCTGAGGTTCACGGGGGCCTGAGGAGTAGATGTCTCAGCCTTAGCAAAGTCTTGGCGAGCTGCGACAAAGGTTTCCTTTTCCTTCTATAAGTCAAAACTTTCTTGTTTGACAGTTGCTTTTAGGATACAAGGCTCCACCTCAGCTTTCTCCGCAGCTCCCCGGTGGCCATGCTGCTACGCGTTATGACATTAACGCTTGGTTCTTCATATCGATGTTTCGCCTTAACCCGTTGTACATTCTTCATAGGTGTCTGCTGCTTTTCCCGCATCTTGGGTATCAGAATCGGGTAGTCTTCGATCACATGGTCCAGCTGTCTACAGTATCTACAGGGTTTGTGCAGTCCCGTGCAAAGTGGCCTATCTCTCCGCAGCTATAGAATATCAGTTGTCCTCGTCCCCTACCTGCGCTTCCACCTCGACCCCCTCCCATGCCCCTAGCTGGGGAGCCACCAATTCCTGAGGGGGATCTTGGTGAGGAAGGATCTGAGTGTACCCTATATAGGTTTCCTTAGTATATCATTAGATCATATGTCCGACAGTTCTTCTCATCATGTCCTACAGATCTGCAAAACCCGCACCATTGTTTCTTCACTTCCGGGACATATGCGACAAGGCGGGGACAGTGGTTGGTATCATGTAGCCCATCAACGTGAAAATCATCGCACTACAACACCGGCCCACTTGGTCCCACAGCTTCCCTAGGATGCAATGGGCTGGGTCCCCTGGCCTACATATAGTCTGCTAGCAGCGGATAGTTATCCTTGGGGTGTCCATTCACCCTGCATTGTATGCACCATCTTTCTGGACTAGCTTCCTTCCCTTGTTCCTTTTACATATTTTGAATCTCCATGTGCATCTCCCCCAGCTGCTCTTGGATTTGCTGTACTCCCAACTGGGTATCATCCCTTGGTGCAAATTTCAACTTCATAGCAATTTCCAAGGCTTTTTCCTATGATTCAATGGCTTGGTGACCCATAGGTATGCGTAGGTGAGGTATTAACATAGAAATGAACCATTCCTTGTACTTTCTGTCATCATTCAGAAATTCCCCTTCTCTGATTACCTTCTTCAACCGTTGATTAGCTTCCCACACAGACTCAGAGGGTCCTTGATTGAAATCTTTTAGATCATTTACTATCTGAGAGTAGGAATTAGCCTTCTTGAACTTTTGTTTTAAGGCATTCTTAATCTCTTCAATGGTCGCATTCGCATGCTGAGCTATTTATCCCATATACCAGTCCAAGGCTCTTCCTTCAAAGGCAAGGGATAGCTATGCCCTTTTCACAACATCGTTGGCCATGTTCTGCATAGTTCATACCAATCCCACGAAAAACCAGAACCGATCCATGTATTCATCCCATACGCCCTTGAAGGTAGGTAGCTTCATGTGTGAGGCCATCTCGTCTTCTGGTGGTGGAGGTGGAGGTACATGTGAGTTCTTACCCCTGTGCTGGCTCGACGACAGTGTAGTTGGAGGGTTTTGCGCAGCCAAATCCCTGACCGGACTATAGATAGATCTATCTCCTTCTTGGTTAGTTATGTAGTACTTACCACTGCGCGTTGTACCTTTGCTCTGATCGGAGCTCATTCACTCTGTGTGACTACACAAAATGCTATTTTCGCACAATAAGAACTTAATCCGTAATAAAAGATTTTTCAGAAACTTACCCTGGAAACCCTTGAAGAACCTTCGTTCTGCCTCCGAATAGGACACAAACTAGTCAATTGCAACTTTCGTCATAAATCCTCCCAGCACACTATCTACCTAGTGATCTACCATGCACGTGATGGTATTATCATCTTTTTCTAACTGCTAGATCAAATCTGGAGTTCACTGTGTGATCCGCTCGTCCTTCCAACACGTCTGGAAATCTACTAGCCTTGCCAGCCACTCCTAGAGCTCGGTTGCGAATGTCACGAAGAAAATTTCGTAGATTTCCGTGAAAATGTACTTATTCTTCCAATTCTCTGCGATCAATTTTTCACTGCAATTCTCTTTTACTGCGAATTCCTAAACTTGCTTTTCGAACCACTCATTGATCTCTTTCTTCTCAGGTCTCCAATGTGTTCTTGGAATTACCCAATCTCTCTCTCAAAATTCTCCCGGTCCCAGCAACGAAACCATTTTTTGGCTCAAGGGGTCCTGAACCAGGTTCAGAGGTTAAGGTTTGCTAACAAACCCCTATACTACTGGCCCTTTCGGCAGTGACTTGCTTGCTCAGGACAAAGTCTCACCTGAAGTAGTATGGGAGGGTGCTGAAACCAGGCTTCCACACCCTAAGAGAGAGAGTAGGTAAGTCAGGAAGGTCTGAGCTCCCAGCATATCGAGTTCACACTAAACTGATCTATTCATAGGCTTATTGACAATATAATCCATAGTATTACAGAGCTATTATCATGCACAGATCTAGTAAATACCTCCGCATCCACATGTTTAATACCAATTATAATCACAAAATACTATAATTGCAGTAATTAATAGATCATACATACATATACCAGAAACATAGATACTTTCACATTTCACAGCAATTAAACATACATTTTTGCAACTTAATCATATAACCCAGGTTCACATCAATCATAGAAAAACAGATCCAGATCACATCAGATATCCAACAGTACTTCACATATATATTAATATAAAAATCCACTTACACTCCCAAAATACCGCCTGCGCACACAGTAGGACTGAGCATCTCCGCGCACACAACCAGTAGTAGTCCTTACCCAAAAAACTCGACAATGGATCTAACAATTTGTGCTTAGCATCAATCTCAATTCTTTCCTACCTTAAGACTAAAAAAGGTTCATCTATTTCTATCAACTTAGCCTATGCTTCCAATGGTCTGCAAACCATGGTTTGCGGACTCTTGGTCTACCCTTGACCCATTACATTGCATTCGGGGCTTTGACACACCCCAAAACCCCTGCGCTAGACTAAATAATATCAAAAATATACAAAATTATACAAAATTCACAGCTTTTAGGGGACCCTGTTCCAACAGGTAACAAAGTTTGGCTACATTTACTGAAGGAGCACCTTGCTGGGCCCCACTGTAAGCTTAGGCCGCTCTAATATGGGTCGTACATGTTAGCCACCTATAAAATTTTGTCAAAGAAAACAGGTGGCTAAATATGTCTTGAGCCTTCAAGAGAAACATTTCCTTTGTAAATCTATCATTCTTGAAGCCTTCATGTGTCTTCTATCCTTCAAGGAATCTTCACTTCTGTTTCCATTAATGAACTCTGCTGTTTATGAAAGAAGCTGTTCTAAAAAAGGCCTCCATTTTCCATCATTTCACTCTTCTTTCACTCACAAAGAATTCCATTCTTCACCCTTATTTCCTTCACAAAAATTCCTCTATAAACCTTCATTTAACCTCTAAATCATCCTAATACCCTTTGTAAACCTTATATTTCCCTTTATTTGGTTTATAAAATCCCTCCTTCCATCTATCGGAACCTCCAAATTCCTCAAAAAACCCTTCAAAATCCTAAAAAACCCATTTTTTAACATTAAGGCCTTAAGCCCCTTTCGGCCTTAGCCCTAGCCCCTTTTCCACATGTGACCTGGAGCCATAAACAGGCACTAGCCCTTATCGCCAATCACAATCAGAGTTTCCTTTCCCTGACTTTTCCTTTATTCTTCCAATATTCCAATGCGATGAGCCCCTTCTCCTCCGATCACCGATTTGATCTGGACCGTTGAATCCACAAGAACCAACGACCAGGATTCAATCACGCTTCGAATATTCCTTTCCCCTTTTCACTTTTCCACTGGCCGCCAATTAGATCTCCACTGTTGATCAAGTTAGATCCGATGGCCTGGGCTTAATCGCATCGCTCCATCGGTTCTTCGCTTCGCTCATCACTTGCACCCGCCGATTTGATCTGGACCATTGAATCCACAAGGACCAACGGCTAGGATCTCATTGTGCTCCACCCATAGCCCTCCGTCATCACCCCACTGATTTAATCCTGACCGTTGATCTCTTTCGATCCTATGGTCAGCGCTTAATCGCATATCGCAAACACAGTTTTCCCTTTTTTTCTTTTCCTTCGATGGCCCGATTCCCCGATTTGATCCTGACTGTCAAATACACAAGAACCGAAGGCCAAGATTTCATCACACTTCAATTTTTACTTTCTCCCTTTCAATGTTCCACTGATATTTTATTAGATCTTCGCCGTCCATTCCTACAGATCCAACGGCTCCCATCTTACCACTCATTCACTTAGCCCGTTTTCCTCTTGTTCAAAAAATCCGCTTTCTCTTTTAATCTCATCCGTCCAATCCACAGATCTAACGGTCCTAACTCAACCCCACCATATGTTCCACCTGCACACATTGCTGCCTATCACGTGCAACCCGCACCGTCCGATCTGACGCTCCACATCTGACGGTCGATATCCAATGTCGCATAATTTTTGCACCCAAAGCTTAACGTTTCAAAATTGCGCGACATGGGCGGTTTTGGAAATAAACGCGTCACTCACTGAGTGGAATCACAATTTTTTGGGCATTTCCGCTTTCCCCCTTTTTTGTTTCCCTATTTCCACCATACCGCCTACCCCCCCGCAACGTCAATCTCACTTTTAATCACCACCGTTGATCTTTGAGATCGAATGGTCCACGTTATAACGTAACTTTGTTCATCAACCATTCGCCTATTCCCCCAATGACTCCATCGAGTGATCACAGTCATATATCATCCTGATCTAACGGTCTGCATTCGCCCTCGCACTCAAGCCTCCAAAGCACCTGGTTAGCTGTTCTGCTAGGTTTTTCAACCCATTTTCCTGCTGCATCTATATTTTTCCTTAATTCTCCTCCATCCTCACAAGCCTCCGAAGCAGACATCCTCACTCCCACAGGTTTTTATAATGTGTTTATCGTGTTTTGAAGGGTTTACAGAGTGGTGAATTAATTCTGCCTCCACAGTTATAGTCATGGTGATATAGAGCGCCAGAAAGACTATCATAGAGCCAAGATCACAGAGGAAGACACCAAAGAGGGTCTGTTAGCCCCCCATAAATTTTTGACAGGCAAAGTAGGGGGCTAATTTGTTCCTGAGCCTTCAATGAATGCATCTCCCCTGAGGCACAACACCCTTGAAGTCTCTTGGGCCTTTGCCTTTGATAATCCCCTCTCCTGATTTCCATTCTAAAGACCCTCTGATTGAAAGAATTTGTGCTCCTAAAGGCCTTCATTTACCCCCCTTGTACTCTTGCAAAATATCCCTTTTCATCCCTTTTTCCCTTCTGTCAACATGCTTTTGGTTCCCATCTATTTCCCCTATTAACCCTCTAAGCCCGCCCAAAATCCCCTCTAAACCCTCCATTTAACCTCTGTTTGGCCTTTTTCCCATTTCATTCCCCTATCGTTACCCTTGGTCAGCCCGAAATGCACTTAAATTGAGTAAAAAATGATATATTTCATATATAAGGGCCCCAGCCCCCTTCGGCCTAGCCCCCGCACCTCTTCCTCCACGTGATCCAACGCCGGAACCACCCGCCAACACTGAAAAGCGCCTATCTCCAATGTGTATCAGGTGAAACATCGACCATTGATCTTATTGATCGGACGGTGATCGTTGACTCCGCAACCTTTTGCGTTTCCCCCGTCATAACCCCGACAGGGCAATCGCCGCCCATCTAAACTGTGATCCGACGGTTCGGAGTCCGCCCGCCCCTGTGGTCCCCACCAGCACGCCCATCCGAAAATAGCCCGGTTTTAATCGCACCACCATCCGAGAACTGGCGGTATTTTCCCATCGGCCAGTGATTCCATACAACGATTGACGCATGGCTCCTGTACGGTTTCAAAACTGCTTGTCCATCGCACATTAACATTTGACTCAGGACGCCCAGCGATATTGTTGTGAACCGTTGGATCTGGAGCAGCCCATCCAATGGTTGTCGCTCCTCGAAGCCGCGCGTAGTTTAACTCCCGATCGCCGTACCCCTGGCCCACTGTCGTTGCCCCCCGCTGCGTTGATTAGTCGTTGATTTCCTTTGAGATCAACGGGCCGGATTTGTTTTCCATGCTGTTGACTTTTCACCATTCCCCCGGCCCGTCTTGCCACATCACCCCCCCCATGTGCACCCGTCGTACGTCATCCCATGCATCGCATATATTTGTGAAAATTTTGTGTTTTTAAGGTTTTTCATTCGTATTTTGCTCCGCAGACCGCCAACCTCCACCTGTGCATTTTTCACCATTTCTCTGCGATTTCTCCTCCATTTCATCATCTGCATGACCATTTCCTCCATCCACACTGCCTCCGTCATTCCCGCCCATGGATTTCTTGACAAGTTTGCTGTTTTGCAGGGTTTCAAGCGCGGAAAACCGCCATGGCTCATTGTTCCTGTCACAGTGGCAGATATGCAGGAAAGGGCCATGAACAAAGATACATTTAATGGAGAAAAGGCCCAGGGAGGTGTT
Organism: Pinus albicaulis; assembly: GCA_034641835.2. NCBI lineage: Eukaryota > Viridiplantae > Streptophyta > Pinopsida > Pinales > Pinaceae > Pinus > Pinus albicaulis. Next base: position 1,632,728,755 of record CM076579.1, on the reverse strand, counting down.
TGACGTGATTGTAATCAAAGGACAGGGTAAAAAATTTGGTCACTCTCCTCCGGAGCCATTAAAAGCACAGAGTTCGCGGCCAGAAGGTAACTGTGGGAGTGGCAAAGAGAAATCAGCAAGGAAATCAAAGAGTCAAAGCATTAAACTGGAGATTTTAGAGGATTAATCCAGTTTTTCAGAGGCAAGGTACTAGATTGAAAACCCTGAAGATCAATCAGAATTTTAATGCACGGGAAACTGTACCGCTACGGTTTTCTACAGCAGCAGAATGTTTTTCTTCATCAAAGGACAAAGTGCCCATGCAGTTTTTATTATACATCGTGTTCCTGCAGTTTCCTACCCCAACAACAGTCCTACATGATCAGAAGCATTTGTTGCACTAGTATGGCAGAATTCATTGTTTTTCATTTACCTTTTGTTTATTCACCAATATTACTGCAGAAGCACCACAACTAGAGTGCATCAAAATCATATCAGAAGTAAAAGGAGCCCTGGAAAAAACCACTCTTTCTCCCAAAGAACACCAGGAATTGAATGCACAGGATTTAAAACAGAATAGGCTTCGGCCCTCTTTCTTTTCAGAAGTTTAATACTGCATTTAGTCTTCTACCTACCTTATCTGCTTCTCTTCAACTATAAAACTCATGAGAAAAACATTGTAAGGGTTGTTGATCGGTTATCAGAGAACTATAAGAAGTTCCTTTTGAGACACAGTCTCTATGTAAAGATTGTAAGATAGGTTGAAGGATATGTTTTCAGACTGAGTGTTCAGCTATTGGCAATATTGTAATTGATTGGTATTGTTGTCTAATATGACAAGCACATTTATTTGGATCCTGATCTGAAACAACGGTGATGTTTTCATATCTCTGTGTTTACATTCATTTCATTTCGCTTCTACTGGCTTGCATCAGAATATTGGCATAGGATTTACCCTTGTTAGGTACCCTATGTTTCTGCTCTCCTTCCCTTTTATGTTTCTCTTCTGAATGTATTATCTAAGGAATGTTTTCAGTTGGTTTAACCAGTGTAGTGGATGTTATTGCCTGCTCTCTGACGTATGAATTAAATGAATTCAGTTCTTAGATGTTTCTTGTTATAGATTTAGTTGGAATATTTGGGAACACTGGGGATTAGTGTTAGCCCTGTCCACTAGGATCCTTGTGCGACCTACTGATCTGTAACTTTGTGCTATGAAATATGTGTTATATCCTCCCCTCCTACTTTCCACATCACATAATCATCTTGAAAGATCCTAAGTTTCAGATGACTAGACCAATTGAAAGCCTGCTTATTGATTAGCAAGCAAATCCTTTCCTAACTCCATTGCCCAATGGTTTTGAATATTTCTTGGAATGTTTCACCTCTGCCTTATCCATCTTTTCTCATCCTTGTCTTACATTGAACCCTTCTTTCCTGATAACCAACAACCAAAACAAGCAACCAAAACAAACAATCAAACAAACAAACCCGCGCCTATAACTAGCCTAACATCTTAAACTTTGAGCTTCATAGACATAAACCTTTGCTCAAACTAGAGAGATCCCTCTCTAGACCCAGGAGGGCTAGATCCTGAGTCTGAAAGTGGTTCTGATGTTGTCTCATCTTTTGGTCTTGCCAATCTAGCCAAAACATGGGAACCCCAACATAATGGCGACTCCACTGGGGAGTTGAGTGCATTATACCTTAAACATTCTTAAGCATTCACAAGACCAGAATCTCTGGTTAGGTTGGCAGTTAAACTCTCCCATTCTCACAGCAACCTCTATACCATTTGTTGTATTTTCTCATACTCTTGGACAGAGACTGGAAAGGGCCAGGTAGCCTCTAGATCTCACACTCTTTCAGAGGTGACATATCTGGTAAATGCCCTCCCAGTCAATCTCTGGTTAGAGTTTGCTGTGTTTGAGGATATCCTTGAAAAGGGACATCGCATAAGAACTGTGGTGGATAGTATACCCCTCAAAAACATCCTAAAACCTTCCACCTGGCAACTCCATATTCCATAAACGTTTTCAAGGAATCCACCTGGTGATCAAGAGGCTCAATGTTATCTTTAGTTCACATTAGACTCCACCGGAGACCAACCCCTATAACAACATCAACCTGTTAACAGAAGTAACAAGAAAGGTCGCTTTGGTCGAGACAAAATTAAGCTTAGAACCATTCATACAAGAGCTACTCCAATTTTGCCCCCACCTGAAATAGTTGACAACCCTGAGAGCATCCTCAAGGGAGCTCATACACCTAAAATATCAACTATTTCCAAACACATCCATAGAGCTAATTCTGCGCCAGAAGATCTTACAGCTCTATCACACTTTCACCTTGACCTAGACCTACCTAACAACTTATCTAGAACTAGGTCATTCAGTGGCTTATACCAGCCAGACCCCGAGCTTCCTGATTCACCATAGCAAGGTGGTAGACACCTTGGGAATATACAGGCCCCTCCATGTACACCTCCTGATTTACATTTCCTACAAAACTTGGGGCTCAGTCACCCTAGGTTTGCTCATCAGCCCTCTATTGGTCATAATATCCCTGTCATCCATATACCTGCTGCCCAAGCCCCTTTAGCCCATAAAAACATCATCATGGCAGCCTGGTATGCACCTTTAGTTTTACCTCAGCCTCTAGTACCCTTACCAAATGATTATCAGTCTAAGATTCCACACTTCACTACAAAGGAGTCCATCACAGCCCAACAACATGTAGATAAGATGGAGGATTATTTTGACTACATGGAAATCGATGATGATACAGTCAAAATGAGAATCTTTGCCCAAAGCTTAGGGGGTGATGTGAAGAAATGGTTTAAGGGCCTACCTCCAGGTAGCATAAATGATCTCCTAGCTCTATATCAGACCTTCATAAACAAATGGGAAACTAGGGCAAATCCTCGCCAACTCCTAGCAGAGTACATGACCCTCAAAAGAAACGTAGGAGAGAGTGTTCACGATTACACAACAAGGTTCAATAGCATTTATAATGTTCTCCCTCCACATATGAAACCTCCACAAGGCATGGCCCTAGCAAAATACCCTGAAGGCTTCGATGCTGACATGGCCTATGAGCTTAGGGATAAGGAATACAACACATTGGAAGACATGCAGAAAGGAGCAGTGAACATAGAGGCAAATCTGATTGAGAAAAGAGCAAGACTGAAATCTGAGAGAAGGGTAACATATAGAGATGACAACATAGCTTCCACATCTGACCAAAATTATGATAAGCTGTCTAAAAATTTGGAAAGGTTACAACAAATGATGGAAAAGATGGTTGTCACCGTTAGCAATCAGAATAAGAACCAGAACCAGAACTTCAGAGGAAACAATAACGCTCCCAACAGACAAAGAGAATCAGATCAACAAGTTATTCCCCCATTCCAAGAGAATTTTATTGACAAAGATGAGGGAATCATAGAAGAGTATGAGGGAAACACAATTAATATGTTTGAAACAGAAGATTCAATCCAACTCCATGATGGAAGAAGACCTACCTACCCTCGTTATGAGGAGGTTGGAATTCAATATCAAGGACAGGTATCGCAAAAATGTCCATGATGTAGGCTTATAATTAAAGATAACCTTAGAAGTAAAAAGAGTCAAGAAACTGCCAAACCCAAAGCTTCTGAGACTACCATAAAAAAGAGGCCTGAGAAAACTTCTAAAGCAACTGCTGAAACCAACAAATCAACAACTGAGAGTTCTGGAAAGAACGGAGAAAAAGACAATCAAAACATTAATGCACAAGGTAAACCAGCTAGCAGCACTAGCACGTGCAGTTAGTGCTCCTGATGAAACTGTCACAAACACTGTACATAACAAAAATCAGCTTATTGACTTAGCCACTAAGACAGTGGCAAATAAAACAGAGATGAGTATGCCAAAGAGTCAGTCCCCTTTCAATTTGGAAAGTGAGATTGCAAGAATTAAAATCTCTGTCCCACTTTCTGAGCTGGCCACTCAGGATGTATATAAAGGCCATATTTTGAGAGCTTTGAACTTAGGTGAGAATGGTGATTCTGTCAATTTGAATGATGATCAACCTGCCCTCTTGTTTGGTCCTAAGATAGAGGGGAAGTTTCAGGAGGGGGTAGTTCCGCCTTTCTATATCAGTCTTAACATTCATGAGAATATCCTGCATAATGCAATGCATGATTCTGGAGCATCTCACAACCTAATGCCTAAGGTAGTTATGGAAAGAATAGGTCTAGAGATAACCAGACCCTACAAAGATTTATACTCTTTCGACTCTAGCAAAGTAAAATGCCTAGGCCTGATCAAAGACTTGTGTGTGAGTTTAACTCAAATCCCTGCTAAATTCATGGTCATGGATGTTGTGGTGGCAGATGTGCCACCCAAGTATGGCATGCTACTATCAAGATCATGGGGAGCCAAGCTGCAGGGTACAATGTAGATGGATGGCTCATATGCCACAATCCCCATATTTGGCCAACTTAGAAAACTGTATAGGGAGGCACAGATGAAATTCCTAGTCAGTAACCCCGAAAAACCAGAAAATTCACCCGTTTATTCTGTACATACAGACCTTGAATCCTTCATCTTTTGTAATGATGGATCTTTGGAAGAGTCAGGTTCCCAAAACAGAGACACAAATGGAGAGACGGAAGCTATTGATTTTAACATAATGGCTTCTCTGGATTTAGAGGACAACGAAGAAGAAAACTGAAACGAAACCTGTAGGATATGTGGTGGAGACCTTACCCCGACTGAACAAGAAACATCACATAAAAAACTATCTAGCCAGATCCCCAAACCTCATACATTTCATGAAGAACATAACGATCCACAGCCTAGTACAGACCCTATGACACAACACAATGGAGAACCCAGCTGTAAGGGAGAAAACAATGATAGTCATGAGAATAAACCCTTATGGGAAATGAGCTTTGACGGGTCCTCTACTAAAAGGATTGTAGGGGCAGGGGTATGGTTACGCAATACAGAAAATGACTACGCTGAGAGCCACGCCTGTAGTCTGCATTTCGAATGCACAAATAATGTCACCAAATACGAGGCTCTAATCCTGGGTCTGAATCTGTTGAAGAAAAAGGGAGCCCGCAGGATAACCGTAAAGGGAGACTCAGAGTTAGCTATTAAAAAAGTAAACGGAGAATACACAGCCAAGCATCCTAGGCTAAGAGCATAAAGGAATGACACCATGGACCTACTAAAAACGTTTGTTGAATACAAATTAGTGTTCATCCCTAGGGGTCAGAATGTCATTGCAAACATATTAGCTTGCCTAGCCATTTCCTACCCCAAGATTCCTAGTGACCAACAGATCATCATTCAGACTAAATTTAGACCTGCTGTGCCAGACAACGAAAAATATTGGCAGGTTTTTGAAGGTGATAAATAGATCGAAGATTTCCTGATAGGAAGAAACGAGTTTGAGTTTTCTGATTCAGACTCCAAATCTGACAGTAGCTGCCTAAGTGAAGAATCCTCAGGTGAGGAAGAAACACCCTGTAACATAGAAATAAATTCTTTAGATGAAAAGATTTGAAATCCAGACCGCAAATGTGAAAATGCAGATAGTGAAGAGGTAGAGGTGCTGCAGGCCAAAGATAAGAATATACCTAGAGGCCTAGCACCCTTAGAGGACCTTTTTGACTTTGATGATGTGGCCAAAAATCCCACTATAGAACATGCAGACTTTGATGTGGAAGAATGCAACATAGGCACTGAAGATAAGCCCAGAATGATTAAACTGGCTAAGTCTTTACCTGTAGACATGAAGAAGAAATACATTGAACTTTTCAAGGAATTCATTGATGTGATTGCATGGAGCTATGAAGACTTAAAGGCCTATGACACAAATATTATCCAGCACAAAATACCCTTGAAAGAAAATCAGAAGCCCTTTAGGAAAAAGCTTCACAGAATCAATCCCAAACAATTGCCTGCAGTAGAGAAGGAGATTAAGAAGATGTATGAAGCAGGTATAATTGTGCTTGTGAGGTTTTCTGATTGGGTATCAAACTTAGTGGCTGTGAGGAAGAAGACAGGAGAAATCAGATTGTGTATAGACTTCAGGAATCTTAATAGAGCCTCACTCAAAGACAATTACCCTTTGCCTAAAATGGAACATATTCTTCAGAAGGTAGTAGGTTCTAAGAGGATTTCCCTGCTAGATGGTTTCTCCGGATATAACCAAGTCCTAGTGATCCCAGAAGACCAACTCAAAATAGCCTTTACCACTCCATGGGGTACCTTCATGTATGTGAAGATGCCTTTTGGATTGATGAATGCTGGAGCCACCTTCCAAAGAGCGATGGACATAGCATTTTCAGATGAGATAGGGAACTTCATTGTTATCTACTTGGATGACATAACAGTCTATTCCAAGACTGAAGAAGAACACCTGAAACATCTGAGAAAGGTATTCAAAAAATGTAGAAGGTTTGGTCTCTCCCTGAATCCTAAAAAGACTGTCTTTGGGATACATGAGGGTAAACTCCTTGGCCACATTATATCAGAGAATGGAATCAGGATAGACCCACAACGATTTGAGGGAATACTACAGATCACACACCCCAGAAACATCAAGGAATTGCAGTCTTTCATCGGGAAGATTAACTTCCTTAGGAGGTTTATTCCAAATCTGGCTGAACACCTTAGGAACATGACTAACATGCTGAGGAAAGATGCAGGAGTTAAATAAACTGTGGGAGCTAAACAATCTTTTGAATCAGTGAAAATTGCACTTACCCAAGCTCCCGTTCTAATCAGCCCAGATTTCTCCAAATATTTCCTGATCTTTTCATTCACCTCTGAGCATACAGTGGCTGCAGTCTTGCTGCAAAAAAACACAGAGGGAATGGAACAGCCAATTGCCTTCTTTAGCAAAGCACTCAGAGACGCACCCTTGAAATACAACATCATGGAGAAACAGGCCTATGCTTTGATTAAGGCCTTGAAAGACTTCAGGGTGTACATATTGCATTCTCATATCGTAGCTTATGTGCTCAACATCATAGTCAAAGATATACTGTCCCAAGACCCAGATGGGAAAAGGGGCAAGTGGATAGTAGTGATCCTAGAATATGACCTTGAGATAAAACCCACCAAACTGATTAAAGGTTAGGGCTTAGCTAAATTAATGGCTGAATCAAACTTGCAAGCCCTAGACATCAACATGATAAATACCTTGGATGAGCAACAAGATTAAGGAAGAATTTCAGAGCTCTCCTTGGTATTCCGACATTCTGTATGTGCTTACACACCTCAACGCCCCTCCCGGATTATCGAAGACCAAGGCCAGATTCTTAAAGCTAAAAACCAGAAATTACTGCATTTTGAATGAGAACTTGTACTGGAAAAATAATAAAGGCTTTTTGCTTAAATGTTTTCCCGAAAATGAGGCAGAGAGGGTTAAAAAATAATTCCATGCTAGGGAATGTGGAGGCCATCTGAGTTGGAAAGCCACTGCCAACAAAATACTCAGAGCTGGCTATTATTGGCCCAGACTCTTCAATGATGTTCATAAAATGATAGTTTCCTGCCACAAATGTCAGATCTTTGAGGGCAAAAGAAAACTCCTCCCTTTACCCCTACAACCCATCACTGTTGAAGGTCCCTTTCTGCAATGGGGCCTAGATTTCATAGGGGAGATTCACCCTGCTTCTTCTGCACAACAAAAATGGATCCTGACAGCCACAGACTACTTCACTAAGTGGATAGAGGCCATACCTACTAGGAATGCCACAGATTCAATCATCATTAGTTTCCTAGAGGGTCACATCCTCTCTCGGTTTGGTTGCCCAAGGAAAATAATCACTGATAATGCTACTGATTTCGGATCCAAAAAGATGGTTGATTTTTGTCACAGGTACCAAATAGCACTTGGTCATTCAACTACCTATTACCCTCAAGATAATGGATTAGCTGAATCATCAAACAAGAGCTTGGTGATCATCATCAAAAAGCTGCTAGAAGAAAACAAAAATTCATGGCATAACAAGTTAGTACATGCCTTGTGGGCTGACAGACTTACAACAAAGAAGTCCATTGGCATGTCACCATTTCAGCTTGTCTATGGTACAAAAGCAATATTCCCTACCAGCCTTGGGACACCAGTGATCAAGCTGGTCCAGGAGATCCAAACAGAAGAAGATAGTATGGTGTGGAGAATAAACAAAACAATCCATCTTCAACAAACAAGGGAAGAGGTCTACAACAGAGCAGTGAAATTTCAGGAGAACATAGAGAAATTGTTTGACAAAAGAACCAAAGCTGCTGATTTCAAAGTTGGAGATAAGTTTTTGAAGTGGGATTCGAGAAGAGAGGATAAAGGAAAGCACAACAAATTTGACAGTTTGTGGCAAGGTCCATACCTCATCCAGGCCACTGTGGGTCCAAATGCTTTCTTCTTACAAGAACTAGATGGTACAGAGCTGTTTGGGGGTCCTGTCAATGGCAGGATGCTCAAACACTACTTCTTCTAATTCACAATTTCCAGTTTCATTTCCATTGTACATACCAGTGCATCTTTTTATTTTCAAGAAAAAGAAAAATGTTTCAAAAAATAGAGGAAGAAGAGAGGTTCAGACATTCTTAAAGCATGGACCTCTGATATGCAAAAGAGTGGCTCTAATAAACTCAAAACCTGAGCCAAAGAAAGTAAAATAGCCAGTCCTAACATGCCAAAAATCTAGACCAGCAAAGGAAAAAGGATAATCAGCTCTAACATGCCCAAAACCAGAGCTGAAATGAAGAAAAGGAGTGACTCTAACAAGCTCAAAACTTGAGTCACAAGAAGGAAGGATAATTCAAGTTTCAGATTTCAAGCCTTCACAGTTTTTTTTTTAGTTTTCTGCAAATTTCTGTCCATGTGCAACTGTTTTTATGCCTTGGATCCACAGCAAGTCAGACAGTCTAGTCCTGGCTTGACTGTTTTTCAATTTCTGTTGTAGAATGTAGAGAAAAAATCTGCTGGATAGTTTAATCCCAGCAGAAGTTAGATTAGGTAGAGAAACATATGAGACCAATAGTTTAATCTGGTCTCATGGAGCAATAAGGGTAGATTTAGAATAGGTTTATTTTCTGTTTGCAAAAATAAAAAGGTGTAAAGGGTTTGCTAGCTCAAATGCACCCTGGAAGAAGAAAAAATGCTAGGATTGTAGTATGGGTAGGTAGTTTGTTGGAGTAAGTTTCTGCTGATGTAATGTTTTCATATTGTGGAAACTTATCAAAGAAAGAAGGGATGTGTAAAGCAGTAGGCATCTGGCCTACACCAAATATTTATCCTTTGAATTATTGACTCCTTCGAGAAGAAGCCATCCCCATGTGGAGCCACTATTAGCCCCCCATAAATTTTTGACAGGCAAAATACGGGGCTAATTTGTTCCTAAGCCTTCAATGAATGCATCTCCCCTGAGACACATCACCCTTGAAGTCTCCTGGGCCTTTGCCTTTGATAATCCCCTCTGCTGATTTCCATTCTAAAGACCCTCTGATTGAAATAATTTGTGCTCCTAAAGGCCTTCATTTACCCCCCTTGTACTCCTACAAAATATCCCTTTTCATCCCTTTTTCCCTTCTGTCAAAGTGATTTTGGTTCCCCTCTATTTCCCCTATTAACCCTCTAAGCCCCCCCAAAATCCCCTCTAAGCCCTCCATTTAACCTCTGTTTGGCCTTTTTCCCGTTTCATTCCCCTATCGTTACCCTTGGTCAGCCCGATTAAATTGAGTAAAAAATGATATATATCATATATAAGGGCCCCAGCCCCCTTCGGCCTAGCCCCCGCACCTCTTCCTCCACGTGATCCAATGCCGGAACTACCCGCCAGCACTGAAAAACGCCTATCTCCAATGTGTATCATGTGCAACATCGATCGTTGATCTTATTGATCGGACGGTGATCGTTGACTCCGCAACCTTTCACGTTTCCCCCGTTATAACCCCGACAGGGCAATCGCCGTCCATCTAAACTGTGATCCGAAGGTTCGGAGTCCGCCCGCCCCTGTGGTCCCCACCAGCGCGCTCGTCCGAAAACAACCCGGTTTTCATCGCACCACCATCCGAGAGCTGGCGGTATTTTCCCATCGGCCAGCGATTCCATACAGCGATTGACGCGTGGCTCCTGTACGGTTTCAAAACTGCTTGTCCATCGCGCATTAACTTTCGACTCAGGACGCCCAGCGATATTGTTGTGAACCGTTGGATGTGGAGCAGCCCATCCAACGGCTGTCGCTCCTCGAAGCCGCGCGTAGTTTAACTCTCGATCGCCGTACCCCTGGCCCACTGTCGTCGCCCCCCGCTGCATTGATTAGTCGTTGATTTCCTTTGAGATCGACGACCCGGATTTGTTTTCCCCGTTGTTGACTTTTCACCATTCCCCGAGCCCTTCTTGCCACATCACCCCCCCCACGCGCACTTGTCGTACGTCATCCCATGCATCGCATATATTTGTGAAAATTTCGTGTTTTTAATGTTTTTCATTCGTATTTTTCTCCGCAGACTGCCAACCTCCACCTGTGCATTTTTCGCCATTTCTTTGCAATTTCTCCTCCATTTCATCATCTGCATGACCATTTCCTCCATCCACACTGCCTCCATCATTCCCGCCCATGGATTTCTTGATAAGTTTGCTGTTTTGCAGGGTTTCAAGCGTGGAAAACCGCCATGGCTCATTGTTCCTGTCACAATGGCAGATATGCAGGAAAGGGCCATGTACAAAGATACATTTAATGAATAAAAGGCCCAAGGAGGTGTTTGACATGATTGTAATCAAAGGATAGGGTAAAAAATTCATTCACTTTCCTCCGGAGCCATTAAAAGCACAGAGTTTGTGGCGAGAAGGTAAATGTGGGAGCGACAAAGAGAAATCAGCAAGGAAATCAAAGAGTCAAAGCATTAAACTGGAGATTTTAGAGGATTAATCCAGTTTTTCAGAGGCAAGGTACTAGATTGAAAACCCCGAAGATCAATCAGAATTTTAATGCACGGGAAACCGTACCGCTAGGGTTTTCTACAGCAGCAAAATGTTTTTCTTCATCAAAGGACAAAGTGCCCATGCAGTTTTTATTATACATCGTGTTCCTGCAGTTTCCTACCCCAACAGCAGTCCTACATGATCAGAAGCATTTGTTGCACTAGTATGGCAGAATTCACTGTTTTTCATTTACCTTTTGTTTATTCACCAATAGTACTGCAGAAGCACCACAGCTAGAGTGCATCAAAATCATATCAGAAGTAAAAGGAGCCCTGGAAAAAACCACTCTTTCTCCCAAAGAACACCAGGAATTGAATGCACAGGATTTAAAATAGAATGGGCTTCGGCCCTCTTTCTTTTCAGAAGTTTAATACTGCATTTAGTCTTCTACCTACCTTATCTGCTTCTCTTCAACTATAAAAATCATGAGAAAAACATTGTAAAGGTTGTTGATCGGTTATCAGAGAACTATAAGAAGTTCCTTTTGAGACACAGTCTCTGTGTAAAGATTGTAAGATAGGTTGAAGGATATGTTTTCAGATTGAGTGTTCAGATATTGGCAATATTGTACTTGATTGGTATTTTTATCTAATATGACAAGCACATTTCTTTAGATCCTGATCTGAAATAGTGGTGATGTTTTCCTATCTCTGTGTTTACATTCATTTCATTTCGCTTCTACTGGCTTGCATCAGAATATTGGCATAGGGTTTACCCTTGTTAGGTACCCTATGTTTCTGCTCTCCTTGCCTTTTATGTTTCTCTTCTGAATGTATTATCTAAGGAATGTTTTCAATTGGTTTAACCAGTGTAGTGGATGATATTTCCTGCTCTCTGATGTATGAATTAAATGAATTCAGTTCTTAGATGTTTCTTGTTATATATTTAGTTGGAAGATTTGGGAATACTGGGGATTAGTGTTAGCCCTGTCCACTAGGATCCTTGTGCGACCTGCTGATCTGTAACTTTGTGCTCTAAAATCTGTGTTTTCTCCTCCCCTCTTACTTTCCACATCACATAATCATCTTGAAAGATCCTAAGTTTCAGATGACTAGCCCAATTGAAAGCTTGCCTATTGATTAGCAAGAAAATCCTTTCCTGACTCCATTGCCCAATGGTTTTGAATATTTCCTGGAATGTTTCACCTCTGCCTTATACATCTTTGCTCATCCTTGTCTTACATTGAACCCTTCTTTCCTGATAACCAGCAACCAAAACAAGCAACCAAAACAAACAATCAAACAAACAAACCCGTGCCTATAACTAGCCTAACATCTTAAACTTTGAGCTTCATAGACATAAACCTTTGCTCAAACTAGAGAGATCCCTCTCTGGACCCAGGAGGGCTAGATCCTGAGTTTGAAAGTGGTTCTGATGTTGTCTCATCTTTTGGTCTTGCCAATCTGGCCAAAACATGGGAACCCCAACAGGGTCTAATAGCATGTTTTCATTGAAGATCGGGTTATTAACCCTATTTAAAACCCTCTAGTGCCTCCGTAACCTGTATATTCATAAACACGGGACAAAGGAAGTTTAAAGTGTATCAGAAAGAGATTAAAGGGTTAAAGGAATGATATTGAAGATACAGAAGCCTAATCCACATGTCAACACATATTAAATACAAATCATTGACCGCAGCAGCGTAGAGTATATATCAGCAGGACATTCCTTTTATTGAAGAAAGGACCAAGTCACTACTACCCATTCTCTATTCTTCATTGAGCTCCAGAGTAGTTATTACTCTGACAAAAGTCCTTAAAACTGTCAGTGCATTAGTTATAAGGCATGGAAGACCTGAAGAGCAAACCTTCACATTTATTGTCTCAGAGTATAAATAGAGTACTACAGCCAGGAAAGTACCTCCAAGAACATAGCCTTGGAGTTATTATCAATCTGACGAAGACCCCTAATTCATCTAAAGGGTACTGAAAGTCAATGTAAAGATATTAAAATAGAATGGGCTTCGAAAGACATTTCTCCCTCTGTTTTAATGCATCATTTAAGTTCTATCTACCACTACTATCACTCCTTCACCTATAAGAACCCATGAGAAATACATTGTAAATGTTGGTTAGTTGGCCGTTGATTGTAAGCTATTTTACTGAGTTAGATTTATGTGAGTAGTAGTTGTAAATAGGCTGGGAGATGATTTCTGGATGATATCATGCTATTGGACAAGAATGTATGTGACTGGTTTTGCTCTACTAATATGAAAAGCATGTTCATCGGATCCTGATCTAAATCAGTGGTGATGTGCCCCTTCTTTGTTATTATTTTCCCTCTGTTTTACATCATGTTTCATCTTCTCTGATAAGAAAATAGTAAATTTAGCTTAGGATATACTACTGCAAGTGCCCTAATGCTCACTGCATTTTCTTATTTTTATGTTTTCTGTTATTTGTGTATCTTAGAAAAAATTCAACATAATTTAACGAGTTAAAGAGTTGGTTTGCCCATACTTACTGATGTATGAATTTAGAGTTTGTTTCTTATATGTTCTTGTTTGGCTTTGCTGAAAGAATTAGGAAACATGGAGGTTTAGAGTTAGCCCTATCCCCTAGGTTCCTTTTCCAATAGTTAGCCTTGCTAAGATCCCTTTGGGTTGAATGTCAAAAGCAGAGAAGGTTAAAAGTCTTTCTTCGATCTTAGACTTCACTCCGTGTTTGACCTTAAATGTTTTATGTTGTCTGAAAGTAGTCAGAAGGACTACTGGATTGTTGTCTTCAGAGTTAGCCTCATTAGGAGTTTGGATCATAGAGGTATAAGGCATGTCCTATCCCTAGAATTACTCCGAAGTGGTCACCTTGGAAGGTTTTCCTTGTCATTCCCACTTATTTCCTTATTGTTTCATCCCATACTATCATCTTAAGAGATCTTCTATTTTAGATGACTAGCCCTTTGAAAGCCTTGGATATTTGAATTGCAAGTAAACCCTTTTATGACCCCATTTCCCAATGGACTTGTGTTCTCTTTGAATTATCTCCCCAATGCCAAAATCCTTCTATACCCATTTCTTTACCTTACACTGAACCCTTCTTTCATGTTTCCCAACCAAACAAACAAAATAAAACAAAAACCCTTATACTCCATAACTAGCCTAACACCTTAAATTGAACATCAAAGATATACATTTCTTTACCTTTATAGAGAGATCCCTCTCTAGATCCAAGAGAGCTAGATCCTGAGATCCCAAAGTGGTTTGATGTTTTTCTGTCATTTGGTATTGCCAAATCTGCCAAATCACAGGAACCACAACATAATGGCGACTCCACTGGGGAACTTTGAGTAAAACACTCCTTAAAACATCTCTAAGAACTCAAATAAGACCAAATTAGCCTTGATTTGGTAGTTAATCATTGTGGTGGACAATAGATCTCCTTGAACATTTTAAATCATTCACCTGGCGACTCCATAGTTCCTAAATGACCAAAAGACTCCACTGGTGATCATTAGTCCTTCTGATTATCTCTGTCTTCACAAGACTCCACTGGGAGACCAGTTTCATCACAACATCATCCATACTAAAGGTAACTCTAAGGACTAAGTTTCTTTGTTTAAGGATAGTTTGCCTCTTAAAGATTGTCATATCTGGCTAGCTTCCTCCTTTTGGATCTGAAACTTAACATATTGGCTTCAAGAAGAATCCATACCAGAGCTTATCCTGATCCAAATCCTCTTGAAATAGTTGACAATCCCGAAAGAATTATTTGGAAGTCTTTCACATCTAGGGATCCAACTATTGTGAGACCTATTCATAGAGCTTACTCAACACCTGAAAACCTTGCAGCTCTATCAGACACTCAAGTTGACTTATATTTACCAAGTAATTTACCAAGAACTAAGTCATTCAGTGGTGTAGATCAGACAGAATTTGAGCCTCCAAGCTCACCACCACGTAGTGGTCAACATATTAGTGACAGAGAAACCCCTCCATCAACACCTCCTAATATCCACTTCATTCATAACTTGGGTCTCTCTCACCCTAAATCTGCTCAATAGTTTGCTGCTGGTCCAAGCAGTTCTGCTATCCATATACCTACTGATCAAGACACTCCTTTCCCCCTACAAAACACTATCATGGTAGCATGGTATGCTCCCCTATTGTTTCCATAGCTTCTGGTTCCTTTACCAAATGACTATCAGCCTAAAATTCCCCATTTCACTAGATAAGAATCTACCACAACTCAACAACATGTAACTAGGATGGAAGATGCATTTGATTATATGGAAATAGAAGATGAGAATATTTGCTCAAATTTTAGGAGGAGAAGTAAAGAAGTGGTTTAAAGGCTTAACTCCTAATAAAATCAATGACCTTCCCTCTTTACATCAAGATTTCATAAACAAATGGGAAATCAAAAGCAACCCTATACAAATATTAGCAGAGTAACAGAGTCTTAAAATAAATCAGGGAGAGAGTGTTCATGATTACTCCACCAGGTTTAACAGGGTCTACAATGCTCTTCCACCTCACATGAAACCTCCCCAAGGCATGGCCTTTGTAAATTATCTTGAAGGTTTCGATGCTGATATGGCCTATCAACTAAGAGAGAGAGACTATTCAACTCTAGAAGACATGCAGAAGGGAGCTGTAAGTGTAGAAGAAAACTTAATTGAAAAAATAGCCAGGATGAGGGCTGAAAAGAAGGTAACCTATAGGGAAGACACCATAGCTTCTACATCTGGTCCCAAATTTGATGATCTAGAAAAAAACACGAATAGGCTAGAAATAATGGTGGAGAAAATGGTTGTCCAAGTCAATAATCAGAATAGAAATCAGTCTCAAAACTAGAACCAAAAATTTAGGAGAAACACTCCTCCTAATAGACAAAGGGACTCTGACCAACAAGTCATACCTCCAGTCCAAGAAAATTTCCTTGATGAGGATGAGGGAATAATAGAAGAGTTAGAGGGAACTACCATAAACATGGTGGAAGTGGATAACCAAGATCACACCTTTTCCACAGAAGACGACTAGACCTCATACACACATTGGGATGAGGAAGGGTTAGAATATGAAGAATATAGGTTAGGATTCAATAATGCCATCATGAAGGTCCAAGAACAATATGATCTTAGAAGCAAAAATATTCCATAAGCTCCCAAACCAAAAACCTCTGAAATCACTATTAAGAAAAGACTTGAAAAGACTCCTAAAGGGACTGCTAAAAGCAACAAAACAACAGCTGAGAGTTTTGGAATAAACAAGGAAAAAGACATCCAAACCATTGATAAAGCAATTCAAGAAACCAATATCATTGGCATTACAGCTAATGCTCCTGATAAAATAGTTTCAAATAATGTACATAGTGGGAATCAACAAGCTGATTTTGCCAATAAAATAGTGACCAACAAAACAGAATTGAACCTTTCAAAGAACCAATCTCCTTTCAATCTGGAAAGTGAAATTGCCAAAATCAAAATTTCTGTCCCTCTCACTGAGTTGGCCACCCAGGATGTATATAAATGTCAAATTTTGAAAGATTTAAACTTAGGAGAAAACAGTGACTCTGTCAACTTAAATGATGATCAACGAGCTCTCTTGTTTGGCCCAAAAATTGAAGGAAAATTTTAGGAAGGAGTAGTGCCTCCTTTCTGTATCAGTCTAAATATCCATGACAAAATCTTACATAATGCTATGCATGACTTAGGGGCTTCACATAACCTCATGCCCAAAGTAATCATGGAAAAATTAGCCCTAGGGATAACCAAACCATATAAAGATTTATATTCTTTTGACTCTAGCAGAGTGAAGCGTTTGGGCCTGATCAAAGATCTCTGTGTGAATTTGACCCAAATCCCAGCCAAGTGCATGGTAATGGATGTTGTGGTGGCTAATGTGCCTCCCAAGTATGGAATCTTGCTGTCAAGATCATGGGGTGCCAAACTACAAGGTACAATGCAAATGGACATGACATATGCCACTATCCCTATTTTTAGCTAGCTTTGAAGACTATATAGGGAAGCACACATGAAATTTATGGTAAACAACCCAGAGAAACCAGAAAATTCCCCTCTTTACTCTGTCCATATAGACCTAGACTCTTTTATCCTTTACAATGATGAGTTTATAGATGAGTAAGAGCTAGAGAACACAAATTTAAATAGTAGAGTAGAGGCCACAAATCTAAACATAATGGTAGCTCTGAATACAGAGGAAAACAAGGGAGAAAAATTTGAACAGCCTGCAGAATTAGAAAATCAGAACCAACACTGTAGAGAGCAGAATACCCATCAGCCTGCTAGCCTCAGGAAACAAGATGACATTAATATAAAAAATCTGCAAACAATCCCTTATGGAGCATGAGCTTCGATGGGTCTTGCACAAGGAGTGCAGGAGCTGGGGTATTTTTGCATAATACTGAAAAAAATTATGTTGAGAGTCATGAATTCAAGCTAAATTTCAAATGTACAAACAAAATAGCAGAGTATGAAGCTCTCCTTTTAGGGCTACGTTGATTGAAAAAAATAGGAGCCAAAAGAATAGTTGTTCATGGAGACTCAGAACTGGTCATCAAACAAATAAATGGAGAGTACACTGCCAAGCATCCTAGATTAAGGGCATATAGGAATGATGCCATGGATCTTTTGAAAACATTTGTAGAATATGAGTTGGTGTTTGTCCCTAGAAGCCAAAACATACTTGCAAATGGTTTAGCTTGTGCTGCTAGTTCAACTCAAAAACCACTCAGTGACAAAGATCTCATTGTTCAAACAAAATATAGAATAACAGTACCAGATAATGAAAAATATTGGCAGGTCTTTGAGGGTGATAAACAGATAGAGGATTTCTTGCTTTCCAGGAATGAATTTGAATTGCTGAATTCAAACTCTAAGTCCGATGAAAACTATCTGGATAAAAAACCCACTGATGAAGATAAACCATCCCCTATAACAGAAATAAACATGCTGACCAGAGAATTTGAAACTCAAACTGAAGAATACAAGAACGCAGATAAAGAAGACATAGATGTACTGTAGTCCAAAGACAAAATCATACCCAGAGGACTAGCACCTCTTGAGGACCTTTTTTATTTTAATGATGTGGAAAAGAAGCCCACTATAAAACCCACTGAATCCGATGTTGAAGAATGAAATATAGGCAGCAAGGACCAGCCTAAGATGATCAAATTATCTAAAACATTACCAGCTCATATCAAACATAAATACATTGATTTATTTAAAGAGTTTGTTGATGTTTTTTCTTGGAGCTGTGAATATTTGAAGGCCTATGACACAAAGATCATCCAACATAAGATTCCATTGAAATAAAACTAGAAACCTTTTAGGCAAAAGCTGCACAGAATTAACCCTGTACAGTTGCCTCTAGTAAAAAAAGAAATTAAGAAAATGTATGAGGCTAGAATCATAGTCCCTGTGAGGTTTTCAGATTGGGTATCTAACCTTGTGGCTGTAAGGAAAAATATAGGATAAATTAGGTTGTGTATCGATTTCAGAAACTTAAGCAGAGCCTCACTAAAATAGAATTACCCCTTACCCAAAATGGAACACATATTACATAGGGTAGTTGGTTCTAAGAGGATTTCTCTGTTAGATGGCTTTTCAGGGTACAACCAGGTCTTAGTACTCCCAGAGGATCAACTTAAAACAATCTTCACCACTCCTTGGGGCACTTTCATGTATGTGAAAATTCCTTTTGGATTAATGAATGTTGGTGCCACCTTTCAAAGAGCCATGGACATTGCATTCTCAGAAGAAATAGGGTACTTCATTGTAATTTACCTTGATGACATTACAGTCTATTACAAAACTGATGAAGAACACCTTAAACATTTGAGAAAGGTCTTTGAGAAATGCAGAAGGTTTGGGCTATCTCTAAATCCCAAAAACACAGTGTTTGGTCTCCAATAGGGTAAACTTCTTGGTCATATCATATCTAAAAAGGGGATTAAAATAGACCCAAAAAGGGTTGAAGGGATATTGCAAATTAGTCACCCTAGAAACATCAAAGAGTTGCAATCTTTCATTGAGAAGATTAATTTCTTGAGGAGGTTTATACCCAACCTAGCAGAACTCCTTAGAAACATGAGAAACATGTTAAAGAAAGAAGTAGGAGTTAAATGGTCTCTAGAAGCCAAAAAATCCTTTGAACTGGTAAAACATGCACTCACCCGAGCACCAGTTCTCATCAGCCTAGATTTTACAAAGGATTTCCTCATATTCTCATTTGCATCAGAACACACTGTGGCTGCTATCTTGTTGCAGAAAAATCCAGAAGGACAAGAGCAGCCAATTTCATTTTTCAGCAAGGCATTAAGAGATGCACCTCTGAAATATAATATCATGGAAAAACATGCCTATGATTTGGTAAAGGCCTTAAAATATATCAGAGTTTATATCATACATTCTCATATTATATCCTTTGTGCCTAACATAGTAATAAAAGACATTTTGTCACAAGATCCAGATGGCAAAAGAGGCAAGTGGATTACTGTGATACTGGAGTATGATTTGGAGATCAAAACCACTAAGCTCATCAAGGGTCAAGGCTTAGCACAATTGATGGATGAATCTAACTTACAAGCCCTTGACATAAATATGGTAGATGCTTTGGATGAACATGCAGAGTTACTAGCTCCCACTGTTGAAGAACAGTTCCAAAACTCACCTTGGTATGCTGATATTTTGTATGTGCTTACCAATCTTAATGCCCCTCCTGATTTATCTAAGACAAAGGCAAGATTTTTAAAGTTGAAATCTATAAATTATTGCATTTTGAATGAATGTTTATATTGGAAAAATGCCAATGGTTTATTTCTTAAATGTTTGCCTGAAGTGGATGCAGATAGGATCAAGCATGAGTTTCATGAAGGAGAGTGTGGAGGCCATCTCTACTGGAAAACCACTGCCAATAAAATCCTTAGAGCTAGCTATTACTGGCCCACCCTCTTCCAAGATGTCCAAAAAATGATAGTTGCCTGCCATAAATGCCAAATATTTGAGGGAAAAAGAAAACTCCTTCCTTTACCTTTACAATCAATCATTGTTGAAGCTCCTTTTCAATAGTGGGGCCTAGACTTCATAGGGGAAATCCACCCTACTTCATCTGCCCAACATAGATGGATACTCACAGCCACCGACTATTTCACTAAATGAATAGAGGTCATCCCTTCTAGGAATGTCATGGACTCAGTTATCATAAAATTCCTTGAAGATCATATCCTATCTAGATTTGGCTTCCCTAGGAAAATTATCACTGAAAATGTTGCTGCGTTTGGTTCCAACAAGATGATTGATTTTAGCCATAGGTATCAGATTGCACTTGGTCATTCTATTGCTTATTACCCTCAAGGTAATGGGCTAGAAAAATCATCAAATAAGATTTTGGTGACCATCATCAAGAAGCTGCTGGAAGAAAATAAAAAATCATGGCATAACAAGTTGGTGCATGCTTTATGGGCATAAAGATTGACAACAAAGAAATCCATTGGAATGTCTCCCTATCAGCTAGTTTATGGAGCAAATGCAGTATTCCATACCAGTTTAGGGGTGCCAGTGATAAAAATGGTCCAAGAAATACATTAAGAAGAAGACATCATGGTCAGAAGGATCAATCAGACCATACATCTCTAGCAGACAAGGGAAGAAGTTTACAACAGAGCTCAGAAAGTGCAAGAGAACATCAAAAAGTTGTTTGATAAGAGGAAAAAGGCCTGTGATTTCAAAATTGGGGACAAGGTACTCAAATGGGACTCTAGGAGAGAGGATAAGGGCAAGAATGGCAAGTTTGACAATTTATGGCAAGGCCCTTACATCATTCAATCTGCCATTGGCCTCAATGCATTTTTTCTGCAAGAATTGGATGGTACAGATCTATTTGGGGGTCTTGTCAATGGTAGGATTCTCAAACATTATTTCTGCTAAAGTTCAGTTTAAAGCTTTCACTTCCATTGTAAATACCATTGCTCTGTTTTGGTTTTGAAAAGAAAAAAAAATATACAAAAAAAAGAGAAAGGAAAGGTTCAGACAAACTCAAATCTTGAACCTATTAAGTTCTAAAAAGAATGGCTCAAATAAGATCAAAACCTGAGCCAGAGAAAAAGGGAAAGGTTGGTTCTAACATGCTCAAAACTTGAACCAGAAAAGAAGAAGAAAACAACTCTAACAGGGTCAAAATCAGAGCTGAAATGAAGAAAGAAAGGTGACTCTAACAAGCTCAAAATCTGAGTCACAAGAAGAAGGAAGGATGCTCTGAAGTTTCAGAATTTCAAGCCTTCACAATTTTGTTTCAATTTTCTGCAAAGTTTTGAGTTCATGTGTAGCTTGTCTTTATGCCATCGACCCACAACAAATCAGACAGTCTAATCCTAGTTTGTCTGTATTTAAATTTCTATTTTAGAATGTAGAGAATGAAAATATGTCAGACAGTTTAATCCTGGCAGATATTAGTTTAGGTAGAGAAGCTATGAGTCCAACTGTTTAATCTGGTCTCATGGAGAAATAAGGGTAGAATTTGATTAGTTTTTTCTTTCAATAAAAAATAATATGATGAAGAAGGTTTGCAAGTCTAAATGCACCTTGGAGAAAAAATGTTAGGACAATAGGATGGGTAGGTAGTTGTTTGGGAAAATATTTTCTGCTGATTTAATATCCATCATGTTTGTAGTAGATAATAAATGAAGAGAAGTATGGTCAAGTACCAAGCATCTGGCCTACTTCCAAAGATTATATCTGAGATTCTTGACACCTTCAAGAAGATGCCATCCCCATGTGGAGCCACTGTTAGCCACCTATAATATTTTGTCAAAGAAAACAGGTGGCTAAATATGTCCTGAGCCTTCAAGAGAAAGATTTCCTTTGTAAATCTATCATTCTTGAAGCCTCCATGTGTCTTCTATCCTTCAAATAATCTTCACTGCTGTTTCCATTAATGAACCCTGCTGTTTGTGAAAGAAGCTGTTCTCAAAAAGGCCTCCATTTTCCATCATTTCACTCTTCTTTCACTCACAAAGAATTCGATTTTTCACCCTTATTCCCTTCACAAAAATTCCTCTATAAACCTTCATTTAACCTCTAAATCATCCTAATCCCCTTTTTAAACCTTTTATTTCCCTTTATTTGGTTTAAAAAATCCCTCCTTCCATCTATCGGAACCTCCAAATTCCTCAAAAAACCCTTCAAAATCCTAAAAAACCCATTTTTTAACATTAAGGCCTTAAGCCCCTTTCGGCCTTAGCCCTAGCCCCTTTTCCTCATGTGACCTAGAGCCATAAGTAGGTGATAGCCCTTATCGCAAATCACAATCGAAGTTTCCTTTCCCTGACTTTGCCTTTATTCTTCCAATCTTCCGATGTGATGAGCCCCTTCTCCTCCGATCGCCGATTTGATCTGGACCGTTGAATCCACAAGAACCAATGGCCAGGATTCAATCGTGCTTCGCATATTCCTTTCCCCTTTTCACTTTTCCGCTGGCCGCCGATTAGATCTCCACCATCAATCAAGTTAGTTCCGATGGCCTGCGCTCAGTCGCATCGCTCCATCGGTTCTTCGCTTCGCTCATCACCCACGTCCACCGATTTGATCTGGACCGTTGAATCCATAAGAACCAATGGCCAGGATCTCATCGCGCTCTGCCCATAGACCTCTGTCATCACCCCGCTGATTTAATCCTAACTTTTGATCTCTTCCGATCCTATGGCCAGCGCTTAATCGCATATCACAAACACAATTTTTCCTTTTTTTCTTTTCTTCCAATGGTCCGATTCCCCGATTTGATCCTAAACGTTGAATACAAAAGAACCGATGGCCAAGATTTCATCGCAATTCGCTTTTTCCTTTCTCCCTTTCACTATTCCGCTGATCACTGATTAGATATTTTCCATCCATTCCTACAGATCCGATGGCTCCCATATTACCGCTCATTCACTTACCCCGTTTTCCACTTGTTCAAAAACTCCGCTTTCTCTTTTAATCTCAACCGTGCGATCTGCAGATCTAACAGTCCTAACTCAACCCCACCATATGTTCTACCCACACACATTGCTACCTATCGCGTGCAACCCGCGCCGTCCGATCTGACGCTTCACATCTGACGGTCGATATCCAATGTCGCGTAATTTTTGCGCCCAAAGCTTAACGTTTCAAAATTGCGCGATATGGGCGGTTTTGGAAATACACGCGTCATTCACTGAGTGGAATCATGTTTTTTTGGGAATTTCCGCTTTCCCCCTTTTTTTTTGCGCGAAAACAATTCCTGTTTCTGCCATACCGCCTACCCCCCTGCAACGTCAATCTCACTTTTAATCACCACTGTTGATCTGAGAGATTGAACGGTCCACGTTATAATGCAACTTCGTTCATCAACCATTCTCCTGTTCCCCCAATGACTCCATTGAGAGATCGCAGCCGTAGATAATCCTGATCTAATGGTCTACGTTTTCCCTCACACTTAGGCCTCCAAAGCACTTGGTTAGATGTTCTGCCAGGTTTTTCAGCCCATTTTCTAGCTGCATCTATATTTTTCCTCAATTCTCCTCCATCCTCACGAGCCTCTGAAGCAACCATCCTCACTCCCACAGGTTTTTATAATGAGTTTATCGTGTTTTTCATGGTTTACAGAGTGGTGAATTCATTCTGTCTTCACAGTTATAGTCATGGTGATATAGAGTGCCAGAAAGACTATCACAGAGCCAAGATCGCAGAGGAAGACACCAGAGAGGGTCTAATAGCATGTTTTCATTGAAGATCGGGTTATTAACCCTATTTCAAACCCTCCAGTGCCTCTGTAACCTATATATTCATAAACACGGGACAACGAAAGTTTAAAGTGTATCAGAAATAGATTAAAGGGTTGAAGGCATGATATTGAAGATAAAGAAGCCTAGTCCACATGTCAGCACAGCTTAAATACAAATCATTGACCGCAGCAGTGCAGAGGATATGTCAGCAGGACATTCCTTTTACTGAAGAAAGGACCAAATCACTACTACCCATTCTCTATTCTTCATCGAGCTCCAGAGTAGTTATTACTCTGACAGAAGTCCTTAAAATGGTCAGTGCATTAGTTATAAGGCATGGAAGACCTGAAAGGAAAACCTTCACATTTCTTGTCTCAAAGTATAAACAGAGTACTACAACCATGAAAGTACCTCCAAGAACATACCCTTGGAGTTATTATCAATCTGACGAAGACCCCTAATTCATCTAAAGGGTACTGAAAGTTAATGTAAATATATTAAAACAGAATGGGCTTCGAAAGACATTTCTCCCTCTGTTTTAATGAATCATTTAAGTTCTATCTACCATTACTATCACTCCTTCACCTATAAGAACCCATGAGAAATACATTGTAAATGTTGGTTGGTTGGACGTTGATTGTAAGCTGTTTTACTGAGTTATATTTCTGTGAGTAGTAGTTGTAAATAGGCTAGGAGATGATTTATGGATGATATCAAGCTATTGGACAAGAATGTATGTGATTGGTTTTTCTCTACTAATATGACAAGCATGTTCATCAGATCTTGATCTAAATCAGTGGTGATGTGCCCCTTCTTTTTTATTGTTTTCCCTCTGTTTTACATCATGTTTCATCTTCTCTGATAAGAAAATAGTAAATTTAGCTTAGGATATACTGCTGCAAGTACCCTAATGCTCACTGCATTTTCTTATTTTTATGTTTTCTGCTATTTGTGTATCTTAGAAAAAATTCAACATAATTGTAACAGTCAGTTGGTTTGCACATACTAACGATGTATGAATTTAGAGTTTGTTTCTTAGATGAAATTGTTTGATTCTGTGAAAGAATTAGAAACAAGGAGATTTAGAGTTAGCCTTGTCCCCAGGTTCCTAACTTTTCATGATTAGACTTATAAGATCCCTTTGGGTTGAATTTCAGCGAAGAGGTTCCCAGTATTTCTCGATCAGACTCTTAGACTTTACTCTGTGTTTCACCTTAAATGTTTTTCTGTTAATAAAGTAGTGGAGATACATTGGATTGCCTTTGTCTTCAGAGTTAGCCTCATTAGGAGTTTGGATCATAGAGGTATAAGGCATGTCCTGTCCCTAGAATTACTCCTAAGTGGTCACCTTGGAAGGTTTTCCTTGTCATTCCCACTTATTTCCTTATTGTTTCATCCCATACTATCAGCTTAAGAGATCTTTTGTTTTAGATGACTAGCCCTTTGAAAGCCTTGGATATTTGAATTGTAAGTAAACCCTTTTATGACCCCATTGCCCAATGGACTTGTGTTCTCTTTGAATTATCTCCCCAGTGCCAAAATCCTTCTATAACCATTTATTTACCTTACAATGAACCCTTTTTTCATGTTTCCCAACCAAACAAACAAAACAAAAAAAAAACCCTAACACCTTAAATTGAACATCAAAGATATACATTTCTTTACCTTTATAGAGAGATCCCTCTCTGGATCCAGGAGGGCTAGATCTTGCGATCCCAAAGTGGTTTGATTTTGTCTTGTCGTTTGGTATTGCAAAATCTGCCAAATCACAGGAACCACAATAGTGCACTGTCACCAAGGTTTTAGGGGGAAATGATTTCAAGCTCAACATTCCACCATTCCTTGCCCTGCACCAACTGTTCAATGTGGACCACCTTCGACCATACTTTTCACCATTAATGGACATATCTGACATTGCAGAAGAACTCACGTGAATAGATTTAAATCCATAGTACATGGAACATGCCAAAACTAATCAGATCATGGAAACATAGATCAAGAAAAGTCACTGTAATATTCCTAAATTAGCTTGCAGCTAATTGGAATATTAAAGTTTTGTTTTGTCACTTAGATAGGTGAATAAGTGGGTAGGAGACCCATAAATCTCTTTATGAAGAATAAAACCACTTCTCATGTGAAAGTGGATCATCATTTCAGCTTAATAAAGCACCCTAAGGTGTGAACAGGGGCTAGAGCATGTGGACTAGTTCAATGTTGACCAGATCAACATTGATGTTATGGAGATCATGGAGGATTAATGGAGGACAACACAATCATTTAGGAGGAGTGTATGCATGATAGTAACTCCTTTAATGTGTGGGGTCCAGGGTGAGGATGCTCACCAAGCATAAAAGGAAGGGGATGGCAACATTGGAAGGCATGGATTTTTATTATCGATTTTGATCATTTTAGATCTGGAATTGTCATGTGACATTTCTGTGAATGCTTTTGCTATTTAGCAGGGTTTTTTGTGTTGTTTAGCACAAGGGTTTTTCCGATAAGAAATCCCACTCTCATCCTCAGGGGACTTAGAGTTCCTACACAGGGGAGGTTATCTTGAGATTCATTACCACTATCTATAATTTTTCCAAGCTTCAGTCTCATATACATCGCAATTTCTATTCACAATTGTGTTGTGTTGTAGGGTGTAGCAGTGGAGGGATGTAAAACCCCATTTTTAAGCTTGTTTTCCATTGGAGGGTTTATCCTTTCACTCAGGAGGCTTGTGAGGAAGTCCTTGGAGCATAATTTCCATATTTTGCAGGAGGAAAAGTAGCTACCATCAGCTACATCGCAGTTTCAGTCCATGACTGCGTTATTTTAGAGAGCAGCTACAACAGGGGGTTTATTGCCCTAGTTGGAGGAGTTGTGTTTCCTTTGAGGGAACAACCCTTCATTTAGGAGATATGTTGGAGGAGGATCAGCCATCTTGTATATCTTATCATCCATCTCCCATCAATGATTCAGTTGCAGAGATTATTCAGCCCTAGGGCCATATCGGTTATATTTTGTATAGTGTGTATTTCTAGAAATTTTTTTTGGGTTGTCCTAGAAATCTGTTTTGGGGCTTGGATATATATTACTTGAACTATTGGAGCATTGTAGCAGCATATAAATTTATTTAAATTTTCAAGTGTAGCTATCCCCTCATATACAACGCAGTTTTGACATTCCATCTTTTATTGTATTAGTAGCATTTCAGATCTAGGTGTATGCTTTCATGGGAGGATTGTTTGCCCAACTTGAGTGATCTTTTCCTCAAGTATATGTACCTATTTTTCTGTTATAATCATAATGGAATGGATATATGGTTGTCTCATGTATTGATGTATTAATATTTCTTCTATTTTCCATGTTTATGTGTTATATTATTGCTCTCCCTATTTGGGAATATTACAGTGGTATCAGAGCATAATCTTGGCTCTGCCTGTGTACTTCAGCCATTATGTGATCTAAGGAGGCTTCTCATAGTAAGAAGAATATTCGTAGAAGAAATGAATACAAAACTCCAGTATCAGGTGAAAGGGAAGGGAAGGAGTTCTCAAGACTTCTTCTTCAAACTATGCAAGGCATTAACAGAGACATCAAAGAGATGAGGATGGAGAGATATCGAGATTCTCTAAGAGGGATTGTACATGAAGAAAGCTCCATATTTTCACATTATGGGTGTGAGAATTCATGTACACCATCAGATATACAACGTGGTACCATGCCTACATTATTTGTAAGAGAAGAAGAGGAAGGAGAAACACCAAAGGAAGAGACTCTTGGTGACTATCTCCAAGAATATGAATCTCAGTCTAGAAGATTCAAAGAGCATCTAAACTTCCAAGGGGTTTTTCAAGTCAAAGAAGATAGGAGACCCATTAACCATAATAGAAGAAAAGGGTGCATACAACACACTTTGGGTAGATTCCTTCTACCTACTTTTGATGGCTCACCTAAGAACACAACCAAGGCTTGGGTAAAGAAACTAGACACATATTTTCAGCCACATCAAGTTTCAGAAGAGGAAGCCATTAGAGTAGAAGCACTAATTCTTGAAGGTAAGGCTTATGCCTGATGGTTTTATTAATATTATTCATTTAATAATGCAAATATATCTACTTATGCAAAGTTAACTAAGGGGTTAGTGTAAATATTTGATCAAAGACATTCTGAAACTTCTTTGGGTGAGCTAGCCAAACCCAAGAAATCAGAAACTTTGCATGAGTTGGAAGGATCCATGAAGCCAAATCCTTTTTAGAACATTGTTGAGGGGGTTAAATATCTACAACATGCTTTGCCAAGGGCAAAGCCCCACTTCAACAAGAACTTTCTTCTCAAGAAGAAGACATGAGGATTCCTCCTTCAAGAGGAGATCAAGCCAAAGGATATCTTAATGATGAGGAGAAGGAAGAGAAAGAGTTGGAAAGAGCCTCCAACGTTGTAATAGCAGGAGGAGATCCACCACTATTTGGAGATGGAGATGAATCAAGTGCTTAAACTAGAGGAGCTCTTGTATTTTTGCATGAAGTTCCAAAGGATCTCACATATGAATACCATGAGCAACATGTGTCTACGTTGATAGGAAATGAGACAAAACAATGGAGGAAATGTGTTCCAACCTTGACTACATTTTTGGGGACATACACCATGGTAGATCACTTATTTGTGATTGAGACTCTTGAAACCAATATGACATTGGGTGTGCATGGGTTGATTACATTGGAGAAGAACACCTTAAACTGTGATATCTTGCAGAAGGTAGGAGGAGATGAAAAGGAGGGCCAACACCAAGAGATTGGGAAAATACACACCCATCCTTTTCAAGAGACTTATGCATAGAAGCAGGAGGATAATTTGTGCAGTGAGGGCAGGGAAAAATCAATCCACTCACATATACAGCCTGCTCTAGGCCTTGATGTTTCATTACATGGAGGCATTCCACCAGGGAGACCCCGTGATTGGAATATAAAAAAAGAGTTCTCTCAACATGGTGAAACATTGATATATTTGGCTAAGGAATGAGCCTTGGGAGGAGCTAGCATAGTGCAAAGAACATCTGATGGGTTCAAAGGAGGGGTGAGAAATTTTCTGATGTGAACATTGCCATATCCCACTTAGCTATTTGCGCTGAAAGATGATGATTCAGGAATCTGTGATGGCATGAGCATGGTGTCAAAGGGCTACTCCCTAGCCTTGGAGCAACAAATGATACTTCCACACATGAGGAAGGTTTTTGAATATGAAAAGAGGTTATTGACACTCATGTATGCATTAGCCAAACTATGGAAGTTTTGGATGGGAAATACCTTCCAAGAGGAGGTTGAACTCCATGTACTTCAATCTTGTCTTGGGCAATATGAACTGCAAGGGAGGCTTCAAAAGTGGGGCAACAATACTCCAACATGTGGTTTTGGCATTGAGCATGTCAAAGAGGAGAGATATGATGTGACAGGTGCTTCATTTCATAATTTAACAGTTGTCACTATTGAGGAGGATGGATCCATATTGGGAGTCCCAATTATTGGTGGAGTATTCCAAGAACCTCTTCACATGTAAGGTTCTTTATGGACAAGTGATAGATGGGAGATATAAAGTGGTTGATGGAGTCATTTATTTCCATGATCAGATCTAATTGACTAGAGACTCCAATCTCAAGAAAGAGATTCTACATGCAACATATGAGGCACTCTCTTTAGGATCTGTAGACTTCATTGAGTCTTATCACACCATCATGGAGGGATTCTATTGGGAGGATCTCAAAGAATATGTGCACCAACATATCAGGATATATGTAGCTTGTTTGATGTATGAGGAAGAGAGCAGCCACCTTGCAAGGTTTTTTCAGTCACTTCCCCTTTTGATGGAGAGATGGAAAGGTTCATCTAAGGACATCTTCACCAAATTGTTTACGATATATGGTAAATATTGTGTTTTGATACTTATTGATCAGCTAACAATTTATGAACATTCCTTTACTATCCATTTATGGCACATTTCTCCATAAGAGAGCAAGCCTCTTTTTGAATTTCATGGTCCTTTTGGGAATACATTCAGTGATGGGATTGAGCAATTTCTAGAGGACTTTTGGCAAGATTTGTTTTTATTGGTTCATATTAAGCCAAATCCTAATGTCCTCTACTATTTTCAAGGTTTTGAGAATCTTATGGGAGCAAGCAAGTGGTTGGATGGCCACTTATCATATGATGTTTTGAGACAGCTAGAGGCAGAACAACGCTGGTCTCACTTGAGGGAATATTGTCACTATCCAACATATTATATAACACATAGTCTATTTTTCTTTTGGAGCCCTTATAGTAATGAAATTATATTCACTATATGGGGGATGGATTTGGAAAGAGAGGTTCCTAGAACCAAAGAGTGGGATCATGAGATTCCAAGTACCTTTTGGCTTCCTGAGGACTAAATTATTAAAGCCCAAGATCGGCAGCTCCATATTTATCATAAATGGAGAGAGAGACAACGTGAGTTGAATAACTTGATCTCTCATTTTCAGCCATGAAGCCCCTATACATTGTAGAAGTAGGGGATTGGTGAGTTTTTTTATGAGCTACCAAGGATGGTTCACTTTGTTTGGATGATAGCATGGAGACTGGACTTTCTCATTGTGTTTGAGGCATCCAAAATTTACCATCTCTCATGCCTTGAGGAGGCCAATGGACAACATATAAAATTTTCCATATATCTCCCACTTCTTCATGATGAAAGCTATTTGGTTTATCTACCAAAGGCTAACTTGTATACTTAGGACGAGACATATCCATTGGAGGTTTTGCAGTATCCTTGCAGTTGCTTGAGGACAGGAAACATTTTGGAGGGGAGGACTGTAATATTCATAAATTATCTTGTAGCTAATTGGAATATTAAATTTTTGTTTTGTCACTTATATAGGTGAATAAGTGGGTAGGGAGACCCATAATCTCTTTATGAAGAATAAAATCACTTCTCATGTGAAATTGGATCATCATTTCAGCTTAATAAAGCACCCTAAGGCATGAAGAGGGGCTAGAGCATGTGGACTAGGTCAATGTTGACAAGATCAACAACGTTGTTATGGAGATCATGGAGGATTAATGGAGGAAAATGCAGTCGTTTACGAGGATTGTATGCATGACAGTAACTCCTTTAATGAGTGGGGTCCAGGGTGAGGATGCTCACCAAGCATAAAAGGAAGGGGATAACAGCATTGGAAGGCATGGATTTGTATTATTAATTTTGATCTTTTTAGATCTGGAATTGTCATGTGACATTTCTATGCATGATTTTTCTATTTAGCAGGGTTTGATGTGCTATTTAGTACAAGGGTGTTTCCAAGAATAAATCCCACCATCATCCTCGGGGGACTTAGAGTGCCTACTCAGGAGAGGTTATCTTGAACTACATTACCACTATTTGGTATTTTTCCAAGCTTTAGTTTCATATACAGCACAATTTCTGTTCAGAATTGTGTTGTGTTGGAGGGTGTAGCAATGGAGGGTTGTAAAACCCCATTTCTGAGCTTGTTTTCCATTGGATGGTTCATCCTTTCACCTTGGAGGCTTGCGAGGAATTCCTTGGAGAATCATTTCCATATTTTCTATGATTCCAAGTAGATACCATCAACTACAACGCAATTTTAGTCCATGTCTGCGTTATTTTAGAGATCAGCTGCACAAGGGGGTTTATTGCCCTAGTTGGAGGAGTTGTGTTTCCTTTGAGGGGATCAACCTTTAATTTAGGAGATTTGTTGGAGGAGGATCAACCATCTTGTATATCAGATCATTCTTCTCCCATCATCGATTCAATTTCATATATTATTCAGCCCTAGGGCCATATCTTCTATATTTTGTATAGTGTGTATTTTATAAAAAAAAATTTGGATTGTCCTGGAAAACTGTTTTGGGGCTTGGATCTATATTCCTTTCACTATTGGAGTATTGTAGCAGAATATACATGTATTTCCATTTTCAGCTATAGCTATCCCCTCATAGACAATGTAGTTTTGACATTCCAGCTTTTATTGTATTAGAAGCATTTCAGATCTAGGTGTATGCTTTCATGGGAGACTTGTTTGCCCAACTTGAGTGATATTTTCCTCAAGTCTATGTACCTATTTTTTTGTTATAATCATAATGGAATGGCTCTATGGTTTTCTCATGTATTTATCTATTAATATTTCTTCTATTTTCCATGTTTATGTGCTATATTGCTGCTCTCCCTATTTGGGAATATTACAGTGGTATCAGAGCATAATCTTGGTTCAACCGGTGTACTTCAGCCATTATGTCATCTAAGGATGCTTCTCATAGGAAGGGGAATATCTACAGAAGAGATGAAGGAAAAAATCCATTATCAGGTGAAAGGGAAGGGAAGGAGTTCTCAAGACTTCTTCCTCAAACTATGCAGGGCATTAATAGAGACATCAAAGAGATGAGGATGGAGAGATATCGAGATTATCCAAGAGGGCTTGTACATGAAGAAAGCTCCAAATTTTCACGTTATGGGTGTGAGAATTCAGCTACACCATCAGATCTACAACATGGTACCATGCCTACATTCTTGGCAAGAGAAGAAGAGGAAGGAGAAACACCAAAGGAGGATACTCTTGGTGACTATCTCCAAGTATATGAATCTCAGTCTAGAAGATTCAAACAACATCTAAAATTCCAAGGGTTTGTTTAATCCAAAGAAGATAGGAGACCCAGTAACCACAATAGAAGAAGAGGGTGCATGTAGCACACTTTGGGTAGATTCATTCTACCTACTTTTTATGGGTCACCTAATAACACAAACAAGGCTTGGGTAAAGAAGCTACACACATATTTTCAGCTGCATCAAGTTTCAGAAGAGGAAGCCATTAGAGTAGCAATGCTGCATCTTTAAGGTAAGGATTATGCCTGGTGGTTTTATGAATATTCTTCATTGAATAATGCAAATATATCTACTTATGCAGAGTTCACTAAGGGGTTAGTGAAAATATTTATCAACGACATTCTGAAACTATATGGAATGGGTATCCAATCCCATAGATAGATAAATTTCTTGACCAGCTCAAGGGGGGAAAATATTTTATTAAGATCAACTTGAAGTCTAGGCATCAACAGGTACCAATCTAACCCTCTGTTGTGTGGAAGAGTTCCTTCAAATCCAAGGAGGGCCTTTTTTAGTAGCTTGTCACTTCTTTCGGGTTGACAAATTCCCCCGCAACCTTCATGAGGTTGATGGACGACATCTTGTGACCCTTCACTAACTTATTTGTGGTGGTTTATTTGGATGCCATATTAATATTCAACCAGAGTTAGGAAGAGCACCTCTTCCATACTCTACAGGTCCTCCAAAATCTGTGATAATACAATTTGTGTGCCAAATTGGAGAAATTCACTTTTGGTATGACCCAGGTTCAATATATGGGGTACATATTTTATGAGCAGGGTGTGCACCCTGTTAGCACTCCAATGGATCTCTGAGGCTGAGAAGAGACTAGCAAAGGTAACTATAGATGAAGCTCTGGCCAAGTAGCTAGCCCTACTAGGCAGGAGAGGGCTCTCGCTAAGGGATCACAGCCAAGAGGGTTGGATCAATTAGGTTTTAGGCTAGGTATAGTAGCACATGGGTTTGGATTGGTTGATTTAGGTGTGGGACGATGAATTAGGTAAAAGAGGTAACTAGGTCAAGGAAAATAAGATCAGAATTGCAGATATATAATGGGGAAAGGTAGGTAAGCACTCTAACACTTTAGTGTTCTTAGGGTGAGATAGATCAGACTGGTGAGGTACTAAAAAGAGCATGACAGTGCATGAATTCCTTTTAAACTGAAGAACTGAAACAAATTATGGTGATTCTCCCAAAACAGAGCATAAGAGATGTATTATTCCTATCAAATTTGAGAAATCAACATATGATAGAGCTAGAATGAACATGAAATATACAAAAAATTCATACATATGAAATTGAATAAGAAAATATACCAAAGTACGATACCACATGAATCCCAAAAGAATAGATGCAACTCATCCAATATATTCCTGCCAAAATATGAATACACTAGTGTCTCTGATCAATACAACAACATCCAAACTTCTCTAATGAGTGAAGAGGTGAAAGATATAGGCAAGAAAATACTTCTCCCAACCTCAGGGGTCGAATTCTTGAGTTGAGGAGCTGATCCACAAAAGTATGAACTGGAAACCTAGAATGTAGGGAGGTCAACCTGACTCATCCCTAATTTTAGTGAAACTGATTCATCAATCCTTGAAAATTTTTTAACTAACGTATTAACCCCTTGGTAACTAAAAAGAATCATAATTACGTTTGAATCAATAAAATTCACATTTTCCATGGTAAAACTCAGAAAAATAAGAAAAAAAAATCAGAAATATCAGCCACTGATCAAGAGCGCAACGCCAACTTCAAGCCAAAGTTTGAGGGGTTTGCTAATGTTCAAATTGAGCTCAGGATAGATCATTGGAAATATTATCTTGTATAGTTTCCAAAAATGTACTTGGGTTCCAAAAATTATGGTTTTTATCCCTCCAAAAGTTAAATCTCCCAAGACTGGTCAGGAGCGCAGCACCAAAAATCTAGGAGTGAAGCGCCAAGCCCAATAGCGCAGTGCCTCCTTGAAGAACACTTTTGGAGGCCTTCCCGAACTCAAAATTGAGCTCATAATATCTCGTTGGAAACATATTTATGTCTTATACACAATGGACCTATCAAGAATTGAAAATGATCAAGTATAGTCCCTCAAAAATTAATTCTCTCAAGATTGGTCAAAAATTGCAGAATGGGGGTGCAAAACATGCAGCACGATCTTGTAGGCCACGTTTTAAGGCCTTATGGAACTTCAAATTGAGATCATGATAGCGCATTGGAAATATATGGATGTATAGTTATCATTTGACTCATCATGAAATTAATTTGGACATTTCCTTAGCGACATAAGTTTATTTTCCCAAGACTACTCCAGAAGTGCAGTAACTCTCTCGTAGAAACTATATTTTTAGCATTCCTCCCAAACCATAACACCCGTGGAAAAAAGGAAGGAGGTTTTTCTTCCTTGGTATATTATTAACAAAAAACTGCTTTCATTTTTGTAAAATTCATCTCCATTTGGTCATAAACATACTTTGAAGCAAAACTGGCCCTATGTATAGCAAATGATTTGTCCCTTGGAATGAATTATTGAAAATTATGGAGACATGATGTTTATGAGCTGGAATGGAATCATACTTGCTGATATGACCTCCCTTATGCCTCCTCTACTTAGATTTTTATGATTCCATAGCAAACCCTAGCTCAATGGGAGAGGAAATTAGGGTTTAGTGTAGGCAAAACGGGGGATTAGGGAATTTATAAGAATGAAGGGAAATAAAGGGGATAAGGGGGATTCTAAATTCTTAGGAAATTTTTTGGAGGTAGTGAGGTATGTTAGGAAGTATGGGAAAGTGGAATTTTAAGGATTGAGTGAGGGGAAGGGGTCTAAAAGGGAATAACACTAACCTAGTCTAGAAAAGGTCAAATTGTAGTGATAGGCTAGGGTTTGTGGAAAAATGATGATTTTGAGGGATAGGAGTGATGGGAAGTGTTTATTGTCACTCTCTTACTTGCTGGTATTTTATGCATGAAGATGGTGTTTTGATGGACCTTGAAAACCCTAATACCTAATGGACACCTTGACTAAATGAACTTCATGATGAAATGAATGAAATGATGATGACAACTCATTTCTGATGTACACTCAGAAAAGTGGTGAAATGAGCCAGCAAGTAATGAAATTTTGAAAAGAGTGAGGTTTGACCTAGATCTACCTCCAGTGACAAAAATTTTGCACGATGATCTAATGGAATGACAAAAATTTCAAAATGAGACCCTAATATGATATGAAAAAGAGATATTTTGATCACTAGTGGCAGGATGAAAATACTGACACTAACAGACCCAGACAAGATACAAGTCATTTAGGATGGGCTAGCCTCAACCACTCTAATAGAGCTCCGTAGCTTTCTTGGTCTTTCCAATTTCTCTCACAGGTTCGTGTTGGGGTTCTCTCATATCACTTGGCCTTTGAGTTAAGACACCAAGGGAAGAGCGAAAGAAAAATTATTTTGTTCAAAATCCCAACAAAAGACATTTTCTGAGTTGAAGGATCACCTCTTCTCTACACCAGTGCTCACATTACCAAACATGCAACATCCATTTGAGATCGAGACATATGCTTCTGACTATGCTATTGGTGAAATTTTTACTCAGTAAGGGCATCCAGTCACATATCACAGTGAAAAAATTTCAGAAACAATCTCAAAGCATCCCACCTATGACAAAGATATGTATTCCATTGTGCAAGTCTGCCAAAAATGCAAGCATTAAATTATAGGGAAGGAAATGGTCATCCACACAAACCACCAACCCCCGCAGTTCATACATATACAAGGGAAGTTATAGAACGATTGTCATCAGAAATGGTCCACATACCTGCAAAAATTCCACTTGAACATTAAGTACAAGAAGGGCAACATGAATACTGTTGCAAACTACCTGATCCGATCATCGAAAATGGCGCTAGTCACTGTGCTCGACTCTTTTGGGCATGACACTTCAGAGTGGCCGCATTTGTATAAGAGCAATCTAGAATTTGGAAATACATACCAGACAGTCCTAGAAGGCAAGCAAGTTCCAAAATTTAACCTCTAGGATACAATGTTATTTCACCTAGGACACCTCTGCGTTCTTTCAAGTGAGTGTTCCAAGATGATTTGGGAGGTGCACTTCGGAGTAGAGAAAACATTGGCAGTGCTATAAATGTATTTTTATTGGCCGAACCTTTGACAGGATGTTGGAAAGTGCATAAAATCCTACACTACTTGTGCCATTTCCAAATCGACCATCAAGAAGCAAGGCCTATATACTCCTTTTCCTACTCCTAGTCGACCTTAGGAATCCATCTCCATGGATTACATGTCGGGCCTCCCTTTGACTAAGCATGGAAATGACTACGTTTTTGTGGTCATCGAAAAATTCTCTAATATTGTAATTCTGGTTATTGCAAGAAGAGTATCACAGTAAAAGCCATTGTTAATATATTCTTTGAATAAGTGTGGGTACACATTGGGATCTTACAATCCATTATCTCAGATCAGGACAATAGGTTCCTAGGTACATTTTAGTCTGGGGTAATTACACCCCAGGCCTACTAGCGAAGGTAATAGAAACAATTATGCTGACCTCCTAACAAAATCCTTTTCTGGTGGAGGTACTCAAGCTTCACAAGGGCACTCTCCAGAGGTACTAATGAGAGTGATGACACAACATTTATGAGTACCACGGGTATTCCCCCCCCAAAGTCACCTATGTGATACCTAAGAATAGAAACTATGGACACCAATTCGTATCGACAGCCAAGCGAAATGGTCTTTGGTCAGGATCCAACAAATAAGAGAGGGGCTATCTCTCTTCTCTACCTTCACTAGCCCTTGTGCTTGACACTCTGGAGGAGATCTTTCCTGGTCCACTTAACGAGGCTGTATTTCACTCATTAAGCAACTTCTATGTTTGAAAATTTGAGTGGCCTTGGAGAGTTAACTCTCCACTCACCTATTCCAAGGCCCGATGACCTATACTAGTTGGTGTATATTAATGACAACTCAAAAAATTCTAGCTCATTTTAATTAAGCGCTTGATTTTAATGGCTGTTCTTTTCAGGTCAGGGTAAACGAAGAATGTAACTTGTGATGTTTTGACACAAAAGATAAATCAATAGAAACCTGCTACATGCATATACAACTTTTTCTTCGATGAAAGAGATTTCTACTCATGTTCTACGAAAAAACTAAAAAGAAATAATTTTTTATTTTCTTTTCAATATCACACTCACACACTCAAAAACTATCAAAATACTAAATATGCTTAACGGTGCAACTACACTAATGCAAAACTACCAATGAAAAAAGAAGATTCTAGGACTACTTACAAAGGGAATCAAATGAGTTTCTCAACAAGAAAGGTCTAATCACTTTGACAAAAAAGAAGAGAAAATCCCAAACAAGAACTTATTTGCATAAAAATGCCAAAAAAAAAAAAATTGATACAAAAGAGACAATCCCACTACCAAACTTCTCTCAACACCAAGCAACCAGACCAAAATGACAAACTACAAACTTGCTCCAAAAAGATGAAAACCATAAAACGAAAACCAAAATAAAAAGCAATGGAAAGAACCAATGTTTTTTGAACCTTTTACTTTTTAAGGAAACAACACAAATTATTTGAGAAAAGAACAAACTATCAAAGGCTTCAAATCAACAAATTGAGCAAACAAGCAACTCCAAATTCCTTAAGCCAGCCATGTCATTTTCATGACGGGACTCAATAATTTGAATGAAGTAAATAACCCAAGAAAATGATTTGAAAAAATAACATAACACTCCAGCAATCACATAAACTTCAAGAAACCAAGAAGACAACTTCAATATTTTCCAAAAACGTTGATCTCAAGAACCAAGAAACCAAACCAGCCAACAAGCCAAAAACCAAAAAATAAAGTAATGAAAAGGCCAAGCATGAGTAAATTGATACAAACTCACTGTTCTAAAATTTTAGAACAACCAAGAACCTCAGAAAGAAGTCCCGATGCAAAAGCCACAACTGAAACTTCACCAAGCAAGGAAAACCCTAGGTTGACTAGGTTTTCAAGCAAGAAAGAGAGAAAATGATACACAACAAAGAGAAACACTATCCAGACATATAAGAGGTTCTATAGTAGTGACCAAAAGTAGGCAGAAAGAACTTACAAGATTCCAAAATCAAATTTTCAATTTAAACTGACCATACGCGAGTTGGTTATGTGCAACATGCGTGTAGACGTGTTCGTGTCTAAGGAAACTCACGTATATGTGTGTTTGTTTGGACAAAAATATATGTATACATGACCATGTGCACTAGAAGTTGCATATAGAAAAGGAAACAAGGAAAAATAAAAAATCCAAGCTTGATACAGAAGATCCGGGATTTTTCCTGGATGGATAAAGAACCAAGAAGACTGAGAAAGTGATAAGATCAATCAGGGAACCCAAAATCCCGAGAAAACAATTTGAACATGGAATTACATGGATGTAATCCCTAGTGGAGTCGTAAATTCTATTGCGAGAAAAACTACCCTAAGGTCTGGGTTGAGGGACCTAACAGAGCAGAAGGCATACAACAACAAGAAGCAATCAAACTAAAGGTCCTAATGCTTAAAATAGTAAACTAGGGATAGATGACCTTACCCGTATGTCCTACATTTGAGGTCATTCTCGTAGGGCACAAACCCTCTGCTTCTCCATCTGCTTCAAGACCTGCAACTCACTCAAGAAGAAGCACATAGACTAGTTTTACATCATAGATATCCTAAATGTGAGTATGCTAGATCATATAAACTCGTAAAATATAACATGAAATTAACAATTATAAGATCATTAACATGTATAAGAGAATATAAGATCATGACATTAGGAACGAGATAGAGCTTCTTTATTTATGTATGTAAAAGAATGTAGAGATATCACTTGAAATCAGCCACGGATCCAAGTGAAACCGTCCTCTGGATCCTTCTAGCCCAAGCCTCAACAATCTTCTTCCATAAAAGGTGCACAAGGATGTAACATAAAGGAGATGAACATATCAAATAAGGAAATAATGGTTTCCTGAACCTGGGAAGTGTAGGAGGCATACGGATAATCAGAATTGATCTTGGCTATAATAGGCTATAGTATCAATGCCTTTCTCTATCCTACCTTAGGCCTTCCCAATGGGGTGTATTTATACTTAAAATAGTTTTTTCAGTGGAGCATGATTACCTTCTTTATTTAGATGTATCGCCACATTGGACCCCTATTCTTAATGGGGCTATAACGTCGCTCATTGTTTAATCGCTGCCAAGGGGGTCCAGGGGGTGGCGGTGACCTTTTAGAGTCCCCCCCCAGCGGGGGGTTTCGGGGGCAGTGCCCCTTGTTAGTGCCCTGTAATTCCAAAGGCTGAAGACAGAATCCCAGAGGGCCAACATCAAAACCACTTTGGGCCTAGGATCTAGCCCTCCTAGACCTAGAGAGGGATCTCTCTATTAGATATAGCTTTGTTGATTGGGAATTTTAGGCTAGCTATTAGTGCGTAGGGGTTTGTTTGAATATTTGTGGTTGAGACAACATAAGAGGGCCATTGGGCTATGGATTCAAATAGGTGTAAACATATTTAAATGGATGAATAACCGAAATCATGTGTAACTAGGAAAGATAGTCATGTCAATGGATCTCTACTATTTGTGAAATGGAAAAGGAGGAGAGATTAAGGTTCAATGTGAATGCGAAGCAGACCTTATCCGAATTCTACATTCAAATTTCAGAGGAAAGCATAGATACTGTTTCAAGATTGAGCAGGGTGCCTGATGACAAATCTTGAACAAAATTTTCTTATCCACAGTAAAGAAATAAAGTAATGGTGGAATAAAGGAAAGTAGATAGCATGAATAAGTACATCACCATTAAAACATAACACAAGAATTTGGAAACTTCAGGGTCCTTTCATTCATCCAAAAAAATATGTTTATAACTAGATGAGCATTTTACAATGGTTTTATCCCTTTAGGTCCCCTTTGATACTGCCAATGCAAGCAATATTTAATTAAAAAATACAATAATTTTCATATCTACTTCAGCAATATGTTATTATTTACAAAGTAATAAAAATATGACAAGTGTGATCATGCAGTGGCCACGATAAGATAAGTCTGACATCTGGCCTTTCTTTTTCAAAAAACCGCTGCTCGATAATTAAATCTGGTGCTGCGCTCACTGTAGTATTTTCCGCTTTCTATTAAACTGCCTCTATCTTTACTACATCGGTTACTGTTGCAGTGGAGTTTAAAACGGAAAACCCATTGCTCCATTTATAATCAGAAACTTATAACCATAGTTGGAAACCCACTATCCCCTTTAAAACATACAAAAATGATTCAATAAACCTTTGGATGGAAATGATGTGGAATAAATATGTGGAGCAATTGCATTGGCAGGAGTCAGTGGAGTAGTGGTGGAGGGAGTTGGCTTGTCGACGTGGAGTAGCAATGGCAGGAGTGGTATCAGAGCATAGGGAAAACCATTTCGGAGGGGTCCTGAGGTGGTAAGTGGTTTCGGCAAAGGGGGGTGTGAAACGCCTTGGTGCTGCCACGCAAGGGTAATGCCCAAACCATTAAATTTCCCATTTCGAACCCCCCCCCTCTCGGTGGTAAAGCTCAGATGGAGAGGGGGGGCCAAAAAATTATGTCGACCTTCGGATGAAGTGGGTGTTATAAAATTATATCTTATAGAGAAATGCAACACATAAAATATGCGGAAAATAGAAGCACACAAAACACATAAAACCAGAGAGACACAGATATATGTGGTTCACCCAGTTTGGGCTACATCCACCCCGAAAAACCAGTCCTTCCTTTATATTATCCAGCAAAATTAAGAGAAACAACCTACAACAGATCCATTGTAATATCCTCTCTTCTCTCTCACAATCTCCCTATTTGTTTCTCACTCTGAGAATACACATACAATGCACAGCCGCAATACCGTACCCTGATACAAGCGAGGGGTTTCCTTCTAGGGAAAAAAACCCTAAATTAAACATAACTTCTACCGTCAGATCATCTGCCTAATGAACAACCCATATTGACTAGAAATTACTATACTGTACAAGAAAAATTTACATCTGTTTTTCACTTCGGGGGCATTGCTCTCGAAACCCCCTGCTAGGGGGGGCTCCATAAAGTCATAGCTGCCCCCCTGGACCCCCCAGGCAACGTTTAATTATGGGCGGTGTTTCCACCCCATTAAGGTACAGGGGTCTAACGTTGTGATACAAAATAAACAAGATAATCAGGCTCCACACCCAACAGCGGGGTAAGGTTGATGAGTGGGTAAGTGAACGGAGGTTAAAGTGAAATGATTTGATGGGTTTGTCAGGTAGCGGGAGGTCCAATTGGCGATATTAAATAAATTGCAATCGCAAGATTTTAGGACTGGAGTGAATGCAACATTGGGTGGAATTTTCGATGTGATATATCGCAATCGTAAGATTTTAAATTATTGCAAATCGCAAAATCGAGAATAGGGGGAAATGAGGTAAGTCATAATATTTGCGATATGTGATAGAGATGCTAACTCGGAAAGGAAATGGATCCCACTTGATATCGCAATCGGGGGTCTTATGAAACAACAACATAACGCGATGAGAATGATGACGAAATTGCGATGTGATACATCACATATCGCAATTGCAAGCTGGAGCGGGAACACAAATGGAGCGAGGCTATAAAAATGTGATGGTGTGTTTTTGCGATAATGTGATTAGGCTAAAATGCGATTAAGGGGTAGGCGATGTGGCAGGAAGGGTCCCACTATATCACATCGGTGGTCTGAAGAAACAACAAATGAATGTGGTGAGGGTTTTTTGGCGATATGCCGAAGTGAAAAAAGGCAGGGGTCCACAATGTAATATAAGAGTGCAGTGAGGTTTTAGGTTTATTGTGGTTTATATCACATATGTAATATATATATATATATATATATATATATATATATATATATATATTAAAAGACCTAATGTGGGGGGCAGAGCTGAAATGGATGTGTCGGGGCTTAATATAAAGTCTTAAAACTTTATGTATGTCGGTTTTGGCAGGTTTGATGAGATGGATAGTGCTAGCCAATGCATTTAGGCTTAGTTTGGAATATATTGGAAATGAGGTGAATATAACCATCCTTTTCCATATTTTGTGCCATAAGTACATTATTGGAAATAAATAACAGTCATAGAATATTATTTCCAATATATAAACCATATGAACATAAATAATCAGCCACCTTGAGATTCTGTAAATTACTGGACCCTAATAGTGGCTCCAGCTGGGGATGGCACTTCCTTCAGGAGGTGTCAAGAACACCGTAGACTAGTGGCCTGATCCATTGGGCTGATCCAAAATCTGCAATTTACAAAACCTCTGTGGCTGAAATTCTTCAAGCTGAAATCAACACTCTCTGCAAAGTGAAGTCTGGAACACACTTGAAATGAAAACTAGAAAGCAATCTGAAACTAAAACTGGAAATATGCTCAGAGTACTGAGATTATTTTCACACATATACCTATCCTAATTTACTTTAGTGATGATATATACACTAATATAAGTGAACTCTTCTTTCCAATCTAACCAATCAAGTAAATCACTACATGATTGATTCTTGTTCACTTTTTTGAGCAGGCTGAAAAAACAAAATGACCACTCCCATCTTAACTGATGTTGAACATAAGTGTTCAAATTTTTCCTTAAACCTTGAAAAAAACCATTCATGGCATAGCATACTCCTTCTTTAAATGATTCTAAAAGGTCAG
This sequence comes from Pinus albicaulis, assembly GCA_034641835.2. Classification (NCBI taxonomy): domain Eukaryota; kingdom Viridiplantae; phylum Streptophyta; class Pinopsida; order Pinales; family Pinaceae; genus Pinus; species Pinus albicaulis. The sequence continues at coordinate 1,632,685,697 of CM076579.1, read as the reverse complement.
AAAAAGGATCCTGGAAGAATACTTGGTACTGAGGATTCAAATAAACAGCAACATCTAGGTCTACTCTTTGTTCCAATCTATTATGCTTAGGGTCACTCTCAAAAATAATATCTAAATATTCCTCATGATTATATGATATGGCATCTTCATTGTATACCAGTATGTTTTCCTCAAGAAAATCTGATATATCTTGACTGAGATTGCTAAATTTTGTCTGAAGGCCATCATTTTGATGAGAAAAAGTAATTTATAGGAATAAGCCTTCTTGAGAATGTAAAACAACATCAACATCAATCTGTTCTACATTTTTTTCTTCATGAGGAACGACTTCAATACATAAATCAACACTAGAACAAATAGAATTGGTCTCCTGATCACATAAAAATTGAGAGCTTAGCTGCATGCTTAGAATCTGATTAATTTCTTCTTCAGTTAAAGGAGGAGGTAGTCGTTGTTTTATTTGTATTAAACAACAAATTTTTTCTTTCTCTCATGAATATTGATCATGATACTGAATGTCTTCTTTAGCTTTATACAAAAGAGCAGATGAATTATCATTTGTCTCCAATGAGAGATCTTGTGGATCTACTTTCATTTCTTGATTGCTTTCATCTTCAACTAACTTCTCTTGATCATCATGACAATTAACTTTACAAGTAAATCCATAAAGGGCTTCTAACACACCCTCATCATTCATATCTTCTATATCTTCATCAATAATTTCAATGTATCATATGAAATCCTCAAACTGATCACAAAAATTTTCTGCTAATGACAAATATGGAGAATATTCTTTATAATGCTCATAAAACACTTTATGGAAATATTTTAAGGAAAACAAGCTACTAGGGTTTAAACGTTCATACCATTCCCTCACTTTTTCTTTTAATGTTTCCATGAACATCTTCATGTGGCAATCCTCATGCCATTCAAATTTCAACTTCCATGAATGTATATAAATTTAACGAGATGTAACAAAGCATTATCAACATTCTCATCCTAAAAAATAGGAAGATTTCTTTGCCAATTTACTTGAGGAATTTTATTTGGGAAACTGGGAATGTAATCTCTGTTCATTGGAGCATATCTCCTTACAACTGATCCCATTTTGAGCTTCTGGAGTTTTCAGGTGAATAGAACAACCTTCTGGTGTTTGACTTCTGTTCACCATCAAAAGTAAAAACTAAAACTTGAAGTTCATTACTGGAGAAAGTACCCAGCGAAGTAACCACTATGTTAGTGCCTCGTAATTCCGAAGGTTGAAGACAAAATCCCAGAGGGTTAACATAAAAACTGCTTTAGGCCTAGGATCTAGCCCTCTTAGACCCAAAGAGGGATCTCTCTGTTAGGTATAAATTTGTTTATTGGGAATTTTAGGCTAGCTATTAGTACATAGAGGTTTGTTTTAATATTTGTGGTTGAGACAGCAGAAGAGGTCCAATGGGCAATGGAGTCAAATAGGTGTAAACATATTTAAATGGATGAATAACCGAAATCATGTGTAACCAGGCAAGCTAGTCATGTCAATGGATCTCTATAGTTTTTGAAATGGAAAAGGAGGAGAGATTAAGGTTCAATGTGAATGAAGAGAAGAACTTATGTAAATTCTACATTCAAATTTCAGAGGAAAACATAGATACTGTTTCAAGACTGAGCAGGGTGCCCGGTGAAAAATCTTGAACAAAATTTTCTTATCCACAGTAAAGAAATAAAGCAATCGCAGAATAAAGGAAAACAGATAGCATGAAGAAGTACATCACCATTAAAACATAACAGAAGAATTTGGAAACATCAGGGTCCTTTCATTCTTCCAGAAAAAGGTGTTTACAACCAGATGAGCATTTTACAATGGTTTTCTCCCTTCAGGTCCCCTTTGATACTTCCAATGCATGCAATATTTAAATGAAAACTACAATGATTGTCGTATCTACTTCGACAATATGTTATTATTTAAAAAGTAAGAAAAATTTGACAAGTGTGATCATGCAGTGGCCACGATAAGATAAGTTGGACATGTGGACCTGCTTTTTCAGAAAACCGTTGTTGGATAATTAAATCTAGTGTTGTGCTGGATGTAGTACTGGCCACTTTCTATTAAACTGCCTCTATCTTTACTACGTCGGTTACTATTGCAGTGGATTTTAAAATGGAAAAACCACTGCTCCCTTTATAATCGAAAAATTATAACCATATTCAGAAACCCACTGTCCCCTTTAAAACATATAGAAATGATTCAATAAAACTTTGGATGAAAATGATGCGGAACAGATATGTAGAGCAATTTCACTGGCAGGATTTAGTGGGGCAGTGGTGGCGGGAGTTGGTTTTTTGACGTGGAGAAGTGGCAGCGGGAGTGGTATCGGAGTGGAGGTAAAACCATTTCAGAAGGGTCCTGAGGTGGTAAGTGGTTTCGGTAAAGAGTGGTGCGAAACGCCCTGGTGCAGCCATGCAAGGGTAAGGCCCAAACCATAAAACTGCCCATTTCATACCCCCCCCCCCACCTGGTGATAAAGCTTGGATGGAGAGGGGGGGCCGAAAAATTATGTCGATTGTCGGATGAAGTGGGGTAAGGTTGATGAGCGGGTAAGTGAATGGAGGTTAAAGTGTAATCATTTGACGGGTTTTTCGCGTAGCGGGAGGTCCAATTTGTGATATTAAATAAATCACAATCACAATATTTTAGGACTAGAGTGAATGCAAAATCGGGCAGAATTTGCGATGTGATATATCACAATCGCAAGATTTTAAATTATTGCAAATCGCAAAATCGGGAATCGGGGGAAATGTGGTAAGTCATAATATTTGCGATATGCAATAGTGATGCTGATAGGGCAGGGAAATGGGTTCCACTTGATATCACAATCGAGGGTTTTATGAAACAGAAACATAATGCGATGAGAATGATGGCGAAATTGTGATGCTATATATCACATATCGCAATTGCAAGCTGGAGCGGGAACACAAATGGAGAGGGGCTCTAAAAATGTGATGGTGTGATTTTGCGATAATGCGATCAAGAAAAAATGAAAAATGTGATTAACGGGTAGGTGACATGTCGGGAAGGGTCCCACTATATCACATCGGCGGTCTGGAGAAACAACAAATGAATGTGGAGAGGGTTTTTTTGCAATATGCCGAAATGCAAAAGGTAGGGGTCCATAATGTAATATGATAGTGCAGTGAGGTTTTAGGTTTATGGCGGTTTATATCACATATGTAACATATGATATATATATATATATATATATATGTATGTATGTATGTATGTATGTATATGTGTACACACACACACACACACACACACACACATATATATATATGAAACTACCTAATGTGGGGGGCAGAGCTGAAATGGAGGTGTCGGGGCTTAATATGATGTCTTAAAACTTTATGTATGTGGGTTTTGGCGGGTTTGATGAGATGGATAGTGCTAGCTAATGCCTTTAGGATTAGTTTGGACTATATTGGAAATGAGGTGAATACAACCATCCTTTGCCATCTTTTGTGCTAGAATTACCTTCTTGGAAATAAATAAATGACAATCATAGAATATTATTTCCAATATATAAACCATCTGAACAGAAATAATCAACCACCTTGAGATTCTGTAAATTACTGGACCCTAACAATGGCTCTAGCTAGGGATGGCACTTCCTTCAGGAGGTGTCAAGAACACTGTAGACTAGTGGCCTAATCCATTGGGATGATCCCAAATCTGTAATTTACAAAACCTCTGTGGTTGAAAATCTTCAAGATGAAATCAACACTCTCTGGAAACTGAAGTCTCAAACACACTTGAACTAAAAACTAGAAAGCAATATGAAACTAAAACTAGAAAGATGCTCAGAGTACTAAGCTTATTTTCACACATATTTTAGTATCCCGTGTGCGGGTAGGGCCCGCATCCATGTGTCCGGGCCTGTGTAATGAGGAGTGTTGCGCAAGGGCCCCCGCCCTCAGATGCTCCGGTGGGGTTAGGCCCACCCTTAACACCCTGGGATGCCACCCTCACTAATAGTTTGAGATTTTTGTGTAGTGGTTGGATCTATGTGGTATCGAAGCTGAGGTCTCGATGTCGAGACTCGAGGAGTGTGGTGGGTTGTAATATCCCGTGTGCGGGTAGGGCCTGCAGCCACGTGTCCGGGCCTGTGTAATGAGGGGTGTTGTGCAAGGGCCCCACCCTTAGAATCTCCGGTGGGGTTAGGCCCACCCTTAACGTCCTGGGATGCTTCCCTCACTAACATTTCGAGCTTTTGGTGTGGTGGTTGTATCTACGCTGTAATATCCCTTTTCAGGAACAACTACAGATTGGGAATAATATGAGTTATTACCAATGTGGAGCTTCAGCCATGTACCTCATACAGTTATAAAAACACTTAAAAATTAGTAAAATACACAGCATAAAAGTTATACAGTGTTTTACAAGGCAAAAGGTGGGGAAAACCGATGATTTTGGCCCTAAAACATGTTTATTAAGAGAATTTCGTAAAAATAAGATGGGAAAGTGGTTCGATATGATATCTAGGGCTATGAGGGACTCCCATGTCTAATTTCAGTAAAAAAAAATAAGTTTTTCTAAGTTAAACAATTCGTCCTTTCCTAACTAGGCTAGAAAACCCTAATTTCCTAACTAGGAAAGAGACAGCACTGTAGCTTTTGAAGATGATTTGGCCCGATGCCAGGATTTGGATCTGAAGTATAATCAACAAATTAACACATTCATAAGGTTAAATGACACTCTCACTGAAAAGAGCCACTGATATCATCTTGATATGAGCAGATCTAGATCTCCACTTGCTGCAACTCACAAGACAACTCAACCCTCAATCATGAGAAACATTGTAATGTAAGGTGAAACTTGGCCCAAGCCTGATAGTGGAGAAGTTTAGCACAATTCTCCTCCAAGATTTTCTCAAGGAAGGAGGTGGGATTCCTGAACAGGAATGCCCAACAAGGGATGTCTAAGCAAACAGACCTTCAGGAATAATGTCTTCAACAACCCTTTCCTTGCTGCCCTCTTTTTCCGTTTATAAGATAGGAGTCTTGCCAAACCCTAAACCACCTTGAATGACTTAGCCCCTTTCACATTACAAGCTCCTTCTAGAACTACACTGTCCCTCAAAGAGGTTCAATGCATCTAGATTGCGCTGTTTGACTTGGTCAAATAGGATCCCCTCTTGTGATTTAGACCCTTTCACGCCTGCAAAATATAATTTAAATAGCCCAGATATGTCTCTGTTCACATAGGAATTGATTTATTCTTAGTTTTCAGGTGTTTTACATGTCCTCCTTCACAATTTATTCATTAATCATTAAATAAAAAATAAATAAGGCAAAATTAATGTTCAAATTAGCTGAAGCTAATTTAGGAACATTATAGTCTCCCCCTCCCAAATGTAGCTTGTCCTCAAGCAACTGCAAGGGTGTTGGAAAACTTCCCCTTCTTCTCTTGTGGCCTCCTCATCAAACAATCTCCTCCATTGTTCTAAATTTTCTGCAATACCTTTGTCTCCCAATGGTCCTTCCTCCATATGCAAGTTTTCCTTTGATGAATAAACCGAAAGGCTCTCATCATGAAGAAATGGAAGGTTGTTGTGGAAACCTTCTTGCTGATCCATGGCCTCCTCAAGATAGAAGTGATGAAAATCATGGGGATTTTCATGATACATGAAAGACTCCCATCTCCATGCTATCATCCAAATGAAGAGGATCACCTCCTAGCTTGGAAATCCATAGAAGAAATCCTCCCCAAAACATATGAGAGGCATGTTACCAACAAACATATGGCTCACTTTACAAAGAGACAAGTGATATATCATAGTGGCCATACAAAATCTCATGCTCCCATTGAAGCATGCAATGCAAAAATAATGGGGAACTCCTTCCCCCAAGGGCACATTCAACAAGTGTGCCTTTCCCCCAGCCATGCCCCCATTAAAGATAAGGACATATTCAGCTTGTGGGATCATGATTAGAATCATGCTAGTTGCCATGTGTGATAAATGAGAAGGAAGATGTTCCCTCATGTGCAACCAGTGCAGTTTTATCCTTAACTGCCATAGAATGAGATATGAAAAGTGCCTTCCGCAACACTTGTTTGTTGCCTCATACCTTGGGAATGCTTGGAGAATGTACATCATGGTTGGTGTAAAGGAATCACACCATGAAAAATATAATAGCTTTCCAAGGTCCTCCAAGGAATGACCTGCATTAACATATTTCATGGCCTTGAGTGGTCCATGAAACCAATCATAATTAGTGCCCCATCTTGGCACCATGTCCTACAAATGAGTGTTAGAAAAATATAAGCATATAGGAGATACATAATAATGCTCAAGAGGGTGAGCCTCTCTATATACTTGTTTTACATAAGTGGGATAACTCATGGATGAGTTCCCTCTCACACTTAATGGGTAACGAGATGTGAATGATGGCTCTTCCCAAGAGCTATGCTCCTCCTCCTCTACCAAGTAGTCCATGCACATCTTCATGTGAGAGTGCATTTCTTCTTTGAAACCTTCCATATGAATCCACCCAAGAGAGTATGATATGCTTTGACAAAACCAGTGGGTTTGGAAAGCAGGATTTCATAGATTCCATGAAATAGTCTCTCCTTGAGTTTGGAGTCTTTTGATCATGTCAGCATTCTGTTAAATTCTAACAAGCAATCCCCTTTAAAGCCCCTCTGTTTGGCCTAAAAAATCATTTTTCCGCCTATCGCTCCCCTCCTATAAACTCAAAATTGCATTAAAAGGGGCCAAAATCCCACATTTGAAAATATATAAGGTTTGGCACCTTTCAGCCCTAGCCCCTCAGTCTTTTTCTCCGCATAACTTGAGCGCTAGACCAAGCACTAGACAAGAAAGTGCTTATCGCAGGCGGATATCGGACGCAGTATTATCCATCGATCTGTACAGATCGGACGGCCTTCATTGATCAACGTCGCGCCCACGGCCCAACCCATTTACCGCTCCGATCGCCTGTCCACCATCCGATCAAACCATAAATCAACGGTCCGCAACTCACCCGCTTTGTGGTCCCCACGCCCAAAAACACTGTTCAAAAACCGGTGGTATCCATCGCACTGCCTTTGAAGGCCGGGTGGTATTTTCCATTTCGGAGCGATTCCACTCATTGCATGACACGTGGCTCCGTCACTATTTCAAAACCACCCCCCCATCGCGCGTTATCGTTCGGAATTTGACCTGGCGCGATATTCATGTCAACCGTCTGATCTGGGGCTCTTCATTCAACGATCATCGCACTCCGAAGATGCACAGAATTTAACCAAAGGTATCCGTACCCCTGGCCCGCCAATTCGTCGCCCTCCGATGCGTCCTCAGCCAACGATCTCCTCCTGAGATCAGACGGTTCAGATTGCTTGCCTACCCGCCATTGACACATGTCCTCCGCCACGTCACCATTCCACGTGTGTTCTTCATACGCCCATCCCATATATATTTTCCATTCTAAGGCTGATTTCTAAGGTTTTTTATTTAATTTTTTTCCTGCCAACCTTCACCAGAGCATTTCTCCACCATTCCACTACGTTTTTCCGCCATCACCTTTCATTGTTCCACCTTTCACCATGCTGCGCTGTCATCCTCGCTATCCCCGTTGCATCCACCTTCCCGTGCATTTGTTTTCTTGATGATTTTGTGTATTTTGCAAGGTACGAGCGGCGGTAAACCGCCATGATTCACAGTCTCAATTATAGTAGCAGAGAACACCGGAAATGACCATTTTTCAGAGGCTAGAATTATGGAGAAAGGCCTAGGAAGCTGTTACAACATGACCTCCATTAAAGAAGTAAGGATTAAACTCTGTCAAACCCTCCGGATTCATTCAAAGCGCAGATTTCGTGATCAGAAACATTAATATTGCAGACAAAGAGTATCAGTGAAAGGCAGAGAGTTAAAGGCGCATAATTGAAGATTTTCAAGCCTTAACCTAACCATTTGAAGGCAGAGTACCAGATCGAAGACCCTGCAGATCACTCAGAAGGTTTATGCATAGAAAACAATACCCTCAAGTTTTTATTTCAGCAGAATTTTCTCTCCAGGAAAGGACAGACTACCCATGAGGTTTTTATTTCTCTACTGTGTTCCTGAAGAGACTTCCACCCAGTGCATTTATTTCAGAAAGCAGGCCACAGACTACAGAGTCATCATGCAGTATGGGCGTGCACGTTTCTGCCATACTGTCTTAATGAGGCAAATTAAATGTTCATCATCCACTTTCTTTAAGAGTTTTCTTCTTCTTCTATAAAACTCCTGAAGAACAGATTTTTGAGGGTTCCAGATTTTATCAGAAAATCATGCAGTAAGAGGATTTTTGTATGCATTTTGTAAAAAATCTCATATGAATGTATAGAGCCCGTTAGGTTTCAGTGAGGAAGAGTTTCGTCTTTAAAGAGGATTCTGGTCTTTGATGTCTCACAGTGTGTAACTTTCTCTTATATGTGCTAATTCAATTGTTCATTTCGTTTCATCCGCTTTCTTGTATCATGTTTCTCGAATGCAAGTGGCTTACTGATTTTTGGTATGGATTTATCCTAGTTGATACCCATGCTCGAATTAGTCAAGCGCTTTAAATATGGCTCAGGCATGATACACTGTTCCACTATTCACTTCAACCATATTTCTGCTGTATTAGTTTCTTTGGGAGGTTATTTTTAAAACGCTATTGTCATGTATGGATTCTTAAATTTATAAGCCCATTACATGGTGATATTGTGTATCTGGATATCATCTCAATGACAACTAGTATTCTCTTAATCTTTCATACACAGCAAACACCTTATGATAATTTATTTTTGTGACATATCTTTTGAATCGGCCCTCTTTACAGTAAGCTGCCTCTGAATTGTCTGATGCTTTTATATCAGAGTTTTTCACATTGCCTCTACAGTATTCCTTTCCCTGTGTCAGTTTCTGAAGGTCTTGGTCCCATTCAAATTAATATTTCTTGTTTTCAGGAGATAGCATGAGAGATTTTTGTTGATAACTCCCCCAGTTATACCATATGATCCTTGCTATATAAGATGTCCTAGGCACTGGTTTTTCACAACTCAAGGCTGTCTCTAGGAACGACAACATCTTTTTGGCACCGTTGCCGAGGAACGAAGTTGAGAAAATTTAAATCCCTAGGCCTCGACAAAACCTAATTCACTCTTCAAGTAGGTGAGTATGGAGAGTTGAGAGTTGTAGATCCCTCATCTTGGCGACTCCACATTTGTTTATTAGATAAATTCACTTGTAGTCCTGGCTCCTCGTAAGCCACACCTGAGGTCAGATACGTCACAGCCAAAGAAAACTTCAGTGTCTGACCCAGAAAAGATCATACATAGGAGGAATTGGAGGGAAAGGAAATCAGTCCACACTGAAAGCCCTGAATTGTCTATAGAAAAATTTCCATCCTCTTCTTCCCAAGTAGCCCAAGTGCTAGGTCCTGACTCCACTGTGGGAGATATCGATTACTATTCAGATAGTCCACCCCGGGGAGGTGTTAGAAATAAAGATAATTTTCACTCTACTCCTGAGGTCGAAGAGGTCAAGGAAGTCATTGAAGTATCTGCTATTAACAGACCGTTGTTCCCCTCAACACCTCAAGCTGTTGTCCAATATATTCCTATTGTTATTCATACTCCACTTCCACCTCTTCCTCCTCCTTTTACACATCAAACTATTGCACTACCTCCGCCCCCTCCAATGGCAAATGTTCCAGGCTTCTTGTTAAATAAATATGTCCCCCTTGCATTACCTCAAGTGTTGAACGATATGCCACAGGATTATCTGAAGATTTTACCCCGATTCAATTGGGAAAATGAGATTGATGCTCAAAAACATCTTGAGGTCTTCTGCTCCTTTGCAGAGAACTTTAATGTGGAAAATTTAGATGTAGTCTTAAGGTTGTTTGTCCAATATCTTGATGGTGAAGCTCGAAAATGGTTTAAGACATTGGCAGACCGTTCTGTTACCACTTGGGAAATAATGGAAGATAATTTTCTCAGGAAATGGGGAGAGAAGAAAGATCATGGACATTGTCTTATTGAGTTCAATACAATCAAGAAAAGACATAATGAAGGGGTGTCAGAATTTATCAAGAGATTTAATAAATTGTATTTGAGTCTTCCCGCTGATATGAAACCTCATCAAACTGCTGCTAAATTTGTTTTTGTAGCAGCCTTTGATTCAGAATTCGGTTTCTCTCTGAGAGAAAGAAAGCCTGCTACTCTGGATGATGCTCAGACAGATACACTAGAGTTGGAGGCAAAGTTTGCCTCCACTGGTAAATCAAAGGGTAAATCTGAATAAGATACTAGAAGAAGGGGCAAAGAGGAGGTATCTACCTCTAACCAAGACAGAGACTCAGCTAATGACAGAATTAAAGAAATAAGAAAAATGATTAAGAACCTTTCTGGTAAATTGGTCAAGCTTGAATTGGAGGCCAAGAATTCAGCCTCCAAGAATTTCCACAATGCTCCAAATAGAGGTTACAATCCTCAGTATAGGAAACCACCCCTACAAATATTGCAAAGGGAACCAAAGGAACAACAAGATCAAGTACCACACCCATTGTACTTGGAAGGTCTAGTAAATTATCCTACTGAAGACACTGCCTATGGACTGGAGGATGCAAATCTTGCTTTCTCGAATAGTGATGGAGAAGAATGCCCCTTGCAAGGAAGTAATGGAACCGAGTGCTCATTGCAAGAAGAAGAAAAGGCTAGAGACACAAAAGACTCAGAAATTGATCACTATTGTAAGCAATTTGTTGATTTCATGCAAGAATATTTCAATAGAAGATATGATCTCAGATCTTCTAGGAAGAGGACTCGTACTGAAGATCAAGAAGAAGAGCTACCCCAGAAGGAAGCACCTGCTCAGAAGGAGTCAACAATGCAGAAAGTCACAGTCAAAGTAAGGGGCCTCTAAACCAACCTTTGCAGTCTAATGATCAAATTCCTTCCTCTTCAAAAGTAGCCTTCCCCCCTAATACCAAGTCTGTGTCAAAAGAATTCAAACCCTCAGCTGAAAATAAACAATTAAAAGAGGTTGTAATAGAGAAGCCCTCTCCTGCTTTCAGTCTGCAAAAAGAACTTGAGAAGGTAAAAATCCCAGTTCTCTTGACTAAACTGTTGAAGCAACCTGCATATCAATCCCAAGTCACCTCTTTCATGCTCCCTCCAGAAGAACCTCTCATCCCAGATGTTAGTTCTCAAATCCACCTCAGGCTGAAATAAGGCAGAAAAAGGACAACACCAAACCACGCTCAGCCTCGTAGCTAGCCCTACGAGGACAGGAGAGGGCTCTCTCCGGGTCAATCTCAGCGAAAATTTTTCAATGGGGCTTGAGATGACTGAAACAACAACTGATCTTAGGCTAGATAAAAAAATAGGAGGGTTTGATTTTGATTTTTAGGGGTTTTTGTTGGAAAAAGGGGAAAGATAATTTTTGGGCTTGGGGATGAGGCCAAATTCTTGCAGAGTTCAAGTTGAGGAAGGGTAGGCAATGAATTTGATGTCTTAGATAAAATGAATGGATTGAAGAGACTGCTGAGGAGATTAAAAGGGCAAGAGAGTGCAAGGATCCTCTTCAAACTGACGAAAAACATGTAAAACTAAACAAAAGTTTAAGGCAGAGCACTAGCAAACTAATGAATTCTACCTCAATTACTCATTTGTTTAATTCAAAAGCAAAGGGAAGGGAAATGGCATAAACATAACATTAATAAAACTTACAATAACATGGAGAAAAACATCATCAAAACTCAGAAGCCACAAGGATCCCAACAAGTGCTACAAAACTCTGGTCTTTCCTTTGCCAAAAATCTGAAATGAATATACAATGAGGTGCCAAACTTTTCCCAAGTATCCAACCATGAAGATGTCTTAGAAAATAAAATATATAGACCATCCTAACCCCATCCCATGCCTCTAGGGGTCGAGCTCATCCTTCTAGGAGCTGTTTCAACCAATTCTAAACATGGAGCTGAAATCTAGGCAGCCAAACAACTTGCCTCTATATGCTAGGAAATTGATCCATTCACTCAATTTTCACTTTTTAGTGAATGAATCCTCTAGAACAAGTAAAATCATGCAAAATTTACATCATAGTTACAAAATTACATCAAGATAGATTAAAAATTACATCCAAAAGTGAAACTAGTCAAACTGGCCGAATTTCTGAGCTGAAAAGTGAAAATTGGGCAAAATTCCTCTATGCGCCGTGCCCAAAAACTCAATGCACCGCACCACTTTGAGCCTATTTTTGGGGCACTTCCTGAAGTCCAAATTGAGCTCATGATAGCTCGTTGGAAATCCCTGGATGTCTGCTATCCAACCCAAGTGGAATTTTTCAATTTGGATGTCAGTTTCCCCTCCAAAACTGCAATCTCCCAAGACTGGTTCCTGCTGGTGCAAAAAGTGGTAGAAAGGCCATTTTCAAGGTGTTTTTGACCCTTTAAACCACCCAGAACTTGATGAAATCTCTCGGCCATTCCTGATCATGCATAAATTTTCATAAAAAATCCAAAAATATCAAGTTTTCCTCCAGAAGATGTCCCAATCATAAACGCGCGTCGGGTGGCGCGACGCGTCGGGCAGAAAAACCTGTTTTGCAACCAAAATTTTCAAAAATGACAAAATTTACTCCAAATTCCTTAAAATTTAAGTTGAAGGACCCTCATCAAGTACTATGCTCAGCCAAGGAAGCGTCCGCCAAGATTTGGAATCTAACATGCCTTTTTCGCCTCCTCGATGTCTTCTTGGTGCATGCAGTTTCAGTGGTGCAATTACTGTCTTGTTCATATGATGAATATGTCTCTGTCATGGTGTTGCAATGTGTATGAAAATTTTATGTTTTGTTGGTTGAAAATGAGAAATGAAGACTTGATGTCTCTGTCTCCAAGTCCCAAACGTGTGCCAAAGGGAAATGAGGGACTGTGGTAAATAGGGACAATGAGTACAGTGGATTGTGGGAAAAATATGTTTCAACCAAGTGAAGTTTATAATGTGAAGAAGTCACTTGATTATGTTTGGAGAATGTGGGGTTTGGGGACTCTTTGAAAATGATATGGGAGAGTGATAGCGATAGGGAATGATAGGATTTAGGGATAGGGATAATAGGATTTAGGAAATAAGTGATATGAGCGGTAGGGGAACAGACTGTGTTAATGAGACAACAGTGATAAAAGGGACAATAAGGTGGCGAATGAATAAGTTTAGCACCAAGACCAACTTTTAAAACTTCAAATATATACCCTATGGAGCAGCCTTTGTCAAAAAGATAGGGTTTATGTTTACACTATTCAAATTCTCCAACCAACCTTTGAAACAACACTAAACACTGATAATGGAAATTTCACAACCTTGTGAACTTACTTGGAGCAAATAATTTGAGCCGTTTTGGAAATTTGATGAAGAAATGGTGAGAACCTGCTTTGGAGGCTTTGTGCGCCATGCCCCATCCCAACGCGCCGCGCCATAAATAATGCATGTTTCATGAGGACTTTTGACGCTTTCCCGGTGTCCAAATTGGGCTCATGATAGCTCGTTGGAAAGATATTTGAGTATAATTTCCAACCCAAGTGGAATTTTTAAATTTGGAGTTCATTTACCCTGTCAAAAATCAAATCTCCCAAGACTGGTCAAAATGAGCAGAATGAGGCTGCCTCAAGGCAGAGTGCTGTTGCAGTCAACTTTTGAAGGTCTTCCTCAACTCCAAATTGAGATCATGATATTTCATTGGAAATATCTTTGTGTCTAGTTATCATTTGACTCATCAAGCAAGTCATTTGGCCAACCAAGCTAGGATAAATATTGATTTTCCCAAGGTCCCTTCAGAGGTGCATCAATTCTCCCAAGGCGATTGTATTTTTGAAATTTCTCTAAAACCATGATACCTGTGTAAAAAGTGAAGGATTTTTTTCTTATTTGGAATTTTGTGGACAAAAACCTCTCTCAATGTTTCAAAATTCATCTTTTATTGCTCTGAAACATCATTTGAGTGAAACCTATCCCGATGTGTGGAACAAGGGATTTGTTGAAATGAAGCGAAATGAAGGGGATAAGGGGCTTATAAATTCTTGAGAAAATTTTGGGAAGTAGGGAGGGATGTTAGGAATCAGGGGAAAGTTGAATCTCAGAAATTTAGTGAGGGGAAGGGGTCCAAAAGGGCAAAACACAGGCCTAGCCTAGAAAATTGCCAAGTTGTAGCAAGAAACTAGGGTTTGTGCAAAAATGAGGAATTTGGGGGATATAAATGATGGGAAGTGTTTAATAAGGTATATTAAGGATAGGGGAAGGTGTAAGAACATCATGATACAAGTTTTTATGATGATTTGACCATCCAAGGGAAATTACCTCCAAAACCCTAGGAGAGAGAAATGAACCTTACCTAGGCACAACTGAAGCATGAACAAGCTGTAAAATGACCCAATGGAACTTGAAATGATGATGAAAACCCTATGAATGATGGTACACTCAGCTGAATGGTGACATGGACCGACATTTGGACAACTTTGACAGGAGTAAAAACAAACCCTAGACCTAATACCTAGTGACCAAATTTTGTTTGAAGACTCACTGAAATGACAAGATTTGACCTTGACACTTTAAGATCACTTTTTAAGAGCATGTTTGATCACTGGAGGAAGGCTGCAAAGGCTGACACTAACACCAGATAGTCTCAACCTTCAAGAAGAAAGACCCATGGTTGTATTTGGTCCACATGTTGAGGAATTTGATGCTTCTACTCCTCCTTTCTATGTGTCTCTAGTGATTCATGACCTGCTATTACATAAATGTATGTTAGATTCTGGAGCTTCCCATAATCTAATACCTTTTTCAGTCATGGAACAACTAGGATTACAAATCACCCGTCCATAAAAGGACCTCTATTCATTTGATTCCAAAAGAGTTAAATGCCTGGGGATGATCAAGGATTTGGTGGTCAATTTGGCCCAAATCGCAGAAAAAAGTGTGGTAATGGACATCGTGGTGGCTGACATCCCAGCTCGCTTTGGCACGTTGTTGTCAAGGTCCTGGGGAATGAAAATTGGTGGGTCAATCAAGTTGGACTTAACATATGCCACTATCCTAGTTTTTGGTGGCCAGGAGAGGAGGTTGTACATGGAAACTAGATTTGTCAAGATGGTTCTGACAACTCTGTTAATTCACCAGTCTACAGTAAAGAAGGAGATTTATCATGCTTGATGCTGGAAGAGGATCAAGATTATGCTCATGAACCATCCTTTTGCCAGATCAAGACTGAGCAGCCCTCAGAAAGCCATGAAGCAGGAATCTGGACACTTCATTTTGACGGAGCAAATTCAAGAGAAGGTAATGGAGCTGGAATACTATTGATTTCTCCTACAGGAAAATGGGTACCATTGTCTTTCAAGCTAGAATATGAAGCCACTAATAATGTGGCTGAATATGAATCACTTCTCTTAGGGTTGCAGACAGCCAGGAGCATGAATATACAAAGTTTAAAAGTTCTAGGAGATTCAAAATTGGTGGTTAGACAAGTCAGGAATCAGTGTCAAACAAAACATCCTCGGCTGAGGGCTTATAGGAATGAAGTTTGGGACATGATAGAGAATTTTTTCTTGGCATTTAATATCCAGTTCATACCCCGGGAACAGAATAGGATGGCTGATTCCCTTGCTGTGGCTGCTAGTACATTTCTTCCACCTCAGAACCCTCTCTTAAGGTATGAAATTGAGGTACGTTATCGACCATCAATCCCAGATAACATCAAGCACTGGAAGGTATTTGAGGATGAAGAGCAGGTGAAGAGATTTCTGGAAACAATAGGGGAATTCTCCAATATGGAGATTGATGTTGGTGAAGAAGAAGAGACTGAAGACACTTCAGAAAGAAATTGGGAGAATAAAATGGCAGGTAATAAAGTGTTGCAATTGAAGGGAAACATTATACCTAGAGGGCTGGTGCCTCTAAAAAGATTATTTGACAAGAATGATGTCCCATTGCATTCAAGCAAAATGGTAGAAGAAAATCAGGTAGAATATCTGAATCTTGGTACTGATGTCGACCCCAAAATTGTAAAATTATCCAAGAAGATCCCAGAAGAATATAAAAAGCTATACCAGAAATTATTTCAGTCTTACAAAGATGTGTTCGCATGGTATTATCAGGACCTAAGAAATTTTGACATCAGTATAATGCAGCACAAAATTCCACTAAAGGGAGATGCAAAACCTCATAAGCAGAAGCTCAAACAAATAAATCCCCTGTTGCTCCCCTCTATTGAGAAGGAAATTAAGAAGCTGTTAAAGGCCAAAATAATTGTGCCATTGAGGTACTCTGAATGGGTGGAAAACCTAGTCCCTGTCCGAAAGAAGAATGGAGAAATAAGGCTGTGTGTTGATTTCCGAAATTTAAATAGAGCATCCTTAAAGGATAATTACCCACTGCCTAAGATGGATCACATCCTGCAGAAGGTGGTTGGAGCTTCTAGGATGTCAATTATGGATGGATTCTCCGGTTACAATCAGGTGGTTGTACTTCCAGAAGATCAAAAGAAGACTGCTTTCACCACACCATGGGGTACATTTATGTATGCCAGGATGCCTTTCGGGTTGATTAATGCAGGGGCCACTTTTCAAAGGGCCATGGACATTGCTTTTGCTGGGGAGCAAGATAAATTTTTGGTAGTCTACCTCGATGATATCACTGTATTTTCAAAAGATGATACTGAGCTCATTGAGCATTTGTGTAGAAATTTTGAGAAATGCAGAAGGTATGGTCTTTCTCTCAATCCACAAAAATCTTTATTTGCATTAGAAGAAGGCAGGCTTTTGGGGCATATTGTGACTAAAGATGGGGTAAAAATAGACCCTAAGAGGGTAGAGGTTATAAATGGTATTTCTCTTCCCAGAAATAAGAAGGAGGTGCAGGTATTCCTAGGGCGCATTAATTTTCTGAGAAGGTTTATTCCTAACTATGATGAAGTAGTTAGACATATAACTGACATGCTGAAGAAAGATAATGAGGTTAAGTGGTCCCAGGAATCACGAGAGGCCTTTACCAGAATAAAAATTGCTTTTGCAGAAGCCCCTGTGCTGGCTGGACCGAATTATGCTAAACCATTCATGATCTTTTCTTTTGCATCACCTCATACAATAGCAAGAGTGTTATTGCATAAAAATGAAGAAGGTTACGAGCAGCCCATCGCCTTCTTCAGTCAGGTGCTCAGTGATGCAGAATTAAAATATAACATATTAGAAAAGCAAGCATACGCCCTGGTGAAATCCCTTAAAGATTTCCGCATGTATGTCCTGCAGTCCCATATCACTGCATTTGTGCCTACAGCAGCTGTAAAAGACATGATTTTCCAAGGGGATAGTGAAGGAAAAAGAGGAAAGTGGATTTCCAAAATACAAGAGTATGAGCTGGAGATCTGCCCTCCTAAACTGATCAAGGGACAGGGGCTAGCCAAAATCTTATCCGAATCAAACTATTAGGCTCTGGGTATAAATTTGTCCATAATAGCAGGTGAGGAATCTGAGGAGAAAGAAGAGCGACAGGGAATTGAGATAAATACTCCGGAAACACATATAAAGTACCTCACCAGTCAGTGGTACAAAGAGATAGTAGAATATCTCCTCACACTCAGCTGCCCTCCAAGCTGTGATAAAACTAAATACAGAACGCTAAGGTTGAAATCACAGAAATACATAGTCTCCAATGGCCGGCTATACCGGCGAGATCCCTCAGGCATCCTACTCCTGTGTCTCACAGAAGATGAGGTAGAGAATATAATAGCCGAATTTCATGAAGGAATCTGTGGGGGTCATTATAGCTGGAGGGCCACTGCTCACAAGATCCTAAAGGCTGGTTTCTATTGGTCCAAGCTCTTTGGAGATGTTTTTACTCGGGTTAGAGCTTGTGAGAAATGTCAGAAATTTGATGAAAGACAGAAGTTGGAACCTCTGCCCATGATTCCCGTTCATGTGGACGAACCATTTAGGCAATGGGGAATCGACTTTATAGGTGAAATAAATCCTCCATCGAGTGGTCAGCATAAGTGGATATTGACCACCACGGATTATTTCACAAAATGGGTGGAAGCCATACCTGCTAGGAACACAACAGATACTGTGATAATAAAGTTCATGGAGGAAAACATCATATCCAGGTTTGGCTTCCCTGCCAGAATAGTAACTGATAACGCTCAGGCCTTCAAGTTTGCAAAGTTTGTGAGCTTCTGCCAGCAGTACAACATTACACTAAGTCACTCTACAACCTATTACCCACAAGGAAATGGCTTAGAAGAGTCTTCAAATAAAACCCTGGTGAGGGCATTGAAGAAGGCTATCAATGAAAATCAGAAAAACTGGGATTCCCCATTGAAATTTTCTCTATGGGCCAATAGGATTACCAGTAAGAGAGCAACTAGGAAATCCCCATATGAATTAGTATCATTAATTTTCTAAGAAGGTTTATTCCTAACTATGCTGAAATAGTTAGACATATAACTGACATGCTGAAGAAAGATAATGAGGTTAAGTGGTCCCAGGAATCACGAGAGGCCTTTACCAGAATAAAAATTTCTTTTGCAGAAGCCCCTGTGCTGGCTGGACTGAATTATGCTAAACCATTCATGATCTTTTATTTTTCATCACCTCATACAATAGCAAGAGTGTTATTGCATAAAAATGAACAAGGTTACGAGTAGCCCATCGCCTTCTTCAGTCAGGTGCTCCGTGATGCAGAATTAAAATATAACATATTAGAAAAGCAAGCATATGCCCTGGTGAAATCCCTTAAGGATTTCTGTATGTATGTCCTGCAGTCCCATATCACTGCATTTGTGCCTACAGCAGCTATAAAAGACATGCTTGTCTAAGGGGATAGTGAAGGAAAAAGGGGAAAGTGGATTACCAAAATACAAGAGTATGAGCTGGAGATCCGCCCTACTAAACTGATCAAGGGACAGGGGCTAGCCAAAATCTTATCTGAATCAAAATATCAGGCTCTGGGTATAAATTTTTCCATAATAGTAGGTGAGGAATCTGAGGAGAAGGAAGAGCGATATGGAATTGAGATAACTACTCCGGAAACACATATAAAGTACCTCACCAGTTAGTGGTACAAAGAGATAGTAGAATATCTCCTCACACTCAGCTGCCCTCCAAGCTGTGATACAACTAAATACAGAATGCTAAGGTTGAAATCACATAAATACATAGTCTCCAATGGCTGGCTATACCGGCGAGATCCCTCAGGCATCCTACTCCTGTGTCTCACAGAAGATGAGGTAGAGAATATAATAGCCGAATTTCATGAAGGAATCTGTGGGGGTCATTATAGCTGGAGGGCCACTGCTCACAAGATCTTGAAGGCTGGTTTCTATTGGCCCTAGCTCTTTGGAGATGTTTTTACCTGGGTTAGAGCTTGTGAGAAATGTCAAAAAAATTTTGAAAGAAAGAAGTTGGCACCTCTGCCCATGATTCTTGTTCATGTGGACGAACCATTCAGGCAATGGGGAATCGACTTTATAGGTGAAATACATCCTCCATCGAGTGGTCAGCATAAGTGGATATTGATCGCCACGGATTATTTCACAAAATGGGTGGAATCCATACCTGCGAGGAACGCAACAGATACTGTGATAATAAAGTTCATGGAGGAAAACATCATATCCAGGTTTGGCTGCCGTGCCAGAATAGTAATTGATAATGCTCAGGCCTTCAAGTCTGCAAAGTTTGTGAGCTTCTACCAGCAGTATAACATTACACTAAGTCACTATACAACCTATTACCCACAAGGAAATGGCTTAGCAGAGTCTTCAAATAAAAACCTGGTGAGGGCACTGAAGAAGGCTATCAATGAAAATCAGAAAAACTGGGATTCCCAATTGAAATTTTCTCTATGGGCCAATAGGATTACCAGCAAGAGAGCAATTGGGAAATCCCCATATGAATTAGTATATGGGAGGGCAGCAGTATTCCCTATATAGTTAGCCTTACCAGTAGCCCGATTCATGCAAGAAATTCAAGAAGAGCCTGACGATGTGACTAGGAGAATAAATCAGCTGGTGGAGTTGGAAGAAACACGCAACCAGGTAAGTCAAAGGTTAACTGAATATCAAGAGAAGATGAAATACCTTTTTGATCAGCATGCCAAGGACAGGAAGTTTCATATTGGTGACCTAGTGCTCAGATGGGATATCTAGAGAGCTGAAAAGGGGAAACATGGTAAATTAGACCCACTCTGGTTTGGCCCTTTTAAAATCGTGGAACAAGGGGGTAACAATACTTTCAGGTTGGAGAATTTACAGGGAGACTTGCTTGACGCCCCTGTAAATGGTCAGTTCCTTAAACCCTATTTCCAGTTCTGATTCAGGTAGAGATAGCCTGATGTATTATACTGTACATTAGTTTCATCTTTTCCATGTTTGTTTGAATAACGTGGGTGTTGTGCTGAATCATGAAAAGAAAGTAGAAGTGCTGAAGGGCAGAGTCCACATAGAATATTAACTGGTGGTCTGCGAAGTTCTCGACACACCCAGGGATGAACGTGCCGTCCCCAGGTGGAGCCAATGTTGATCATGTCAGCATTCTGTTAAATTCTGTTAAATTCTGACAAGCAATCCCCTTTAAAGCCCCTCTGTTTGGCCTAAAAAATCATTTTTCCGCCTATCGCTCCCCTCCTATAAACTCAAAATTGCATTAAAAAGGGCCAAAAACCCACATTTGAAAATATATAAGGTTTGGCACCTTTCGGCCCTAACCCCTTAATCTTTTTCTCCACATAACCTGAGCGCTAGACCGGAAAGTGCTTATCGCAGGCGGATATCGGATGCAGTATTATCCGTCGATCTGTACAGATCGGACGCCCTTCATTGATCAGCGTCGCCCCCACGGCCCAACCCATTTACCGTTTCGATCACCTGTCCACCGTCCGATAAAACCATAAATCAATGGTTCGCAGCTCACTCGCTTTGTGGTCCTCGCACCCAAAAAGACTTTTCAAAAACTGGTGGTATCCATCGCACCGCCTTTGGAGGGTGGGTGGTATTTTCCATTTCGGAGTGATTCCACTCATTGCATGACACGTGGTTCCGTCACTATTTCAAAACCGCCCCCCCATCGCGCGTTATCATTCGGCATTTGACCCAGCGCGATATTCATGTCAACCGTCCGATCTGGGGCTCTTCAGCCAACGGTCATCGCTCTTCGAAGATGCGCGGAATTTAACCAAAGGTATCTGTACCCCTAGCCCCCCAATTCGTCGCCCTCCGACGTGTCCTCAGCCGTCGATCTCCTCCTGAGATCAGACGGTTCAGATTTCTTGCCTAATCACCATCGAAACGTGTCCTTTGCCATGCCACCATTCCACGTGTGTTCGTCATACGCCCATCCCATATATATTTTCCATTCTAAGGCCGATTTCTAAGGTTTTGTATTTAATTTTTTGCATTCTGCCAACCTTCACCAAAGCATTTCTCTGCCATTCCGCTGCATTTTTCCGCCATCACCTTTCATTGTTCCACCTTTTCACCATGCTGCACTGTCATCCTCACTATCCCCACCACATCCACCTTCCCGTGCATTTGTTTTCTTGACGATTTTTTGTATTTTGTAGGGTACGAGCGGCGGTAAACCGCCATGATTCATAGTCTCAATTATAGTAGCAGAGAACACCGGAAAGGACCATTTTTCAGAGGTTGGAATTATGGAGAAAGGCCTAGGAAGCTGTTACGACATGACCTCCATTAAAGAAGTAAGGGTTAAACTCTGTCAAACCCTCCGGAGTCATTCAAAGCACAGATTTCGCGATCAGAAACATTAATATTGCAGACAGAGAGTATCAGTGAAAGGCAGAGAGTTAAAGGTGCATAATTGAAGATTTTCAAGCCTTAACCTAACCATTTGAAGGCAGAGTACCAGATCAAAGACCCTGTAGATCACTCAGAAGGTTTATGCACAAAGAACAATACCATCAGGGTTTTATTTCTGCAGAATTTTCTCTCCAGGAAAGGACAGACTGCCCATGAGGTTTTTATTTCTCTACCGTATTCCTGAAGAGACTTCCACCCAGTGCATTTATTTCAGAAAGCAGGCCACAGAGTACATATAAGCACTATAGAGTCATCATGCAGTATGGGCATGCACGTTTCCGCCATCCTGTATTAATGAGGCAAATTAAATGTTCATAATCCACTTTCTTTAATAGTTTTTTTCTTCTTCTATAAAACTCCCGAAGAAAAGATTTTTGAGGGTTCTAGATTTTATCAGAAAATCATGCAGTAAGAGGATTTTTGTATGCATTTTGTAAAAACTCTCATATGAATGTACAGAGCCCGTTGGGTTTCAGTGAGGAGGAGTTCCATCTTTAAAGAGGATTCTGGTCTTTGATGTCTCACAGTGTGTAACTTTCTCTTATATGTGCTAATTCAATTGTTCATTTCGTTTCATCCGCTTTCTTGTATCATGTTTCTGGAATGCGAGTGGCTCACTGATTTTTGGTATGGATTTATCCTAGTTGATACCCATGCTTGAATTATTCAAGTGCTTTAAATATGGCTCAGGCATGATATACTGTTCCACTATTCACTTCAACCATATTTCTGCTGTATTAGTTTCTTTGGGAGGTTATTTTTAAAACGCTATTGTCATATATGGATTCTTAAATTGGTAAGCCCATTACATGGTGATATTGTGTATCTGGATATCATCTCAATGAAAACTAGTATTCTCTTAATCTTTCATACACAGCAAACACCTTCTGACAATTTATTTCTGTGACATATATTTTGAATCGGCCCTCTTTACGTTAAGTCAAGCCAATTGTCTGATGCTTTTATATCGGAGTTTTTCACATTTCCTCTGCAGTATTCCTTTCCATGTGTCAGTTTCTGAAGGTCTTGGACCCATTCAAATTAATATTACTTGTTTTTAGGAGATAGCATGAGATCTTTTTGTTGATAACTCCCCCAGTTATACCATATGCTCCTTGCTATATAAGATGTCCTAGGCACTGGTATTTCACAACTCAAGGCTATCTCTAGGAATGAAAACAGAGTCACTAACCAAAAGAATAAGATTATAGAAATAGATAACTCCATCCACCACTTTGAACCTCTCATCCTTTACTTCCCCTTCAAGAACCCCCCATGTGAAAAGGTCCTTGGAGTATTCCATCTTGAGTTGGGAATCCCAAGAAGGATCCAAGCTTTCCAAGAATGACAATGCTGTAGAGGTCTGAAATGAAGCCCCTGTCTTCTCATGGCTCCCATATTTGACATACTTGATATCAAAATCACATGTTGGATCACCATAATATTCCCTTTGCTGCCCCATTTGCAGCTGATCTTGCTCAAGACAAGATTGGAGTACATGGAAATCAACTTCCCCTCGGAAAGTCCTTACTAGAGGGTTAATATCACCTTGCCATCTTCAGAAATATCCTTTGTGAATGAAGAGATCATGGGCTGCCCCAAAAATATGGAGTTGCCATGTGCCCTTATGCTCATGCCATCATAGATCTCTGATTTCTCCTCTCTCAGCGCAGATTTCTGAGTGGGAGTTAGCAATGTTCCTTTCAGGAAACTACTCATCTCTCTCCTGAATTCTTGAGAGATTCTTTGCGCTGTGCCAGCTTCTCCCAAGGATCCTTCTTTATCCAAGTATGTATATGCTGCCCATATTTGAGAGAACACCTTATATTTCCTCCTACCAAGAGGTGCTCCTTGTAAAGTACCTCCTTGCAAAGAGGTGTCAAGGCATAGAGTAGAAAGAGGATGTAGGAAGACAGATTTGCCCCTACCTTCCATGCATAAGTACTCTTGCCTTCTTTTTTCTTCAAGGCCTTGAAACAGAGAAGGATCCATGCTCTTCTTCTTGTGATGCCCTTCCTCCTCTCTTCCTTATTCTATCATCAAGATCTCATCATTTGACAATGATGGTATATGCTGCTCAAGAGCTCTATGTGTGAGATATTGTGGAAATCCTTACAACAGTGCAAGAGTTTCTTCTCTTGGAGCAAGTGCTCCAACTTCATCTTCATGAGGTGTTTGAGGTGCTTTTGCTGTGACTGCGTTATGACCTCCTATCTTCTCCTCCTTTTTGACAATTGAAATTGTCTCACCATCAATAAGAGACCTTAGATCTTGGTCATATATTGAAGGAGAAACCTTCATGCTCCCCTCTTGAGAAGAGGACCCTTCACTCAATGGAGATATTGCCCTTGGCAAGGCATCCAAAAAACTTACACCTTCTTCCATGGTCTTCAAAAAGAGAGTTGGATTCATAGACCCTTCCAACTCATGCAAAAGATTCATCTGATGTGGTTTCACAGTATCAACAAAATATGATACACATGGAGCTTCATCAAACCTTTCTATCAATCTTTCAATAAACCTTGCATAAGTAGGTGTATTGTAATTCTTCAAGGAAAAAGACTCAAACAACCACCAAGCATATGCTTTACCTTCAAAATGCAGTGTTTCTGCTTTGATGGCTTCAATATCTGAAACTTGATGTTGTTGCACAAAGTTATCCAGCTCCTCCACCCAAACCTTGACTAGACATTTAGGTGATCCATAAAATATAGATAGGTAGAATCTACCCTTACCATGTTGCCCCTCCTTTGTGACTTTTCCCTCCTTGATCTTGAAGAATCCTTGGAAGTCAAGTTATCTTTGAACTCCTTGGGCTGAGCTTCATAATCCTCGAAATACTCTCTAAGAGTCTCCTTCTTAGGCACACCTCCTTTCTTCCTCTTCATGAAGAAATCACAGACAGAACGCTGAATATTTGGTGATATGGTTGAGTGTAAATATCCATGAGATGAGGATTCAAAATGTTCCTCATGTATAGATCTTGTAGATCTGATCAGAAGATCTTTCTTCTCTTGAAACTTTC
This sequence comes from Pinus albicaulis, assembly GCA_034641835.2. Classification (NCBI taxonomy): domain Eukaryota; kingdom Viridiplantae; phylum Streptophyta; class Pinopsida; order Pinales; family Pinaceae; genus Pinus; species Pinus albicaulis. The sequence continues at coordinate 1,632,660,800 of CM076579.1, read as the reverse complement.
TAGGAGTTTCACTACTTCTTATTTCTTCTTCTTGTTCAAACTCCTTGGAGAGGTTATTCTTAGATATGAAAGCTGATGATAATAAACTCATATTCTTCATCATTCTGACCTTGCTCCTTGCTGGAATACCACTAAAAATTTCCCTTCTTAGGAATGTCAAAACTCTATTCCAGAGATTGACTGCAGGGGCATTTACTGGATATGTCACCTTTGAAAAAATGATGAGATCCAAAGGATACCTGGCCATCTACAGATGTTTTCTATAGATCTTGAAATATTCCTCCTTCAGTAATTTAGCACATTGGCTTGAAGCCACAAGCTGAGCCAAAGATCTTGATCCAATACCCCTGTAATATCCCTTTTTCAGGAACAGCTACAGATTGGGAATAATATGATTTATTTCCAATTTTGAGCTTCATCCATGTACCTCATACAAGTATAAAAACACTTAAAATTCAGTAAAATACACAGCAGCAAAGTTATACAGCGTTTTACAAGGCAAAAGGTGGGCAAAACCAATGATTTTGGCCCTAAAACATGTGTATTAAGATATTTGCATAAAAATAATATGGGAAAGTGGTTGGATATGATAGCTAGGGTTATGAGGGAATCCCATGTCGAATTTCAGAAAAAAAAGAAGTTTTTCTAAGTTAAACAGTTCCTCCTTTCCTAACTAGGCTAGAAAACATTGATTTCCTAAGACTAGATCCATGCAGAAATTTACTGAAGCATGTGAGCGTGGTTTTCTGAAGGGTATGACTAAAATAAGGTTTTAACATTCAAAAATAAGCTCAGGTACATAACTCATACACTTTATAGGAGAAGAATGAAAGAATACAGAAGAAATCCTCAAGAAAGAGGTGCTACAACCATGTAAAGAGACTGCATAACAGTGACAGCGTTATTTTTAGGGTTGAAGCAGGAGTTTATTGATTCTTCAGATCTAGATCAGATATATACATAAAAATATAGATCCAATACAGATCCATGTACAAGAAGAGCTGATCTATACATTCCCTTGGGGTTTTGCTCAAAACATGAAGCACCGGAAGTAGATCTGAGATCTAAAAATTCAGATCTACAGAATGATTCAGAAATTCTGAATAATACAAGTACATAGAAGATCATATATGAAATAGAACATATATTGGTTTACCAATCTATGGATCACCACAGTGAAGGAAGAAACCCAAAACCAGAGATCTCTCCTCCAAAATGCAAGCAAAGCACCCTACAGCTATAGATATGCAAATAACACTGTCTTAGGGAAAAAGACAACACTGTAGCTTTTGAAGATGATTTGGCCTGATGCCAAGATGTGGATCTGAAGTATAATCAACAAATTAAAACTTTTAGGAGGTTAAATGACACTCTCACTGAAAAGAGCCACTTCTATCATCTAGATATGAGCAAATCTAGATCTCCACTTGCTGCAACTCACAAGACAGCTCAACCCTCAATCATGAGCAGCGTTGTAATGTAAGGTGAAACTTGGCCCAAGCCTGATAGTGGAGAAGTTTAGCACAATTATCCTCCAAGAGCTGCTCAAGGAAGGAGGTGGGATTCCTGAACAGGAATGCCCAACAAGGGATGTCTAAGCAGACAAACCTTCAGAAATAATGTCTTCAACAACCCTTTCCTTGCTGCCATCCTCTTCCTTTTATAATATAGGAGTCTTGCCAAACCCTAAACCACCTTGAATCACTTAGCCCCTTTCACATTACAATCTCCTTCTAGAACTGCGTTGTCCCTCAAATAGGTTCAATTCATCTATACTGCGCTGTTTGACTTGGTCAAATAGGATCCCTTCTTGTGATTTAGACCCTTTCACACCTACAAAATATAATTTAAATAGCTCATATATGTCTCTGTTCACATAGGCATTGATTTATTCTTAGTTTTCAGGAGTTTTACATGTCCTCCTTCACAATTTATTCATTAATCATGAAATACAAAATAAATAAGGATAAATTAATGTTCAAATTAGCTGAAGCTAATTTAGGAACATTACAGTATCCCCCTCCCAAATGTTGTTTGTCCTCAAGCAACTGCAAGGGTGCTGCAAAACTTCCCCTTCTTCTCTTGTGGCCTCCTCATAAAACAATCTCCTCCATTTTTCTGAATTTTCTGCAATACCTTTGTCTCCCAATGGTCCTTCCTCCATATGCAAGTTTTCCTTTGATGAATAAACTAAAAGGCTCTCATCATGAAGAAATGGAAGGTCATTGTGGAAACCTTCTTGCTGATCCATGGCCTCCTCAAGATAGAAGTGATGACAATCATGGGGATTTTCATGATCCATGAAAGACTCCCATCTCCATGCTATCATCCAAATGAAGTGGATCACCTCCCAGCTTGGAAATCCATAGAAGAACTCCTCCCCAAAACATATGAGAGGCATATTACCAAAAAACATATGGCTCACTTTACAAAGAGACAAGTGATCTATCATAGTGGCCATACAAAATCTCAGGCTCCCATTGAAGCATGCAATGCAAAAATAATGGGGAACTCCTTCCCCCAAGGGCACATTCAACATGTGTGCCTTTCCTCCAGTTATGCCCCCAACAAAGATAAGGACATCTTCAGCTTGTGGGATCATGATTAGAAACATGCTAGCTGCCATGTGTGATAAATGAGAAGGAAGATGTTCCCTCATGTGCAACCAGCATAGTTTTATCCTTAACTGCCATAGAATGAGATATGAAAAGTGCCTTCCCCAACAATTGTTTGCTTCCTCATACCTTGGGAATGCTTGGAGAATGTACATCATGGTTGGTGTAAAGGAATAACACCATGAAGAATATAATAGCTTTCCAAGGTCCTCCAAGGAATGACCTGCATTAACATAGTTCACGGTCTTGAGTGGCCCATGAAACCCATCATACTTAGTGCCCCATCTTGGCACCATGTCCTACAAATGAGTGTTAGAAAAATATAAGCATATATGAGATACATAATAATGCTCAAGAGGGTGAGCCTCTCTATATACTTGTTTTACATAAGTGGGATAACTCATGGATGAGTTCCCTCTCACACTCAATGCGCAAGGAGATGTGAATGATGGCTCTTTCCAAGAGCTATGCTCCTCTTCCTCTACCAAGTAGTCCATGCACATATTCATGTGAGAGTGCACTTCTTCTTTGAAACCTTCCCATATGATTCCACCCAAGAGAGTATGATATGCTTTGACAAAACTAGTGGGTTTGGAAAGCAGGATTTCATAGATGCCATCAAATAGTCTTTCCTTGAGTTTGGAGTCACTAACCAAAAGAATAAGATTATAGAAATAGATAACTCCATCCACCACCTTGAACCTCTCATCCTTTACTTCCCCTTCAAGAACCCCCAATTTGGAAAGGTCCTTGGAGTATTCCATCTTGAGTTGGGAATCCCAAGAAGGATCCAAGCTTTCCAAGAATGACAGCGCTGTAGAGGTCTGAAATGCAGCCCCTGTCTTCTCATGGCTCCCATCTTTGACATACTTGATATAAAAATCACATGTTGGAGCACCATAATATTCCCTTTGCTGCCCCATTTACAGCTGATCTTTCTCAAGACAAGATTGGAGTACATGGAAATCAACTTCCCCTCGGAAAGTCCTTGTTTTCCAAAACCTCCTCCTTTTGGCCCATGTATACAGGAGGGTTAAGATCCCCTTGCCATATTTAGAAATATCCTTTGTGAATGAAGAGATCATGGTCTTCCCCAAAGATATGGAGTTGCCATGTGCCCTCATGCTCATGCCATCATAGATCTCTGATTTCTCCTCTCTCAGCGCAGATTTCTGAGTGGGAGTTAGCAATGTTCCTTTCCAGAAACTGCTCATCTCTCTCCTGAATTCTTGAGAGATTCTCTGTGCTGTGATAGATTCTCCTAAGGCTCCTTATTTATCCAAGTATGTATATGCTGCTCATAGTTGAGATAGCACCTTAGATTTCCTCCTATCAAGAGGTGCTCCTTGTAAAGTACCTCCTTGCAAAGAGGTGTCAAGGCATATAGTAGAATGAGGATGTAGGCAGACAGATTTTCCCCTACCTTCCATGCATAAGTCCTCTTTCCTTATTTGTGCTTCAAGGCCTTGAAATAGAGAAGTATCCATGCTCTTCTTCTTATGATGCCCTTCCTCCTCTCTTCCTTCTTCTATCATCAAGATCTCATCATTTGACAATGATGGTATATGCTGCTCAAGAGCTCTATGTGTGAGATCTTGTGGAACTCCTTGCAAGAGTGCAAGAGTTTCTTCTGTTGGAGAAAGTGCTCCAACTTCATCTTCATGAGGTGTTTGAGGTGCTTTTTCTATGACTGCGTTATGACCTCTTGTTTTCTCCTTCTCTTTGACAATTGAAATTGTCTCACCATCAATAAGAGACCTTAGATCTTGGTCATCTATTGAAGGAGAAACCTTCATGCTTCCCTCTTGAGAAGAGGACCCTTCACTCAATGGAGATCTTGCCCTTGGCAAGGCATCCAAAAAACTTACACCTTCTTCCATGGTCTTCAGAAAGGGAGTTGGATTCATAGACCCTTCCAACTCATGAAAAATATTCATCTGATGTGGTTTCATAGTATCAACAGAATATGATACACATGGAGCTTCATCAAACCTTTCTATAAATCTTTCAATAAACCTTGAATAAGTAGGTGTATTGGCATTATTCAAGGAAAAATACTCAAAAAACCACCAATAATATGCTTTACCTTCAAAATGCAGTGCTGCTGCTTTGATGGCTTCAATCTCTGAAACTTGATGTTGTTGCGCAAAGTTATCCAGCTCCTCCACCCAAACCTTGACTGGACATTTAGGTGATCCATCAAATATAGATAGGTAGAATCTACCCTTACCATGCTGCCCCTCCTTTGTGACTTTTCCCTCCTTGATCTTGCAGAATCCTTGGAAGTTCAAGTTATCTTTGAACTCCTTGGACTGAGCTTCATACTCCTCCAAATACTCTCTAAGAGTCTCCTTCTTAGGCACACCTCCTTTCTTCCTCTTCATGAAGAAATCACAGACAGAACGCTGAAGATTTGGTGATATGGTTGAGTGTAAATATCCAAAAGATGAGGATTCATAATTTTCCTCATGTATAGATCTTGTATATCTGATCAGAAGATCTTTCTTCTCTTGAAACTTTCTAGGAGTTTCACTGCTGCTTCTTTCTTCTTCTTGTACAACCTCCTTGGAGAGGTTATTATTACATATGAAAGCTGATGAGAATAAACCCATATTATTCATCATTCTTACCTTGATCCTTTCTGGAATACCACTGAAAATTTCCCTTCTCAGGAATGTCAAAATTCTATTCCAGAGATTGACTATAGGGGCATTTACTGGATATGTCACCTTTGAAAAAATGATGAGATCCAGAGGCTGCCTGGCCATCTGTAGAATCTATCTATAGATCTTGAAATATTCCTCCTTTTTTGATTCAACACTTTTGCTTGAAGCCGTAGGCTAAGCCAAAGATCTTGCTCCGATACCACTGTAATATCCCTTTTTCAGGAACAACTATAGATTGGGAATAATATGAGTTATTAACAATGTGGAGCTTCTGCCATTTACCTCATACAGGTATAAAAAAACTTAAAATTCAGTAAAATACATAGCAGCAAATTTATACTGCGTTTTACAAGGCAAAAGGTGGGGAAAACCGATGATTTTGGCCCTAAAACGTGTGTATTATGATATTTTCGTAAAAAAAAGATGGGAAATAGGTTGGATATGATATATAGGGTTATTAGGGACTCCCATGTCGAATTTCAGAAAGAAAAAATGAGTTTTACTAAGTTAAACAGTTCCTCCTTTCCTAACTAGGCTAGAAAACCTTGATTTCCCAAGACTAGATTTATGCAGAAATTTATTGAAGCATGTGACCATGGTTTTCTGAAGGGTATGACTGAAATAAGGTCTGAAAATTCAAAAATAAGCTCAGGGACATAACTCATACACTTTACAGGAGAAGAATGAAAGAATACAGAAGAAATCCTCAAGAAAGAGGTGCTACAACCATGTAAAGAGACTGCATAACAGTGACAACATTATTTTTAGGGATGAAGCAGCAGTTTATTGATTCTTAAGATCTATATCAGGTCTGTACATAAAAATATATATCCAATACAGATCCATGTACAAGAAGAGATGATCTATACATTCCCCTTGGGGTTTTTCTCAAAACACGAAGGACCGGAAGTAGATCTGAGATCTAAAACTTTAGATATGCAGAATGATTCAGAAATTCTGAATAATAAAAGTACATAGCAGATCAGATCTGAAACATAACATATATTTTTTGGCCAATCTGTGGATCACCACAGTGAAGGAAGAAACCCAACACCGGAGATCTCTCCTCCAAAATGCAAGCAAAGCACGCTGCAACTGTAGATCTACAAATAACATTGTCCTAGGGAAAGAGATAGTGTTGTAGCTTCTGAAGATGATTTTTCCTGATGCCAAGATGTGGATCTGAAGTATAATCAACAAATGAACACTTTCAGAAGGTTAAATGACACTCTCACTGAAAAGAGCCACTGCTATTATCTAGATCTGAGCAGATCTAGATCTCCACTTGCTGCAACTCACAAGACATCTCAACAGATCTCCACTTGCACCAAGTTGAGTCCAATTGCATCTTTTCCTTACCTTTTCCATACCTTTTTACTCACTAAACCTCCCAAATTGTCAATTTTATGTGCAAGGGTATCTAACACACATAGTTTTTAATTATGTTTTTGTGTTTTCTATTTGATCTAGATTTTGTTCATTCGGTTGCGGAATCTTGCCACTTTGTGCAGCTGCCAACTTCATGACTATTTTGTAAGAATTATATGCCTACGGAAACTACAAGAAAGCGAGCCACATGGTGGTAGAATGACGTGGACATGGTTCGTGTCCTATTGGTTCAAGCAAACTCGTCCAAAGAAGCCGCGGTCAAAGGCGTCCACGTGGAGGTCAACTATGGAGTTTCATGTCGGCCGGACTCTGTTCGTGGCACATAAACATCCATACGGCCGTTTCTAAGCTTGCGGAGGTTAAATCGACATCTGTGCAGAGCTCTGGAGTTGAATTCAAGCATCCACCTTCTGTAGATCCACTTTCCAACACGGCCATACTCCTATATCCGTGGACGAAGTGGTCTACGTGCTCTCTGTCATCATGAACTTTAGGAGACAGTTACAGTTTATTGTTATATATAGAGCGTTTGCATACGCACATAAAGTTAGTTGATAGTTGATGTTCGTGAATGTACTCTGTTATCTTTTAATCTGTTCTGTAGTGATTACGCTGCACTTTTTCCGTAACACTACCATTCTGTAATGGACTGCTTTTTAATATGAGAAGACTCTGTTTTTCAACTTAATTCGTGTTTGAGGATCGTTACCAAGGCTGTGTAGAGGGCCCCTGCTCAGCTAAGGTTTTTTGTATTAGTGTACATTTCTCATTTCATTTCTTTTAAAAGTCATTGTATCATAATCCATCCATATGTTCATACTTTGTAGTTGTTTCATTTCTGTTTATACATTTCCATAATTTCCATTTCATTTCTGTCTTTCATGTTTTATGATTGTTAATCACTGATCAGTTTTCTTGATTGCAGGTTTTAGATAGACAGCCCGGGCATTTTCATAGAATTTTGACTAATGACATGAAACTAACATTGTTCTGCTGCTATTTTGCTTTTCATAGCTTTTGTTTAACTTCAGTCTTGCTTTGTACATTTCAGTTTTTCTTATCTGCTTTAGTAGTTAAATTTAGATATATTAAGCTGCTCATAGCATCTTCAGTTGCCTCCGAAAGCCACAGCTGGACTGATGGTGAGGGAATGCATTATGAAATGTGTAGTTTAGTATTAGTTTCTTTTCTGCAAATTTAGATATATTAAGCTGCTCATAGCATCTTCAGTTGCCTCCGAAAGCCACAGCTGGACTGATGGTGAGGGATTGTATTATGAAATGTGTAGTTTAGTATTAGTTTCTTTTATGCAAATTTAGATATATTAAATCATGCATGACATCTTCAGTTGCCTCCGAAAGCCACAGCTGGACTGATGGTGAGGGATTGAATCATGAGTGTATGGTTTAGTATTAGTTTACTTTATGCAAATTAAATATCAGTTACTCAAATTGTTTATGATTACTTCCGAAAATCATAGCTGGACTAATGATGAAGGGTCAGAAGATAAATTGATGTAATCTGATTTAGATTTATTTTGTTGCAATTTTGAATTTCCTTAAGCATAGTTTCTTTTGTGTTTGGTTGGCAGCAAGAATAGTTTGGTTTTCATGCTCACTAGTTTACTGTTTTGATTTATTAGATTAGCAGGCATCTTTCATTTCAGCGTTTTTTACTTTCTTTCAAGTCTTGTCATTGTAATTTTCAATTTACTTTTAAAGTTTCAAGATTGGTAAATCATTATAGGGGATATCACTTCCTTGAACAAATATAACCAAACTTGTTTTTCATTTTAGAATTTCCATTTTACCTTAGAAAGACCAAAAACGACAAAAGTTAAGAAATAGGTTATCTTGCACATATAGTGCGCCGCACTTCATCAGCTTACGATTCCCGGATTGACAAATTAAATGCAACAATTTAGGACACACTAAATTGACCAAACATTTTGGTGCCGTTGCCGGGGAAGTGTAACTAGGTAGCCAATTTCTTAAAAAAAAAACATAAAATCATAAAAGAAGGGAAAACTTGATAACTTCTTGAAGTATGCTCTCCTCTTGCACCTAGTGTGATCTGGAGGATCAGAAAGAGAGTTATTGGTTTAGTAATTTCTTAAGTATTCTCTCTTCTTGCACCTAGTGTGATCTGGAAGATCAGAAAGAGAATTATTAGCCCAACTTTTTAAAAAATAAAAAATGACATGCATAGAGCAAGAGATTCTAGGGGAAGGTTTATAGCTAAAGCCAAGAGTTCGATTTTCACAACTCCATCTTCTTCAAGGCATAGACCGGATTCACCACCATCTACCCCTAGCCTTAAGATTTTTGGAAGTCAAGGAACAGCTGAATTAGAGGATTCTCCTATACCACCTACTAAAACCCACTTAGAAAACAAAGAGACTTTCTCTCATCCTTCCTTCCTTGATAGAAGAACTAGAGGACCATAAAGACTCTAAAGAAACTATCATGGCAGAGGAAGTAATAAATAGAGGTGGAGGTAGAAGAGGAGGAGATAATGGAGATAACAATGGTGAAGGAAATAATGGTAGAAATAGGGATTTGTTGGGATTCCCTATAGCTGATGAGGAAACTCATGCAACAATGAAAAATATTTCACCATCTTTTCTCCCTAACTTTTATGGATTACGAAGTGAGGATCGTGAAACATTTCTGTTTGAGTTTGAAGTTGTGTGCCGAACTTATGACTATATGGAAGATTCTCAAAAACTCAAACTGTTTCCTTCAACATTGAAGGGATCTGCTTTGAAATGGTTCATGGGATTAGCCACTGAATCTATCAGGACTTGGAATGATATGAAACAAACATTTTTGGATAGATACTTGGACTATTGTATGCCTACCAATCACAAGGATGAGGTATTCAAAATGATGCAAAAAGAAGATGAAAATTTGGAAGACTTAATTGAAAGATTTCAATACAACTTGAAAAGAGCAAAGATGAGTAACTTAGATAATGAAACCTTGAAAGCCCTCCTATTAAAATCCATTAGAGATGAATGGATAGACATTTTAAACATGATGGGGAAAGGAGACATTTCTCAACTCCCATTTCGTGATATAACAGAACTATGTATCCATCTCTCAAGGGGAAAATCTAAAACATGAAAAGGGCCTAGGGATTCTTCTCTTATTAGGGCTAACAAATCTGCAACTGGATCAGTAAGTAGGGCAGAGATTGGTAATATGCTTGATGAGTTCAAAACTGATATCTTAGGGAGCCTTAGTGAACAACTAGACACCCTTAAAATCCAAAACAAGCAAAAAGCAGAAACAAATGCTTTAGCCATCTTTTGTCCGAAATGTAGGAAGAAACATGCTTTAAGGGAATGTCCCTTGGATGCAAAAGTTGTAGAAACATGTATGATTTGCTCAGAAAATCATGAGATCAAGGATTGTCCTTCAATCCCTGGACTCAAAGCCGTTTTTCAAGAAGATCCAAATTCAATAGAATCTCTCTGTTTTGTCGCAAGGAGACCTTGGCAGGGACAACAATCTCAAGGGTTTAATAACCCTATGAATCTTCAAACCCCACCAAATTGGACTCCTTGGCAACAACCTTGGCCCCAACATCAAAATTCATATCAGCCATGGGTACAAGGGATGCAAAATTCTTATGGGAGATTTGCTCAATTTTATCAATATCCTCCATCTTTTCAAAATCAACAAGCTCCACAATTTCCAAGCCCAAATCCACAACTTTCATTGCCATTTCCACAACAACAACCTTCTCAACAAAATACAAATCCTCAACTCATGCTCCCATACCAACAGAAGACAAATCAACTTCCAGCTCAGCCATTGCCAAATCCTAACAATAAGAATCCTCAAACTACTTATATGGTAGAAGGACAGCAATTTCCTACCTATATGATTGTTCCTCTCAACGATGTACAACTCAGATCTGGTAGAGTTTTAGAAAAACCTTCTATAGATATTCAAGAGCAAGATACCTCCGAGGAGGATTCTCTTGAAGTCAATAAAGGTTCTGAGGAAGAATCTCTTCAAAATCCAAGCATGCAAAAAGAAAAAGAAAAGTTAACACCCACAACTCCTATAGTTGAGCAACCAACATCTTCATCTACACCTCCTTTTCCCGAAAGACTACAAATTGACAAGGGGGTGGAAAAACAAATCTTGTTGCCTAACTATGACTTTCTAGATGAATTGAAGAATGTTTGTATCAAGATTCCATTGCTACAAGCCATTCGAGAAATTCCTATTCTAGCAAAACCATAAAGGAGTTGAGTTTCAAAAGACCAGGAAGGAAGCTAAAGGACACAAGAAGAATCCACCTGGTAGGAAAGATTGCAGACATTATGATGGGAAAAATTACCATGCAGAAGTATGCAGATCCAGGAAGTCCAATTGTCAAGACACATATAAATGGGATAGAAATTCCAAACACATTGATTGACTTAGGGGCTGTTATCAACATTATGAGTAGACAGACTATGGAACAACTAAAACTTCCTAACCTTCTTTTTACACCTACTTTACTGCAACTTGCAGATCGATCGGTTATTAAACCAGATGGTGTATTAGAAGATATTTCAGTCTCCTTAGATTCTTGGGAATATCCAGTAGACTTTATGATTTTGACTCTCAAAAGTAATCTAGGAGGACATCCACTTATCTTAGGAAGACCTTGGCTAGCCACAGCTGATGCTTTTATTAGTTGTAGATCTGGAGACATGTACATTTCAAATGGTAATTCGACAAAGAAATTCAATTTGTATCCTCCAGCAAGAGCAATCACAGAAATAGGAGAAAATGAATGGGTCGATGATGAGAACACTATACAACCTGTCTTTACCATTTCTGAAATTAGTGAGGATAGTCAAATTCTGAACACATTAGAAAATTTTGAGATAACTTCGGAATATGACCCCACACAATTTCAGTTGGAATCTGACATAGAATATTTATCATCAAGACAAATGTCTCTTTACTCTATGGAAGAGTTTGGTAATTCTGCTTTTGAGATTTTTCCAGAAAAGACATTGAATATCAACAAACATCTGGAGAAGTCACAACAAGAAGAACTAACCAGAATCTTGCAAAAACATTCTACCGCATTTGCATGGGAGTATACTGACATGAAGGGTATTGATCCTAAGACTTGCATCCATCATATCTATATTGAGGAAAACAGTAGACCAATCAGACAACCTCAAAGAAGGATGAATCCAAATCTTAGGGAGATAGTGAAAGAAGAGCTCCAAAAAACTTCTCAATGTAAACTTCATTTATCCAATTTCAGATAGCCGATGGGTTTCTCCTTTGGTTATAGTACCTAAAAAGAATGGTAAATGGAGAGTATGCATTGATTACATGGAATTGAACAAAGCAACTTTGAAGGATCACTTTCCTTTGCCTTTTATTGATCAGGTATTAGATACATTAGCAGGTAAAAAGTACTTTTCATTTTTGGATGGTTTTAGTGGCTATAATCAAATTCAGGTAGCACCCGAAGATCAAGATAAGACCACATTTACTTGTCCATGGGGAACTTTTGCCTACCGAGTGCTTCCTTTTGGGTTATGTAATGCACCAGCAACATTCCAAAGAGCAAGACTAGGAATTTTTTCTGATCTAATTCATGATTGTGTAGAGGTTTATATGGATGATTTTACAGTTTATGGTAATTCATTTGAAGAGGCATTAGAAAATTTGGAAAAAGTTCTCATAATATGTAAAGAAACAAACCTTTCATTAAGCCATGAAAAATGCTTTATGATGTTTACTGAAGGGATTGTTTTAGGACATCATATTTCGGGAGATGGGATTAAGGTTGATAGATCGAAAGTTGAAGTCATCTCCAAGTTGCATATTCCAAATTGTCAAAGAGATGTTAGAAGTTTTCTAGGATTTACTGGTTACTATAGAAGATTTATAGAAAACTTCACTAAAATAGCATCTCCACTCTTCAAGTTGCTTACAAAAGACTGTGAATTTAAATGGGATCCCGATTGTCAATCAGCTTTTGAAACTTTGAAAACAAGAATATCTGAAGCACCTATCTTGAGAGGACCAAATTGGAAACTTCCTTTCCATATTTCTACAGATGCTTCAGATACAGCTCTTGGAGCTGTGTTGGGTCAAAAAGATTTAATTTCTTATGCCATTTATTACACCAGTAAAAATTTGACTCCCACAGAGTTGAATTATACTGTGACTGAAAAAGAATTCTTAGCTGTTGTTCATGCAATTAATAAGTTTAGACATTACATAACAGGCTATGAAACTTTTATTCATACTGACCATTTTGCAATTAGATATTTAATGAACAAACCTGTTACTAATGGCAGAGTGACAAGATGACTTTTACTTTTGCAAGAATTCAATATTACTGTGTTGGATAGACCAGGAAAACAGAATACAGTAGCTGATTTCTTGTCTAGGATTCAGAATACTAAAGAAGATTCTCCCGTAGAAGATAAGTTTCCTGATGAATACTTGTTTGCAGTAACTATTAAGACCCCTTGGTATGCAGATATTGCTAACTATTTGGTTACAGGGAAACTACCTTCACATTTATTTCCAAGAGAAAAACGAAAGATTATTCAGGAGAGTTCAAGATATTCATGGATTTCTAACGAATTGTTTAAAACAGGGCCAGATCTTGTGATCAGAAGATGTGTCAGTGAAGATGAAATGCCTGATATTCTTAAGGCATGTCATGATGAACCATGCGGCGGACACTTCGCAGACAAAAGGACGGCCTATAAAATCCTCTCTTTAGGATATTATTGGCCTTCCCTCTTCAAAGATGCAAAACAATATGTCAAAAGGTGTGACAGCTACCAAAGAGTAGGGAAACCTACCCTTTCAAATGAAATTCCATTGCAAACACAGGTACTCATTGAACCCTTTGAAAAATGGGCTTTAGATTTCATTAGACCTATTAATCCACCATCTAAGAAAAAGAAGTATATATTGGTTTGTACTGATTATGTTACTAAATGGGTAGAAGCTAAAGCATTAGTATCTGCTACTGAAAATTCAGTTGTTCATTTTCTTTATGAGGATATTTTTACTCGCTTTGGTGTTCCAAGAGAAATTGCAACAGATCAGGGGAGCCAATTCACATCAAATTTGGTGGAGAAGTTGATGGAAGAATACAAAATCAAGCACAGAAGATCTACTCCTTACCATCCACAAGCAAATGGTCAAGTGGAGTCCACAAACAAAGTTCTTGAAAGTATCATCACCAAAACTGCTCATCTACATAGAAGAGATTGGGCAGAAAGGCTTCCAGAAGCCTTGTGGGCCTACAGAACTACATGGAGGAATACAACAGGACATTCTCCCTATGAACTTGTTTATGGGAAAGAAGTCTTGCTCCCCATTGATTTCCAAGTCAAGACCTTCAAGATAGCAGTTCAGTTGGGGATGGACTTATCAGAAGCCCAAAAGCATAGAATGGAGCAGTTGAATGAGCTAGATGAGATCAGACAAGAAGCAATTTTAAGAACTGATCTAGTTCAATATCAAAGAACTAAATGGCATGACAAGTACATCAAAGAGAAGAAGTTTCAAGAAGGAGATTAGGCATTGTTATTTGATTCCAAGTTTAAAGATTTTCAAGGAAAATTTCAGACTCATTGGCTTGGGCCATATGAGATTGACAAGATCTTTAGCAATGGAGCGGTAAGAATCAAGACCATTGATGAGCTTCAAACTCCTCTTATTGTGAATGGCCATAGATTGAAAGTTTATCATAAGCCACTCTCAAAAGAGGATTTTGTCAAGATGTTTCAAGAAAGTTCTGCAATCAGGCTGGTACAGAAGAATTCTTCTTCTCCACGAGCCTAGCTTTTGTTTTTCAATTTAAAAAAAAAAAAAAATAAAAAAAAAAATGGTATAAGCCTGAAAACCAATCATGGATTGGCAGTCTTATACAGAAAATATAGGGTGAAAATCAGGGACACCTGACACTCTATATTTTCCAAAAAAAATATCTGTCTTTCATTTCATTTCATTTCACCACCCACTCCATTTCATTCCACTTCATTTCATTTCATTTCATTTTATTTCACTTCATTCCACTTCATTTCATCCATTCCATCAATAAAAATCTTTTTTATGACCATTTCCATCTGGTCATTTATCATTTGTTCATTTCTATTCAACCAAGTAATAGCTGTGTCAGTTTCCGTAGCTGACATCTGTTTCCGCAGCTGACTCCAGTTTCCGCAGCCAGAAGCAGATTCCGCAGCTACTACTCTGTTTTCAAAGAGAATGTACAGTCAGTTGTTATTTTCATAATTATGAAATAAAATGCAGGGGAGAGGATCAATGGAACATTCAAGACACCAATGGAGATCAATCAGTTGAAGACCAAGGGCAAAAGCAAGGATTCCAAAGGTATGAATAAATTTTATTTCAAATAGTATCGAAAAACACATTTTTATATAATTTTAAACCATGAGCTCTACCCATTACGCGCAATAATTATATTGACAGTTCCGTAATTTGTCACGATCTCCATGTTATCCTCTTGCATTTATTCATAAACGGTTTCATCATTGAAATTCCGATTCTCACTCATGTTCCAATATCCCACCAGAGATAATGAGACGTATTTGAGTTGACAAAGGACTCTTACAAGCCGCATAACTTCATAACCGTTGATTGAAACGTGTTCATATTTATTACACAGCCACCAAAATTCAAAACGCGACCGAATGCATTATACTTTGTTAACCTCTTTGTCGTGTCTCTGTCGTGTTTACAAAACCCCACTCTACTCATTCTCACTCCCTGTTTCACTCCATTTCGTTCCTTTTGCTCATTCTCACTCCCGTATATCCACCCACAGTCTTACTCCATTCCGTTTATGGTACTCATTCTCATTTTATGATACATCCCCGTAGTCATTGTGCTCGATCCTGTGTATTCCATCGTTCCATTTCCACTTAAACCCTCACGAAAGCAAATTTGTGAAGCACAGAGAAGTGAAATGGGAAAATTATTAAGGGCAGAGCCAGAAGGACCAAAGTTTATAGAGGGATATCCGCAAGCAAAAGAGATGTTGAGGAAAGCAAAATGGCTGCGTTTTATTCAGAAATTCAGAGGTTACCACAAAGAAGTTACGAAAGCGTTTGCAAGGTCATTTGATGGCTCGGAAGCAGAAATTGGAGACCTCAAGTTTTCGGTCAATGAAGCATCAATAGAAACAGCCACAGAACTTCTTTAGGAGGGAGAACGTTGGTTCAAAATAAAAGTATCAGTGATGAGGCATGGAGAACAATCCTACGAAATCAAGGTATGGATATCACTGTTTTTAAAAGAGGAATCCCTGTGCATGCAATAAAAGAAGAATGGGCCACTTTACTACTAATTGTTCAGAAATTTATTACATGTGAAGGCCGTTTTGGGTCTATGTACATGTACCATACCAGGCTATTGATGAATTTTCTAGAAAACCAAACTCTCAATCTCCTTTATTTTCTATTCAATAGCTTGAAGAAAATGGCTGTGACTGTTCAAAAACACTTAGGAGATGTAGAGCCTCATCTTTATCACCACGGCCTTATAAAAATTCTGATTGAAAAGGAGCTAAAGGAAAGAAAAGATACATGGGAACAATTCCTAGTTAGAAACTTCTTTGAAGAACCTCAGGAAATTCCTGAAGGTAGTTCAATTAGAAGGAGTAGAAGAAAAAGAATGAATGTTGAAACCCAAATTACTCATACTCAGAAAATTCCCGCAGCTAGCACAGCAAGAAGAAGTAGAAGGAAAAGAACAATAGATGAAATCCAAAATACTTCTACTACTACTATGAAAAAAACTGATAGGGAAGAGAGATTGGTAAAAAGGAAGAAGAAGGAAATCAAAGCTAAGAAGCCAATAATACCAAAAGGGAAAGAAATTATTGAGGTTGTCCATAAAACTCCTTCTTCTGAAGAAGAAGATCATCAAATACTATCTGAAAGATTAGTTTATCTTCAAAAACAATCATCTATATCCAAGAAGGTAGAGACAGGAAAACAAGAACAAAAGGGTAGTGTACCACAGCATGTGAGGAGAAGCAGCAGGCTTAAGGGAAAATTGAGAAAAACACAAATTAAGGGTCCTCATTTCATTGATTTGGGTGAGGAGACATCTGAACAGTCTCCAACTGACCATAGTCCATTTCAGTCAGTTAGTGAACCCGATTCCTTTCATTCCCAATCAGACAATGAGCATACTCCATCTTATTCTCAGCAAAACATTGATGTAAGCCCTCCTCGGCCAGATTTTGAACATAATTCTCCTTTACAGCATTTTGGGGACAGCCCAATGAAAATGACACCGGAAGTAGACCCCAAGCAGCAGGAGGTATATGACTATATAGAATCCTTGGAAAAGGCAGCCACATGTCCAAGTACCTCTTCCATTCAGCCTCATACATTGCAGGATGATTTAGTTCAGTCATTAAAACAGGAAATTTTTGAGCTGGAGCTTTTAAATCGGCACATCAAAAATGAAAATGAAACACTGAAAGAACAAGGCAAACTGGACAAGATCATCCATGATAACACTATGTTACATTTGGGAATTTGGCAAAAGAAGAATAAGAAATTAAAAAGGAAATGCCAAAAATTGAGCAGAGATTGAGCAGAGCACTTGTGAATATCAAATTTAGGTGCTTAATGGAGAAACCCAGAATGATGGCAGTACCAAAGAAGAAGAGAAGGGGGTTGGATGTGCTGGCTGAAGTATCAAGGCACATGAACTGAACAAAGAGTATCACAATTTTGGTTGCATGAGGACATGCAACACCTTCACAGTGGGGGTATGTTGAGTCCCAAATTTGCATCTTTTCCATACACTTTTCCATACCTTTTTCACTCACCTAAACCTCCCAAATTGTCGATATCATGTGCAAAAGAGCATTTAACATGGTTTTTAATTATATTTTTGTGTTTGCTATTTGATCTAGATTTTGTTCATTGTTATAGGAATCTTGCCACTTCCTTATTTCTTTATAACTTCCATGAAATATTTTGTGAATTATGTCTCTGAGTCTCTGCAAAGGGAAAAGCAGGCCACATGGGCAAGTCTAGGAATGACGTGGACATGGTTGTGTCTATTGGTTCAAGCAAACTCGTCCAAAGAAGCGCGGTCAAAGACGTCCATATGATCAACTATGGAGTTTCATGTCGGCGGACTATTTGTGTACATAAACATCCATACGGCCGTTTCTAAGCTTGCGGAGGTTAAATCGACATCTGTGCAGAGCTCTGGAGTCGAATTCAAGCATCCACCTTCCGTAGATCCACTTTCCAACACGGCCATACTCCTATATCCGTGGACATAGTGGTCTACGTGCTCTCTGCCATCATGAACTTTAGGAGACAGTTACAGTTTATTGTTATATATAGAGCGTTTGCATACGCACATAAAGTTAGTTGATAGTTGATGTTAGTGAATGTACTCTGTTATCTTTTAGTCTGCTTTGTAGTGATTACGCTGCCCTTGAGCCGTAACACTACCATTCTGTAATGAACTGCTTTTTAATATGAGAAGACTCCGTTTTTCAAATTAATTCGTGTTTGAGGATCGTTACCAAGGCTGTGTAGAGGGCCCCTGCTCAGCTAAGGTTTTGTGTATTAGTGTATATTTCTCATTTCATTTCTTTTAAAATCATTGTATCATAATCCATCCATATGTTCATATTTTGCAAGTTGTTTCATTTCTGTTTATACATTTCCATAATTTCCATTTCATTTCTGTCTTTCATGTTTTATGATTGTTAATCACTGATCAGTTTTCTTGATTGCAGGTTTTAGATAGACAGCCCGGGCATTTTCATAGAATTTTGACTAATGACATGAAACTAACATTGTTCTGCTGCTAGTTTGCTTTTCATAGCTTTTGTTTAACTTCAGTCTTGCTTTGTACATTTCAGTTTTGCTTATCTGATTCAGTAGTTAAATTTAGATATATTAAGTTGCTCATAGCATCTTCAGTTGCCTCCGAAAGCCACAGCTGGACTGATGGTGAGGGACTACATTATGAAATGTGTAGTTTAGTATTAGTTTCTTTTCTGCAAATTTAGATATATTAAGCTGCTCATAGCATCTTCAGTTGCCTCCGAAAGCCACAGCTGGACTGATGGTGAGGGACTGCATTATGAAATGTGTAGTTTAGTATTAGTTTCTTTTCTTCAAATTTAGATATATTAAATCATGTATGACATCTTCAGTTGCCTCCGAAAGCCACAGCTGGACTGATGGCGAGGGATTGAATCATGAGTGTATGGTTTAGTATTAGTTTACTTTCTGCAAATTAAATATCAGTTACACAAGTTGTTTATGATTACTTCCGAAAATCATAGCTGGTCTAATGATGAAGGGTTAGAAAATGAATTGATGTAATCTGATTTAGATTTATTTTGTTGCAATTTTGAATTTCCTTAAGCATAGTTTCTTTTGTGTTTAGTTGGCAGCAAGAATAGTTTGGTTTTCATGTTCACTAGTTTATTGTTTTGATTCATTAGATTAGCAACATCTTTTCATTTCAGCAGTACACTTTTACTTTCTTTCAAGTCTTGTCATTGTAATTTTCAATTTGCTTTTAAAGTTTCAAGTTGGTAAATCATTATAGGGGATATCACTTCCTTGAACAAATATAACCAAACTTGTTTTCATTTTAGAATTCCCATTTCACCTTAGAAAAACCAAAAACGACAAAAAGTTAAGAAATAGGTTATCTTGCACATATAGTGCGCCGCACTTCATCAGCTTACGATTCCCGGATTGACAAATTAAATGCAGCAATTTAGGACACACTAAATTGACCAAACACAACTCACAAGATGCAAACTTTTCACCTTCAATCATGAGTAGCGTTGTAATGTAAGGTGAAACTTGGCCCAAGCCTGATAGTGGATAATTTTAGCACAATTCTCCTCCAAGAGTTGCTCAAGGAAGGAGGTGGGATTCCTGAACAGGAATGCCCAACAAGGGATGTCTAAGCAGACAGACCTTCAGAAATAATGTCTTCAACAACCCTTTCCTTACTTCTCTCCTCTTCCTTTTATAAGATAGGAGTCTTGCCAAACCATAAACCACCTTGAATCACTTAGCCCCTTTCACATTACAACCTCCTTCTAGAACTGCGCTGTCCCTCAAAGAGGTTCAATGCATCTAGACTGCGCTGTTTGACTTGGTCAAATAGGATCCCCTCTTGTGATTTAGACCCTTTCACACTTGCAAAATATAGTTTAAATAGCCCAAATATGTCTTTGTTCACATAGGCATTGATTTATTCTTAGTTTTCAGGAGTTTTACATGTCCTCCTTCACAATTTATTCATTAATCATGAAATACAAAATAAATAAGGAAAAAATAATGTTCAAATTAGCTGAAGCTAATTTAGGAACATTACACATATACCTATCTTACTCTACTTTAGTGATGATATATACACTAAGTGAAATCTTATTTCTAATGTAACCAATCAAGTAAATGACTACATGACTGATTCTTGTTCACTTTTTTGAGCAGGCTAAAAAAACAAATGACCACTCCCATCTTAACTACTGTTGAATATAAGTGTTCAAAATTTTCCTTAAACCTTGCAACAAACCATTCATGGCATAACATACTCCTTCTTTAAATGATTCTAAGAGGTTAGCAAAAGGATCCTGGAAGAATACTTGGTACTAAGGATTCAAATAACCACTTTTATCTAGGTCTACTCTTTGTTCCAATCTATTATGCTCAGGGTCACTCTCAAAAACAATATTTAAACATTCTTCATGATTATCTAATATGGCATCTTCATTGTATACCAATATGTTGTCCTCAAGAAAATCTGATATATCTTGACTAAGATTGCTAAATTATGTCTAAAGGCCATCATTTTTTTGATAAAAAGTAATTTCTAGCAATAATCCTTCTTGAGAATGTAAAAAAACATCAACATCAATCTGTTCTACATTTGTTTCTTCATGAGGAACAACTTCAGTACATAAATCAACAGTAGAACAAATAGAATTGGTCTCCTGATCACATAAAAATTGAAAGCCTGGTTGCATGCTTAGAATCTAATTTTTCAGGCTTTGGAACTGAGAAGAGTGGGTTTTCAAAAATATGAATAGAGGATGTCTTGAATTCTCCTTCACTAGAAGAATCAGAATATAAATTTGTCTCTTGAGGGGATGGAGTTAATTCAGCTTTGTTTTTCTGAGCAAGGAAATCAGATAAGTTAAAGGTAAGACCTTCGGCTACATTCTTTTCAAGTGGATGATAAAAATATGCCCCAACAACTATATTTGGAGAGAAAGAAAATATTCTTGCTGAGGGGTGACAAGAGACTGGTATTCAGGATGAGTCTGAAGGAAATTTAAAATAGTCTTGAAGTCTTCTTCAGTCAAAATATCCCTATCGAGAAAAGGTGCAATAGCCAATACTTGTTCTAATTATCCTTCAGTCAGCACAAGCCCTTCTGATTTCTTATCAACACTTAGAAATTTAGTTTCTCCTTCTTTGAATAGAACAATAATTATTTCATATTTACTAGGTGATGAGTAAGAAAAAATTCCAACCGAGCCTATGTTAACAACATCCACTTTATTTTCTAGGGGAGTAGCTTCAACTTGAGATTTTTCAGCAGAATATTTTGAAACTAAAACCTCTTTAGATTATAAAGTAGATAGAGGTACCTTTTTATTTTGAACGTACATTTTGTGTACCTTCTTAACTGACTGAGATGTGGCTTCAAATGATCTCTATTTTCCTTTAGAATCTTTGATGTTGTTCTTTGGGTTAGAAACTGGAGTCACAGTTAGAGATCTATTATTCTTGCTCGTATAAGGAGGTTTTGAAACCCATCTTCCTCTTTATGGAGTTTCTAGGTGAAATAATTTTCAATCTTCTTCAAGTCACCAATTCTTGTTCACCATCAAGAACTAATTATCAGAAATTCATAACAATAGACTCGGGAGAATACTTCGTTACAAGGCCTTCGTCTCTCGGTAGACGTACCAAAAGATGTTGGCGCTAGAATCAACACTTGGACTGCAGCAAGCACCTGACAAGACACATCTTAAACTCTAAGGAAATTTTAATGTTTTGTTTTATGGGATTGGAATATGGTATTAACTCTGATTCACTGAAGAGAGATTTCAGTCAATTCCACAGTTCTACTAAAGAGGGTATTGTAACTTGATTTGGTAGCAAGGTGCAAGTTTGTAGTCTATGATGAGAGGAAACTGAAAGATGGTACAAGAATCAATAGGTCTATAAAACATAAATATACCGATTTAGTAGAAATTGACAAAAGTAGTAGTTTGACAATATTCCATTGAGAGAAATATATTTCTAGTCTGACAAGATTCTCACTGAAATATCATGAGAATAACTATCATGAGTGATTCTCTTCCACTATTATAATATATATTTTATCAGGAATTCTCACTGTGTGAGACTAACAAAAACTGATAAAACACATAACATGCTTAAGAGACTAATAAAAACACATAACAGTATGATGATTTGCAAACTGGAACTGGAAGAAAGGAGATATGGAAACACAAATAAAGTAGACAATACACATGAAAAATTGGTGATAAGTCCTCAGTAGTATTATTCCATTTCATTCACAAAATAAAATTATAGTTCATATAATTCAAAATTCAATAACCACCAACCAACCCTAACTTCATATCAGTTTGGCATATATATAGAAAATATGACACTGTCATCTTCCACAAAAAAAGGTAAATTTGTTTCAAAGGTCATTACAACCTCATGCAAGAGGTGAGGCTTATCTAAAACATTCATTAGGGGAATTTTGAGGTCTAAAATGGGCCTCCTAAGGAAATTATTAAATAATAATGAAAATAATAAAATAAGATTTGATGACATCATAAAATTTTAGAGGGAAAAAAGAAAAAACTACTTTTTCAATTTATATTTTCAACTTATCTCCCAAATTTTTAATTCAAATTTCGAGCAGGAGTACTCGTTGGATAAAAAATTTAATTCCTCATATAAGGAGTATCCATGTTGCATACTTTCGATGGACCCTGATAAACGAAAAATTAGAAATACATGAAAAATGTGATTGCAATCATGTTTTTCATGTATTTCTCATTTTTTGCATAGCAGGGTCCATCGGAAGTATGCAACATGGGTACTCCTTAGATGAGGAATTAAATTTTTCATCCAATGAGTACTCTCGCTCGAAATTTGAGTAAAAACTTTAGGAGATAAGTTGAAAATACGAGTTGAAAAAGTAGTTTTATTATTTTAATATTTTTACCCTTTTAATTAAAAATTGGTGAATCACCCCCCATGGTTTACATCATCATCTTGAATCCTATTGGTTCTTATAAAGCTTATTTTGGTTGTGTTAGGTCTCCGTAGTTTGCAAGATTGTCAAGAACAAACGCTGCAGAGCCTACATTAAAACCACTTTGGAATCCTAGGATCTAGCCCTCCTGGATCCAGAGAGGGATCTCTTTATGTAAGTGTTTTCAAAAGATATGATCTTTATGCTTTGTTTAAGATATTAGGCTAGTTATGAAGTACAAGAGTTTGGTTTGTTTTTGGTTGGGTGGGATATCATAAAAATGAAAGAATTATTTTGAAGGGTGAAGGTATGAGCAGGTTGAGAGAATGGTTCAGCTGATAAGATAAATAAGAGACAACATCAATCCATTGGGCTATGAATTCATAAAGGATTTAATTGCACAACAAGTTTCAAGAGTGGTCTATGGGGCAATTCATCTATGTCAAAGGATCTTTTTAGATTGAGTTATGGTATGAAACATCAAGAAGTGGTGAAAGAAGCAAACATATAAGAAAACAAAGGGCAGTTGAAGATCAGGTAAGGACTTTGAACCTATCCTGCTTTTGACATACTCTCAAGAGAAAACAAAGAATATTCTAAGATAAAATAAGGAATTTTAACCTAGTTTGCTTTCAACATATTCTCAGGGGAAAACAGTTAAAACAAAGAATAGTTTAAGATCAAATAAGGACTTTTAACCTAGTCTGATTTCAACATATTCTCAAAGGAAAGCAATTAAGATAAACATAAAAAGTAGCCTACGATCAGGTAAGAACTTTAAATCTAGCCTTCTTTTGGCATACTCTTAGGGAAAATTTCAAAGACAATATCTCAAGTTATATTCAAGAAACATGGGCTCACCAACAATTCACTGGTTATACTCTATTGAATTATCCTTAAAACACAATTAGAAGAAAACATAGAGATAAATATTTATCAGTGAGAATTAGGGTACTTTGCAGTAAAACCTATTCTATATTTGCTGTTCTTTATCAGAGAAAAGTGGACAGTATGAAAAACATAATAAAAACAAAAATTACAGTAAGAAACACATCACCATTGACATAGACCAGGATCCCATAAATTAGCTTGTGTATTTGATGTTCAAACCAGTTACAATCTTCAAGTCCAATGGGTCTTTACAGCTTCAAACATCTCATCTCATCCTATATTTCTTCAATTACAAACAGAGCTTCAGCAGCCTCAAAAACTATTTACACTTGATAAGTATTCATCAACCAACAATAATAATGAACTCCTCATATGATATATATAGGTGAATTGAGGAGGTGGAGTGAAAGGAAGAGTTATTTGTTCAATTAATACAAAGTAAATGCTTCTTGGCCTTTGGGGGGCCTAAGGGAGAAGATATCAAAGGTCTTAACTCTGTTAATTGATTTTTACATTAAGTTTCATCAATTTTAGTCATTTTTGTTGACTTTGGAGGCTTTTGATAGGCTGGCAATTACTTCTGAGCTGTCTTTGGAAAAATATCTCTGATTGTGCATTTACTGTGTATGCCTTTTGAGTAAATAGGCTGGCGGGTGGCATTTCTGAGGATTAATTGCCTCATTGATGTGGCATTTGGAGGCTTTCTTGACTGATCTGTCTTGATTTGTTGCTTTAAACACTGGTTTGCCTTTAATTTGTGCTTTAAGGCCTTATAATCATCTTCGGGATTTTTGTCTTTTTCTGCTGATTGTTTTATCCTTTAAACTATAGGATTAAACTTTTAACCTTCAAATTTTCTTTAATCCTTTAATCTTCAATCTCCACTGTCCTTTCCTTTTTCTGTTGTGGACAGGTGGCTTTAACGCGCGGGGGGTTTGATTTGAATAACCAATGTTTATGCAACATTGATTAAAAAAACCTAGATTTTACACCCGGAAAGCTCCCTTTTTGCGTTAATTACGCTTCAGATGTGATAACCTTTGGCCCTATCCCTTTATGGACTATGGAAAGGGTTTTTGGCCTTTGAACGCCATCATACCTGCATAATAAAAATGAAAAAACATTATAAAATCCTGCGCATTGGTAATTATTGCTTACAAAGGCTGTGGGAAGGCGGGAGGAGCAGTGAGGAGAGGAAAATGCATGCAGGAGGAGATTCCATGGAGAAATCTGCGAAAATAGGGTTCAAATGTGAATTTGGGTGTGAAATATGGATTAGTGGTTTTGCGAAAATCGTCGGCGGTTTTCACTAAAAAAATGAGTGGTAAGCGGTTTAGCTTAAAATGAACGCGATATCGCTCATTGAATGACACGTGTCTACCCCGATACCGCCGTTTTCATGTTGAAGTTGCGCGATGGAGAGGTTTGGTGATCGGAATGTGTCAGTCGTCCGATCTGCGGGGATGCAGATCGATGACTGTGGATGAGCGCGATAGATTGAAGTTTCTCGGGCGAAGGTGGTAGTGGAGGACATGTGTTAAGAGGGGATTGGGGGATCCTTTCATGAGTGGAAGGTAGGGCCCAGCTGACGTTGGCTATTTTTTTTGGTAGTGGGCTTGGTCGATCAGTGGGAATGTTTGATCGAGTTTAAATGAGAACCGTTGGATGAGATGAATCAATGATATAGATGTGTTTATGGGGATAAATGAATAGGTATTAGTCAGGAAGATGAAGGGTAAAAAGGGGAGATGATGACTGTCAGATCAATACGATCTAAGGTGAATATCACTCTATGGAATGGTAAGGCGGGGGGAAAAGAAAAGGGGGGAGGTTTGATAATCGTCAGATCTCCCAGATCGACGGTGGAGAACTGTCGTCGAGGGGTAAAGAGGATGGGATCAATGAAACAAGGGGGTTGCGATGGATCACTGGCAACCGTCCAATCTATGTAGATCTATAGTGCAGATCAATTCAGGGTTGGAGCATCGGAGGAGAAAAAAGAAAATGAAATGAAGAAAAAACCGAGAATTGCCGATGCAATGAGGGTTAAAAGCTTGGTGCTGGGGCATGGTCCCATGGAGGAGCAAGGGACCGGGGGCTAGGGAAAAGGAGCTGGGGATTTAAGCCCTTGAGAGATTGGTCCATTGGAAGAAAAGGTAAAGGGAAAGAGGGTTTTATGAACGCCAATGCACGATGGGGGCTAGTGTCTGGTCGCGGGCGCAAGGTTTTATGGTGGGGAAGGGAAAAGGGCTGAGGATCTAAGCCCTTGGAGGATCGCATCGCCGGAAAGTATTTTGCAAAGAAAGAAGGTCGCGGGGAAAGGGAAAAGGCCGATGCCGATGGGCTTAGCGCTCTGGTCACAGGGCCTGGTCTTATGCGGAAAAAGGGGCTGGGGCTTTAGGCAAAAGGGGCTTAAGGCCCTAAAGGGGCAGAAGAGGTTTTTAAAAGGTTTTTATGTCTTTTTATGGGTTTTTTAGTGTTCCAATAGGAAAATAGGGATGTTTTAAACCATTAAAAAGGGTTTTTATAGGTTTAAAAGGGATTTTCGATGAAATGGAGGATAAAAATGGATTTTTTCAAAGGAAATGGAGGATAAATGAGAGGAAAATGAGGGATATATAAAGGGGAAAAATGAGTTAAAATGGAGGAATTAAAAAGCTTAAAACAATTCTTTTTGAAACCAGCAAGAGTTCCTTGAAGGCTTTGAAGTGAAGATATCAGTGGATTAGATCTCTTAAGGGTAAAGAACACAGAGAGGCTTCAAGAATGAGTAATTTTCTATGAAAATAATCTCTTGAAGGGTCAAGACCTGTTTTAGCCATCATTTTCTATGAAAAATTTTTACTGATGGCTAATAGTGGCTCCACTTGGGGATGGCAGCTCTTTGGAGGTGTCAAGAACTTCAAAAATTAATCTCTGGAATGTAGACCTATGCCTTATCCTTGAAAAAATTTTCTTCCTTGATCATATTGCTTGAAAAATATGATCAGTACTTTGTATCAGCAAACAAATTTCTCCCAAACATTCTACCTACACAACCTGCTTTTCCTAACATTTTTTCTTCATAAGGTGCACTTGGACTTGCAAACCTTTGACATCACATTTTATTCTTTTATTGAAAGCAGGAAATTAATCTGAATCTACCCTTATTTCTTCCATGAGTTCAGATTAAGAATTTGAACTCATAAATTCTCTACCTAAGCTACTATCTAGCAGGATTAAACTGTATGTCAGATTTTATTCTCTATATTCTTAAACAGAAAATTAAAACACAGTCAAACCAGGATTAAGCTATCTAATTTTCTGTTATGTCTTTGGCTGTATGTACAAGCTGCACATAGACCTTATTTGTAGAAAATTTAAAACAAAACTATGAAGGCTTAAGATCTGAAAATTGTAAACATCCTTCATTCTTTCTTATGACTCAGTTTTTGATCTGTTTTGAGTCATCTGTTTTCTTTTCTCTTGTTTCAGATTTTGAGCATGTTTGAACCATTTTCCTCTATCTTTGGCTCAAGTTTTGGTCCAATTAGAGCCATTCTTCATCAATCTTATAGGTTAAGGATTTAAGCTTGTTTGAACCTGTTCTTTTTCTATCCTAATCTAGTCTATTGATAAGCCAAGATTAAACAGTTTGGAAAATCTAATTCACTAACCTATCAGGAATAAATTGAAATCTATCTAGTCATGATTAGGCTATATGACTAAATAGCAGTGCTATCTTTTTGGTAGTGGCATTTAAGCTTGCACACTTTCAAGTTTTCTTTTCTTTTTGGTATGGGGCTATACCTTTCTTCTTTTATTTATGCCCTCTTTTTCTCTTTTTCTATTTGTTTTTGTATTTTTTCTTTTTTTTCAAATCTAAAAGCAGTGTTATATACAATGAATAAAAAATCTTTGAAAATTAAAATATTATTTAACAAAAATAATGTTTGAGCATCCTACCATTGACAGGACCTCCAAAATATTCAGCTCCATCCAACTCTTGCAGAAAAAATGCATTGTTTCCAATAACAGATTGAATAAGATAAGGGCCTTGCCATAAATTATCAAATTTCCATGTTTGCCCTTATCTTCTCTTCTTGAATCCCATTTCAATGTTTTGTCACCAATTTTAAAGTCACTTGCCTTGGTTATTTTGTCAAACAGCTTCTTGATGTTTTCTTGTATTTGCTGCGCTATGATGTATACTTCTTCTCTGGTTTGCTGTAGATGTATATTCTGGTTTATTCTTCTTGTCATATCATCATCTTCAGACTGTACTTCTTGGATAAACTTCATGACTGGCACTCCTAGATTGGTTGTAAATATTGCATCAGTTCCATAAACTAGCTGGCAGGGAGACATTCCAATTGATTTTTTAATTGTTAGTCTGTCTGCCCATAAAGCATGTACTAGCTTACTGTACCATGATTTTTTGTTATCTTCTAGTAGCTTCTTGATTATGTTTACCAAAATTTTATTTGAGTTTTCTGCCAACCCATTACCTTAAGGGTAATATGATGTAGAATGACCCAATATAATCTAATATTTATGACAGAATTCCACCATATTTTTAGATCCAAATGCAGCGGCATTGTCAGTTATGATCTTTCTAGGACAGCTAAATCTAGAAATTATATGGTTTTCAAGGAATGAAATGATAACTGAGTCTGTGGCATTCCTGAATGGGATGGCTTCTATCCATTTGGTAAAATATTCTGTTGCTGTGAGGATCCATTTATGTTGGGCAGATGAGGCAGGATGGATTTCCCCAATGAAGTCCAGACCCCACTTCTGAAAAGGGGCTTCAACAGTGATTGGTTGCAGAGGTAAGGGAAGTAGCTTTTTTTTGCCTTCAAAAACTTGGCATTTGTGACAGGCAGTAATAATTTTGTGGACATCTTAAAAGAGGGTGGGCCAGTAGTAACCATCTCTACGGATTTTGTTAGCTGTTGAATTATAGTAGAGGTGGCCTCCACATTCTCCTTCATGAAACTCATGCTTGATCTTATCTGCATCATTCTCAGGAAAAAATTTAAGCAAAAATCCACTAGCATTTTTCCAATATAGACATTTATCCAAAATGCAATAATTTACAACTTTCAATTTTAAGAATCTTGCCTTTGTTTTAGACAAACCAGGTGGGACATTAAGATTGAGAAAAACAAACAAAATATCAGCATACCAAGATGAATTCAAAAAATGATCTTCAATAATTGGAGTTGTCAACTCCTCCTGTTCATCTAATGCATTAAACATGTTTATATCAAGAGCTTGAAAGTTGGATTCAGTCATAAGTTTTTGCTAGCCCTTGACCTTTTATGAGTTTAGTGGGCTTGATTTCTAAGTCATATTCTAAAATTACATCAATCCATTTTCCTCTTTTTCCATTTGGATCTTGGGTCAATATGTCTTTTACAACTGAATGAGGTACAAATGCTATGATGTGGGAATGTAAAATGTAAACTCTAAAATCTTTTAAGGCTTTGACCAAGGAAAAGGCTTGTTTTTCCATT
This sequence comes from Pinus albicaulis, assembly GCA_034641835.2. Lineage (NCBI taxonomy): Eukaryota > Viridiplantae > Streptophyta > Pinopsida > Pinales > Pinaceae > Pinus > Pinus albicaulis. Next base: position 1,632,631,434 of record CM076579.1, on the reverse strand, counting down.
ATATTGTACTCCAGAGATGCATCTCTTAATGCCTTGCTGAAAAGTGCAATTGGTTGCTCTTGTCCATTCATTTTTTTTTGTAATAGGACAGCAGCTACTGTGTGTTCTGATGCAAATGAAAAAATGAAGAAATCCTTTGTAAAATCAGGACTGATAAGAACTAGTGTTTTGGTAAGTGCTTGTTTTACCAACTCAATTGATTTCTTTGCTTCTAAGGTCCATTTAACTCCTTCTTGTCTTTTAAGCATATTTGTCATGTTTATAAGGAGTTCAGCTAAATTGGTTATGAACCTTCTTACAAAATTAATCTTCCCAATGAAAGATTGAAGTTCCTTGATGTTTCTAGGATGGTTGATTTGAAATATACCATAAATCATCTTTGGGTCTATCCTTATTCCTTCTTCAGATATGATATGTCCAAGAAGTTTACCTTCTTGGAGACCAAACAATGTTTTCTTTGGATTTAAGGACAACCCATATTTTCTGCATTTCTTAAAGACTTTTCTTAAGTGTATTAGGTGTTATTCATCTGTTTTAGAATAGACAGTGATATCATATAAGTAAATCACTATGAAGTAACCTATTTCTTCTGAGAATGCAATATCCATGGCTCTCTAAAATGTGGCACCAACATTCATTAAACCAAAAGGCATTTTCAAATTCATGAAAGTACCCCAAGGAGTGGTAAAGGCTGTTTTAAGTTGATCATCAGGATGTAGCAATACTTGATTGTAACCTGAGAAGCCATCCAGCAAAGAAATTCTTTTAGAACCAACTACCCTTTGTAAGATATGATCCATTTTGGGCAAGGGGTAGTTTTCCTTTAATGAGGCTTTGTTTAAGTTTCTAAAGTCAATGCAAAGCCTTATTCTCCTGTTTTCTTCCTAACTGATACAAGATTAGATACCCAGTCTGAATATCTAACAAGGACTATAATTCCAACATCATACATTTTTCTAATTTCTTTCTCTACGAGAGGTAATTGAACAAGGTTGATTCTGCGCAATTTTTATTTAAAAGGCTTATGTTTTTATTTGAGGGGTATCTTATGCTGGATTATTTTTGTATCATATGATTTCATATCTTCATAACTCCATGCAAATACATCAGAAAATTCTTTAAACAACTCAAGGTATTTCAGTTTAATGTGAGCTGGTAGTGTTTTAGACAGTTTGATCATTTTGGGCTTTTCCTTACTGCCTATGTTGCATTCTTCCACTTCAGCTTTAGTAGGTTCCAATTTTGGCTTTTTGGCAACATCATTCAAGTCAAACAATTCTTCTAATGGGACCAGTCCTTTTGGAAAGTTTTGATATTTAGAGTGCAGCACTTCCAGGTCTTCTTTTTCTAAATCTGTGTTATTTTCTGTTTTGTGTTTGGGTTCATGGGTAAACAGATTTATATCAGCAATCTCAGGAGACTTTTCTTCTTCAAAAAGTTGGTTTTCTTCAGTAGGATAGTCTTGTTCATACTCTGAATCCGAGTTTGGTATTTCAAATTCATTTTTGGACTATAGGAAGTCTTCTATTTGTTTGTCTCCATAAAAAACTTGCCAGTATTTTTCATTATCCGGGACAACTTGTCTATATTTGACTTGGGTGGTGCATTGATTGCTTTCATGAGGTGTTAGACAAGTTCTAGTAGCAAAGGATAATCCATTAGCAAGGATGTTTTGGTTCCTTGGGACAAAGGTAAGTTGGAATTCAGCAAAGGTTTTCAACAAGTCCATGGCATCATCTCTGTAGGCTCTAAGTCTGGGATGTTTAGCAATGTATTCCCCATTTACTTGTTTAATTATTAATTCCGAATCCCCATGAACTGTTATTCTTTTTGCCCCTATTTTTTTCAATAAATGCAGGCCTAAAAGGAGAGCTTCATACTCTGCTATGTTATTTGTACATTGAAAGTTTAATCTATAAGAATGACCCTCAACATGATTGTTTTCAGTGTTATGCACCCATATGCGTGATCCTGCACCAATTTATAGCAAGACCCATCGAAACTCATACTCCAAAGAGGATTGTTTTCAGATGTATCATTCATTTCATTGTTGTGCTCTCTATCTTGTTTATTACAGCTATTACTGTGTTGTTCTTGTAGGTCTACATCATGTTGAATTTTGTTTTGTTCCTCAATATTTTCAGTGTTTTGAGGATTTTCTCTCTGATGTCCATGATTGGTACTATGTTTATGACTGTTTTGACGATCAAGATCTGAGATTTGTTTGCTATGATTTTCTGAATTAGCAAACTGTTTTTTAGTTTTCTCCTTGTTTTCCTCTTTATCTATGGCTGCCACTATGTTTGGGGATGGAGTGGCCACTATCTTGGTTGATGTTTCATTTACTAACTATTGCTCATTAGGAATCTCATCATTATAAAGAATGAATGAGTCAATATTAGTATTTATAAAATAGAGAGGGGAGTTTTATGGTCTTTCCTGACTACTCACCATATATTTCATGTGTGTTTCCCTATAGAGTCTTCTAGGTTGACTGAAGACAGGGATGGTGGAATAAGTCATATCCATATGCATAGTACCTTGCAATTTAGCACCCCAAGATCTTGAAAGAAACATGCCATATTTCGGGGGCACATCAGCCACTACCACATCCATCACTAGGCATTTGGCTGGGATCTGGGTCAATTTTACACAAAGATCTTTGATCAGGCCTAAGCATTTTACTCTATTGGATTCAAAAGAATATAAATATTTATATGGTTTGGTTATCTCAAGGCCTAATATCTCCATGATTACTTTGGGCATGAGGTTATGTGAAGCCCCTGAATCATGCATATTATTGTGCAAAATCTTATAATGGATATTCAAACTGACGTAGAATGGAGGGGTAGTTCCTTCTTGAAATTTTCCTTCAATCTTTGGACCAAACAGAAGCTCTGGTGTATCATCATTTAAGTTAACAGTGTCATGAACATCTTCTATGTTCAAGGATTTCAGAACTTGACCTCTATATACATTTTGAGTGACTAATTTAGTGAGAGGGAAAAAGATCTTGATTTTAGAAATTTCATTCTCTAGGCTAAAGGAAATTTGATTTTTTAAAATGTTTGTTTCAGCCTTGTTAGTCACTCCTTTATCAGCAAAATCAACTTGGTGATTTCTACTATTTACAGCATTCAAAATGGTTTTTTCAGGAGCATTAGCTGAAGTGCTAGTGTTGCTAGGGTCACCACTCTGTTTTTCATTGATTTGGGTGTTTTTTCCCTTGTTTATATCAAAACTTTCAACCCCTATGTTATGGTTTTCTGTTGTCTTTTTGGAAGTATCTACAGGGTTGTTTTTGGCTGAATTATCAGAGGTTTTCTTCTTGGGAGTTTCTTGATTCTTTTTACTTATTAGGTCATATTGTTTGGGAGCTCCTATGATGGCATTTTCAAAATCTGGTTCATAGTATTCAGTTTCTGGTATTCTGTCATCATAGGGTGTATATAGACCTTGCTTTCTTTCAATGAGGAAATCAGAATCCTCATTTCTTACTCCCAACATGTTTATGTTATCATCCTCTGTTCGTTCATTTGTTTCCTCATCCTCATTAACATAATTTTCTTGAAAAGGAGGTCTGATCTGTTGATCAACATCTCTTTGCCTTTTCTGGGGTTGATTTCTTCTAAAGTTCTGATTTTGGTTTTGGGATTGGTTTCTATTTTGAGGAGCTGGTTGGTTTTCTCTACATTGAGCTCTCTCATATATGCTCATCCTCTCCATCATATTTTCCATCATCCTTTCCAATTTTGAGTCATATGTGGAAGGTGTAGCTTCATCCCTATAAGATACCCTCTTCTCAGCCTTCATTCTGGCTCTCTTCTCAATCATATTTGCTTCTACACCTACGACTCCCCTCTGCGTATCTTCTAAAGTTAAGGGGTCTCTTTCTCTTAGCTGATAGGCCATTTCAGGATCGAATCCTTTAGGGAACTTGGCCAAAGCTGAGCCTTGTAGAGGTTTCAATTCTGGGGGAAATGCATTATAAACACTATTAAATCTAGTGCAATAATTTTAAACACTTTCCCCAGGGTTTCTCTTGAGGTTTTTGTAATCTGAAAGTATTTGTAGAGGGTTCTTACTCATTTCCCATTTTTTTATGAACGTTTGATGTAAAGAAGGGAGATCATTTATACTATTAGGAGTTAAACCCTTAAACCATTTCTTTGCCTCTCCTCATAAACTTTGGGCAAATATTCTCATCTTAATGGTCTCAGCTTCTATTTCCATATAATCAAAGGCATCATTCACCTTGTCTACATGTTGTTGAGAAGAAATGGGTTCACTTTTGGTGAAATGGAGAATTTTCGACTGATAGTCCAGTGGAAAATTGACTAAGGGTAAAGGAAGGACTAGAGGAGCATACCATGTTGCCGTGATAGGAAGTTGTGGGATAAATGGGGGATTTACAAGTGGAGGGTTTATGAAAGGAGGGGGAGGATGGAATGAAGTAGTTTGAACAGTGGGTGTATGGATAACAGAAGTACTTGGACTAGCAAGAGACTGTTGAGAAAATCTAGGATGAAAGAAACCAAAGTTATGAATGAATTGAAGGTCAGGTGGGGTGGTTTATCTACTACCAGGATGTTCACCACTATGTTGGGGTGAGTGTGGAGACTCAAAGTCTATCTGATCAATATCATCAAGTGACCTAGTTCTGGATGGATTTCTTAAGTCTACTTGTGTATCTTACAGAGCTGAGAGATTATCAGGGACAGAGTTAGCTCTATGAATTGGTCTGACAACAGTTGAAGTCTTGGATTTAGGAGATTTCCTAAGGATGCTTTATGGATTATCAACTATTTCAGGAGGATTTGGGTCTGGATAGGCTCTAGTATAAATTTTTCTAGAAGCCACTATGTGGTATTTTTAGACCAAATAATGAGAAAAGTCCAGCCAAATATGACAGTATTTAAGAGGCTAACTAATCTTTTTCAAAGAAAACTCAATCTTCAAAGTCTTCTTAACTGGGTTTAAATGATGTTTGAAAGATAAAAGGGTTTCCCAGTGGAGTCTTAGGAAAAACCAGTGGGGTCAGCAGGCCTATTGAATACCAATGGAGTTGCCAGGTGAAGGATTTTTACTTGTTTTCAATGGTTTGGTTGTTGTTCACCATCAACAATCAATAATAATCAGTCTTGGAGACACTTGATTCATTTAGGAATAGGGGTTCGTTGAGTTGTGAAGTTATCTATTACTCAATATAATCTATCCCCAGTATGGTCACCACTATGTTAGGTCTCCATAGTTTGCAAGATTGGAAAGAACAAACGTTGTAGGGCCTACATCAAAACCACTTTGGAATCCTAGGATCTAGCCCTCCTGGATCCAGAGAGTGATCTCTCTATATAAGTGTTTTCAAAAGATATGATATTTATGCTTTGTTTAAGATATTAGGCAAGTTATGAAGTACAAGAGTTTGGTTTGTTTTTGGTTGGGTGGGATATTATCAAAATGAAGGAAGTCTTTTGAAGGGTGAAGGTATGAGCAGGTTGAGAGAATGGTTCAGCTAATAAGATAAATAAGAGACAACGTCAATCCATTGGGCTATGGAGTCATAAAGGATTTAATTGCACAACAAGTTTCAAGAGTGGTATATGGGGCAAGTCATCTATGTCAAAGGATCTTCTTAGATTGAGTTATGGTATGAAACATCAAGAAGTGGTGAAAGAAGCAAACATATAAGAAAAAAGGGCAACCTAAGATCAGGTAAGGACTTTGAACCTATCCTATTTTTGACATACTCTCAAGAGAAAACAAAGAATAGCCTAAGATCAAATAAGGACTTTTAACCTAGTCTGCTTTCAGCATATTCTCAAGGGAAAACAATTAAAACAAATAATAGTTTAAGATCAAATAAGGACTTTTCACCTAGTCTACTTTCAACATATTCTCAAAGGAAAGCAATTAAGATAAACATAAAAATTAGCCTAAGATCAGGTAAGAACTTTGAATCTAGCCTGCTTTTGGCATACTCTTAGGGAAACTTTCAAAGACAATATCTCAAGTCATATTCAGGAAACATGGGCTCACCAACAATTCACTGGTTATACTCTATTGAATTATCCTTAAAACACAATTAGAAGAAAACATAGAGATAAAGATTTATCAGTGAGAATTAGGGTACTTTGTAGTAAATCCTATTCTATATTTGATGTTCTTTATCATAGAAAAGTGGACAGTATGAAAAACATAAGAAAAACAACAATTACAGTAAGAAACACATCACCATTGACATAGACCAGGATCCCATAAATAATCTTGTGTATTTTATGTTCAAACCAGTTACAATATTCAAGTCCAGTGGGTCTTTACAGCTTCAAACTTCTCATCTCAACCTATATTTCTTCAATTACAAAAAGAGCTTTAGCAGCCTCAACAACTATTTACACTTGATCAGTATTCAACAACCAACAATAATAATGAACTCCTCATATGATATATATAGGTGAATTGAGGAGGTGGAGTGAAAGGAAGAGTTATTTGTTCAATTATTACAGAGTAAATGCTTCTCGGCCTTTGGGGGGCCTAAGGGAGAAGATATCAAAGGTCTTAACTCTGTTAATTGATTTTTACATTAAGTTTCATCAATTTCAGTCACTTTTGTTGGCTTTGAAGGCTTTTGGTAGGCTGGAAATTACTTCTGAGCTGTCTTTGGAAAAATATCTCTGACTGTGCATTTACTATGTATGCCTTTTGAGTAAATAGGCTAGCAGGTGGCATTTCTGAGGATTAATTGCCTCATTGATGTGGCATTTGGAGGCTTTCTTGATTGATCTGTCTTGATTCACTGCTTTAAAAACTGATTTGCCTTTAATTTGTGCTTTAAGGCCTTATAATCATCTTCAGGCATTTTGTCTTTTTCGACTGACTGTTTTATCCTTTAAACTGTAGGATTAAACCTTTAACCTTCAACTTTGTTTTAATCCTTTAATATTCAATCTCCATTGTCCTTTCCTTTTTCTGTTGTGGACAAGTGGCTTTAACGCGCCAGGGTGGGGTTTGATTTGAATAGCCAATGTTTATGCAACATTGATTAAAAAAACCCAGATTTTACACCTGGGAAGCTCCCTTTCTGTGTTAATTAGGCTTCAGATGTGATAACCTTTGGCTGTGTCCCTTTATGGACTGTGGAAAGGGTTTTCGGCCTTTGAACACCATCAAACCTACATAAGACAAACAAAAAAACATTATAAAATCCTGCGCATTGGTAATTATTGCCTATAGAGGCTGTGGGAAGGCGAGAGGAGCAGTGAGGAGAGGAAAATGCATGCGGGAGGAGATTCCATGGAGAAATTTGCGAAAACGGGGTTCAAATGTGAATTTGGGCACGAAATATGGATTAGTGGTTTTGCGAAAACCGTCGGCAGTTTTCGCTTAGAAAATGAGTGGTAAGCGGTTTAACTTAAAATGAATGCGATATCGCTCGTTGAATGACACGCGTATACCCCAATACTGTCATTTTTGTGTTGAAGTTGCGCGATGGAGAGGTTTGGTGATCGGAATGCGTCAGCCGTCTGATCTGCGGGGATGCAGATCGATGGCTGTCGATGAGCGCGATAGATTGAAGTTGCTCGAGAGAAGGTGGTAGTGGAGGACAGGTGTTAAGAGGGGATTGGGGGATTGTTTCATGGGTGGAAGGTAGGGCTCGACTGAAGTTGGCTATTTTTTTTGGTAGCAGGCTTGGTCGATCGACGAGATTGTTTGATCTTGTTTAAACGAGAACCGTTGGATGATATGAATCAACGGTATAGATGTTTTTATGGGGATAAAATAATAGGTCTTATTCAAGAAGATGAAGGGTAAAAAGGGGAGACGATGACCGTCAGATCAATAAGATCCATGGTTGGGATTGCTTCGTGGAATGGTAAGGTGGGGGGAAAAGAAAAGCGGGGAGGCTTGATAACCATCAGATCTCCCAGATCGACGATGGAGAACTGCCATCGAGGGGTAAAGAGGATGGGATCAATGAAATAAGGGGGCTGCGATGGAGCACTGGTAGTCTTCCGATCTGCGTAGATCTACGGTTCATATCAAGTCGGGGTTGGAGCATCGGAGGAGAAAAAAGAAAATGAAATGAAGAAAAAAATGAGAATTGCCGATGCGATGAGGGCTAAAATATTGGTGCTGGGGCATGGTCCCGTGGAGGAGCAAGGGACTGGGGGCCAGGGAAAAGGAGTTGGGGATTTAATCCCTCGGGAGATCAGTCCATCGGAATAAAAGGTAAAGGGAAAGAGGGTTTTACGAACGCCGACGCACGATGGGGACTAGTGCCTGGTCGTGGGCGCAAGGTTTTATGGCGGGGAAGGGAAAAGGGTTGAGGATCTAAGCCCTTGGAGGATCACATCGATGGAAAGTATTTTTCAAAGAAAGAAGGTCGCGAGGAAAGGGAAAAGGCTGATGCCGATGGGCTTAGCGCTCTGGTCACAAGGCTTGGTCTTATGCGAAAAAAGGGGTTGGGGCTTTAGGCAAAAGGGGATTAAGGTCCTAAAGGGGCGGAAGAGGTTTTTTAAAGGTTTGTATGTGTTTTTATGGGCTTTTTAGTGTTCCGATAGGAAAACAGGGATGTTTTAAACCACAAAAAAGGGGTTTTTATAGGTTTAAAAGGGATTTTCGATGAAATGGAGGGTAAAAATGGATTTTTTCAAGGGAAATGGAGGATAAATGAGAGGAAAATGAGGGATATATAAAGGGGAAAAATGAGTGAAAATGGAGGAATTAAAAAGCTCAAAATAGTTCTTTTTGAAACTAGCAGGAGTCCTTTGAAGGCTTTGAAGTGAAGATATCAGTGGATTGGATCTCTTAAGGGTAAAGAACACAGAGAGGCTTCAAGAATGAGTAATTTTCTATGAAAATAATCTCTTGAAGCCTCAAGACCTGTTTTAGCCATCATTTGCTATGAAAAAAATTTACTGATGGCTAACAGGTTGTACATTTTTCTTAGGAGGCCCATTTTAGACCTCAAAATTCCCCTAATGAAGGCTAACAACTTGAAGTGGTTTGTATGTTGTGGCAGTTTTATGGGAAGAATCCTCTTCTGTTCTGGTGCAACCAACTCCATAAAAAGTGAAAACAACAGTGAAAATGGTGTGTGGTTGTTCCTTGAATGTTGCCTGGTGTTTGCTAAAAACATGTTGATACTAAGAGTAGTGGTAGAAAACTGTTTGAGAGTGTAATGTTCTCAATTTTTATGGAACATTAATTTTTTCCATTTTCACATAGGAGATAAATAAAATGGGTAGGAGACCCATTCATTTCATGAATAGGTAATAAAAATCCTCTTGGTATGAAGGAGGATCACTTATAGAGCTGGGTTTCACACCACCATGTGTGAAAGGGGGCTTTTACAAGAAGGCTAGGTCAAGTTTGACCAAGTCAAACTGCGCAGTAGCATGAGGTGGAGAGCACATTTTGGGCTAGTGCAGTGGGATAAGGAGGGAATATTATAGAGGAAGGAAACCCTAATGAGTGGGGTCCATTGAGAGGGAGCTAATATTGTTTAAAAGGAGGGCAATGCAACAATTGGAAATCATCCTGAGTATTATTCATCTTTGGTCCAGTGGACTTGCTGCAACTTCTTGCTGGTTAGCAAGAATTGTCGAGGAAATTCATATTTAGGATTTCCTCTCCTGGTTGAGTAGATCTTGGAGGATTGCACTCTATTCCCCATATTCATACATTGTGGTCAAGCACCATCCTTCTTCATCAGCGCAGTTTCAGCTGGAGATTGTGCAATGTGTCTGGGTGTTGCTGGGGAGGTTTTCTACAACACCATCCTTGGCTATTTTTTCAGAGGAGGGAGCTTCCATCTCTTCAGAAGATTAGCAAAGGAGGTTTCTGAGCTCATTCCACCATCTTTGGCACCAGGCCAACCATTTTCCATCATATGCAGCGCAATCCATCTCTTAGATAGTTTTATTCTTGGAGAGCATTTTCTGTGAGGGATTAACAGACATTTGGAGGGTGAGATCTTAGGTGAAGGGATCAGCCTTTCACTTCAGATTTCCATTGGAGGAGGTTCTTCATTTGATGCAGCCATTTCAGTCTTCTACATCTATTTCCATTTCTTGAGTTGTTGCTACCCAGCAACTCCGACATTTCTGCAGGAGTGCCATTTTACTTATATTTTAGCCAATCCTTCTTGAGGATTGATGTATTGTATTTCCAGGGGTTGAGATCATGCTCCCCCTCCCTATTTTAGCTTCATATTTCCACATCTATGTATTTTTTTCATTTATGCAGTAGTGCCTTTTATAGAAAACACAGTCATAGCCTATGGCTTATTTCATATAGCAGTGTTCTTCATGTTTGTCATGCAAGTGATGAGAGGCTTGTATTGTATTGATTGAATGACTGATTCCTCAAGTCATTGCATTTATTTTACTACTGTAATCATATATTTTGGCTATTTACTTCTTCTCATAAATTAAGCTCATTAAAATAACGCAGAGAATCCATTGTGTGTTCATCAATTGTTGCATCCCCATTCTTTGGGAAATTCTTGAAGGGAACTAGGTGTGGAAGGCTTGTCTCACCACCATAGAAGGATTTCCTTGATCCCAATCCTTGGATTTTGGTCTTAGACACATTGGTCTAAGGGATCTAGGTCTTGGTATCAAATACTACTGCCTCCATTTTTGGAAAATGTGTTTTCCAGCCAGGGATTGCTAGCTATTCCTAAAAAGGAGAATTACAGTGGTATCAAAGCACCTTTCTTGGCTCAACCTGTGGCCTTCAAGACCAAGAAAGAAGAAGAATAATATGATGTAGAAGATGAGCTTGATCTCATCTGTTTTTAGAACAAAGAAGAGCCTCCCCAAGGAGGATAAGCAAAGAGAAGAAGAGGAAGGTCCATTCACTTCCTATTCTCAAAAGGAAAACAAGCATGAGAGATGCTTGGATCGTCAAGTTCTAGATCAATACCTGAGTGAATATAAACCCCATTCTGCAACATTTAGGGAAGCCACAACGTTCCCATAGTTTATTCAGTAGAAGGAGGAAAGAAGGCCCTATGGAAAAAGAGAAATTAGAGGCAACAACTTTCTATTGTCTACATTTGATGGGAACACTTCAGCTAGAGCTTGGGTGAGAAATCTAGAAGCATTTTTCTTGCTACATCTAGTGGCAGAGAAAGAAGCAGTGGAGATTGCAGTGCTACACATGGAGGATGGAGCCTCTGTTTAGTGGTTCAAACCCTTGGTCCATTCAAGGGTGAGTTATTTTGCAGAATTTTCTCAAAGGTTGATCCAAACCTTTGATGGAGAAACGGCAAGGGAAGAGAAAGCCATACCACCATGGGAGGAGGATTGCACCAATGATGTTACAGCTTTGGAGGAGCAGCCTTCTACATCTATGGATGAGGCAGCCATTGCATTAGAGGAGACAACTACTGCAGCCACACAAGAAGACCCCAAGATCCACCAAGGTATGAGTAAAGTTCCACTTTTCATTTCAGCAAACAATTTAAGAGAATGTGGAAACTCATATGTAGAGGTCCAATGATCTATACACTTGGCTATTTTAGAGCACCATGATTGCACTGCGCTGTGCAATGGGTTCAAAGAGGAGATGGAACCTCATCCTCATGCACTATTGATGAGTCTCATTTATCCTTTGAGGGTGGGATGTGAATCATTGGGGGATGAAACAAACCATGGCACCTTCATGATAAGCAATGAAACAAATTTTAAACCGGAGGATGAAACAGCTGCTACACCATTGGAGGGATTAGCAGCGCTGTCAAACATGGGTGGAGAGGAGATATTACCTCCATAACATTTGGGTCCTCATGGATCCAACATAGTCACGGGTGAGAGATATTTTCTAAGAGGTCTCCAAGGAGCTGCATTTCAAACTCCCATGAAATGCCAAGGGGAAGGTATGGCTTGGGAGGATGGTAGCCCTCATGAGAGGAGTACCAAAGGTGAAAGAAGGAGAAGAAATCCACAAGGAGCTGAGTGGGTGTGGATGAGAAGAAAGAGGCTGATTTTCCATTTTAAAATATATGATACCAGGCAGCAAGAAGCTTGGTTGCATTGGCTCCTCTTGAAGGAGTTTGGCCATCACTTGATGTACTCTTTTTCCAGGAGGATAGGAGTGGAGAAGAGGTGGCAAGGTGTTTACATCATTGAGAATCAAGGAGTAGGGATGCATGGTGCTGATATGGTATATATATCAGTCATGATAACTTCATCACATGAGTTACAATATGTAAGCATGAGGAGGCAGCAAGCACTTGGGTTGCTTGAGCTATCTTGGAGAGAGAACAGGAAGATTTGCTCTCATATGATATATGGTGTTGCAAAAGTAGAGGAGGGCACTCTCATAGTGAAAAGGGATTAATCCTTATCTTGGACTGATCAGGAGGCATTTCCATCTTGGGAAAAGCTTCACATTTGCAGCAACATCACCAGAAGTGTTCTTGACAAGGAGCATGTCAAGAAACAAAGATTGGCATGGGCAAGAGCCTTTTTGCATGAGCTCACAGCGCTGTCACTTGGGAGCAGGATCACACACATGGATCCATCTATCATTTTACTTCCAGCCTATGGTAAGAGCATTGTATTTACATTTTCTGATTTTCATCCTCTTATCATTATGTTGCAGTGCATGGCTCCTCAAAGGGGCAGATTTTTCATGTTGCTCCATGAGCAAAGTTGGGAAAAACCATATGATGGGGAAAAACATATTTTATATGGCCTTGGGCAAAGGTTTTCTCATTACATGTATTTTCATAAAATTCATGTAATTGACCATGTATTAAGAAACATTTTTCCATGTAAAATTCTAAAGCAGTAGTTTGAAAAACTACGTTGTTGCTACTTGGGAGACTGCTGGTGCCATCAAGCATCATGTAAAACCATCAGTACTTCCTCTATTTTGATGATGAGCATGTTTACACTTGCTGATATTTTCCACATTATTATTGGAATCATGATTGGTGAATTGACACATGAGTTGATTGTGTCTTTGAGGGGAGATGATCCCCATAGTTTATGCATTGCATATTCTAGTGGGAACATGAGAGGAGACATGGCCACGACATCCACCTATTTTCCTTATTTTGAGGTGGGCCATGAGTTTGATGATGATGTTCATCCCTTGTATGTATGTGGGCATGTATTTGATCTTGTATTGCTGGTTCACTCATCTATTTACTATTCAGTAGTAGAGGTGATATTTTCTACACAATATTTGCCATGTTATTTTCTACAGCTGCAGTGGGTGAGATTGCGTTGTAGCCCTATGAGACATTTTTTGTAACTTGCTGCACATGGAATAACCTACATAAAACATCTCATTGGGGTATTCTATGATGATCATGTCCTACTCATCATGGATGGAGTGCCTTGGGCCAGCTTGTTTTTCATTGATGGAGGAGAGATCCTTGGAGGATTTCTCTTCATTTTTCCACTTAAGGGAAATACTTTTGTAGCCCATGATCAACACACACTCTACACTTATCATAAGTGGAGAGGAGGACAGCATGGGGAAAGCTATGAGGCTTGCCATATTCAGATTTTCAGCCCACCTTCATTTCCGGAGCTCAAGGTGGAGGGAGATTTCTATGAGTTGCCATGTTGGGAGGCAACTTATGTTGTATGGATGATTGCTTGGGGATGGGAGATTCATATGGGGATGATGAGTCCCATTATATTTCAGATCACATGCCTCAATAAGGCCCTTAGATAGCCCATTTTTCCCTTCATGGATATTTTTTTCTACATGATAGCTATTTGGGGATGTTCACCAAAGGCTAGATTGCATATGTTGGAGGGACAACTTGGACACTTGATTGATGATATGGCATCCTTTTCTTGGAGGAGTTTATCTTGCATGGATGCTACAGGGAAATTAAGGGGAAATAAATTAGTCTATCCTTGTACTTTCTTGAGGACAAGCAATCTTTGAGAGGGGAGGACTGTAATGTTCCCAATTTTTATGGAACATTAATTTTTTCCATTTTCACATAGGAGATAAATAAAATGGGTAGGAGACCCAATAATTTCATGAATAGGTAATAAAAATCCTCTTGATATGAAGGAGGATCACTTATAGAGCTGGATTTCACACCACCATGTGTAAAAGGGGGCTTTTGCAAGAAGGCTAGGTCAAGTTTGACCAAGTCAAACTACACAGTAGCATGAGGTGGAGAGCACATTGTGGGCCAGCGCAGCGGGATAAGGAGGGAAGCTTATAGAGGAAGGAAACCCTAATGAGTGAGGTACATTGAGAGGGAGCTGATATTGTTCAAAAGGAGGGCAAGGCAACCATTGGAAATCATCTTGAGTATTATTCATCTTTGGTCCAGTGGACTTGCTGCAAATTCTTGCTGGTTAGCAAAAAATTGTCGAGGAAATTCCTGTTTAGGATTTCCTCTCCTTCTTGAGTAGCTCTTGGAGGATTGCACTCTATTCCACATATTCAAACATTGTGGTCAAGCACCATCCTTCTTCATCACTGCAGTTTTAGCTAGAGATTGTGCAATGTTTCTCAGTGTTGCTGGGGAGGTTTTCTACAACACCATCCTTGGCTATTTTTCCAGAGGAGGGAGCTTCCATCTCTTTGGGAGATCAGAAAAGTAGGGTTTTGAGCTTATTCCACCATATTTGGCACCAGGTCAACCATTTTCATCATATGCAGCGTAGTCCCTCTCTTAGACAACGTTATTCTTGGAGAGCATTTGTTGTGAGGGATTAACAAACATTTGGAGGGTGAGATATTAGGTGAAGGGATCAACCTTTCACTTAAGATTTCCATTGGAGGAGGTTCTTCATTTGATGTAGCCATTTCAGCCTTCTCCATCTATTTCCAGTTCTTGAGTTGTTGCTACCCAACAACTCCGGCATTTCTGCAGGAGTGCCATTTTACTTGTATTTCAGCCAATCCTTCTTAAGGATTGATGTATTGTATTTTCAAGGGTTGAGATCATGCTTCCCCTCCCTATTTGAGCTTCATATTGCCACATCTATTTTTTTTGTCATTTATGCAGCAATTCCTTTTATAGACAACGCAGTCATAGCCTAGGGCTTATTTCATATAGCAGTGTTCTTCATGTTTATCATGCAAGTGATGAGAGGCTTGTATTGTATTGATTGAATGACTGATTCCTCAAGTCATTGCATTTATTTTACTGTTGTAATCATATAATTTGGCTATTTACTTCTTCTCATAAAGTAAGCTCATTAAAATAATGCAGAGTGTTGGGTGTGGAGCCTGATTATCTTGTTTACTTTGTATCACAACATTGGACCCCTATACCTTAAAAGGGGCGGCAACGCCACCTGTAATTAATCGCTATCGTGGGGGGTCCAGGGGGGGCGACAACACTTTTCGGAGCCCCCCCCTGGCGAGGGGTTTCGGGGGCAGCGCCCCCGAAGCTAAAAACAGATGTAAAATTTCCTTGTAAAAGTATAGTAATTTCTAGTCAATCTGGGCCGTTCATAGGCGGATGATCTGATGGTAGAAGTTATGTTTAGATTAGGGTTTTTTTGCCCTAGAAGGAAACCCTTCGCTTTTATGAGGGTGTTGTATTGCGGCTGTGTATTTTGTGTGTATTCTAGGAGAGAGAAACAGAGAGGGAGACTGTGAGAGAGAACAAAGGATATTACAGTGGATCTGCTGTAGGTTTTTTCTCTTCATTTTGCTGGATAATAGAAAGGAAAGACTGGCTGTTCAGGGTGGACGTAGCCCAAACTGGGTGAACCACGTATATCTGTGTCTCTCTGGTTTTATGTGTTTTGTGTGCTTGTATTTTCTGCATATTTATGTGTTGCATTGCTCCATAATATATAATTTTCTAACAACTGGTATCAAAGCCGAAGGTATATTTGGCTGATAAACTCACAGGAAAGAATGGTTTCCTGGTTCGAGTTGGAGAAATGGCGAAAGATGGTAAGTTTAGGTTTGAGAAATTTAATGGCCAAAACTTCTCACTGTGGAAGACGCAGATGGAAGATTATCTGTATCAGAAAGATCTGTACCTGCCATTGAGCGGAAAAACAAAGAAGCTGGCGGCCATGACAGACACAGAATGGAACATTCTCAATAGAAAGGCACTCGGAACAATATGGTTGTGACTTTGTGGCATCAGTCGCCTTCAATAGAAACAACAACAGAGGGTTTGATGCAGACGTTGGCGAAACTATATGAAAAACCCTTGGCCTCAAACAAGGTATTTCTTATGAAACGATTATTTAATATGAAGATGTCGGAAGGTGGATCTGTTGCAGACCATTTAAATGATTTTAATACAGTTACCAGTCAGTTAAGTTCTGTAGGGGTAAATTTTGATGATTAAGTTAGGGCTCTTTTATTTCTGTGCTCATTGCTAGAATGCTGGGATGGTTTAGTTATGGCCATTAGTAACTTTATCTCTGGATCTAGTACTTTAAAGTTTGATGATGTTGTTGGTGCTATCATTAGCGAGAAAATGTGATGGAAAAGCTCTGGTGAGACATCGGGTAATGCTTTGAGTGCAGAGTCTAGGGGAAGAAGAATGGAAAGAGGAAAGAGCTTGGGTTATCGCAGTAAATCAAGGAAAGGCAGATCCAAGTCCAGATCGGGGATAGTGTGCTGGAAATGCGGAAAGAGAGGACACCTAAAGAAATATTGTAGATCTTGGAAGGGAAAAGAAGGAGATGCACAACAAGAAAAAAATCATGAAGCAAATGTGACAGGTGATGTGTTACAAGATGCTTTGATTCTTTCTTTCGAAAATGTTACTAATTCTTGGGTTGTAGATTCAGGGATTCATTCCATGCCATGCCTGATAAGAAATATTTTCATGACTATGTTCAAGGATATTTTGGACAAATTCGTTTGGGTCATGATAAACCCTGTAAAATTGTTGGAATGGGTAAAGTTCTTGTAAAACAACAGAATGGAAACCAATGGCTACTAAAGGAGGTAAGGCATGTTTTAGATCTGAAGAAAAATCTGATTTCAACAGGGCAGTTAGGCAGTGAAGGTTGTGTGAGAACTTTCACAGATAAAACTTGGAAGGTCACCAAAGGAGCGCTGGTAATAGCAAAAGGTGAAAAGTTTGGTACATTGTATTTATGCAATGGTATTTCTAACTCTGATAATGCTTTAACTTCCAAAGGAGCAGATGGAGGATTATGGCATCATAGGCTCGAACACATGAGTGAGAAGAGAATGAAGATTCTTCACTCAAGAAATTTGTTGCCAGGTTTGAAGAATGTTGATTTGGATTTATGTGAAAATTACATTTATGTAAAACAAAAGAGAGTCAGATTTCTCAGAGTTGGGAAAGAAAAGAAGAGCGAAAAAATAGAGCTTGTGCATACAGATGTATGGGGACCTGCTCAGGTATCATCTCTCAGTGGCTCTCGTTATTATGTTACTTTTATTGATGATGCAACTAGAAAAACATGGATTTATTGTATTCAGAATAAATCTGATGTATTTGATACTTTCAAGAAATGGAAATCTTTGGTTGAGATTGAGACAGGAAAGAAGTTGAAGTGTCTCAGAACATACAATGGAGGTGAATATTACAGCAAAGAGTTTGATAGGTACTGTTCAGAGCATGGAATTCGTAGAGAGAAGACAGTTCCAAGAACACCACAAGAAAATGGTGTGTCAGAAAGGATGAACATAACAATCATGGAGCGTGCAAGGTGCATGAGATTGCATGCAGGATTGCCTTTACAATTTTGGGCAGATGCTGTAGATACTGCTGTTTATCTAATAAACAGAGGGCCTTCAAGTTCCTTGGATGGTGGTATTCCAGAGGAAGCATGGATAGGTAAAAAGGTCAACTACTATTTTTTAAAGCCTTTTGGCTGTGAGGCCTTTGTCCATATTAATAAAGAAAATAGAACAAAGCTTGAGGAAAAATCAAAGAAATGTACCTATATTGGATATGGTGTTAATGATTTTGGATATCGCTTATATGATTATGAAAATCACAAAATCATTAGGAGCAGAGATGTAATATTCAATGAAAAGGTCTTGTATAAGAATCAGTTGCAGGAAAAGAAACAGGAAAAAGAAAACAAGGAATACATGGTTCTTGATGAGATAAATGAAAAAGTATAGGTGCCTGAAAATAATAATAATCAACAACCATAGCAGCAATAACCACCACAACAGCAACATGCACCTCCAACACCTGAAAGTGGTGTTAGAATATCTATCGGGATAAGTAGACCCCCTGAACAATACTATCCTTCATTATATTATTTATTGTTGACTGATTCTGGTGAACCCGAATGTTATGAAGAAGCAATGCAGGTTGAAAGCAGGAAGAAGTGGGAGCTAGCCATGGAAGAAGAGATGGACTCTTTAATGCATAACCAGACTTGGGACTTAGTCAGGTTGCCTGCAGGTAAAACTACATTGCAGAATAAATGGGTTTACAGGCTGAAGGAAGAAGATGGAGGAAAACAGAGGTACAAATCTAGACTTGTGGTGAAGGGGTTTGCACAGAAGAAAGGTATTGATTTTGATGAAATATTTTCTCCTGTTGTTAAGATGACTTCAATCAGAACTATCTTAAGTCTTGTAGCAGAGGAAGATTTACATCTTGAACAGTTAGATGTAAAGACAACATTTCTCCATGGAGATTTGGAGGAAGAGATATACATGCAGCAACCATAAGGATATGAGGTAAAAGGGAAAGAAAAATTGGTGTGCAGGTTAAAGAAGAGCTTGTATGGCTTAAAACAGGCTCCAAGGCAGTGGTATCTAAAATTTGACAAGTTTATGTCTGAACAAGGTTATACTAGATGTCACTCTGATCATTATGTTTATCTAAAAAGGCAAAATGATGGCAGCTATATTATATTTTTATTGTATGTAGATGACATGCTTGTTGCAGGGTCTAACATGTAGGAAATAAATGTGCTCAAAAGAAAATTGGCAAATTCATTTGCAATGAAGGATTTGGGAGCTGCAAAACAAATCCTTGGTATGAGGATAACTAGAGACAGGAAAAATCACAAATTAACATTGTATCAGAATGAGTACATAGAAAAGGTGTTGAAAAGATTTAATATGTAGAATGCAAAACCAGTTAGTACACCTTTTTCTAGCCATTTCAAACTTAGTAAGGAGATGTGCCCCAAGACCCAAGAAGAAATGGACTATATGTCTAAAGTTCCATATGCATCAGTAGTTGGAAGCTCAATGTATGCAATGGTTTGCACAAGGCCTGATATTGCACATGCAGTGGGATTTGTAAGCAGATACATGAATAATACAAGAAAATAACATTGGATGGTAGTAAAATGGATTCTCAGATATTTGAGAGGTACCACAAATCAAGCATTATGCTTTGGCCCTTCAAACATTTCTCTATAGGGATATGTTGATGCAAATATGGCAGGTGACAAAGATAACATGAGGAGCACTACAGGATATGTATTTACTGTAGGTGGAACAACTGTTAGTTGGGTTTCAAAAATCCAAAGTTTTGTTGCACTTTCAACAACAGAAGCCGAGTATGTTGCTGCTATAGAGGCTAGTAAAGAAATAATTTGGTTACAAAGGTTTATGGATGAATTGGGTAGGAAGCATGATATGGGCACATTATACAATGATAGCCAAAGTGCCATTCATCTTGCAAAGAACTCAGCATTTCATTCCAGGACTAAACACATACATCTCAAGTACCATTTCATACGGTCAGTATTGGAAGATGGAGAGTTGAAGCTGGAAAAGATACACACTAGATAGAATCCTGCATATATGCTAACAAAAGTTGTAACCAGGAAGAAATTGAGAATGTGCTCAGTTTCAATTGGTCTTCAAGGATGACGATGAAGATGAGGAATAGCCAGGTCCAAAGAGGAGTCATTGTCTAGCAAATGAATCAGCGGTGGAGTTGCTATAATCAGTCTCCAAGTGGGAGATTGTTGGGTGTGGAGCCTGATTATCTTGTTTACTTTGTATCACAGCATTGGACCCCTGTACCTTAAAAGGGGCGGCAACGCCACCCGTAATTAATCACTGCCATGGGGGGTCCAGGGGGGGTGGTAGCGCTTTTCGGAGCACCCCCCCTGGTGGGGGGTTTCGGGGGCAGCGCCCCCAAAGCTAAAAATAGATGTAAAATTGCCTTGTAAAAGTATAGTAATTTCTAGTCAATCTGGGCCGTTCATAGGCGGATGCTCTGACGGTAGAAGTTATGTTTAGATTAGGGTTTTTTTGCCCTAGAAGGCAACCCCTCGCTTTTATGAGGGTATTGTATTGCGGCTGTGTATTGTGTGTGTATTCTCGGAGCGATAAACAGAGAGGGAGACTGTGAGAGAAAACAGAGGATATTACAGCGGATCTGCTGTAGGTTTTGTCTCTTCATTTTACTGGATAATATAAAGGAAGGACTGGCTTTTCGGGGTGGACGTAGCCCAAACTGGGTGAACCACGTATATCTATGTCTCTTGGTTTTATGTGTTTAGTGTGCTTGTATTTTCCGCATATTTTATGTGTTGCATTTCTCCATAATATATAATTTTCTAACGCAGAGAATCCATTGTGTGTTCATCAATTGTTGCAGCCCCATTATTTGGGCAATTCCTGAAGGGAACTAGGTGTGGAAGGATTTTATCACTACCCTAGAAGGATTTCCTTGATCCCAATCCTTGTATTTTGGTCTTAGACACATTGTTCTAAGGGATCCAGGTCTTGGTATCAAATCCTGCTGCCTCCATTTCTGGAAAATGCGTTTTCTAGCAATGGATTGCTAGCTATTCCTAAAAAGGATCATTACAGAGAGAAATTCTGCCATTGTTTCGTTGTTCCTTTCCCTTTTTTTATTGAAGACCCTTTGTAATGGAAAAAAAAAACCCGAAACTTTTGGATAGAATGACAAACGTTCATTTTATGATAAATTACAAAGAAAATCCTTTGAAAAAGGTTTAATTGATAGAGGAGACATGGTGCAGAATAAATGATAAGTGAGGGGGGGTGGTGACATGGTGAAGAAGTGGGACTGATCACAGATCGTGCATCAGAAGTTTTATTGTGAAATGCAGGAAGTTAAATGTTGAAAATGGTGAAGTGCGATGTGTGATGAGGGTGGAGGTGACATGGAAGAGAAATGGGACTGATCACAGATCCTGCATCGGAAGTTTTATAAACATAAATATTCGTGCAATAAAAAATGTTTATCAGAACTTTAAACAAAACCGCAATTTCTCCCAAACAATATGCATTCACGCAGAATTGTGGTTCTTAGGCCCCATAACCAGCTGACCAATAGGAAGCAATCGCAAATCGGTTGCCCGCAAATTTAACTTTACACTGATAACAGCTAAACCATAAACTCCGTGATTTGTGAAATCACGCTGGTGCACTACGCCGACACGCATCCCTCGCCTCATCGCATTGCAAATCGCTTAACATACCATGCGAAGCCTTAACGATAAACTTTAAAAACTGTGATTTTCGAAATTGCTCCATCTGTGCTTTAATATCCATTGTTGATCTACACCCAGATCTGACGGTCATCTTTGCTTTCCTCCTAGCCTCATCACATCACAAATAACTTAACATATTATGTGATTTGACTTAACGATAAAACTTAAGAACTGCGCTTTGTGAAGTTGCCCCATGTGCACCTTAATCTCAGCCATTAGTCTGGTCCCCTTTGGATCTACGATTAGATAATGGCCATCCGTTCTTTTTGCACACGGTTCTTCCCTATTGCTTCATTCCTTATTCTATTTCTCGTCCAACTTCCTTTAAATATTGTCTATTGCTCTTCTCCGGATCTCCCACTCTGTTGGTTACGCTGTTTTCTTCTGGCTACACTTTTATTTTAAAGAACTCTGGTTTCCATGAAGCCTTAATTTTCCAACTTCAAAAATGTTGAGATTGCAACAAAATGATCAGATTAGTGGAAAGAAGTCGGCTTCACTAAGTGGGCTTGCAGGCTATTTTTGGCGCAAGTCTATTTTTAGACTATGTCTATTTTTAGACATGTCGATCATATTCTATGAGTTGTAGGATGCTATTTGTGGATGGTTGTTCAAGTTGGAAAAATAGATGGACTTCTATTTTTATACATATTGGACGGAATCTATTTTTAGATTGCCAGTCTAAAAATAGATATGTCGAATATTATTAGCTCTTAATAATATTTGGACTATAAACATTATCTTATTCTCTTGGAGCACTTCAGTTAAGTGCACAGATGTGGCACAGGAGCTGACAGAAGGAATTACTCTATTCCTGAGGGTTATGTGGAGCTATTGCATGGATACTTCAGTTAGAACTCATGTGACAGAGTTTGGTGGAGTTGATTGAGGAAGTTAATGGAGTTGTGTTCAGTTTAACTAATCTAAACATAATTGAGCTAGTTGTATCTAGTCTAACTGATTGATACACTAGTGAGAGTGGTGTGAATTAATTATTAATTAATTCACTAATTATTAACTCATTAATCAACTAAATAATACATCAGTTAACTACAGTGCATGGACAGTTTCAGTGGAGACTAGTGAAGAGGTAGGTGAAAGAGAAGTGCACTATCAAGTGACGATGCCGTTGCATGATTTGTAACAACCAGTGATTGGATATGCCAATGAGGATTGGGTGAGAAAGGCTGGACCGTAATTCGAGTTCATTCAGAGCCATTCTTCAACAGTGATTGCACAGTAGAGGCAGGCTATCAGGTGGCAGAGATTGGAGCATGTGATTTGGTAGATCAAGCTTGATTAGTGTGTAGCAATTGGAGATTATACTGAGAGCTTGTGAGGAGCTTTGTATAATGATTTTTACATTATCTCTATGAAATATAATATACAGATAGTTGGGGGTTTTTAGATTTAAGCTTTCCCATAAAATATTGTGTTCATATGTGTGATTGTTTATGGTTTTAATGTGCCCATGCGATTGTTTTTATTTCCGCAATTAATGATCAATGGTAGAAGAGATTATTTATTGTGCATAAAGTTAAAATAGTGTGTGATCAGGAGAATCTGGGTGTATAACATATCAGTTATCAAATTTCTACATGGTATAAGAGCGATATTGATCATTGGAGCAATTGCAAAACATTGAAGCAGTTGAGTTTTTGTGCTGGTGGAATTCGAATTTGTAGCAGTGTTTTCTTGGTGTCGGAGTTGAGATGTATTTCAACATATTGCGATTGGAGTATGCCCTTGAGGGTAGCTCGAATTATATTGCATGGAAGGATAGGATGGAGGCGGTGCTAGATGACAATGGGTTGAAGGAGTTCATAGATGCATAAATTCCAAAACCTGCTTCTAGCGATGCTGCCGCACTTGACACATGGCAAAAGAAGACAAAAAAGTGTCGAAGGATTATGTTGGAAGGTGTAAAGGATCACATAGTGTCCAGCCTTCATGGTAAGGCTTCTCCATTCTTGATGTGGAAAGTGTTGACAGACTTATTCCAAAGCAAGAGCGACCAGAGGAAGTTGGCGCTCAAGGATAAAATCAAGAACATAAAAATGGAGAAAGGCGACAGTATGCCCAAGTACCTCACGAAGTTCATCCAATGCATGGATGAGCTGGGAAGTGTGGGGGTGATTTTAGATGACGAGGACTTGGTGAGCTTGGCCCTCCTTGGGCTTCCGAAGAGTTGGCATTCCTATTAGGACTCTGTCAATGGTCGGGAGAAATTGCTAGGATGGGAGCGACTTTGGTTGGATCTTGTGCAAGAGGAGATAAGGCAAAGTACCATGGACAGATATTCATCAAAGAACTCGGATGAAGAAATTGCGCTTTGGTTTCCAAAGCAAGGAAGGGGAAGAGCAAGAATAATTCTTCTCAATCCGGTGCGAAAGGCAAGAAGCAGGACATGTCCAAGGTGAAGTGCTTTCACTATCACCAACACGGACATTACGCCACTAATTGTCCACAGAAGAAGAAAAATGCTGTGTCGCTAGATTCGTACGGGAGAGGCCTTAGCCTCGTAGTTTGAGTCGGATTTTTCACTCGATCGCATGCTTGGTCTCAAGTATGATGTGGTTCGGTGAGGTTTCTGATAGTGGTGCGTCTTATTTCATATGACCTAGAGACAAAGATTGTTTACTAACTGGATGAGAAAGATCTTGGAGTGCACATCGAGATGTGCGATGATGGTAGATACAGTATGACTGATATCGGTACCATTTCCTTTTAGAGGGAGGTCCAGAACCCTTCGTATTGAAGGAAGTGATGCATGTTCCAGGATTGAAGAAGAATCTTATCTCTGTGGCGATGTTAGAAGAAAAGGGATATGATGTTGTCTTTAGCGAAGGAAAGGCCTTCCTGCGCAGTAAGGCAACTGGTGAGACCCAGAGGATAGGGGTTCGAGTTAAGAACCTTTATCAATTGCAGGTAAATGGATGCACAACAATGGCAGGCAAGGCAAAAGGAGTGGTGAGCCGAGATGATGGCGAGTTGTGGCACCAGAGATTGGGCCACCTTCACCATGGAGCTTTGAAGATACTGCAGCAGATTTCTACTGGGCTTCCTAAGGGTACTCTTGCGTAGTCAGATCAGTGCAAGGGATCTACCTTGGGAAAATTTTTGAAAGCCACCTTTCACGAGAAGGATAGTCACGCCATGACGATCCTTGAGAGAATTCACACAAACATGTGTGGACCTTTCTCAGTAGCTTCGATGGCAAAGCATATGTACTCTGTGATATTTGTTGATGATTTTTCTTGGAAGTGTTGGATCTTCTTCATGCAGAAGAAGAGCAAGACATACTCAAAGTTCTGTGAGTTCAAGGCACTAGTTGAGAAAGAATTGGGGAAGCAGGTGAAGGCTCTTAGGAGCGAAAATGGTGGTGAATTCATCTCTGGCGAATTCAAGGACTTTTGCAGCGCAGAAGGAATTCGAAGAGAGCTCATAGCACCTCATAACCCACAGCAGAACGGGGTTGCTGAGCGGAAGAACATAACGATCGTGGGTGCTGCATGGGTGATGTTGCATGATCAGGGCCTACCCATTCACTTGTGGGCGGAGGCATGCAATACTGTAGTATATGTGAAAAACCGTTGTCCTCACAGATACTTGGCATGAGTACACCCGAGGAGGCGTTTTCTGGTAAGAAGCCTGATATTTCCCATTTGAGGATTTTTGGTTCACTTGTTTACATTCATGTGACGAAGAATACCAGGAAGAAGCTGGAGCCGACCGCAGAGGTTGGGATATTTGTGGGGTACACTGATACACCCCACAACTATCGTGTATTTGAAGGGGACAGGGCCGCAAGACTGTTGTGCGACAGATATCAAATTTCATGAGGAGAAAGCCATGAAGTGTTCGCTTGAGAGGGAGCCACACTTGCATGCAGATGAGGAGCTATTAGTTCCTAAGGATGAGCCTTAGGATGTGGATCAGCCACAAGAGGAGGTTCATGGAGTGGAAGAGACCAATCATGCAACGCCAACCATCAGAGGGCGGAAGCGCACTGCAAAAGTTGTGCGACTGGCTCAAGATGCAGAGAAGGTTGTAGGAGCACCTACATCACAACACAGACAGAGACAGTCACCTGATCAGTATACTGGATACATGGCTCTTATGAGAAAGTGTATTGTGATAGAGCCATCCTCTTTTGAGGAAGCTGTGGAGGACCCCGCATGGGTAGATGCCATGGTGGAAGAGTATGATTCGATTGTCAGAAACAGTGCATGGGAGATTGTCCCAAGGCTAGAAGGGAAATTAGTGGTGGGTTCGAGATAGATCTACAAAGTGAAGCAAGCAGTTGACGGGAGTGTGGAGAAGTACAAGGCAAGATTTGTTACCTGAGGCTTCTCACAGATTGAGGGGATCGATTATGAGGAAACATTTTCACTTGTCGCAAGGTATTCTTCCATATGGACGATTCTTGCTCTCTCAGCGCAGATGGGGTGGCACATTCATCAGATGGATGTGAAGACTGCATTCCTCAATGGAGTGATTGAGGAGGAGGTGTACATAGAGCAGCCCGAAGGTTTCTAGATCTTCAACAGCGAGTCACATGTGTGCAGGCTCAAGAGAGCGTTGTATGGGTTGAAACAAGCACCTCGTGCTTGGTACACACGGATAGACAGTTATTTCACCGGACTTGGATTCTCCAAGAGTGAGGCGGATCCGAACCTATACCAGATTGTGGTGGAGGGTAAGTTGCTTATCATTGTACTTTATGTAGTTGATTTTATTTTTACGGGTGATGAACTGTTGATACTCTCATGCAAGGCCGATCTTTCAAAGGAGTTTGAGATGAAGGACTTGGGCCTCCTTCATTGTTTCATGGGATTGGAAATTTGGCAGCGTAGTGATGGATTGTTTGTGTCTCAAGGAAAGTATGCCCGGGAGATACTAGAGAAGTTCAACATGCATGGCTGCAAGCCTATCGACACTCCTCTTCCTGGTGGATGGAGGAAAGAGGATGCTACATCGGCAGAGGTAGTGGATGCCACTGTTTATCGACAATTGGTGGGGTCACTTATGTATCTGGTCAATACATGACCTGACATATGCTATGATGTTAACCAGCTTTCAAAAACTATGGTTAAGCCTACCAAGATATTTTGGAAGGCAGGCAAGCATGTATTGAGATATCTCAGAGGCACATCGGGATATGGATTATGGTACAGACGGTTGGATGAGGTGAAGTTGTGTGGCTTCACGAATGCAGATTGGGCAGGGAGCCCAACAGACAGAAAGAGCACATCTGGAGGGATTTTCAGTATCGGGTCGACAATAGTTTCTTGGTACAGCAGGAAGCAGATATCCATGGCACTCACTTCAGCAGAGGCCAAGTATATGGCAGCGAGTTTGGCTGCATGCGAGGCTATATGGATGAGGAAGATCCTGGTCGGGTTGTTTGGTTCACACTTAGATCCTACTGTGATATATTGTGATAATCAGAATTGCATCAAAATCTCGGTTAATCCAGTATTTCATGATATATCTAAACACATTGACATCCGGTATCATCATATCAAATATTGTGTGCAGCGTAAGATCATGTTACTTTCATACATTCCCACGGAGGATCAGGATGCTGATATCTTGACGAAGGCGCTCACCAGGAGAAAATTCAAATACCACAGGGCAGGATAGGGGTGGCAGATAATCCTTATATTTTTTAGAGGGAGTGTTGAGATTGTAACAAGATGATGAGCTTAGTGGAAAGAAGTCGCCTTCACTAAGTGGGCCCGCAAGCTATTTTTGGCGCAAGTCTATTTTTAGACTATGTCTATTTTTAGACATGTCGATCATATTCTATGAGTTGTAGGATGCTATTTGTGGATGGTTGGTCAAGTTGGAAAAATAGATGGACTTCTATTTTTAGACATATTGGGCTGAATCTATTTTTAGATTGCCAGTCTAAAAATAGATATGTCGAATATTATTATCTCTTAATAATATTTGGACTCTAAACATTATCTTATTCTCTTGGAGCACTTCAGTTAAGTGCACAGATGTGGCACAGGAGCTAACAGAAGGAATTACGCTATTCCCGAGGGTTAAGTGGAGCTATTTCATGGAGACTTCAGATAGAACTCATGTGACAGAGTTTGGTGGAGTTATTGAGGTAGTTGGTGGAGTTGTGTTCAGTTTAACTCAGTTAGACACAGTTGAGCTAGTTGTATCTAGTCTAACTGATTGATACACTAGTGAGAGTGGTGTGAATTAAGTATTAATTAATTCACTAATTATTAACTCATTAATCAACTAAAGAATACATCAGTTAACTACAGTGCATGGACAGTTTCAGTGGAGACCAGTGAAGAGGTAGGTGAAAGAGCAGTGTGACCATCAGTTGTGACTATACTGTTGCATGATTTGAAACAACCAGTGATTGGAGATGCCAATGATGATTGCGTGAGCAAGGCTGGACCAATTCGAGTTCATTCAGAGCCATTCTTCAGCAGTGATTGCGCAGTAGAGGTAGGCTATCAGGTGGCAGATATTGGAGCATGTGATTTGCTAGATCGGACTTGATTAGTGTGTAGCAATTGGAGATTATACTGAGAGCTTGTGAGGAGATTTGTATAATTATTGTTACATTATCTCTATGACATATAATATATATATATATATATAGTTGGGGGTTTTCAGCTTTAAGCTTTCCCATAAAATATTGTGTTCATATGTGTGATTATTTATGGTTTTAATGTGCGCATGCGATTGTTTTTATTTCCGCAATTAATGATCAATGGTAGAAGAGATTCTGTATTGTGCATGAAGTTAAAATAGTGTGTGATTAGGAGAATCTCGGTGAATAATATATCAGTTATTCAAATTTCTACAGAAAATTGATTACCTGTTTACCCGTAGCCTCTTTTATGAGATAACCAAAATCTCAGTGAAATAGTTGTGCTTTTCATTGTGTGGAATATATGACTTCCATTTCTGAGAAATAGCTGCCCTTTACTGTTTTGACAATATATTTGCACCAAAAGTAGCTATTATTCCAGACTAGATGACTGCAATTTTATTACCCAAACATCGACTAACTTTCAACACTAAAATAAGCCAAAACATATATTTTAACTTATTTTAGGACTCTAAAACACTATGACACCTATTCACTTAAAAATACCTTGATGTTGGGAATCTTTTTTAAATTTGATTGGAAATGACTCAAACTTTGGACATGGACTAAGACACAAAAAATTGAGAATAGTGACACAAGGGCGATTACACCATTAACATTTTCAGGGCTAACAGGGTGAACCACGTATATATGTGTTTATCTTGTTTTATATGTTTTCTGTGTTTGTGTTTCTGCATATTTTATGTGTTCCATTACTCTTTAATATATAATTTTCTAACATGCTACGGGTTGGTGTAGGTGAGCTTCAGGTAAAACCTGTAAACCCTGCCCAATTAATAGGGATTTTATATATATTTTAATATTTTAAATTGTAAATGCAGGTAAAATATGAGTGGATCCACATCTTCACATGTGTAAGATGGGGAAGAGTCACGTATGTAATTCAAAATAATTTTTTTGAAGAAAATGACCAAGTCTGAATGGAAAGGGCTTCCCAAGGCCAATACATAGATCATCAATTATATAAAGGTGATAAATGATGCTATAACAGTTGACGAATCTATTCCATACCTTGCACACAAAGTTGGGTATTAAAGATTCACAGAAACACTTGGGGCTTATGTACCGCATTTGTTTTCACAAATACATTCAGGAGGAAATGGAGTTCCTCGACATCTCCTCGCTTGGTGAAGCATACCGATATGCTGAAAATTGTTAGCCATCAGTATTTTTTACATGTTAGTGATGACTATATCTACAGCTGAGTTTTATAGAAACTAATTTCCTTATGTCAATATGTCATCTAGAAAACCCTCCTAAAACTTTTTTCGCCTTTCTACTTTTCAGTACACCCATGTCAAAATCAAAACCTCATTATCCCTTTCCTACCTGGCTTCAGCCCCCTGATCTGCCCATCAGTTTTAAAAGGCAAATCCAAATCTGTTTCAAAAGTCTCCCCTATGTTAGGAAGTGGCGCTTTAAGGCATTTTACCCTTGGCAATCATCAAAAGGCCAAAAAGCCTCCATCTGTAACAGACCTACCATGACTGACCTCCCACTTTGCAAATGAAATTGACAAACAGCTCTAAGTCGCGCCACTCACATCCCCTAGATCTCATCACTGCATAAACCCCAATCTCAAGCTGACTATTAGGTGTTTCACAGTGTTTTATGGTTTCTACAAAGGCAGGAAATATAACTTCATCTCAGGAGGAAATGCTTGAATCTACAGTTAGAAGAACAGCTGCTTCTAAATGTAACTTGAGCCTGAGATATGTCTGCAAAACAGAAAGCTACTCATCCAGACCTTACAGTTCTTTCCAGCATGAAAATCATAGTAAGAAAAGGACACCACTGTTTCAGCAAACTAGTAAATTGCATGGCCCAGAACCTCCTTCATTTACAAGCAGAGGGTTAGGGCGCCTCCTTCATCTACAAGCAGAGGGCGCTGGCCAGTATTGACTTTAAAGGTTGCAGAAGTCCAGGTTTTACTTTTTGCTAAACAAATGAAACAGAGACTCCAGGTTTTTCTGAGTGTGAATGATGATCATAACAGAGAATAAAGTCTGCAGTGTGCAAGTTCAAAGGAAAACAGAGTTTGGTCTGATAAAGGAGGTCATTTGAAGCTTTCAAATCATGTGAATTGTTGAACTTTAGAAAGGCAGGTCATTAGTAAAAATTCCAATCATAAGCACCCTGCTTGTCCACAAGATCAAATTGAAAAGGTACTGACAAAACATGCCATTATACAGGCAGAAGAAAAGTTGTTTGTTTTTCAAAAGGGTGCTGACCTCCATAGTCACAGAGATTATCTTTCAAAAATCTGTCATAAGTTGACTAAAGCAAATAATGATATTCCAGTCACCCTCAGAGCAGTGCAGGGAGACAGTGTCACTTTGGCTAGGGTTTTTCTGAAGCACAGTGATGATTGCAAGCAGAGGTGCTAGTATTGATGTTTTTCAAGAGGTTTGCTTACCATCATATCCAGGGAAAAGCTGTGTCAAACAGATTTGTCAAACAACCTTCAGATACTTTACCTGATGAAGAGCCTCCTCCATTTATGAGCAGATGGCCAAAGCATTGGATGTTGTTAAAGACTGATTGATCTAAGAGACAGTGGAAAGAAACAAAGGAAGAAAGCTAAAAGATCTTTGTGGAGTACTAAAAAGGTATGATTTTGATGATTACTTTAATGACTTTTTAATGGGATTTGTGAACCTTTTGTATCATGAATTTGGAAAGTTATAAGGAACTATAACAAAACATGTGAGAATCGATGTGTATAACTTAGCCACTGATAATGGTTATTTTCTATACAGGGAAAGGAGAAAACGAAGAGTTGCCGCTCTAAAGGAAAGAACAAAGTGGAGATAACTGTTGTCTCTCTGGACGAGAACCGAACGCAAACATAGGGAAACAGATCAAAGTGAATCGGCTCGAAAAATAAGGAGAGGACACCAGCTCAGCGCAATAGCAAAGACAGGATGAAGAGTTAACAGTTTGGCGAATCCCTCAGGATCGAAGATCCTGAGGGATCGCTGCTTTACTTATCTAGTTGCTTGGACATCTCCGCCATCGTCTTTATAAAAAGAGACAAGCACTGTTAGTTTAGGGGGGATAGATAATAGCGAGATAAGATACGTTTTATGTAATCTTCTGTAAAACATCAGATTTGGTTATTAAGTTTCGTTGAGAACTGGTTCGATGTATTTTTGATCAATGCATTAATGAAAGCTTGGTGATTATTCCATCTTCGCGTCTGCGTTAACCTAAAGTGGTGTATCCTTGGAGGCTAAGGGCCCGGCCCCGAAGGACACTTGCTTCTGTACCATTACAGCTTCGTTTCTGTGTGGTTTGTTTATTATTGCTATTTGATTATTTGATATGCTTTACAAGTTCATATTACATGCTCTGTTCAAGTTTGAATCATTGAAGTTTCTACAGCCAGACTTGTGTGTTAACTCTGCATTACGTTATTAATCCTTTCAAGAGTTAATTGCATATCTTTACTGTTATGTTACAAAGCTGTTATATTAACGTTTGGGTTGTGTGCGTTTCTAATGAATCAGTATTGTTCCATAATTCATTAATCGTTATTGTTGTTCCATTAATATGATTCGTGTAATTCACCTTTAGAGTGATAGAATGTTCTTTGATTGCAAAGAGTGTATAGATTGAGTTTGATTATAACCCGCGGGACTTAGTATTCAATTGCTGTTCCATTTTAGAGTTGCTGTTCCATTTCAGAATTGTGGTTTAATCCTTTATTTCCTTTGCTGTTCTATTTATCTGCATTTGAGGGTTTGTTGTGAGAGATGATCTAAGGCTGTAGTGAGCAGTAGCAGTCACTGTCTAGCTCCCAGGCTCGTGATCTATGATTTAGTTCCTTTTCCATCAGTTTCTGAAGGGATGGTTTATCATTACCGAACCCTTGACTGATAAGTTATTAAGTTTTCTGAGTGTGTGATTTATTTCTTTAAAGTAATCTGATTTCAGTTAAGCATCCGTTTACTCTTGTATTTCTTAAGCACTGTACTACTAGCGTTACTCTGACGAATGAGCCTCGGATTGAGTCACTCTTTGTAATGACAAAACGCTCTCGGGTTGACATATTAATGTGAGGTAATTAGAGGTGAAAGAGACCCTTTTTATAGCTCTACATTTTGGCGTCGTTGCCGGGGAAAGAGTGTAGCCATTTGTCTTTTTTTCAGAGTAGTGTACAAGCCTGCTAGGGAGGAGTTGGATCCTAAAAACGGAAGGTAAGAACCTACGTGCAGAGCATGTAAAATACCTGCTCATTATCCGCTTTCTTAACAGATTTGTTTTTGCTTGTTTGAATAGAAGTTCGTAGTTTATTTTTGAGTGCATAACTAAGCAGAAAAGACCAGAAAAAAATATCAAACCCCCATCCAAACCTGAAAAAGCTAAGGGGCCGGTGACCCTTGGCCGAACAACCTTCATAGACGAAATCTATAAGAAAACAAAGTCTCAGCCATCAGTAGGTTTCAAGAAAAACACTTCTAAACCACCTACTAGTTCCCTTCAGGCCACAGGATCACCATCTGTAGCCTGTGCTGAGGTGCATAGTCAAACTGAGGAGCAAGACTTTCAAGAAGTTGAAAATTCCACTCCAGAATTATTGCAGGAAGGGAACTCTAGCAACTTTTGTGAAGGAGAAGGAGAAACAGGGGAAACCAAGGAACCAAAATCTCCTCTTGAAACAAATCAGCCATTAGATAGCCCAGATAAAGGAAGTGCCGCGAAAGTCATTGTTGAAGAGATTCAATCTCCTCAAACACCCGGTATTCCCATTATTCCAGATAAAGG
Source organism: Pinus albicaulis (assembly GCA_034641835.2). Classification (NCBI taxonomy): domain Eukaryota; kingdom Viridiplantae; phylum Streptophyta; class Pinopsida; order Pinales; family Pinaceae; genus Pinus; species Pinus albicaulis. The sequence goes on along the minus strand of CM076579.1, from coordinate 1,632,598,638 downwards.
AAGCGCTATTAAAAAGATCCCTGTCAAAACCGTTCCCACCCAACCTAGGAATACCCTCCTAGATATCCCAGAAGGTTACTGGCATATATTCAATCCCATGGCTCAAAACCAACCAAACGCTCAAAACCAGCCAAACACTCAAACCTCTACATTACAATATCCTATAGTGGATTCTGCAGCAAATGCACCCATGAAAGCTATCCCTCTTCAGCATATCCCCACATTTCACGGACTCACATCAGAAGACCCGGATGCATTCCTATTCGAATTCGATGTGTTATGTCGGGGGTACGATTACACCACCGATCCCCAAAAATTGAAATTATTCCCCTCTACATTGAAAGGGCTGCTTTAAGATGGTTTATGGGGCTAGGTGGCGGGGTTATCAACGATTGGGATCAAATGAAAGAATCCTTCTTAAAGAAATACCAGGATTATTGTAGGTCTAGAGAATTAAAAGACAAAATATTTCAAATGACAGCCAGACCAAATGAAACATTAGAAGAGTATGTGGAACGTTTTCAGTATAATTTACAAAGATCTCCTTATGCATCGCTACCTTTACCTGATAATGTGTTAAAAACTGCATTAATGAGGGGCATGAAGGAACAATGGATTGAAACATTAAACATTATGGGCAAAGGGGATATTTATCAAGAGAATTTTACTGACATCCTTGACTTATGTATCAGGAGTTCGAGAGGTAGCACAAGAATAAAACCGGCAGAATATGATCGGTTTGCAAGAGATAACAAAGTATTAGCAGAAGGAGTAACACGTGCAGAAATTGGAAATTTATTAGAAAATTTTAAAACTGATATTATGGGGACACTAACTACACAACTTGATATTGTGCAGGCTAAACAAAATCAGCTGGAGGCAGAACAGAATTTGGCAATCTTCTACCCCCGATGCAGAAAAAAACACAGCCACAAGGAGTGTCCATTAGATAAAGTCCAAACATGCGCCATCTGTACAAAAGATCACCTTACGGAGAGCTGCCCCTCACTTCCTGGATTGAAAGCGGTATATAAGGAAGCAGAAGAAGAACCAGAATCGGTGAATTCGATCAACCAGCGCCGCCAGTGGCAGCCGAGACAACCTGGTATGTTTTCGGACTCAACCTCTTTCTTTCAAACCCCACAGTATAATGCTCAACAATATGGTATGTGGCAAAATCAATCTCAACCCCCATTTACAAACTGGTCACCACAATCATTTCCTTCTTCAAATCCATGGCTGAATCAAACAAGCCAAACTGGTTGGCCGAATTTCCCTTACACTCCACCATATTGGCAAAATGGCCCGTATCCTTCACAATGGACTCCCTCTACTTCACAAGGTTCGCCCTGGCAGACAAGCTGGCAAAGACCGATGTACCACCCAGCTGGAACTATTCCGCTCCCTCAACCTACTTTGCCAGCTTTACAACAAAATCCCCAGTCTAACTTGAGGCCGCAACTCCCAGCCCAACCCGATCCCAATCCAAACAACAGGTAGGTCCAATCTATTCAAATCATAGAATCACCAGAACCAGGACCCGACTTAAGGGAGTGCAATGACCTTCAGTTAAGATCTGGGCGTATAATTGAAACTGAGGGAGATAAAAAAGTTCATATTGAAGATCAGTTACCCAGAGAACATCAGTCACAACAAGAGGATGTAAATAAGCAACAAACTCATAACCAAGCAACCACATCCTCTCCTCCGTTCCCAGAACGATTAGCCATACCTCGATCCATACAATATCCTGACTTTGACATTCTGGGAGAATTACAAAACCTGTACATAAAAATTCCATTCCTCCAAGCCATTCAAGACATTCCCATATACGCAAAACCATAAAAGAATTGTGCATAAAGAAACCAAGGAGGAATATAACAAATAATCCAAGAGTCCAAGTAGTCGGCACCTTATCTGACCTATTTTCGGGAAAAGAAACACCCCTTAAATATGAAGACCCCGGGAACCCAATTATAACTGTTCAAATTTACGGTCAGACCCTGCCTAATGCCTTAGTTGATTTAGGGGCTGCAATTAATATTTTAACAACCACAACTTGCCAAAAGCTCGGCATTACATCTGTAGAACCCACCTCTACTCTGTTAGAATTGGCTGACCGATCTGTGGTTAGACCAGAGGGCACTCTACATGATGTCATGGTCTCTGTAGAATCCTGGGAGTATCCAACTGATTTCCTGATAATTAATCCAAAAAACCCGACTTGATGGACACCCGCTAATTTTAGGTAGACCTTGGCTCGCTACTGCCGATGCCTACATTGGCTGTCGGCAGGGAAATATGACCATAACCAGAGGACCAAATAGCAAAAATTTAGTTCTATATCCTCCAGCGCAGCCAAGTGTCACAATGATTAAAACTAATAAGCACCCTGTATCATATCTTACCGATAACATCAGATCTCCATTAACTATACAAGAGGCACTCGATTTCAAAGATCAAACAGAAGACGATGCCATTAATAATTTCATTACTCAAACTGAACCTCGCACACAATGTCACATGATAAAAGCAACATTTGATAATGAATTAGAAGAAGATCCCCTGAAAGATATTCATGATCAAATAATACCTGTTACTTCTGTTGCAAATAGTAAAACTGTGGAAATTGCACCGGGGAAAACTTTAAACATCAATGCTAATCTCACACCCGAACAAGAAACAAAGCTCATCCATCTGTTAACAAAGTATCAAGAAGCATTTGCATGGGACTACCCTGATATGAAAGGAATCGATCCCCAGTTATGTACACACCACATTTACATAGAAAAGGATGCCAGACCTGTGCGTCAGCCGCAAAGGAGACTTAATCCCCATCTAAAAGATGTCGTAAAAACTGAACTTCAGAAGCTTTTAGATGTGAATTTTATCTATCCTATTTCTGATAGTAAATGGGTCTCTCCACTTGTGGTGGTACCAAAAAAGAATGGGAAATGGAGAATTTGTGTGGATTATAGGGAACTTAACAAGGCAACACAAAAAGATCATTTTCCTCTTCCTTTCATAGATCAAGTATTGGATACTTTAGCAGGGAAGAAGTTCTTTTCTTTCCTGGATGGCTTTAGTGGATACAATCAGATTCAGATTGCCCCTGAAGACCAGGATAAAACTACCTTTACTTGTCCCTGGGGAACATTTGCCTATCGAGTTTTACCTTTTGGCTTATGTAATGCTCCCGCCACATTTCAGAGGGCTATCCTTAGTATTTTTGCAGATTTAATCAATGATGGACTTGAAGTTTACATGGATGACTTTACACCATATGGAGATGACTTTGATCCAGCTTTAGACACCCTAGAGAAAGTCCTACAACGCTGCATTGTTACTAGACTTTGCTTAAGCAATGAAAAATGTTTCTTGATGATGACTGAAGGACTTATCCTAGGACACTATGTCTCAGCAGCCGGCATTCAGGTAGACCCGGCCAAAATCCAAATACTTTTGCTTATTCCCACTCCTACTAGTCAAACAGAGGTACGCAGTTTTCTTGGATTTTCAGGTTATTATAGACGATTTATAGAGCATTATTCGCACATTGCTGCTCCTTTATATGCACTGACTGGTAATGTTGATTTTCTTTGGACAGACAAATGTGACCATGCTTTCGAGGATCTAAAGAAGCTTGTATCCACAGCCCCAGTCCTTCGAGGACCAAACTGGGACCTACCATTCCAGATATCATCTGATGCTTCAGATACAGCCATTGGTGCAGTCCTTGGGCAGGAAGAGGATAAAAAACCATATGTTATCTATTACATCAGCAAAAATTTATCCCCTGCTGAATTGAATTACACTGTTACTGAAAAAGAATTCCTAGCTGTAATACATGCTGTCAATAAATTTAGACATTATATCACAGGCTACCCTGTTATCTTGTATACAGATCATTCTGCCATAAAATATTTAGCAAATAAGCTTGTCACAAATGCCAGAGTAACTCGATGGTTAATCTTATTGCAGGAATTCGACATCACAATCAAGGACCGCCCTGGCAAAGAAAACCCTGTAGCCGATTTTCTTTCAAGAATACCAAAATCAAGCAATGCAGCAGCAGTGGAAGATCAATTTCCGGATGAGCACCTGTTTGCTGTTGCTGTTCAAACACCCTGGTATGCTGATGTTGCCAACTACCTTGCAGTAGGTAAATTACCAAAACATTTAACTCCTAATGAGCGTAAGCCGATTATTCAGAAAAGTTCTCGATTTTCGTGGATTGGAGGTTATTTGTTTCACACAGGAGCAGACATGCATATCAGGCGATGTGTTAGAGAGGATGAAATCTTTGACATCCTAAAAGCCTGTCACGATGGACCATGTGGGGGGCACTTCGCTGAGCGTAGGACTGGACATAAAATATTGCAGACATGATATTACTGGCCTACAATCTTCAAAGATGCAAAGAAGTTCGTCCAAGCCTGTGACAGTTGCCAGCGAGCAGGACGACCTGGTCAAGCTGATGAAATGCCTCTGAAACCACAGTTAGTCATCGAACCATTCGAACGGTGTGCTCTGGATTTCGTTGGACCCATCAACCCTTCATCAAATCAGAAAACATATATTTTGGTGGCAACAGAATATGTCACCAAATGGGTTGAGGCAGAAGCATTGCCAAGAGCCACAGAGGACTCTGTCATACAGTTCCTGTTCCTTCTATTTGTTCATTATGGCCTTCCTAGGGAAATAATTACAGATGGAGGACCACAATTTTTTGGGCATAAATTAGCTGCAACACTTAACAATTATCATGTCCAGCATAAGATCACTACTCCATATCACCCACAGGCGAATGGGCAGGTAGAAAGTAGCAATAAGATAATAGAATCAATCCTAACGAAAACTATTGCATCACATAGGCGTGACTCGGCTACCCGACTACCTGAAGCACTCTGGGCCTATCGAACCACATGGAGGAGCACCACTGGTTACTCACCTTATCAACTAGTGTTTGGAAAACAACCTATTTTTTCCATAGAATTCGAAATCCAAACACTGCGTACAGCACAGGAAGTTGGCCTAGACTTAACGGAGGCACAACTCAATCGACTACAGCAGATCAATGAATTAGACGAAATTTGGCTCTCTGCACTACAAAATACAGCACTAATTGAACAGCAGCGAGCCAAATGGCATGATGCGCTCATTAAGAACAAAGTCTTCCACGAGGGAGACTGGGCTCTGTTATACGATTCTCGGTTTCAGGACTTCCCTGGAAAACTTCAGACTCGATGGTTGGGACCATACGAAATCCAGAAGGTACATGACAATGGAACACTTACTCTAATGACCATTGACAGTTCTGGATATGCATTCAAAGTAAATGGCCACCGAGTCCGTCTCTACCGCAAACCACTTACTCGGGAATCCTTCTGTCAGCAGCTACGCCGAGATACTGATCTGGAGATCTTAGGAGAGGAAGAGAAATCTTCCTCACCTGTAATTCATTAAGGGTCTATTTCTTTTTGCAATTTGTACATAAAGTTCTTGTTTTTGAGTGATTCTTGTACATAAGTTTGATTTGAATAATTTCTTGTCATTTTTTGCTGTTCCTTTTTCTTCCACAAAGTTTGATTTTTGCTCTTCTAATAGCATATGCATGTTTTTTTTATGATGTTGGTTTTGCTTGTTCTGCTGTTCCTTTTCTAAAGGAACAACATTCGGATCTCTGCTGTTCCTTTTTCAAAAGAACGATATTGTTACGTTTCTCGCTGTTCCTTTTGGTTACCACTGTTCCTTTTCCTTCAAAGAAACAACGTTCTTTTATTGCTGTTTTGCCTTTTTCAACGGAATGGCATATTGAGTGTTTTATAGTATGATTGCCGTTCCTTTTCCCAAAAGGAACGGAATTTGCATTGTTTCCTTTTTCTATTATCCATCGGTGTCTCTTTTCCAACGGAACACCATTAGCATACTTTTGATCTCTTTTGCTGATTGAGGATGCCTTTTGCCCGTCTTCTTTCTAGTCTTTAAAGCTTCAGCTATGTATTTGTGCAATGAAATATAAAAACACAACATGCCGAAATCTGCAAATCATAAATCGCTATATCTATAAGGCTCTGCATTAATAAGAGGACAAATGGAAGGACATACTTATTTCTTACCTTTTGTTGACATGGTTTTACTAATTTTGCCCTGATTGGTTATCTTTATCATGCTGATTCCCTTAAAATTTTTTTATTAGTACTTGGGAATAAGAGCAAAGAGTTTATATCTTCCTATTGAGATAAAAAGACTTCTTCCACCATTCCTACTCTTAAGGAGTGCTGAACCACCCTTTGTGTATAAATAAGGAAAAGAATTCTATGAAAAAGAAAAAGCATGTCAAATGTCAAATGCAGGATAGGGGGTCTCATCAAGAGCCAGCCTACCATGATCATGAGGATGGAAGTGAAGTGGCATTCCCATGCTGGCCACCACACCAGGGATATGGTCCAAAAGGTATATCAAACAAACAAACCTTGGAACAGGAGGTCTCATCACGAGCCGGCCTGCCCACGTTTCGCTCTTTCCTCGTGAATGGCATTATGGTTAACTGGTCACCAAGCCAGCATAATGGTCTACATTTTGACATAATAACATTCCTAAGTATACACACAGGATCATGGTTCCGAGGGTGAAAAACAACTCTGCCAAGGTTATGGACACCTGTTGGCAGCAGAGTAATGTTAATGGTATCGAAGTCACCTTGCTTACACCAATAGGTAAGATACTAACACTCTTTTGTTTTTATATCCTAGGCACTAATCATATGTTATTTCCCGATTTATACACCGCATGAATATTTATCATTACCAATCATGGCAACGGAGGTGACCATGACCGCTTAAGATTGGCAAGTATGATACATGCCCTATCCATCAGCCTCAAATCATAACACAGCAGCCTCTTATATAACACGCGATCCATCCTCCGCCTCGATTTCGGTAATCTGTTGTCCTTTTTCAACATGGCATAAATCCACATGTTGTTCCTTTCTGACTTGATTGCAGACTGGGTGCCGCTCCTTTATTTGCCGGCTGGGACAGCCTATCACACTGCGGGGGGGGGAGGTTAACCTCATCATTTCCTGTATTACGTGTCAATTCACCATTCGAAACAATTAGTCTACGACGGTTTGGCATGGTTTCACGGCATGGCATATTTTTATTTTTATTTTTTCGCACAAGTTGTTTTTGCTGCACTGTTGCATACTCTGTGTTTTCTTTCACGAAACCTTGCTCTCTGTGTTTCAAACCGAAAAAGTTTTTTGCTGTTCCATTTAGAAATCACAGCGAAATCATGGGGGGAAAGGCAATTCGTAGTGAGCCTCAACAGCTAACGATCTCTGCTGCTGCCCGAGAAATCCTGGAAAGGGCAGGATGGTTGAACTATTTCAATCGCTTACAGGGGGCTAATGAGACAGTGGCAATGGAGTTCTTGCAGAATTTACAAGATGACCACTCCATAGTAAGAGGGAAACGGATAGCGGTCACTGATGCCATAATTTCAGAAGTCTCAGGACTACCAGCTACCGGACCGGTATGGACATTCAAAAAGGAACGATTACAGAAGGTCATCGACATCTTCCAGGATGAAGGGCAGTATTTGACAATCAAAGGGAAGGGAATTCTGCCAGCGACCCTAGGCGAACCCTGGACAGAGCTAGCAAGAATAGTACAGAGCTACATTACTTGCGAAGGAAGAAAAGACGTGGTAAGACCACGACACCTTAAACTTTTAGCTGTTCTAAAACAGAAATGCTCTGTGAATTTACCGGCTCTCTTAAACTCGTTATTGCATGATGCTGCACAAAGTATGAAAAGGGCACAGCACGTAGAGGCAATTGTTAGTCACCACGGGTTGATTCGACTTATTTTTAGTTATAGTCTTACCCAGCAGCAGAGCAGCTGGGAAGAGCTCATTGCACTGATTGAAGGGGGATCGACAGAACCATCCCCGAAACGTAGACATTCTATAAACCCACCAGAACAACCAGCAGAGCGCAGAGAAAATGTTGCTAGCACATCACAACAACCAGAGACACACCAAAAATCGGCAAAGCGAAAGCATGTCGTTGATTCACCCGAGCAACCAGAGGAACCCAGGAAATCAGCTCGGTTAGCTCAGATGAGAGGAAGCATAAATAAACCCAGAAAGTCAGCCCGGTTGGCTCGAATAAGGGGAAGGCTGGAAAAAATTCAGGGAAGCACCAGCCAACCAGTAATAATTGAAGATGAGCAACCCGAAGAAGAAATACCCGAGCCTTCGGGAACAGAAAAAGAAGTAGAAACTGAACAAGAGGAAGAAATGGGACAACAGGAGAATAGCCCATTACAAGACCTACTAAGAGAAGATGACTTGGCCGCCATCCTAGCCAATATGAGTAAATACGGTCAACCGTCTAGTTCAGAGAATCCCCACGACCAACTTCAAGAAGAGAACATGCCTATTCATGATGAAGAGGAAGAAAATACTGAACGGGAAAAATCTGTTCCCATGTCACAAGAGGAAAATCTAGAGGAAGAACCCCAGGAGGAAGAATCAGAACCAGTTGAGGTGCATACACCAGAACAGCCGGAGCAGAGCAGTGAGGAAGAACCCCAGGAGGAAGAGTTAGCAACTGGTCATGATCCAGTCCACCATCGACAGACTGCCGTTCCTTCAAAGGAAACAATGGAAATCAAGAAGTTGCGGAAGGAACGGACTAAATTGTTAAATACGATAACCCAGCTCAGACAACAAATTAGGATTTTGAAAAAGAACCAGAAGGTAAAGAGGAAGAAGAGGGCCAACAAACGGCCTGCTGACCAAAACCCTGAGGATCCAACTGCCGTTCCGATTAAAATAGAAAAGGATGATAAGCAAATTCAGACAGAGGCACCACCCTCAGGTGTAATCAGGGTTCTGAACTCCAGACAGCATAACAAGAAGGTTCAGGTAAAACTCCCGGCCTCCACTGATGCATGGAAGAAAGATCCAAAGACAAAATCCTTGCACAAGATGGTGAAACAAGCACAGCAAGAAGTGGAGCAACTTAAAGAACAAACGGTTCCCCTAGAAAAATATGAAGAGTTGCAGCAGCAACTAAGGGATGTCAGTCAATCTAAAAGACAGGCTTTTGAAGGATGGATGAAGGAACAAGAGGAAGTCACACAGGTAACTTATAGACTAGATACTACTATCAAACAGATGAATGACTTGTGTTCTTTATATGATAATGTTTTAGCATGTAGGGCCCCTGCTAAAAACTATGCTCTGTTTCTATTAGAACGATATTTACAATTACAAATAAAAGTTGTTAAGGCAGGCACCCCTATACAGATCAACAATGTCAATGATTTTATAGACTGTTGTAAACATTATGGAGTGAAAGTCCAGAGATTGTTGTGTGAACTTTATTTACACGACCTCGTGCTAAGTCAGGAGACTGAATTGAACCCTGGTCCCTCCATTGGTGATATTCAATTCCAAGCATTCATCTCATTCGGGGCTAATCAGATTAAGTGGCTAAAAGCCTATGATACCTTCCAGAGTCAAGAAAATGGTCTAGATTTACGAGTTAGGGCTGAGCCTAGGAACCCAGTACAGTTATGGACAGCTCATATAAACCACATAAGGACTCCAGGTGTCATTGTAACATTAGGGCCTATGCATGAGGCACTCATTCAAGAGAGTTTAGAGTATTTCTTTTCCATCAAAGACTTGGCCATTAATGCAGCCAAATTTCGATATCGAATCTCTGATCCACACATCCAGCTCAGAGAACCATTTAAGTATGAGAACTTTGAGTTAGTTGCTGACCGTTTGAATCTCTATGGCCAGAGCATTCTGAAAGCAGGGTCATCTTGGTTAGGGTATAGATTTCGCGCTCCAATTATTTGGCATCCTGCACATGGATACCAGGCCCTGTATGATATGCCTGAGGGGCAAGCAGGTTAGTTCTTTGATTATTTAATCACTCAACATGGTTGTAGGCCTCCGCAGGAGACTCCTTCTCCAGCATACTCTCTCACTGCATTACATGTCAACTACAATGTTTTCATGAGGACATGAAACAAGGTAAGCAGGGGGGTGTGTGGAGTACTAAAAAGGTATGATTTTGATGATTACTTTAATGACTTTTTAATGGGATTTGTGAACCTTTTGTATCATGAATTTGGAAAGTTATAAGGAACTATAACAAAACATGTGAGAATCGATGTGTATAACTTAGCCACTGATAATGGTTATTTTCTATACAGGGAAAGGAGAAAACAAAGAGTTGCCGCTCTAAAGGAAAGAACAAAGTGGAGATAACTGCTGTCTCTCTGGACGAGAACCGAACGCAAAAATAGGGAAACAAGATCAAGGTGAATCGGCTCGGGAAAGAAGGAGAGGACACCAGCTCAGCGCAATAGCAAAGACAGGATGAAGAGTTAACAGTTTGGCGAATCCCTCAGGATCGAAGATCCTGAGGGATCGCTGCTTTACTTATCTGATTGCTTGGACATCTCTGCCATAGTCTTTATAAAAAGAGACAAGCACTGTTAGTTTAGAGACAATAGCGAGATAAGATACGTTTTATGTAATCTTTTGTAAAACATCAGATTTGGTTATTAAGCTTTATTGAGAACTGGTTCGATGTATTTTTTATCAATGTATTAATGAAAGCCTGGTGATTATTCCATCTTCGCTTCTGCATTAACCTAAAGCGGTGTATCCTTGGAGGCTAAGGGCCCGGCCCCGAAGGACACTTGCTTCTGTACCATTACAGCTTCGCTTCTGTGTGGTTTGTTTATTACTGTTATTTGATTATTTGATATGCTTTACAAGTTCATATTGCATGCTCTGTTCAAGTTTGAATCATTGGAGTTTTTACAGCTAGACTTGTGTGTTAACTCCGCATTACGTTATTAATCCTTTCAAGAGTTAATCGCATATCCTTACTGTTATGTTACAGAGCTGTTATATTAACGTTTGTGTTGTGTGCGTTTCTAATGAATCAGTATGGTTCCATAATTCTTGTTCCATAATTCATTAATCGTTATTGCTGTTCCATTAATATGAATTGTGTGATTCGCCTTTAGAATGACAGAATGTTCTTTGATTGCAAAGAGTGTATAGATTAAGTTTGGTTATAACCCGCGGGACTTAGTATTCAATTGCTGTTCCATTTTAGAGTTGCTGTTCCATTTCATAATTGTGGTTTAATCCTTTATTTACTTTGTTGTTCTATTTATCTGCATTTGATGGTTTGTTGTGAGAGATGATCTAAGGCTGTAGTGAGCAGTAGTAGTTACTGTCTAGCTCCCAGGCTCGTGATCTATGATTTGGTTCCTTTTCCATCAGTTTCTGAAGGGATGGTTTATCATTACCGAACCCTTGACTGATAAGTCATTGAGTTTTCTGAGTGTGTGATTTATTTCTTTAAAGTAATTTGATTTCAGTTAAGCATCCGTTTACTCTTGTATTTCTTAAGCACTGTACTACTAGCATTACTCTGACGAATGAGCCTCGGATTGAGTCACTCTTTGTAATGACAAAACGCTCTCGGGTTGACATATTAATGTGAGGTAATTAGAGGTGAAAGAGACCCTTTTTATAGCTCTACAATCTTTACACCAGGTAAATGATAGTGTTTATGATTCAGAAGTATTGGTTTTCCTATTCAAATGAAAATGTCTATCAAACTGTACCTATAGTGGAAAGGAGACAATATTGAATATATGCATGCATTGATACCAAAAAAGGAGCAGTTTCTTTAAAGGGAAGGGTTAAACAGTACTCCACTATCACCTGCCCAGAAGTCTAAAGGAGCTCTTTTTGAGTAAAACAGAGAAAATATGGTATGAAGGGATGCAAGCTAGAATATAGCACTTACAATCCAAAAAGGAACTTGTTTATCACCTGGAAGCAGGAACTGACACCATGTACAAAAAGAGCTTTTGCCAAAGCCTGCACATCATGTAGCCATCAACAGATTAAGACAGAGTTTCTGGAAATGAGTTTTATTAGCTCTGGGCAGCACTCAAAACCCATGAAGCACTTCACTATTACAAATCCAATCAAAGGACATCTACAAGATTCTGTCAAAACCAAGCTTAAAAAGAGGAGGCATTTCTGCAAAGCAGGGAACAGTCAGGACATTTTATCACAAGTCATTATCCAGTTTTGAAGAATTTTGCAAGCATGAAAAGGAATCAGCTACAATGTGTCACCTGCAAAGGAGAAAAGGTAAAACAGTGGACAAAGTTGACCTTTGCAAATGGTTCCATTACAAAAGGTCAAATACCCTGGTCAAAGTCAAATAATAACTATGTTTCAAAGAACCCTATTGTTCCTGCTTCACCAGTTTATCCTTTCAGACATACATCAAAAACAGTGGGAGGCTATTCAAGATTAGCTCCCAGGATGGACATGGTGAATAGGTATACAATGTTATAAATGGACAAAGAAGTGGTTTGATAGATTGTCAGTTTTGGAGTTTGGAACAAATGCATCTTTCTCATCATTCAAAAAGACAGATACATCATAGGTAATGTACCTATAAGCAGGAAATTATTTTGGAAAAAAGGGGTGCCTTCTTGAAATCAAGAAACCATAACCAAATCCAAGTTATGTCAGTAAACTTAGCACCTGTTGTATTTAAAGATTGGAGAAGCTGTCAAAGACCAAAGGCTATCAAAACAAGTTGATGAAACAAGCCATGTCCTTCAGAAACAACTCAGTATTCAGGTATTTCATTGACAGTTTTAAAAGGGGTTGTTAGACATCATAAATATTACCGGCATCTTTAAAACAATGACAGAGATGATGTAGGAGTTATGGAAATATTTTTCAAAGCAAGAAGTTCGATGTTAAAATGTCACCCAAGGAAACAAAGCTGGAAATCACCTTTCAAACACCTATGCATAGAACAGAGTTCTGTTTTTTTTTAAGCTTTTGTGGTTTTTATAAAAGGTAGGTCCGTGATTGACACGGTCCAAAAGTATGGCTAATCTCCAATACAGATATGGAATACCCCGAAATTATTAAAAAATCAAAGGGTTTTTCAAAAAACGCCTTGCAAAAGTCAAACCTGATCTTCACTTCACATTCAAAGACTAAGGTGACCGTTGAAAAGATTTGAAATGACATAAGGTTGAAGTATGAGGGTGAGAGGTTCATTTTCAAAATTTAAAACAAAGCTCCACGCCGCCCTCAGCATCGAAACAACAAATTTCTGGTCGATTTGCAGAGCTGAACACTGTTAAACGCCGAGCGACGTGCCTGGAAGCCTGCGCGACGCGCCTGGGAGCGCATTTACACTATCCGTCAGTTCATGCGCGACGCGCCTGTACAGTGGCGCGACGCGCCTGTACAGGGCGCCCCGACAGGCCACCCAGGTATAATTCTGCGTGCCATTCTTTGCTGAAGGAGTGCCGCGCATGCTTTGAAGACATCCGATGCTACTCCAGCCCTCCCCAATGGCTGTTCATCAAATCTTGAGGTATTCTCACACATTTTTCTCCCTCGATTTCAAAAATTGCTAAGAAACACGAAAGTTTGAAATCAAAACCGTGGTGTGAAGTGAAAGGGTTAGAACAGAACTTTGGTATTCCAATAGGACAGAGGCTGTTTTTACAAAGAAACAGTATTCACTGTATTGTTGGTTGGCTGCCTTGTATTGTTCAAAGCTATTGACAAAGTTGCTATCCATCCAAGCAGAGGTTTTTATAACATAACCAGAGGGTTACATTCGTAAGGCGCCATTGATTGTTTGAAGGGATAAAACTCACATAACCTCTGCCTGAAAACTTGGAAGCCTTCAAACTCTGTCATCTTTGCTCAGGATTGTTACAGTGACTACTTAAATAGCACTAAGGGTTGATTTCACATATACAAGTTAGTTCAAGGTTGGCACACTTATACAAGGCAGAGTTTTTAATGATTGCAAAAGTTACCATGGAAAGGAGTAAGAGGTATTGAGTGACATCTTAAAACTCACAAGAACAAGGTAATCAAAGCACTTCTCACAGCAAACCCCTTCTAGCAATCTGCCCCTCTTGTTCACTGTATTATTTCCTACTGTGAATTTGTTGACAGAGATTTTCCAAAGGTGAACAGGACACTTTCTGAAGGGCAGGTTTTTTGATGGGAATTTAATATTGGAGACAGAGATATAAATGTGGTGGTTGATCTCTTAAATTCACAAGTAAAGGGTGTTTTTCCTAAAACACTGTGCACTGATATTTCACCTAACCTAAGTCTCCTTTTTCTTTCACTGTATGGTCTCTTCTATAGAAATATGTTGACAGAGATATTCTAAGGGTGAGTAGGGCCACTTTCTGAAGAGCAGGGTTTTAATATTTGAGTTTTGTCTTGGAGACACAAATACAAGTGTTGATTGGCCTCTAACAAACTCACAAGAAGAATGATTTCTTAACACTGTATACAGGAAATCTACACAGCAGTTTGTCTCATCTTTATATATGGTACCCTATTGAAAAATTTTTCCTGGCTGAGGTACACTCAAAATTAGAAGGCTGTTTTAAAGGGAGCAGAAGTTGTGTGTTACAAAAGCTTGTTGCATTTCATCCAAATCTCATTGTCCATTCTGTCCAAGCAGTATAGTGACCAGTTTCAATCCAGCAGGGCATTTTTACACATAGTGAGGGCAGTTTGCCTTTTCCAAAGCATTTCGAGTCAAAATGCCTCCAAGGCAAGACCACAGGAGCGGTCCACATAAGAGATATGAGCCCATCTCTACAGAAGAGATTAATGCTCATCCATCTATACTTTTCAACTTCCATGAAGTAGGATGCCTTGATTTTTGCCAGAAGATAGAAGAAGTCAAGAGTTTTTCGCCATTAACACACTTGTGCACCCTGAGATTCAAAGAAAAACACTTCCAAGTGGCGGATCTTGATTTCAAAATTTATCCAAGGTATGTGTCCAAGGCCACCAAGATCCTGTATCATGGCGAAAAATGGTTTAAACAATCTCATCTTGACTTAGAGGATTACAAACCTTTCATCAAGCCTGAACATAGAGAGGCTGTCACTGCTATTTTCCCTTTTTCATATCTTTTTGACAGTTATGCTCCGCTTATGAAAGCCATAATGAAATATTTCACTTGTGAAGGGAGGTTTGATCGAATTTATGCCTATCATGTCCGTTTATTGATGCACTTTACTAGAAGCAGGCAACTAAACCTCCCTCACTTTTTGTTCAAAAGCATAGAGAAAATGGCATCCACTGTCCAAAAGAAGGCTCCACCTCAGCAAATCCCTTCTCTTTTTCATCATTCTTTGATCAAGATTATCTTCCTATACTAGCTGGAGAAGAAAGAGGTTTCATGGGATTTATTCATCAGCCATCCAGATTTTGCCACTGTTCCTCCTGCCCATATTTCTCCTACTCAGCCTGTACATCGCCCAGTGCCTCTGTATAGTAGGCCTACACCTAGAAGGCTTAGAATGACTACTGGACAGCCAAGTCAACAGGGGGAAGGAGAGGGCAGTGAAAAGCAGCAAGAAGGAGAGGGCAGTGAAAAGCAGCAGATAGAGGATGAAGGACAGCAGCAGATGGATTTTGAGGGACAGCAACAGTTGGATGTTGAGGGACAGCAGCAGATAGGTGATGAAGGACAGCAGGTCCAAGATGAACAGCAACAGGTACACATTGATGAACAGCAGTTAGATGATGAGGAACAACAGCAAGTGCAAGATGAAGAACAGCAAGTTGGGCAGGAAATTGAAACACCTCTTGAGCCACAAATTGGACAAGACATTGATGAAGAACAACAAGCTAAGGCTTCCACCTTAACAGTGACAAAGATTGTTCCTAGCAAGAGGAAATTGCCCAAAAAGACACCTTCTAGCATGCCAAGGAGGAAAAGCGCCAGATTGGCTTTCAAAGGCAAAAGTAAAGTTGGAGAAAGTACAAAGCATGGAGGTGAAGTAGCTATTATCCCTATCCAAAGCGATGATAGTGACAATGAGGCCCGCCTTCTTGAAAATCTCTTAATCCATAAGGAAGGGCAAATTGATGCATTAGAGCAAGATCTTCAAAGGGCAAGGAATTTCAATCATTTCTTGGAGATTGAAAACAAACAAATGAATGTGCACACAGCTGTTCATGAGGCACGGGCGATTAAGTATAAGAAAGAGGCAGAAAAGGCGCAAGCAAGAATTGAAGAGCTCATTGGTGAGTTTGATGATGAAGAAGAGGAAGACCAGCCTAGGCGGAAGAGGACTAGGACCATCGGGCTTAGAAGAGCCTTGGAAAAGCAGAGAGCAGAAGAGCAAGCCCAGCTCCAAGCCTTTCCTCTCACTGCACTCCTTGAGCAGGAAATTGAGGAAAACAAAGAAGCATGGCTTGAGAGAGCTAAAAAGCATTTGGAAATGAAGCTTGAGAAGGCGAACAGGGATCTTGAGCTGCAAAGAAAGAGGACTCATCACTTTCAGAAGCTAAATCAGTTCGCCCGGCGCAAACTAAAGGCAGCGCAAGAGAAATTGAAGAAGGTGAAGGGGAAGCGCTTAGCACGGAAGGAAGGGAAAAGCATATCAGCCCTTGATATTTTGGCCTCAGCTTCAGAGCATGTTGCTATGGACCCTTGAGGGTCATGCATGCCAAATTAGGGCCTTTTTCGACAACTTTTTGTTTTTTGACATTTTTTGGGTTTTTGGTCGAAAACTCATAATTTCGCCATTTCAGTTTGAGGAATTGTCAAGGGAGGAGGATGACACCGATAGATGCCATAATTCTATGAGCAAGTCTCCAGCAATTTTCATGGCATTTGGAGATCATTCGCCCCCTCAAATTGGCGAAAAACACCCTCTTTTTGCACATTCTGCCCGCCATATCAGCAGTCTGCTATTTCCTGGCTTTTTACACACAGGTACAATTTTGGATGACTTCCAGGCCTCGGATTGAGATGGTTTCAGTTGCGCCGGAAAGTAGACACAGAGAGCTTTCCAGCAAGCCCTCATGAGCACCATTTTGACATCAGGAAGGCTGCCAATTGCATCCAGCAAGTCAGGGGACCTTTTTCAGGCATAAATATGAAGTATTTTTGTAATTTTTGAACCTCAAAAATCTGCTTTTCCCAAATGTGCGTTAAGCTATTTTTATCCTTGGGAAATGATGTAAAGTCAATCTAATTTCCGTTTTTAGCAGTTTTTTAGATATTTTATGGGATATTTTGTGCCTTGGGCTTTGCAAAGCCTCAAGGACAAGTTTAGATATTTTGACTTGGCCAATGGGATAGCTAGTTGCTCCATGAGGTTTTCCTCCCTCAAGCCTATTTATTCCATGGGTTTCATTGTAAATCAGAGGCCGAACTTGAGAGAAGAATTAATACATTGGTCATATGAGCTTTGATGAATACACTTGTGTTATGATTTTTGGACTGCCTCTTGGATGCTTTTGAGGAGTGATGAAGGATTGGTGATGGATTCCATGACATGGTAGAACGGTATAGTTTTTCTTGCTATGTTTTTTGTCTTCTAGTTTTCATTCATAATCCATGCTTCTTGCTGCTATAGATCAGTAGAGATTAGTTTTGAGATATGCCCATGGAGGCACCTCAAAATTCCCGAATCTTCATAGCTTGATGTTTTCTTCTTCCTTTGTTATGCTAAAGAATTCTTAACTGCTCTTTAGTAACCTAAGGATAATGTTTGCTAGTTTTATTTACAAGTTCTATGCATGTTGAGTAGGATGTATGGTGTGCCCTGCCTACCTATAAGTTGTCTATAGTTCTGTCCATAAAACTTTCTCTTTGACTGATTTGTTGATCATCTTGTTGAACCAAGGAGGCCTAGTCCCGATCTAGCCCTTTGCCTAAAACTATGAAATCTTGTTTGTCAAAGTGCCCAATGACTTAGAGACTATGTTTAGGCATTCTGGCGTAGTTTATGAGTTGTTAGTTTGTCTTATGTGTTTTCCCCAAAGTCTGATAGCCATTTCCCGAAGTTAGAGGGTCTTATACCTCTATGTATGGCTGGAATGTTTGATTTCTATGTATTAATTAGCTCATAGTTACATTTAACATGATTAATGGCTTGCTATAAAATGTTTATGTCTGCTATCAACTAGTTACTCTTGAAATCCCTTTGTCTTTCACCAACTTGTTGTCCATTTAACCCATTTTGCCCAAAGATCCCTTCTACCGTGAATCAAATCGGCCCTACAGCAGCCTTACATCATCACCTCATAGCTTCCTTGACCTGTTTGACCCCATAGCCCATTTATCTACATCTTGTTATCCAGTTTATGTCTTTGATCAGTTTTATCCCTCACGAACTTAAAAAACCCCAAAAAACTAAAAACATACTTCATAACTAGCTTAATATCAGAACACCATAAGCAAACACACCGATATCCTTTACACCTAATAGAGAGAGCCCTCTCTGAGTCCAGGAAGGTTAGGTCCTTGGGCTCCAAAGCTTGGTTTGATGTTACATCGTCATTTGGCTCGCCAATCGGCCAAATCACGGGACACTAACAAAAATATCGAGCAGAAATTTAAACAGAATAAGTGAGACTTTGGATCTACGAATATGAAGAAAGGGAATGGCTCCCCTAAATCATATAACAAAGGAAAAATCCAAGGAGGGGCAACCCAAGACAACCCACCAAAATCACAAGAAAATAAAAACACCACGAAGACAAAAAAGGACACCGAAAAGTGGTGTTAGTTCCATAAGAGTCCCGCTCAGAAAGCATGTGAGTGTCGGGCCAAGCATTTAGTGGAGGCTGAGCTAAAGGTTTTTGAATCAGATGCATGTTCTGACTCTGAATCAGAAACCGACAAGGGGAATGAAAAAGGGAAGCATATTATTGATGCAGAGCTCAGTGCCACCGTTTCCACCACCAAGATCTAGAAGGATGAGCTCGAAGATCCAGAGGAGGGGGATTGCCTCTTCAACTCCCAATTGTGTGTGAAGGATTAGATCTGTTGTCATTAATTTTCGACAATGGGAGCGAAGTGAACCTCATTTCAATAGAGTTCGTGAAGAAACTATGTCTACTGACCACAACACACCTACAACCATACACCACCGGGTGGCTTCACCAAGGACGAGATCTCTGTGTCACCCAATGGTGCCGCATTCCCTACAACATCAAACCATTCACAGATGAGGTACTGTTTGATGTTGCTCCTCTTGAAATTTGTTATGTATTATTAGGCCAACCATACTTTTTGAAGCACCACGTTTCATATGAGTATAGGCCTCACACTATTATTATTACTTTGGGAAATAAGTTGTACAAGATAACATAGGTAGCACCTCCTCCCGCCATCTCTTTGACAATTGTGAAGCAATGCAGTAATCTCATTTCCTAGACCGAGAATTTTTCTTTCCTTATGATTCGCCCTCATGGAAAGAATAATATTTTTCCCACAGCCTCCATATAGGTCTCCTCTACACGACAACAGTAGATGGACAAGGTCATATAGGGACATCTTCACCTCACCCACATGGGTACCTATACACTATCAGGTCAAGGAATCCATTGATCTGACCCTAGGTGCGATGCTTCCCAATGGACTGATCTATCAACGCTCTGTTTTGGAGAATGATGAAATCAAGATCAAAATTTAAGAATTTTTGTAGAAAGGGAACATAAGGCCAACTTCATCACCATATGGGAGCCCAATCGTGTTAGTATAGAAGAAGGACGGGACTTGAAGAATTTGTATTGACTATTGGGCACTGAAAAAGATCATTTTTTGGAATAGGCATCCAATCCCATGGATTGATGAACTTTTGGACCAGCTTAAGCGGGCTAAATATTGTAGAAATATAGAATTTAAGTCTGGGTATCACAGGATACCAATCGAAAACACAGATGTGTGGAAGACTACCTTCAAATCCAAGTGTTAGGGTCCTGTGATTTAGCAGATTGGTAGACCAAATGCACAGGGTAACATGAAACCAGTATTTGGAGTCCTAGGACCTAGCCTTCCTGGACTCAGAGAGGGCTCTCTCTATTGTATGCAAAGGATGTGAACTTGTTTGCTTTAGATGGTTTATTTTAGGCTAGTTGTGAAGTTTAGGGTTTTGTTTGTTTGGTTGGGCTGGGTAAAATGATCAAGTGGAATAGGTGGAATGAGAGGTCATCAAGTCATTAGGCTATGGAGTCTATGAAAGTCATGGATATCTCAACAATGAGTCAGAGTGCATCACGGGGAAAACCTAGTGTAGTCAATGGATCTTTTAAGGTTATGTGTGAAGTGAAATGGACATTAAGTTGGGGAAAACAAGGTAGGGCAAAGGGCAATTAAGAATCCTTTGTCATATACCCGTAAAAAAAAAGGTCTCAAATACTGATAAGAAAAAGATAATAATCACGAGATAGGGAAAACCATTTACTCAATGAAAATACTTGAACAAATAAATTTAGTGAAACACAGAAAGCAAGATATCCTATCTAACTTCAATGTTTTCACTTAGAAAGTTTGAAAACATATAATATAACAAATAAAATTAAGTAATGAAGAGGGAACTCCTAGACATCATCAATCAAGCTATAAATAACTTTGAGGCAAACTTATAGGCATGGACAAAGGGAAAGATCAGAACAAGACCTTTTTGGCTTAACCTAACAAGTAATACTTCAAAGAGAGATTTCAAGATAGAGTTTAGATAGCGTCAAATAAGCAGGGCTTGCCGTAAAACAAATTTGGAAACTAGAATATTAATCCATTGATGAAATAAAAAAGCATAAAGAGGCCTATGGAGCAGCTAAGAATTCCTAAACACACCCAACAAAGAAAAACATAAAGACAGTAGCAAACAGGAGGACTAAGGTGCCTCAAACAAAATTTCTTAGCCTATACTTTTCTGATTACTGCAACATAGAAATATGGACATAATGATAACTAAGAAAACATGAAAAAATTAGAGACACATCACCATTCACCAAGCTTAGGGATCCTACAAGTAAGCTTTCATCGTCATCAATCAAAGCATATCATTCACAAGCTCCATAACACCAAATTGCTCTTCAACCTCAAAGAACCATGTATTTCTCTCAAAAATCATCAAATGCCAGCATTAAAAATGAGTCCTCAATGCCTTTTTAACAAGCAAGAGGAGAAAAACCTAATAGAGTATCTAGAATCCTATTGGCTAATCAGAAATGTCACTATTGTCCTTGAGACCTTGCAAGGCCCAAGGCACAAAATATCTAAATCAAAATATCTTTTCGGAAATTTTTAGAAAAGAAAATGATATTTGAGGTCTGAAAAGCCTCCTAAAACTTTCCAAGCATACATTTTTGACTTTCCCTCTGCTAAGGGCGCAACACTGTGTTTTAGGAGGAATTTCCATGCCAAGGGCGTAGCACAGGAGCAGGAAAAACAGGTCATCTTGCAGTAGTGTTTTGAATGCCTTCCGGATGTCAAAAAAGGCTCCGTGATGGCTTTCTGGAAATCCCTTGAAGTCTACTTTCTAGATATACCCTTGTCTATCTGCTTGGACCTTTTTAACCTATTCAAAAACCGAAAATTCCAAGGCTAGTAAAGGTGCAACACATGTCCTAAAAAGCAGGCAGAATGGTGAAAAATTGGGTGTTTTTGACCCTTTTGGAGGACCAATTTAACTCCAATTGATCTGAAAGTTTGTGAGCATGCTATTATTATGATGAGGATTCCAAAAATGTAAGCCCTTCCTTCTGAATATGCTGTGAAAAAGAGTGTAGCACCATGTGTGCTATCCCCTTGGCCTCAAAATTAGCGAAAAACAAAAACTTGTCAAAATTATCCCAAATTTGGTGGATGAGTACCTCATGGGTTTTGGGAGACCTGTAGAGAGGCTTGTGCCAAGATTCCAAGCCTAGATTGGCCTTTTTCTTCTTTTAGTGCTTGAATTTCAATGAGGTCTTCCTTCAGTTTGGCACAAGCAAGCTTGTTTTTGATTGCATAGTACTTGGTCATCTTTTTCCGGAGAGCAAGGCCCCTCTTTATATTCTTGAAGTACTTGTGTTCATCTTTGTAATACTGAATGATACCTTGTGCCATATCAAAATCCCTCTCCCACTCCCTGATTTGTGCATCTTTTATTTGGAGTAGTAGTCTAGTGGCCATCTCCTCATCTTCATTATCACTATCTAGGTCAATGAATTGTGGCTTTTGAGTATTTTTCCTACCTGCCTTACCTTTCTTATCCTCTTTCATCTTTTATTTACCCTTGTCAAGCCTTTGAGCTGATGTATATGGCAAGTTCCCTTGCCTTTTGGAGGCAGAAAACACTTGCCTTGATCCCTTTTGATATATGAGAGGAAAAGGTTTGATAAGTTAATTTGAATATCTTCTTCATGATTGACCTTAAGGCTGCTTTTATTTTCATCAATAATCCCTGTATTTGTGTCCTCTTCATTTTTTTCTTGACTGCCTTCTTGAGAGGCACTTTAATTTTCCCCCATGCTGTCATCACTATCATGATCTTCATCATTTTCATCCTCTTCCATATCTTCTGCATTTTTATCCTCTATGTTTGCAACATAATCATTCTCTGTGTTGTCAATATTAGAGGTGTTTTTATCAGTGTCTTCATCACTGTCTTGTGCATTTTTATCTTCATGGCTGGCCTCTTTGTCACTCTTCCCTTCACCATTGCACTGTTCACTGCCTTTGTCTTCATAATCTGTGTCTTCATTACCTGTCCCTTCTTCATTAGTGTCATTGTTTTTCCCACTGCCTTTGTCTTCATATTTTTCCTATGTCTCTTCTTCTAATTCTCTCTTTTCATCATCTGTCCCTTATTCATTTGTATCTTGCTCATTACTTGCATCTGCCTCTTTTTCATCTGTTTCTTCCTCACTATCTGGCTCACTGTTTTCTTCTTCATCTTCACTGTTTTTCTCATCAAAATCTGCCTCTGTCTCTTGACTGTAATTTGTTTTTTCCTCCTCATCTGGCTCACTGCCTCTGTCTTCAAAATTTGCCTCTTCATTATCTGCATCATTGTTATTGTCTGTGGGTTCACTATTAGAGGTACCTTCATCAGTTTCTTCATCTTCCTCAAACTATTTTTTGTCCCCTGTAATGTCCTCATTGCTTTAATTTTGATCACTGTCATCCCCTTCTATATCTTATGCCTTGTCATCTGTTTCTTCTTCACTATTGGGCTCACTGCCTCTATCTTCAAAGCCTGCCTCTTCATGGTCTTCTTGTTCTAAACTATCCTCTTTATCATTGTCATTTTCTTCCTCGCTATCCTTTGTTTCTTCTTCATCATCACCACTTTCTTCATTTTCATTTTCCTCTCCCTCATCACTTGTTTCTTCCTCTTGACTATCATTTTCCTCTTTGTCACTGTTTTCTTCATGTTCTTCATAACTTTCTTCTTGTTCTGATGCTTTTAGGAGAAGGTGAAAGAGGGAAATTCTCTTAGGGAGAGGATTCATGTGTGTATGTGGAATCATGGTCAGTGGGGGTTGATGGAGGAATTGAGGAAGGTGGATGAGATGATGAGGGTAAACTTTGGAGAGGAAGAGGCTGTGGATTTGTGAAAACATCATGGGCGATGAATACTTCCCATGGGATACCCTGTTGCTCTAATTGAAGCAACACAATCATCTTGATAAGAGAATGGTGGAAAATACTCTGCATTTTTTATGAAGGAGGCCTCTTTTGCACAATGTATGACATACTATCTATACTTCTGTTATCACCGCAATTTTTTTTTTTCTAAACTTTGAAAATTTTGCCTTGTTTCTAGTCATGGTCTTATAATAGGTTTTGAGTCATCACATGCTTAAAGGGATAAGTGATAGGATTAGAGTCTCAATAGTGTCATTCTGATTTCCAAACCCTTGTTCTAGTCATGGTGCTAAAAGTCTCTAGGTCATTTCATGCTTAAAGGGTTAGGTCATAAGGTTAGAAGTCTTTAAGGCCATATTTCATTTCCAAACAAAGTTTGACAACCTTATTCCATGTCTTGGAAGTCTCACCTTGTGTTTAGAAGTCATATCTCAAGTAATTTTGAATTTTTTTTGGAATTAGCAACAAAATCATGTTTCGTAGCGCAGAAATTTTTGCGCTACAAAATGGCTGAAACAACCTTTTTTCCAGCAAAAAACCCTGTTTTTTTGCTTCTAATTTTCAACTTCCAGAGGGGTTCCTGAGCAACTGTAAATTAATTTTTGAAACCTAAAAGAGGTTTTTCTTCCTAACATACTGGCATACAAAATCCTCTTTCATTTTCTTCAAATTCATTATGAGGTGGGAGAAATTGATGGTTGAACTTGCGCTACGAAACTACTGAAAGTCATTAAGAGAAAAACTATGTTTTCTGGTTTTAGAAGTCTTTTTCAAGGTTAGTTTCTGGCCACATGCAAAAGTATTTTTGAATTATGAAGGAGGTTTCTCTTCCTAAAATCTCTAGCTACAATAATTTATCTCACATTTTTCATAAGTGTTATTAGTTGGGTGATACAAGGCTTTCTTTGAAGCCATATTTTCAGAAATCATAATTTTCCAGTTTACACCTGATGTTCAAAAATAGTTTCTGGGAAATAGGGGAGGTATTGCAAAAAAAAAAGAGAGGTTTTTGTTCAGAACAGAGTGGTCTCTAAAAGCCTCCTTCATTTTTTCAAATAACATTTTTTATGAGGAGATAGAAGCTCTATCCCAGCACCTATTATTCAGCTAGAACAGAACAGTAAGTTACAATTTCTTGATGCAATTTTGTTGTGGAAAAGGACTTTATTTATTGAAAGTATTTCAAAGATGACTTATGATTGATCATTAAAGCTTGAAAAAATCATGGAAGAAGTGCAATAATTTTTAAAAACTGATATTTTTGAAAAAAATTCTGTGTAGGTGACATGCACAACAGTTTCGTAGTGCGCTACGAAACTGTTGTAGGTGCAGTTTTGAACATTTTGTTAAGGTTTCAAAAGGTGAAACATATTGTTTTTGAAGACTTGATGATGCTAGAGGATATAAATGATGCAAAAATGAATTTCCAAGGGTAAAAGCAGACGAAATTGGATGTTAAGTGATTGTTTACAAAGACATAGTTGTTGTGCTACGAAAACAGCTGATATTTTCGTAGCACAGACACATCAGCTATCTTTAAACTCTTTCAAGAGCTAAATTTTGCACAGATGGAAGGACATGGTTCTATGGGAGTTATAACACATGTCACTTGTCTCAAAAGGTCAAAATTTCTAGCAAAAGGGTTCAAAGAGCATCAATGAAGGTTAAAGCTTAAATGCAGGAAATAGTTTCCTGGTTTGTAGGGCAGATAAGACATGACTCAGCAGGGTCTCATAACAAGGTTAAAGGCTTCATCAAATTCGAATTCATGGAGTTATAGGTGTCAAAGAAATTATTTAATTCCTATATAAGGTTGTTTTAGTCATAATAAAGAGTTTTACTCTTAATTGTATTAGGACTCTAGAAGAGATAGTTTAACTGTCACATGTAATTAATAGTTTGTTTTAGTAGTTGATAGGTGTCAAGCTAGAAAATTCGATTTCTCCTAAAAAAGGATGAGAGAATCCAAGGTTGTAAATGCTATATATCAAGCATGAGGTTGAATTCAAAGGGGGTTGGAAACTTATTTAGCCCAGCTGCTGCTTTATGTGAAGGAATAAAACAATAATACAGTGAGGTTTTCTTGAACAAATCTGAGTTTAGATGGGGTTTAATGCTTTCTTAATTTATATGTTATTTTAACTACTTGTAGTAGATCTTATTGTTATTAATCTGAATTCATATTCATATGCTATGACTTCCTTTAACAATAAGATGACTGTGTTTTACCTTTGAACCACTAGCACTGCATTTCCTTGCTATTACTCAGAATTCATATTCATATGCTCTAACTTCCTTTGGTAATGGAATTATTGTGTTGAGCAGTAGATCTCATTTGCTATTAATCAGAATTCACAACCATGTGCTCTGACTTCCTTTAGCAATGAGATGACTATGTTTTTTTTGCATCTTGTGAGTAAATTACCTTTGAACCACTAGCAGTAGATTCCATTGATATTACTCAGAATTCATAACCCTATGCTCTGACTTCCTTTAGTAATGGAATTACTATGTTGACCTATGTTCTTGAGTGAAATATATTTGTTTGAAAACTCCATTTTCCTCAGCTTCCATGTCCAAAAACCTTGCCTTTGAATTCACTGACTTGTTGAATCCATAGCCCAATGGTAACAAGCCTTAATCTTTTAAACCTACAACCACATGAAACCAAGATAGAGTTAGCCATCTATATCATCATTAATCAATATCATAAACCCTTGAGAGAGCCCTCTCAGGCTGAGGAGGCTAAGCCTCAACCGAAAGTCTGGTTTGAAAGAGTTACACCGAGGTAGTCTGATCAACAGCCTATCAAGGTCATATTTTGGTGATAACATTTTGGTGCATCTGCCGGGAGCCTGAAGATTATTCATTCCTGTAATCAAGAAGATAAAATTATGAAGGTAGCAGGAGCTCAGAATCTGTTAGAGGCTACAGCACTACCTTGGTGACTCCATACATCAAATAACAAATTGGAAGGTGACTCCACTGCTAGAAGATCAGTAGCTTGATGAAGTTTCAAGATGAGTTCCATTGCAAGAATGAATGTCAAGTATGCTCCTATGAATTGGTCTCATATCCCTGGTTTTCCAAATCCTATGCCAAAGGTTGATTGGTTAGATGATCTTCCAATATTCAAAGATGAAAATAAATACAATGCTGCTCTTCATTTGGTTAGGTTTCATCTGCATGTACATAGTCTTAAGGTTCAGATCCCTGAAGACCGTCTTATGAAGATGTTTATGACCACTCTTGAAGGAAAATCATGGTCTTGGTATAAGGGTTTAGAAAATGGTTCATTATATTCTCTTGCTAATTTTCATGTTGAGTTTTATGAGATGTATAAAGAATGTCATCCCTCCTTATTACTGGTTAAAGATTGTTGTAAACATTCTGTGGGTTTTATTCAGTATTTGGAGGATTGTTATGATGACAATGAATTTATGGATGAAGAAATTTTAGAGGATCTTAATAAAAATACATTTCAACACCAAGAAGAGAAGATAGAATCCCCTAAAATGAAAGAAGAAAATCAGCAGGAATTTACTTTTGAAAATCATGTTACATCCTTTGAGTTTGAAGAAAATTTGCAGCAAGTTTTTCAATATTTTGATCATTATCAGAATGAAAATAATTGCATACATCAAGAAGAAATACTGGAAGATAGCTTTTATAACCCTCAGGTAGAGGAAAAGGTTGATTATTTATGTCATACTTTGCAACAGCCTACTTCAAAGAATGATCATAATAATGAGGAAAATTACATTGTTCGTGGGAGTCATTCAGAAAAGCAGTTGGATAACATATCAAAGGAATCTTGTGTGGTTGAGAATCAGTTGTCTGAATATATAGAATGTCATGATGATCATCAAACTAACCATGCCTTCTTTGACCCTATAGCTAAATACATGGCAAAGCTTTGCACACCAGTATTTCATTTTCATTTGCATGATGAAGATCAGATACATTATAAGTTGTTTTGGTCATCTCACTATCATGGTTATTTTGAGGTCAAATACAGTTCAGAGCCTCAAATATCAGAAAAGAAAATTGATTGGCTTCATTGGATCTTTCATGTTCCTTGAGCTAGAAATGGAGATTGCAGCTAATAGGGTAGGTAGGAAGATGCAAATAAGCTCAAGGTTGATTGAGCATTTTTACTAGGTATAGTTTGAAGCAGATTGGGCAGAATTTTAGAGTTTTTATTTTTAAAGGAATGGATTGTAGAACTGGAGCTACTAGTTCTTAGCATACCATAGAGGGCATACTATCCCTAGTGGAGCCACTATTATCACCCCATTTTTTTTTTTCTAAACTTTGAAAAGTTTGCCTTGTTTCTAGTCATGGTATTATAATAGGTTTTGAGTCATCACATGCTTAAAGGGATAAGTGATAGGATTAGAGTCTCAATAGTGTCATTCTCATTTCCAAACCCTTTTTCTAGTCATGGTGTTAAAGGTCTCTAGGTCATTTCATGCTTAAAGGGTTAGGTCATAGGGTTAGAAGTCTTTAAGGTCATATTTCATTTCCAAACAAAGTTTGATAACCTTATTCCATGTCTTGGAAGTATCAACTTGTGTTTATAAGTCATATCTCAAGTCATTTTGATTTTTTTTTTGGAATTAGCAACAAAATCATGTTTTCATAGCGTAGATAGTTTTGCGCTACGAAATGGCTGAAACAACCTTTTTTCCAGCAAAAAAACAGAGGGGTTCTTGAGCAACTGAAAACTCATTTTTGAAAACTGAAATTCATTTTTATTCCTAACATAATGAACGAGAAAAACCTCTTTCCGTTTCTTCAAATTAATTATTAGGTGGGAGAAATTAATGGTTGAACTTGTGCTACGAAACTGCTGAAAGTCATTCAGAGAAAAACTCTGTTTTTTGGTTTTAGCAGTATTTTTCAAGATCATTTTTTGGCCACATGAAAAATTATTTTGGAATTATGAAGGAGTTTTCTCTTCCTAAAATCTCACACTACAATAACCTATCTCACGCTTTTCATACGTGTTACCAGTTGGGAGATACAAGGCTTTCTTTGAAGCCATATTTTCAGAAATCAGAATTTTCCAGTTTACACTTGATGTTCAAAAATAGTTTCTGGGCAGTAGGGGAGGTATTGAAAAAAAATAAGAGAGTTTTTGTTTAGCACAAAGTGGTATCAAAAAGCCTCATTCATTTTGGAAAATAACATTTTTTATGAGGAGATATAAGCTATGTCCCAACACCTGTTTTTCAGCTAGAACATAACAATAAGTTACAATTTCTTGATGTAGTTTTGTTGTGGAGAAGGACTTTATTTATTGAAAGTATTTCAAATATGAATCATTATTGATCATTAAAGCTTGAGGACATCATGGAAGAAGTGAAATAATTTTTAAAAACTGAGATTTTTGAAAAAAGTCTATGTAGGTGACATGCACAGCTACGAAACTGCCGTAGGTGCATTTTTGAACATTTTGTTAAGGTTTCAAAAGGTGAAACATCTGGTTTTTGAAGACTTGATGATGATATATGATATAAATGATGCACAAATGAATTTCCAAGTGTAAAAGTAGAAGAAATTGGATGTTAAATGATTGTTTACAAAGACATAGTCGCTGCACTACGAAAACAATTGATATTTTCGTAGCACAGACACATCAGCTATATTTAAACTCTTTCAAGAGCTAAATTTTGCACAGATGGAAGGAAATGGTTCTATGGGAGTGATAACACATGTCACTTGTCTCACAAGGTCGAAATTTCCAGCAAAAGGGTTCAAAGAGCATCAATGAAGGTTAAAGCTTAAATGCAAGAAATAGTTTCCTGGTTTATAGGGCAGATAAGACATGACTCAATAGGGTCTCATAACAAGGTTAAAGGCTTCATAAAATTTGAATTCATGGAGTTATAGGTGTCAGATAAATTATTTAATTCCTAGATAGGGTTTTTTTAGTCATAATAAATATTTTTACTCCTAATTGTATTAGGACTCTAGAAGAGACAATTTAACTATCACATGTAATTAATAGTTTGTTTTAGTAGTTGATAGGTGTCAAGCTAGAAAATTCGATTTCTCCTCAGAAAGGATGAGAGAATCCAAGGTTGTAAATGCTATATATCAAGCATGAGGTCAAATTCAAAGGGGTTTGGAAACTTATTTGGCCTAGCTGTTGCTTTATGTGAAGGAATACAATCAGTAATACAGTGAGGTTTTCTTGAACAAATATGAGTTTAGATGGGGTTTAATGCTTTCTCAATTTATATGTTATTTTAACTACTTGGAGTAGATCATATTTTTATTACTCAGAATTCATATTCATATGCTCTGACTTCCTTTAACAATAATATGTCTGTGTTTTACCTTTGAACCACCAGCACTGCATTTCCTTGCTATTACTCAGAATTCATATTAATATGATCTGACTTCCTTTGGTAATGGAATTAGTGTGTTGAACAATAGATCTCATTTGCTATTACTCAGAATTCACAACCATGTGCTCTGACTTCCTTTAGCAATGAGATGACTATGTTGTTTCTGCATCTTGTGAGTAAATTACCTTTGAACCACTAGCAGTAGATTCCATTTCTATTACTCAGAATTCATAACCCTATGCTCTGAATTCCTTTAGTAATGGAATTACTTTGTTGACCTATGTTATTGAGTGAAATATATTTGTTTGAAAACTCCATTTTCCTCAGCTTCCATGTCCAAAAACCTTACCTTTGAATTCACTGACTTGTTGACTCCATAGCCCAATGGTAACAAGCCTTAATCTTTTCAACCTACAAACACATGAAACCAAGATAGATTTAGCCATTTATATCATCATTAATCAATATCATAAACCCTTGAGAGAGCCCTTTCAGGCTGAGGAGCCTAAGCCACAGCCAAAAGTCTGTTTTGAAAGATTTACACCGACGTAGTCTGATCAACAGCCTATCAGGGTCCTATTTTGGTGATAACAACTTCTATAAAGGTAATAAGACAAATGAAGTAGCTTGGCCCTAGTGAAATGCATGAGCAGTATTATATGGTAGGAATAGAGCTTGGAAAACATACCCTCACAGGTGAAGTATTTCATGATGACTTACATTAAAGGGGCATATCTTTCCAACAGATGGGAAAAAGGAAAAATAGTCTTTCAATCAGCTTGGTATCTTGGTTTCAAGAAAGGCAGGTAATGGCTTAAGTCCAAATTCACTTATTTGAACCATTTTTCTCCCATGCAAGTTATCCCAATGGCCATAGAAATTGTGTTGGTGGACAACTCAAAATTTACTCCAGCTAGGTGTACTTGGTGGTTATGGAGGTTTAGGATGAAAAGTCTAGTCAACGCAGGGTGAATTTGGACTCTTTGTAATTTTTCACAGAAATCATAACATCCTACCTCTTGGAAATATGCAACTGTGGTAGGGGAGGTTGTCAATTCCTTGGATCTCAAAGGCTCAAACCTATTTTCTCTCCCACCCTTTCTCTATGGTCCCCTAGGCCTTTGGCCTCCCTCACCACTGTCAACACTGCCTTCTCTAGGCATTTTATCCTTTACTCTTGCTTTGAAAACAAAACCTTGAAGCTACTTGTGAAATAATATCAGAAGGGTGAGTGGGATGGTGAGAAGACACTAGTGTCAAGGATTGGTAGTGTGGAGGCTAGTTGTGTAAATGGAGAGGTTTATTTGGTAGAGGAACCACTTCTTAGCATGGATACCAAGCTTATCTCTTAGGGGGTAGAAAAAATAAATACCTCTTATAGAAACTTCAGGACGTTCCAAGAAAGAATTTTGACAGGTCTTGAGAAAATTTGAGGGCTTGCAACGGCTTTAACGACTTCCTACCTGAAAGTGCAGCACAGGAGCGGAACGCTTGGGTGAGTCGGGTCGACCCTGCATGGGCTGTCGGGTCGGCCCTGAACGTAGAAGAGGAATGCAGCACGGGCAGAGTTGCATGCAGTCTGGTCTTCGTGCAGCGCCTGAACGGGTCAGTGCGTAGCATGGGTAGACCTGCATGGGGTTGGGTGTTGGGCGGTCCTGCATGTGGTCTGGCCCTTCTGGGCAGAGCCTAAATGGAAGACAGGCATGTAGCGTGGTGGTGCTGAACGGTTTCGGGCCTCTGCACTGAACGCATGCAGCGCGTAGTGCCCGGGCGGAGTGGTCGGGTTTCTGCACTGAATGGTGTCAGGCAGTCCTGCACGCGGTAAACGCATAGCGCACTACTGTAGGAGCACATCGTTCTGTTATACGTTACACAGGGGTCACGCATAGGCTCGTAGCACTGTGTTCCAGGAGCGCAGCACAAGGGTTTCCCTACCCGAGGTCTGCCAGAAACTTCGAAATATTTCTTTGAAAACCTTAAACTCTCTTTTTCAAATGAGAAATGGGCTTGAGTGATAAACAATGGCTTTTATACCTTTGGAAAGATAATTTAAAACTAAAAACCCACCTTTTCTAATGTTTTCTTTTTATCTTTCCATCCTTTTACTGATATTTCTTTTATCTTTGCAGTAGGTGACTTTAGACACATAAAAAAGTGATCTCTTTGTGGGTGATCTTGAAAATATGATTTTATTCCCCTTTCACTGATTTTGACAGTGATATCTCTATTTTGACAAAGATTATGAGTCATGTCCACTATGTCTTCTCTTGACCACTTTTGTTTTGCTGCAGGTGCCATGACACAAATTATTTAGTCTCCTTTTAGTGCAGTGAAATAGTGTGCCTCGGCAAACCATGTAAGTCACCCTTTGATATCATTTTTCAACATCTGTCTACTGTCATCAAGGAGGTCTCTCACCTTCATTTCTTGTTTCAATAAATATTCAATTTATGCTCAGTGGCACTTATGTACCTCTGTCCTTGTGATCCTTTGCAAGGACTCCTTGTTGGGAAACACCTGTTTTTCCAATTAGTTATAAAAACCCCGATTCTCTTTGTTTCATAGGCATGTTGTCTCCCCTTTGTTGTGAATGTCCTTGAAAGTTTTGGCTTCTCATGTTGCCTCTCTTCTGCTGATAACCATCATAATCCATTCCTGCATAAATGTTTTAAGATGGTCAACTGTCCTTTTGCAGAATTTATGCTATGATAAAAGGAGGTTTCCCTTGAAGGTTTTTTGATACCTTTTGGACAATCATAAGCTCACCCTCCTTTTCATTTGATTTTATCTTTGGGCACATGTAAAATAGTGAGTTTAGAAAACCAAAACAATGAATAACCTAGGAGACCCTATATGACCTATTGGGAGGCCTTTTGGACTTGGCCTTTGGTTGAACACTTAACTTAGGGTTTGTAGGTGTGAAACACAACATTGACAAACCTTTATGCATTGCAATCCTAGAAACTGATGACTTTGATTTATCTAAAGAGCCTAGAAAGGTAGCTTAAAACCACCAATGCTTGAGGCATTTGGTGAATATGGAAAAAGTTTAGGCTACTTGGCAATCCAAGGTGTAAGTAGAAGGGTTAGGCAAATATAAACAAAGTGGTAAGGTCAGAGGTGGAAAACATAGTGAGAATGAGTGGCATAAGTCCATGATTTGGTATTTTGGGAGTGATAGGTTGGCCATGCTTTGATAGAGTAGTAGAACAATGAAAAAATTATCCTAAGGATAATGAAGGCAGTGAGATTTCTAGAACTCACAATATTCATGAATTTTGTTTCTAGAAATCTGGGATAAACATTTAGTCATCTATAGAAAGCAAAAAATGTAATATTCCAAATGGGGAAAAATAAGCTCAGTAGGGAATATCTTAAGATATTCCACTATGGAATCATAGCAATATGGTATTACACAAATAGATCTAAACCATAGATAGACTGGTAGGGAATTTACCGGATGTATCACCTTCACAAGGAATGGTGAAATCCAGAGGCTTCCTGGCCCGTTCCAGACTCTGTCTATAGAAGATTGGTGAAACAAAAAAAGTGTGGGAATGAAACACTCCTGTTAGATTTTATTCCCTTAGGAACGTTATATCTACATATCTAAATAATGGATCCAAAATAAAAGCAAAAACCAAACAAGGAAGAAGCGGGAAATTCCACTCTCAGAAAAATCTGCAATAGGCTCAAGGAGGACGTTGTATAAGAAATCCAGTGTTAAAATAATGTAGACCAAGGCTGGGTTCCATTACTTTAGGCTATGTGGGACCTTCATGCAGAGTTTCAGCAAAAAAAAATGGGTTTAGAGGGCTTAAAAAAATCTCTCACAATCAACACTAGTTGAAAATCAGCTAAAGGAGAGAGCTGAATTAATAGAGAAACCCTCCTTCAGGAATTGCGAAGTCTCTGCTAGAAGTCACTGGAAATCAGCCATGAAACTGATATTATAGTATGGTAGCAAGAAATCAGACCCATAATTAAGTTCCCTTGTAGAAGCATTAGAATTTACATGAAGCAAGAGCAAGAATCCTTCAGAAATTATAGCAAAAACACATGGGAAAGTTGCAAAAAGACTTGATAGCGTCCTATATGAGGAGCTTCAGCTGATGTAGGTTAAAACTCAGATATAAAAATAATAAATGGCTGAAACATCAGATCCATACCATATATGGAAACTACTTAGCCTTCTTAACAAGATCCCCTTGGGGTTTTATCAAAATAATGCATAACAAAATTGTAGATATGGCTTTTAATACACTGAACTGCAGAAAACTTCAGAGATTTCTGAATATGGATTTCATTACATTTCATATCAGATATGAACATGAATATATCAGCAAGCTACTTTAAAAATCTTCAAAGTGAGAGGCAAGCCTCAATCACTAGAAATACAGTACAATGAGAAATCTAGACAATAGTAAAACATGTACATGAAAATAATGTAGTTCATGAAAGGGATTGCACAGTAGCTGGAATGAGTTGATACAACAGATAAAAATTACAGATATGAAATCAAAATGAGAGTGAGATCCTCTTCCAGGTGGTCACAAGACACCCTCCCTGATGAGAAATCTCCTCTAAACAACTAGATCTTGTAGATCTAGTTTCCCCACTTGCTGCAACTCACAAGCAGCTGCAAAACCCTCAACAGGACCAGCGTTGCTATAGAGATGAAGCTTGGCCATAATTTTGGATAGTGGAGAGATGCACCAAAATCTCCTCCAAAGAGATACTCTATGGAAGGAGAGAGGATTCCTAAACAGGAGATCCTCTTCCCTTAGGCTAAATAGCCAAGAGACTAGAGTTGCTGCAGCAACTTCTCAAAATTCTTCAACAACCCTTACTTGCTGCCTCTCCTTCTATTTATAACATGAGGGCTTTCCAAAACCCTAAACCATATTCTTCAACTTATCCTCTTTCACACAAGAGATCCTCTTCTAGAAGTATGTTGTGCTTGTTGGATAAGCTTCCCTCCAAACTGCGCAGTAGGTGGGGCCAAGTTTGACCCTTTCAAATGAATTTCCCCTTTTCACACTTAGGGGTGTTTAATATAATAGCCTAGATTTGTCCTCTTTCACATTGGGCATGTAATTATTCTCAACTTAGGAGTTTAATAAACCTCCTTCACATAATTTTATTCATGAATAAAAAAAACTGATAATAAAATGCAATATTCCCATGAGCTGCAAAAATTGGGAATATTACAAAAATTACTGATGACTAACAATGGCTCCACTTGGGGAGGGTAGCTCCTTTTCAGGAGGTGTCTAGAACATCAGATCTCTTGGTTTTATGAAAACCAGTGCCTCATCCATTGGGCATATTTTACTTCTTTTCTTTTGTTGACGCTTGCTTGAAGTTGTGATCTTAATAATTTGAAAAACATGATTACTTCAACGTCATTTCTACCTACCCAACCTACTTACCTATAATTTTTTCTTCTTTGGGTGCACTTAAACTGAAAAACCCCTGACATTCCTTTTCTTTTGAAAAAAAAAAAAAAATATCTACTTCTACTCTTATTACCTCCAAGAGTTCAGATTATGCTAATGAACTCTTTTTATTCTCTACCTAATCTACCTGTCTGTCAAGATTGAACTGCATGACAGACTTCATTCTCTAAGCTACATACATGAAATTGAAAGAACGATTTAAATCAAGATTAGGAAATATGACTTACCATGGGTTGTGGCATCAAAACAAACTGCAAAAAACATTATTTCTGTTAAAAAAAAACTAGAAAAACAAGGGCTGTGATATATCATTTGGTATGCATCCCCATCTTCCTCTTTGGTTTAGTTTTGAGCATGTGGAACTAGTATCTTTTATTCCTAATCCATCCTTTTTGACAAGTCAAGTTTGAATGATTTGACAAGCTCTCTTTCACTAATCACCACAAATTTAAAGCATGTTCAGCCATGATTAGGCTATATGACTGAACAAGATCTTCATTTTGAATAAGTAATGGAATTTAGGCTTGCACTCTTTCAACATCACTATTTTTTGGGTATGGGGCTATACCTTTTCTTCAAATATTCCCTCTTTTTCTTTTCTTTTTTCTTTGTTTTTGTATTTTTTTTTTTTTCTGATTTTTCTCATGCAATGTTATGTACAACGAATGAAAATTTTGAAACTAGGACTCTTGAAAAAAATAGTGTTTGAGCATCCTGCCCTTGATAGGACCTCCAAATAATTCTTTTCCATTCAATCCTTGTAAAAATAAAGCATTATGACCCCTAACTGACTGAATGAGATAAGGACCTTTCCACAAATTCTGAAATTTACCATGTTTACCTTTTTCCTCTCTCTTGGAATCCCATTTCAACACTATGTCTCTAATGTGGAAATTGTTGGATTTAGTTCTTCTATCAAAGATTTTATTTATGTTTTCTTGTACTACTTGAGTCTTTTTATAAACCTCTTCCCTTGTCTGCTGCAAACGAATGGTTTGGTTCAGCCTCTTTTGCATGTCATTTTCTTTTGATTGCACGTCTTGGAGAAGATTTATCACCGGAACTCCCAAGGATGTTGGGAAAATGACATCCATACCATACACTAGTTGATAGGGAGACATACCGATTGATTTCTTGGTGGTTAGTCTATCAGCCCATAGTGCATACTAGCTTGCCATGCCATGCTTTTTTATTCTGTTCCAAAATCTTCTTGATGATATTGACCAAGCTTTTGTTAGAAGATTCAGCTAATCCATTACCTTGAGGGTAATAAGCTGTGGAATTTCTTAGTATGATGTGATATTTATAACAAAATTCAACCATTCTTTTGGAATTAAAAGCAACAGAATTATCTGTGATGATCTTTCTGGGGCACCCAAATCTAGACAAGACGTTTGTCTCAAGGAATTTGATAATGACTGAATCGGTGGCATTCCTAGAGGGGATGGCTTCTATCCACTTGGTAAAATAATCAGTAGCAGTGAGGATCCACTTATGTTGGGTAGATGAGGTGGGGTGAATCTCACCAATTAAGTCTAAACCCCATTGTTGAAAGGGAGCTTCAACAATAATGGGATGCAAAGGAAAAGGTAAGAGTTTTCTCTTGCCATAAAAAATTTGGCACTTATGGCAAGTCATGACCAGTTTATGAGTGTCAGGGAAAAGGGTGGGCCAATAGTAGCCAGCACTAAGGATCTTGTTGGTTATGGTTTTCCAATAAAGATGGCCTCCACACTTTCCCTCATGCAGTTCATGCATGATCTTACCTGCATCATCCTTAAGCAAACACTTAAGAAACATACCAGTAGGATTTTTCCAATATAATATTCCATCTAAAATGCAGAATTTTAGAGCTTTTTGTTTCGGGAATCTAGCTTTTGTCTTAGATAATGTAGGAGGAGCATTGAGATAGAAAAGCACATATAGGATATCAGCATACCAAGATGAACTCAGAAATAATTCTTCAACATGTGGAGTTGTGACTCTTCTTTTTATTCTAAAACATAAACCATATTCATATCTAAGGCTTTGAAATTTGATTCAGCCATAAGTTTTGCAAGTCCTTTTCCTTTAACTAGTTTAGTGGGTTTGATTTCTATGTCATATTCTAAGATAATAGAAATCCACTTTTCCCTCTTACCATCAGGGTCCTGATTCAGAATGTCTTTGAAAATTGTGTGTGGAACAAAAGCAATGATATGAGAATGTATGATATAAACTCTAAAGTCTTTTAATAACTTAATCAAGGAAAATTCTTGTTTCTCCATCATGTTGTACTTTAGAGGAGCATCTCTAAGGGCTTTTATGAAGAAGGCTATGGGTTGTTTTTTCCCCATCATGTTCTTTTGTAACAACACTGCAGCCACGATATGTTCAGATGAAAATGAGAAAATATAGAAATCTTTGGTAAAATCGTGACTGATTAGAACTTGTGTTTGGGTGAGAGATTGCTTAACCAGTTCAAAATATTGTTTGGCTTCCAAAGTCCACTTAACTCCTATCTCCATTTTGAGCATGTTTGTAATATTCCTTAAGATTTTAGCAAGGTTGAAGATGAACCTCCTCAAGAAGTTG
This sequence comes from Pinus albicaulis, assembly GCA_034641835.2. Lineage (NCBI taxonomy): Eukaryota > Viridiplantae > Streptophyta > Pinopsida > Pinales > Pinaceae > Pinus > Pinus albicaulis. Next base: position 1,632,560,737 of record CM076579.1, on the reverse strand, counting down.
ATTTTCCTAATGAAGGATTGCAATTCCTTGATGTTTCTAGGATGGCTGATTTGCAATATGCCTTCAATCCTTTTGGGGTCTATTTTGATTCCCTCTTCGGAGATGATGTGACCTAGGATTTTTCCTTCCTGGATACTAAACAGTGTTTTCTTAGGGTTCAAAGAGAGGCCATATTTCCTACATTTTTTAAAAACTTTTCTCAAGTGGACTAAGTGTTCTTCATCAGTCTTAGAGTAAACAGTGATGTCATCAAGGTAAATGACTATGAAGTAGCCTATGTCTTCTAAAAAATCTATGTCCATGGCCCTTTGGAAAGTGGCCCTTGCATTCATCAAACCAAATGGAATTTTGACATACATGAATGTACCCCAAGGAGTGGTGAAAGAAGTTTTGTGTTGATCACTTAGGAATACTAGCACCTGGTTGTACCTAGAAAAACCATCAAGGAGTGATATTCTCTTAGAGCCAACTACCTTTTGAAGTATGTGATCCATTTTAGGCAAGGGGTAATTATCTTTTAATGAGGACCAGTTCAGCTTTCTGAAGTCAATGCAAAGTCTAATCTCCTCGATTTTCTTCCTAACTGACACAAGGTTGAAAACCCACTCTGAGTATCTAAGGGAAACTATGATCCTGAAATCATACATATTTTTAATCTCTTGTTCAACTAAAGGTAGTAAAATAAGGTTTATTCTCCTTAAATTTTGTTTGAAAGGTTTTTTATTTTCCTTGAGAGGTATTTTATGTTGAATAATGCTTGTGTCATACGATTTCAAATCTTGATATCCCCATGCAAACACATCTTTAAACTCCTTTAAAATCTCAATATACTTATGTTTTATGTGAGGAGGAAGGGTATTGGAGAGTTTAATCATTTTGGGTTCCTTTATGCTTCCTATGTTGCACTCCTCAATATCAATCTCGGTATATTCTACCTTTGGTTTTTTAGCCACATCATCAAAGTCAAACAATTATTCTAATGGTGCAAGGCCTCTTGGTAATGTGTCATTTTTACATTGTAAGACCTCCAAGTCCTTTTTGTCTAGATCTTCAAACATTTTAGCCTCACAAGGATGTGTAAGCATATTTATATCAGCAAAAGAGGACAACTCTGTTTCATGATTTTGTTCTTTAGCAAAAACATCTTTTTCATGCTCTAAGCTAGATTTTGTTAATCTAAATTCATTCCTAGATTGCAGAAAATCATCAATTTGTTTATCACCCTCAAACACTTGCCAATGGTTAATGTTGTCAGGCACTGTATGATGGTGTTTGACTTTGACAGTGTATTTTTCACTTGCATGTGGTATTTGGCAATTGCTGGCAGCGAAGGCAAGCTCATTGGCAAGACTATTTTAGGCTCTAGGAATGTGAATGAGCTCATATTTCTCAAAAGTTTTGAGGAGATCTAGGGCTGAATTTCTGTACTCCCTTAATCTTGTATTATTTTCTGAGTACTCACCTTTAATTTGTTTAATGATAAGTTCTGAATTTGCTCGGACAGATATTTTCTTAGCTCCAAAGTCTTCAATAAAGTGCAAACCAAGGAGGAGATCCTCATACTCTGCAATGTTATTAGTGCACTAGAATTCTTGTTTGTATGTTGGCCCTCATTTGTGTTATGTATCCAGACACCAGCTCCTGAACCAGAATTTCCACAAGAGCCATCAAAGCTTATGTTCCAAAGTGTTTCTAGTTCATATTTGTCACTATGTTGTTGTTCAGGGCTGCTAGAGTTCTGGTTGTCATATTCTTCGTTTGAGGGTGAGTGTGAGTGTTTTGGAGAGCCTATCTCTTTCTCATTTTCTTTCACCTATTTACCAATGTCATTTTCATTATATGAGATGAAAAAGCCCAAATCTGAATGAATGGAATAAACAAGGGTGTTGTTTGGCCTATCTATGCTACTTACCATATACTTCATGTGAGATTCTCGGTATAATCTCCTAGTTTGATTGAAGATAGGGATAATAGCATATGACATGTCCATTTGGAGGCTACCTTGAAGTTTGGCTCCCCATGATCTAGACAAAATAATGCCATACTTCGGGGGAATATCAAAAAAAACTATGTCCATGACTAGACTCTTAGCAGGTCTTTGTGCCAGAATGACACAAAGATGCTTGATTAGGCCCAAACACTTGACTCTACTCGAATTGAAAGGGTATAAATATTTGTAAGGTTTGGTTATTTCTAGGCCTAACCTGTCCATCACTACCTTAGGCATGAGGTTGTGTGAGGCACCGAAATCTAGCATAACATTGTGTAATTTTTTGTCATGTATGTTTAGGCTAACATAGAAAGGAGGGACATCTCCTTCTTGGTATTTTCCCTCAAATTTGGGACCAAAAAATAGTTCGTGTTTGTCATCAGTCAAGTTTAGAGTGTATGTATCATTCCCTATGTTCAAAACTTTCAAAGCATGGGACCTATACATGTCTTGAGTCACCAATTCAGTGAGAGGTATGGTTATCTTTATTTTAGTAATATCTCCTTCAAAACTGAAAGGTACTTGGGTTTTGGGATTATTTACATCAGTTTTATCAGCCATAAATTTTTCTACATTTTTAATTTGCTGATTCTAATTTGGGGCTTTGGACAAAAGAGTTTTCTCAGGGCCACTAGTAGAGGTACTAGGGCATCTTGTGTCACCACTTGGTTGGCTAGTTTTTTCTTTGTTTGGATTAGTTTTCTTAGCCATGGTGTTGGTATTGTTTTTTGTCCTTTTAAGAACATTTTCAGGGGTTTTCCGAACAACAGTGTCTATTTGGTTTTTCTTGGGGGAATCTTGGTTCTTTTTTCTCCTAAGGTCATATTTTCTATGGACTTCCATTATTTCATTTTCAAATCCCAACCTGTAGTCTTCATAATCCTCATAGTTAGTTCCAGTTTGGTCTAGGGAAAAGAACTTTTGTTCTTCTTTTGTGAGAAAAACGTTATCTTCATTATGTGAACCTATTAATTTTACATGGATTTCTTCAGGCTCTTCATTCTCTCTTCCCTCTTCATCAAGATAATTGTCTTGGAAAGGAGGTCTAATTTGTTGGTCATTGTCTCGTGGCCTATTTTGGGGAGGGTCTCTTCTGAAGTTTTGAATTCTATTTCTGTTTTTCGGATTTGATTGATTTTCCCTAGGAGGTGTTTTTTCATTCAAGTTTATCATTTCCATCATTCTCTCCATGGTTCTGAATAGGCTATCTATCTTGGCATCGGAAGAAGAGGTTGAGGCTATGGTTTCATCTTTGTAACTGACTATTTTTTCTAACCTCATCCTAGCTCTCTTTTCAATCAAGTTGGCTTCTACAATAATAGCTGCCATTTGCATTTCTTATAAAGTTGTGGGGTATCTCTCTCTTAATTGGTATGTCATGTCTGGATCAAATCCTTTAGGAAATTTCACTAGTTCTAAGCCTTATGGGGGTTTCATGTGAGGGGGGAGGGCATTGTAGATGTTGTTAAACCTGGTGCAATACTCTTGTACACTCTCCCCTACATTCCTCTTAAGACTTTTATATTCATAAAGGATTTGGAAGGGTTTTTTCTTGATTTCCCACTTGTTTATGAAAGATTGGTAGAGGGAAGGGAGATCATGTATGCTATTAGGAGCTAAGCCTTTAAACCATTTTTTGGATTCTCCTCCTAGGCTTTGTGCAAAGATCCTCATTTTAATGGTTTTATCTTCCAATTCCATATAGTCAAAGGCATCATTTATCCTATCTACATGTTGTTGGGCAGTGATGGATTTAGCTTCGGTGAAGTGGATAATTCTAGATTGGTAGTCATTTGGTAAAGGTACCAAAGGTTGTGGTAAAACCAGGGGGGCATACCAAGCTACCATGATGGGATCTAATGGAGGATTTATAAGAGGAGGGTTTGTGAAAGGGGGTGTAGGATGAAGTGGATTGGTTTGCACAGTGGTAGTATGGATGGGTGTGGTGGCAGTACTTGGACTAAAAAACTGATTCTGAGCAGATTTGGTATGGAAAGAACTGAAGTGATGAAGAAGCTGAAATTCAGGTGGTGTGGAAGGAGAGGCTTCTCTACTAGAACTCTGCTGCAAATCTACAGGCTCAAGGTCAGTCTGGTCAATATCAGTTTGTGACTTGTTTTTGAAGAGGTTCTTTGTATGGTGCAAGTTAAATTGGGGATCTTGCAAAGCTGTAAGATGTTCAGGGACTGAGCTTGCTCTATAAATGGTCCTAACAGTAGTCAAGTTTCTAGATCTAGAATTTTGCCACAAAATCTTCTCTGGGTCATCAACTATGGTAGGAGGATTTGGGTCCGGATGAGATCTGGTACTGATCCTTTGTGAATCCAGATTTCAAACTCAAAATTTAGAGAGGCTAAATGTTTTAAGACTGTTTTTGGAAGGATGACCTCTCTTAGTGTTTGCTAAACTCTCACAGTGTAGAACTAGGCTTCTAAACTTCTCAGGGCTGATTTGATACAATCCTAGGGAGTCTAAATGAGAAATAGTGAAGTAATAGGCCTACTGGAGGCTAGTGGAGTCGGAAGGTGGATGTTTTTAGTTTTTTTAAGAATGTATGTTCATGGTCCACCACCAATAACTGACAATAAACCAATCTAAGGATGTTTTGGGGTTTTCTGAGTTTCTTTATGTAGCCCTAGTATTTTTGAAAGTGTACTACAACTGAGTCATCATTTTTCTAGGATGGTGAAACAACTAGATTCTACTCTTTGGTTGACAGATTGAGTTCTCTATGATTTGATAAGGGTTTCTAAAGTTCTAAGGGATACTTAGATTGCCACTGACTCAGAAGTCCCATCATGATCACCATTGTGTTAGTGATAGTGATGAAGTGGTTTCAAAACACAGGAAACTGTTTGACAAGGGCTTCTGAATTCTCTTAAGGAGATATAAGCTTTTTACTTACTCAGAAGGTCCCATCGTTATCGCCAAAATGTTAGGGTCCCGTGTTTAGCATATTGGTAGACCAAATGAACAGGGTAACATGGAACCAGTCTTTGGAGTCCTAGGACCTAGCCTTCCTGGACTCAAAGAGGGCTCTCTCTATTGTATGCAAAGGATGTGAACTTGTTTGCTTTAGATGGTTGATTTTAGGCTAGTTGTGGAGTTTAGGGGTTTTTTTTTTTTTGGTTGGGTTAGGTAAAATGATCAAGTGGAATAGGTGGAATGAGAGGTCATCAAATCTGTAATATCCAAAAATTGGGACTGTTAGCAAGGCATGACTGGAAAATGCATTTTCCAGGAATGGCTGCTACAAGATTTGAAACCAAGACCTGGATCCCTTAGATCAATGTATCTAAGACTAAAATCCAAGATGTGGCTCAAAATAAATCCCTCTAGGTGGGTTAAATAGTTCTCCCACAGCTAGTTGTCTTCAGAAAGTGCCCAGTGAGGGTACTGCAACAGTTCTTGATCAAGAGATGGAACAACAACGTTATTTTATAAGTTGTGAGACAAGAAGATATAGGTAGCCAAAAAATAATGTTATAGCAGTAAAGAGAGTACAAATCCTTGAGGAAACAATCACTCAAGTCAGGCAAAGCAAGCCTCAAGAAAGCATGTACAAGAAATGTGATAATACTTGAGGAAACAATCACTCAAGCCAGGTAAAGCAAGCCTCAAGAAAGCATGTACAAGAAATGTGAGAATATTGCTATATAAAGAAATCCCCATGCTATGACTGCACAGTTTATAGGAGGCACTGCTGCAATAACAATATCAATACAAATATATAGCAATGTATGGCTCAAATAAAGTGGGGAGAAAAGCTCTAACCCCTGGAAAAGAATAATACAACAATCCTGAGAAGGATTGGCTGAAATATACAAAATGGAAAAAATGTCGAAGCAACAGGGCTGAGTAGTAGCTGCAACTCTAGAAATGGATGGAGATGGCTATAGATGATGCAGAAGCTGAATACACCTCCTCCAATGGATCTTCCAAGTGAAAGTATGATCCTAACACTGAAGATCTGACCGTCCAAACAAATACTGCAACCCTCACTGCAGATGCTCCATGAAATTAAGGCAATCAATGAGAGGGACTGCGTTGTAGGTGATGAAGAATGGTTGGCCTGATGCCAAAGATGATGGGAATCAACTCAAATTCTTCCTTACTGATCCTCCAAAGGAAAGGAGACTCCCTCCTCTGAGAAATAGCTGATGGAGTGGTGTTGTAGAACCTCCACTGCAACACCCTGCAACACAGAATTATCCTGCTACAGGAATAACATTGTAGATGAAGGAGGATGCTTGGCCTCAAGCCTAAATGTGGAGACAATAAAGAGAAAAACCCTCAAGAGGCCTCTCTTGAAAGAGAAGGAATTCCTAAATAGGAATGCCTTGTGCTAAGCAGCACTACAACTCTATTAAACAGCAGGAGAATGCAAAAATTCTAAACAGACAAAGAGATCAATAATCTTCAACATGAGAAACAATGTCTGCCTTGCCCTCCTTTTAAACAGGTGAGATCCCTCTCACCATGGGTCCCACTCATTAGGGTTTCCTTCACCAAAGAAACCTCTTCCCATTCATACTGTGATGTTTCTCTAAGTGTTCTCCACCTCCTTTCCCAGCGCTGTTGACTTGGTCAAACTTGACCTTGTCCACTTGCAAATGATCCTGTTCACACATGAGGGTGTGAAAAATAGCTCCAATGATGATCCCTTTTCATACTAAGAGGGATTTTATCCATGTTTTTATTATGTAGGGGCCTTTTCACCCATTTATTCTCCTCCTAAGTGAAATCAACAAAAAATAATATTCCAATTTGTTGTAGGCAAATTTTGGAATATTACATTCCTCCCCTCCCAAATGTTTCTTGTCCTCAAGAAAATGCAAGGATAGAACTGAGGAGTTTCCTCCAAGGCATGGATACTGAAAATTGTTGGGAAAAAACCTTCCCCAAATGGATCCTCCATCCCCAAGCAATCATCCATACAAAATGAGTCACCTCCCAACAAGGCAACTCTTGAAAATCTCCTTCCACCTCAAGCTCCAGTAATGAAGGTGGGCTGAAAATATGAATATGTTAAGCATCATAGCCTACCCCATGTTTTCCTTCTCTCCACTTATGATAATTTTAGAGAAAATTTTGATCCTGGGCTGCAAAATAATTTCCCTCAAGTGGCAGAATGAAGACTAGATCCCCAAAGATCTCTCCTCCAACGCTATGAATCAAGCTGGCCCAAATCAGCCCGTATGTGATGGATAGGAAAAAATCACCATATGGAATCCTAAAAATCATATGGTCCATCTTAGAAAAAGGAAACAAGTGTTTGGCAGTGATGGCCATATCTCCTCTCATGCTCCCAGTAGAACATGCAATGCAGAAAGTGTGGGAATCTTCTCCCCTCAAGGAAACACCCAGCTCATGTGTCTCTCTCCCAATCATGCTTCCAATACAAATCAGATCCATATCAGCAAATGAAATCATGATCAGCAACAAAATGAAGAAAATTATGAAGGTATCATGTGATACAAGAAGGTACCAACAGCTTCTCCAGTAGTGACAGCGCAGTTTCCCAAACTGCTACTTCAGAAAATTACATGGCAAGTTGTCTTGTGTTACATGGATAATTATGTATGTCATGACATTTACTGATAAATAGCAACTGGCTAATTAGATCAACTGAACATACATGAAATAAAAAACTTGCCTAAGGCCATATAAAAGATGGTTGTCTCCATCATACAATTTGGCCCAATGTTGACCATGGAGCTCAATGAAAAGATTGCCCTCTTGTGGAGCAATGCACTGAAAATGAATGGTAAGAGTATCCAAATGTTGTGTTAGATAATCCATGGATGAAAAACCAATATTATTACCATGTATTGAGAGTAAGATGATGCATATGTGTATGAATGACTCCTCCAAAGTGGTATGACACACTCCCATGAAGAGGAATGAACTATATGCTGCATGAAGATCATCCTCCTTATACTTGGAAATCCAAGTCAAGAAGATCATGTCAATGTAATAGATGTTTCCATCCACCACTTCATCATTCTCACCTCCTCCTTTTCCACCAAGTGCATCAAGTGTGAAGTGATCCTGGGGACATTCCAACAATAACCCCAAGCTCCCAAGTGACAACGTTGTTGGCCTATAAAAATAAGCTCTTGCCAACTCATAGCTCCATTATTTGACATGCTCCTTGTCAAAGATATCTCCCATAATGCTACTACACATAAGAAGTTCTTCCCAAGGTGGAAGTACCTCTCAATCATCTAAGGCCAAGGAGATAATTTCATCTCCTCCTCCTGCAACATCATGCAAAGTGTGAGAGCAAATCTGCTCTTGCTCTCCCAAGAACAAGCAAAGAAAAAAAATATTTTGTTGCCTCCTCATACTTCCATCATACAAGTCATGTGATGAAAACATAATGAATGATATGAAGATCATATCAACACCATGCACCCATTCTCTTTGTTGCTCAAAGATGTAAGTATCCTGCCACATACCTTTAGAAAGATGATGATGACCAAACTCTTTCAAGAGAAACCAGCGTAACTAAGCCTCCTGCTGCCCAGTATCATAAATCTGCAAGTAGCTCACCAGCTTCTTGCTAATCATCCACATCCACTCAACCAATTTTGGATGTCTCCTTCCATCCTCCAAATTGGTACTCCTCCTATGAGGGCTACCATCCTCCCAAATAAGTTTTATGTCTTGACATTTCATGGGATTTTGAAATGAAAACTTCTCAAGGATCAATGTGATCCCATAAGGATCCAAATAGGTGGTGGGAAAAAACCTCCCATCATGATTTGCATGGCTCAAGAAGTGTCCAACACATACATGAGATATTTTATCCATCCGAACATGTCCTCCATCATCTATCTGTTCTTCCTTGAATCCATGAAGATCTAAGGGTGAGAAGGAAAGGACCTCCTCAGATTGTTGAAAAAATTGGCACTCCATGAAATGTTGAAGTGCACCTCTCATGGGATCTCTTGATGAGAACTCCTCCTCATGCATGGTCTTCCAAAACCAGTGGGGTCTTGGACCTGCTACAGGTAGAAGTCTCTCTTTGAGTTGGGGAGTGCTCATCGAGAAAGTGTCATCTAGAAAGGAGAAAGGGTTTCTCACTTCTAGATGTTTATTATCTACCATTCTTTCCTCCACTGTTGAACATGAAGGCTGCTCCTCCAAGGTTGTGACAACACTGGTACATGCTTCCTCAAGTGGTGGTGAGGATCTCTCTTCCTCTATCTGAATGAACTAAGGTAAAGCTAGAGTCTCCTTGGAGGCTCTAGAGTTAGCTTTGTATTCACTTAGAATCTCAGATTCCAAGTGTCCTCTATGTCTCTTGTCTTCTCCTCTTTGAGAATAGGAAGTGCATGGCTCTTCCTCTTCTTGAAACCCTTTAGGAGTTTCACTGCAACTCTTCATCTACTTAACCTCATGGGGGAGGTCCTTCCTGGATCTAAAAAATGATGAGAGTAATATTATCTACTTCATCATTCTGATCTTCTTCTGTCTTCTTGGGCTGAGAGTCACAAGCTGAGCCAAGAAATATGCTTTGATACCATTGTAATATTCCAAAATCGGGACTGCTAGCAAGGCATGACTGGAAAACGCATTTTCCATGAATGGATGCTACAGGATTTGAAACCAATACCTGGATCCCTTATATCAATACATATAAGACTGAAATCCAAGAGGTGGCTCAAAATAAATCCCTCTAGGTGGGTTAAACAGGTCTCCCACACGTAGTTGTCTTCAGAAAGTGCCCGGTGAGGGGACTGCAAAAATTCTTGAACAAGAGATGGAACAACAACGTTATTTTATAAGCTATGAGACAAGAAGATATAAGTAGCCAACAAATAATGTTATAGCAGTAAAGAGAGTACAAATCCTTGAGGAAACAATCACTCAAGCCAGGCAAAGCAAGCCTCAAGAAAGAATGTACAAGAAATGTGAGAATACTACTATATAAAGAAAGCCCCAGGCTATGACTGCGCAGTTTATAGGATTCACTACTGTAGAAACAATATCAATACAAATATATAGAAATTTATGGCTCAAATAAAGTGGGGAGAAAATATCTAACCCCTGGAAAAAAATAATACAATAATCCTGAGAAGGATTGGCTGAAATATACAAAATGGAAAAAATTCCAGAGTAGCAGGGCTGAGTAGCAGCTACAACTCTAGAACTAGATGGAGATGGCTATAGATGATGAAAAATCTAAATAGACCTCCTCCAATGGATCTTCCAAGTGAAAGGTTGATCCTAACACTGAAGATCTGACCCTCCAAAAAAATACGGCAACCCTCACTGCAGATGCTCCATGAAATTAACGCAGTCAATGAGAGGGACTATGCTGTAGGTGATGAAGAATGGTTTTCCTGAAGCCAAAGATGATGGGAATCAACTCAAATGCTCCCTCAATAATCCTCCAAAGGAAAGGAGATTCCCTCCTTTGATAAATAGCTGATGGAGTGGTGTTGTAGGACTCCCTCCTCTGAGAAATAGCTGATGGAGTGGTGTTGTAGGATTTTATCCATTTTTTTATTATGTATGGGCCTTTTCACCCAGTTATTCTCCTCCTAAGTGAAATCAGCAAAAATTAATATTCCAATTTGTTGTAGAAAAATTTTGGAATATTACAAAATCATTGGGCTATGGAGTCTATGAAAGCCATGGATATCTCAAAAATGAGTCAGAGTGCATCACAGGGAAAATCTAGTGTAGTCAATTGATCTTTCAAGGTTATGTGTGAAGTGAAATGGACATTAAGTTGGGGAAAACAAGGTATGGAAAAGGGCAGTTAAAAATCCTTTGTCATATCCCCGTAAACAAGAAGGTCTCAAATACTGATAAGAAAAAGATAATAATCACAAGATAGGGAAAACCATTTACTCAATGACAATACTTAAACAAATAGACATTCAAGATAAACAATTTAGTGAAACACAAAAAACAAGATATCCTATCTAACTTTAGTGATTTCACCTAGAAAGTTTGAAAACATATAAGATAAAAAATAATATTAACCAATGAAGAGGAAACTCCTAGAAATCATAAATCAAGATATAAAGAACTTTGAGGCAAACTGATAGGCATGGACAAAGTGTTGGCGAGAGAACAGGTCTGACAGAGAAGACTCAGGTTCAGGTGTAAGAGCCAACAAGGGTTTCCGCCGTAGTCTAGATTCACGCCGGCATTTGCACTCTACTCCGAAGGGCAAAGAGTGTCGCTCGAGGCATGCCACGACCTTCCTACGATGGGGAGTCGATCGGTATCATCCCAGCAGTGTCAATATAGTTGAATCAAGCAAAGCTAAAGTACAAATAGCCATAACAGAACATTCCATAACATATACCTCTCAGGGAAGCATTGAGAATTATAGTAAATAAAATTTTAAAAGATGTTTAGAAAACCATTCACTCGAAACCATAACAATTACTCGGAACAACACTTCTAAATATATTAATCATCATCCATCAGTGGCAAACTATTACAAAACTCAGCTGCGTGAGTATCAACCTAACAGAATACAATATGCCCTATTGAACAGATAGAAAATACAGATATAGAGGAATGGAGAACAGTTCAACACAGGAATAGCTCTCCTTCGGCTCCCTGTTGCCTATCCCCGTCTGCACCAACCTCCTTTTCTCGGCTGGCTGGCTGCCTATTTGTTCTTTTTCCAGCGTGACTGGAAGTTCCTCCTTTATTTTCACTTGACTGTCTTTCATTTCTTTCAGTTCATCAGGAGTTCACTGTTCGTTTCCTTCCGTGCTCTTCTGCCATCCGTGCCTGCTCCTGCAAAAGCCGCGACATCTGTACTTTGCACCTTCGCAACCTTGACACCTTTCTGCTTACTGAGGTTGTGTTATGCCATGTACTCACCGCAACTCAAAATATATTAAGTTTCAAAACAAGGGCCCCAACTAGCCTTGACCACTTCCTATTGACTCGCTCGAGTCAATTGTCTTGCACTATCTCTACCTCCATGGGTCGGCTCGGCCCTACGCCCTGTTATGTCTGTCTGTCTCCTCCTGGTTGTCCAAACAAGGGCCCCAACTCTGGGACCTTGGTTAGAGCTGATGCTTTGAGCTTGTGGAAGGCTTCCATGGCTTTCTACCACCCTTGCATTAGTTCTTCAGTCTCAGCCATGATTTTTGTGACAACTTCCTCCCTTGCATTCGGCGGCAAGGCGCCAAACACTGTGTTGATCTGCGTGTTGGCCTCTGAGGCTAATTGCTGCATCATTTGAGCACTGCGTTTTATGGGCTGTCGAAGCTCCCGGATGGCCTGCTTGGCCGCCATTGAGGTTTCTTCTATTTTCTGGATCAGGACCTCCAACACATCTGCCTAGGCGTAGAGCTGGTCAAGTCCCTTCGGGTCTGTGGCTTCCTAGATTTATTTGGAGATCTATTGTAGTTGTAACGAGACTGATTGTGCTGTCATGGTAAGGGCTATTGAGCATTATTGCAGACCCTTCAGTAGGTTGTATGCTTCTCTTGCTACAATACTCAGAACTTCCTGCATTCTCATTACTTGGCCCTATCTTTCTGATATTTGTGCCGAGTACACAACCGCTGGGTCGGGCAATGCGGGTCAGGCTGCCAACGCCGCTTTGAGTTCTACATTTTCTTGGTGAAGATTTGAATACGCCACCCTGAGGTGGATCGCTAGCCCTACTACATCCGTCTCCTGCATGTCGTCTGGTATCTGGCTGTTGTGGGCCGCTACTGTAGGCCACACTTCCCTGAAAACCCTGGTCACTGTTTCCAGCTGTCCCTGTAGCTGCTCCTTTTCCATCGTCAGTTGTTCACGCTGTTTAGTAAGAATTATTATCTACTGCTGCTGTTGTTCGCATTTCTGCTATAGTTCCAATTGGAGCTTCTCGACCTGCTATGATGCCCTTTGAATGAAATGGTGCAGCTGAGCTATCCCCCATGTCTCCATGCTTTTGGCACCGGAGGTACCCTGATCTGGCATTCGCTCCCGGAGTGGTTGTCCTTTGGCAACCGATCTTGCTGACTGGTCCTGAGGGGATGATGGCGGAGTTTGATGTGGTATTCGGTCACTGGATTCTGCCATTTTTAGATCTGGTTTCCCTCCTTGAATTTCTAGGTTGGGTGGTTGGAGCGGAGTCTGCCCGGGGAGTGGCCCAGCTCTGTCTTAAATTGACTATTCTAACTTATTGATGAGGTTGGTAAAAGTAGTTTGTGGAGTCATGATTGGGTTAACTGGGGGTAATACTTCTATACATGATTTAACCTCCATTCCGTGGTCCCCATTGTTTATTCTTCTGATGATTGGATCGGACATGGTGGCTGATGAAGTGGACGGTGCAGAATTGTGGGGTTCTCATGGAATGGACGAGGTGGTGGGCAGCAGTTGATCTGGGCAGGGAGACGATATGCAGATTTTCAAGAAATCAAGGGGATTTATGGGGTTTTTGGGTGGAAACATACTTCCTTCTTCTGGCTCAACTATCTGCTCTTCTTATATCATTACCCCTGTGCTTAACTGTCGAGGTAGATCCTCTCCTGTGAGGTTGACCACCGGACTTGATTCTGCAACCTTGGCCGTTTTGGCCTTTGGTGCCACTGCTGTTTTAGCAGCTTTACTCTTCCCTGTCAGCATTGTAGTTGCTGGGGGTGGTGAACTGAACAATACATTGGGGATGGGTGCAAAGATGGAGGTTGTGCTGGGAGATGGGTTAGACTGGGTTGCATGAAATTCTGAAAAATTTGTAAATGGAATAGCATCACTTGCTAGTACTTGAACTAACTTATTAAAGTTGTTTACCTTAGTGTTCAGCTGCTGAATAATTGCGAAGAGCTGCAGGTTTGACATCCTATTTGCTGCTTCCTCTAACGTTTCTCCTGGCACCCGGTTTGGTAGCATTCTGTCAAAGAAGTAAGTGTACACTCCATCTCTAATCTCCATCACCAATCCTGGCCATGAAGAGACTTCTGTGTGGAAGGCCGCTTCATCAAGTTGGAACTTCAGGGGCCTCATCTGGAAAAAAAATTTTGGTATGCATGTAGGCCTGAGGAATGTATGCTTATGCATGACTCCGAACCAGACTTTCTAGCTATATCCATCCAGTAGGCTCCTTGGAATTCTCTGTTGACTAAATACTACGTTGACCATTTGACCATACCAAACTCTGAAGGCTTCTGCATTTACCTCTTTGGTGCTAGGATCTCCAGACACCTTCCACGACACATACTTCATCGCCACAGGCTGGTCCTCTGTTATCTCTACCGACATCCTGATGTCGGGGAACGTCCATTTCCAAATGGTCAGTGCCATGATCAAATACCCATAGATAAACCCAGTTTCCCTCTTATAGTTGTATTCACAAGCCTCGAATAGTTCCTTCTGCAGGAAGGAGCACCAGTTCAGCCTGGTCCCCTAGACACAGTGATCCACAACCAAAATTGTGTCTAATATGCACTCCCCTTTTGTGTAATGCCTCATCGTCTTGCTAGCAATGAGATATAAAGTGAATCTAATCTTTGGCTTGTTAATTAACTCAATCTTTGATCCCTTTCCTCCTCTTTGGGTTCCATACTTGGCATAATAGTCTGTGTCCCTTGACTTCTTCGCCCGTTTAGATATTGTTTGGAACGCTGGAGATACGTCCCTCCCTTCCTGCGACAAGCCTGTCAACCTATGAATGTCTTCAGCAAGAATCAGGATTTCCTTTCCCAGCCACAAAGAGCCGTTCTGAACCCTGCTTAATAGAAATTTCGTGCACTAAATCATAGCGCTTGTAATCCCAAACACTGGTAAGTTTCTTAAATTCATTATCGTAGACTAATAAATCCCTCTAAACTCAGGTAGGACTCTTGGTGCTGTTCGTCCCGCTTCTGTCGAATAATTCTCAATGTATACCTCCCTTTTTAGTGCAGGAAATTCAAAGGAATCCGTGAGGTCTGCGTCGATTAAGGTTGCACTATCATATTTTCCCATGAGGGACTCCATTTTCTGAATTCTACTGTCCAGCTCCTGTTCCACGACTGCTGGGCTTACTCTTGTCATCTTAGCTCGCCGTTGGTATACCTGAAGAATAGTTCTCTGTCTTTTCTCTTGAATCTCTTCTTCTTGACGCCTTCTCTACTCTGGTTCTAGTCCAACTTCCCTTGCTCTTTCGGAGGTTTCTAACTCTAACTCAGATTTTTCCATCATTCCCGCGCTTTTCTGCATGCAGGTTATGTAAGTAACCGGCACGGGTGAGGTTGATGAGACCCGATAACTAATTAATTTTCCCTGGCTTCTCCCGCGGCTACAATCGTGCAATTAGTTAGCTGCTGAGGTGGGTTCTAACATTGCTGACTGTGGTCTTAGGATCTGGGTAGACACGACGGCTGGGGGTTATGTCTTATTATTGAAAATTTATTACAGTATGGATGATGCTAGTTATGGCAATTATTTCTAAATCTTAGCGATCCTATGGACTGACACTGGTACTTTGCTTAATAATGATGGGCTGATGTTCGGCACACTTTTCTTTCTGACGTGGATGACACGCTGGACACTACCCCTCCCCGACCACTATTGGTTGTGTTGTGGCCCCCGCAACTCAACTACAGTTTACTTTTTTATACTGAATTCTACCTATGCTCATCTCGGGTGCGAGAGAGTTATTTACTCTAATCTAACCTAATAACTCCTCTCGGTTGCGAGAGTTATTGAAAATGAAATGAACAACTTACTCTTGGTAGGGTTTTAGGCGTGCGCCATTAACCCATCCTTGTAAAACTTGGCCGTTCAGTTGTGCCAACCGAACTGCTCCTGACTATTTGATTTCTATGACGTGGAATGGTCCAGCCAACGCATCTGCAATTTTCCTGGGAACTTCTGGAATTTACTGTCATAGAGTAGAAATTTTTCTCCAATTTGAAAAGTCTTGTGTTTGACATGTCGGTCATGCCAAGCTTTCCGTCTCTCCTTTTCTACCGTCTGGTGAAACTCTACAAGGAATCGTCCTTATTCAATTTCTTGTAGCTCGTGCAATCGCTCTTTTAGGGATTCCTCTTCAGATAGCTGTAACGTTGTTGCGATTAGAAGGCTTGGTACGATGAACTCTGCTAGGACTACCGCTTCTCTTCCATAAACCAGCTGGAATGGCATTTGGTTATGTATGCATTTTACCGTTGTGCGGTATGCCCACAGGGTTGCTGGTATCCGTTCATTCCAGTCATCGCGCTCCGCATTGCATATCTTCGTCAGGCCCTTTTCTAGTATCTTGTTAAATGCTTCCACTATGCCATTTTCCTGTGGATGATACAGACTGATTTTATGGTGTTGTATCAAGAAGCTCTGTAGGAGGGACTTAATGGTGTCATTGATGAAATGTGTACCCTGGTCGCTGGTCAAGATTTTCAGAAACCCAAATCGGCTGATTATATTTTCAAATATGAATCTAGCAGTAGTTTCTGCCATGCAGTTCCTTACTGGTGCAGCTTCTGCCCAGCGTGTCAAGTAGTCAGTCGTCATTATTATGTACCTTGCCTTTGAATATCTTACAGTCAGCATAATTGGTCCTACAAAATTGACTGCCCATTTCTTGAATGGCTACAGTACTTTTATGGGATGAAGCAGAAGCTCATCTCTGTGAGAGGGTCATCCTGTCTGTTGACAAACGTCACATTTATGAACAAATTATTTACTGTCCTTGTGCACTCTTGGCCACCATAAGCCTGCTTGTAGTACTTTGCATGCTATTTTTTTAGCTCCCACGTGCTCTCCCGCAACCCCACTGTGGCTTTCCCATAGTACAACTTCCCTTTCATGGTCCAGGACACATCTTCGAAGAACATGGTCTAGCCCCATCGTGTATAGATGTCTCTCTATCAGCTAATATTCCGCAGCTCAAACTACCAGATGCCTTTTCTGTTTTGTAGTATATTCTTGCGGACACTGTCCTATGGTGAGGTAGGTCGCTATTTCATTCAGGTAATCCGGGATGGCTTCTACTCTAAAAATATCGGCATCTGGAAACTGATCATCTAGAGATCCTCCATTTTCTCCATTCTCTAGTTGGGACAAGTGATTAGGCCCTACGTTAAGCCTTTCGGGCTTACAATTACCTCAAATGTGAACTCCTGGAAAAGTACGAGCCATCTGCAGATTCTCCCTTCCAAGACTGGCTTATTTAATAAGTATTTCAATGTTGAATGATCCCTGAAAAATTTGAACTTACCTCTCAATAGGCAGTGGCGGAATTTCTGGAGAGAGTACACCATTTCCAGTGCCTCCCGCTCTGTTGTTGTGTAGTTACATTCTGCTGTTGACAACTTGCGACTGGAAAAATATACCGGATGATCGACTGAAGTGTCCCCCGGTTGAGCTAGGACCGCACCGAGCGCAATGCCAGATGTGTGAATGTGTACATGGAACTGTTTGTCCCAATTCAGGTGGACTAGTATTGGCGCACTCGCCAATTTTTCCTTTAGCGTGTCCAGTGCCTTTCTGCAACTTTCCATCCACTGGAACTGTTCCGATTTCTTCAATAGTATTTCTAAGGGTGATGTTATTTTGGCGTAGTTGCGGATGAAGCGCCAGTAATAACTGTGTGGCCCAGCAGTGACCTTATTTGTTTTACAGTTTTTGGTGCCTCCATATTAACAATCACTGCTACTTTGGTCGGGTCTACACAGACACCTTGATTCCATACCACGTGCCCCATAAGTGTTCCAAATGGTACGAAAAATATACACTTCTTTAGGTTCAGCGAGATCTACATTTGTCGACATCTATCAAACATTATCCTTAACATGCTCGCATGATCCTTCAGTATGCTACAAACAGTCCAGTCATCCATATAGACTTCTAAGAACTTGTGAATTTATTCCTGGAACGCGGCTATCACAATGCAAGAGAAGACTGTAGGTGCATTCTTCAATCCGAATGGCATTACGTTGTATGCGAAAGAACCCCATTCGGTAGTGAATGTTGTCTTTCTCTTGTCTTCTTCCACTATTCTTACCTGATGGTAGCCTGAGAAGCCATCAGTGAATGAGTATGCCTCGTTCCCCTCAACGTTGTCGAGGACTTCGTCACTAAATGGAGTAGGGAATGGATCATGGATACAAGCATTGTTTAAGATTTTTTAATCTACATAGACTCGTATCTCTAATTTCTCCTTTTTTCTCTGTATAACTATGGGGCTTACCCATTCCGCTTCTTCTACAGGGAATATTAATCTAGCTTTTAGCATTTTTTCGATCTCTGCTTTCACTTTTTCCTTTACCCTTGGGTTCAGATGGTATGGTATATGTTTTACAGGCCTTGCATCAGGCTTCAGTATTATCCTCATTTCCCCTATATCTCCTTTTATTCCTTTGAGATCTGCTACAGATGAAGGAAACAAGTCCTCATATTCCTTAAGTAGAATGAATATTTCTTTCGTTGTTTTTTCATCCCAGTAGTCTCCAATTGTCGCTAGTTTAGGTTTGTCTTCTATTCCAATATTTACTTTCTTGGTTCTGAGAGGTAACATATGGATACCTTCTGTTGTTGGTTCTTCTTTGATGTTTCTTTCCCCTTCTGTTTCTTCAAAGTATAGATGCCTAAGATCCTCCCCGTCAGCTTGTTTGTTGCTCATGTATTCCTTTTTGTCCTTTGTTTGTTTCTCTTTATTCTCTATGCATATTTTCTAGTCTGCTTCCACTGATTCTTTTGCTCCGGTGTTATTTTTTAGCACTCCTTCCAGGTTCTTCTTTAGCTGTTCTAACATTGGTGCATTATTAACAATCTTCAGGAATAGATGGAACCATTCCTGGATCAAAGCTTTAGAAGTACTCTAGGTTTCCTTATCTTCCTGAGTTTTCTGTAACTCAATTCCCTTGTTTCTCTCCAATTGAGCAAATGTTTCTGCTGCTTCCTGGAAAAATTGTTTCTGTCATTCTGGTTTGATCAGGAGCTTTGGGGATGCTGGCCTGATTAATTTTATTGGGTCCAAAGCGCCTGCATCCTCCCCAGATATTTTTCCCCCTCATGTCACTATGGCCACATTTTGCATTGTCTGAGTTCCCATTAGCCTGGGTTCTGCATTTAATAGATTCGCCCCTCTCTATTGAGCTCTTTCCTCCCATCTTTTGATAAGCTCCATGAAATCTTCAGTTTCCTGTGTGTTTTCCTGGCATTGAGAACACCAGGGTCTTCTAGGGAGTGGAAATTCTCTAGCCACATGTCCTTCCTGATCACAGTTATAACATCTTACTAGACCTCTACCTCCTGCTCGACCTCCTCTCATGCCTCCTCCCCTTCATCGTGGAGCTTCATTTACTCTGTAGGAGGGCTGATCCAGCCATTCCACCAGTGCGTCCAGTGCTCGGCATTGTTTTGTGCTGTGGGTGGTTGAGGCATAGAATTCACAGTATATATTATTTGGAACATTGGAATATTTCTGTAATATCGGACACATGCAAGGTTGATGGCCCATACTCTTGCATATTTCACAATACTCATTGGTGGATGGACTTTGCGATGCAGGGAACCCCATGTATTGCTGTTGTGGTGGATATATCCCTTGGGTTTTTATTTGCGCAACCCCTCCTAGTGGTGGGGCCCCTTGTGTTCCTGCAGCCGATGTCTCCACGGTTTGGCCCTGTAACCAAGGACATTCCATTGCTACATGTCCCTCCATGAGACAATGTGTGCACCATACATTTGGTCTCGTTGGGTGCATGGGTTGCATTTCCTTGAGTTTTTCTATTAGACTAGCTATTTGATGCTACAGACCCATTATCGAGGGGTCTTGTACCATTGCGCCCCCTTTGAACTATTGCAGGTAGCTTGCCATGGCTTCTATTTTCATTGCCTGCTCTAGGGCATCCTACAATGTGCCAATCCTTTTTTGAGTCAATAAAGTTTGGGTCAAAGGTAGTAAAGCTTTAATGAACCAGTCCCTCTGATGGTTTGGATCAATTGGATAGTTGAGTTTCCCGATGGCATCTTTGAATATCCACATCAAATCCCAAGCAATTTCTCCTTCTCTCTGCTTGATCTCCCACATCTCTGATAGGCCTTGTTGGTCTGTTTGGGGCAATTTGAATTCTTTTATGAAAACCCTCTTTACATCTTCCATTACTAGATTCAGGTGAGCTTACGAACATTTCATGAACCAGCGTAGGGATCTCTCCCTAAGGGTTGTCTGAATTTCTATCAACTTCCCAAAATATGGTGTCTGTCACGCCCTCCATATGGCCTCACAGAGGTACCAGTGCTGCTCGACATCGTTGTTCCCCTTCCCAGAGAATTCTGGGTACCAAGTAAGTGACCCCATCATGTTCACTTGAATAGGTGTTACTAAAATGAAGTCGTTGGATCCTGGTTGTGAGATGGTGCCACTAGCAATCCTACTACTAGTATGCATTCCAGTTGGAGAATAAATACTGTGCAATTTACTTAATCTACGTAGCTTAACAAAAATTTCACTTATGGGTTTGTAGAGCACCGGGGGACGGTTGGGACTAGAGCTACTTAAACTGTGCGGAATAGGAATACCTTGAGCTATGGATGCTGACCTTTCTTGAAATAGTTTCTCCATTGCAACTTGCATCTCCACATCAGACACCTCCTCTGGATGCACGTCTGTACCTTCTCCGTCAAACTTCTTTTCTTTCTCCATCTGGGCTGGACTCCTATACACTTGCCGTACTTCTTTCATGACCCCTCCTATATCCTGGGGATCCACCTGACCTTCCATTCCCTTTGTTATCTGAGGTTCCTCCTCTTTGTTCTTTCGACTACTTTCCTGTCTCTTCAACTCCTTCATTACCCTCTCTCGCCACCTCTCTGCAATTTGCGCCCTCCGATGTGCTCGTCACTCCCGGAGTCTGTTGGCGGTCTTGACATCCATACTCCTACCCCCCCCTTCTCACGGTTCTTGTAACATCTCTCCCTTAGTCCCTTCCTCTAGTACTGGAGGGTTTATGCTTCTATTTTTGCTTTTTGAAATCCCATCAGTCCTTCGTCTACCATAAATGCCTTGATCCACAAAGGAATCTCCTTCTGTAGCTTCCCCCTTAACTCGGATCTGAAGGTGTCTTCTGCTCTTGAGAAATACTGGTAGCACTCAGCTGCAAACTCCACTATATATCCGTCCAAGGTATATTCCACCCAAAAATCTACAGCTCGGGTCAAATCGGTGTTTAACCGATGAAGGGCCACCAAATCCTCGTGCATCCACTTGCGATTGATCTTCCACAACTTTCCTTCGATGGTCTTGGTTTGAAGCCTCCGCAACCAGTTATAGAGTTCTCCTGGGAACTTTCCCCAAAATATTTCGTAGGTATCACTAGTAGAATTGGAGAGTAGGACCAGGTTTTTAACCATTTTTTCCTTCTATCGTCTCAGCTCAGCCTGCTAAGCTATGAAATGATCTAGGTGGTTATCCCACCAAAATTGTATTTCTCTTTTGAAGATCAAAGATACCATGATCTAACCCCCAAATGAGTTTTTGGGTCTCGGCAACAGAACCATTTGTTGGTGAGAGAACAGGTCTTGCAGAGAAGACCTAGGTTCAGATGTAAGAGCCAACAAGGGTTTCCAATGTACTCTAGTTTCACGCCAGCATTTTCACTCTGCTCTGAAGGGCAGCGAGTCTCACCCGAGGCATGCCGCGACCTTACTGTGATGGGGAGTCGATCAGTATCATCCTATCAGTGTCAATACAGTTGAATCAAAGAAAAGATAAAGTCTAACTAGCCATAACAGAACATTCCATAACATATACCTCTCGGGGAAGCATTCATACTTATAGTAAATAAAATTTTAAAAGGTGTTTACAAAACCATTCACTCAAAACCATAATAATTACTTGGAACAACACTTTTGAATATATTAATCATCATCCATCAGTGGCGAACTATTACAAAACTCAGCTGTGTGATTATCAAACGAATAGAATACAATATGCCCTATTGAACAAATAGAAAACATAGATATAGAGGAATGGAGAACAGTTCAACACAAGAAGAGCTCTCCTGCGGCTCCCTGTTGCCTATCCCTGTCTGCACCAACCTCCTTTTCCTGGCTGGTTGGCTGCCTATTTGTTCTGCTGCCAGCGCGACTGGCAGTTCCTCCTTTATTTTCGCTCGTCTGTCTATCATTTATTTTAATTCATCGGGAGTTCACTGCTTGTTTCCTTCCGCACTCTTCTGCCATCTGTGCCTACTCCCACAACAACCGTGAAATCTATTCTTTGCACCTTCACAACCTTGACACCTTTCTGCTTACTATGGTTGTGTTCTGCCACATACTCGCCGCAACTCAAAATCTATTAAGTTTCAAAACAAGGGCCCCAACACAAAGGGCAAGTTCAGAACAAGACCTCTTTGGCTTAACATAACAATTAATACTTCAAAGAGAGATTTCAAGACAAAGTTTAGATAGCATCAAATAAGTAGGTATTTCCATAAAACATATTTGGAACCTATCATATTAATCCATTAATGAAATAAACAGGCATAAAGAGGCCTAAGGAGAAAATAATAATTCCTTAAACACACCCACCAGAGGAAAACATAAAGACAGTAGCAAACAGGAGGATTAAGGTGCCTCAAAGAACATTTCTTAACCTATACTTTTCTGATATACTGCAACATAGAAAGATGGACATAATGGTAAAAAAGAAAACACGAACAAATTAGAGACACATCACCATTCACCAATCTCAGGGATCCTACAAGAAAGCTTTCATCATAATCAATCAAAGCATATCATTCACAAGCTCCATAAAACCAAATTGCTCTTCAACCTCAAAGAACCATGTATTTCTCTCAAAAATCATCAAATGCAAACATTAAAAATGAGTCCTCAATGCATTTTTATCAAGCAAGGAGGAGAAAAACCTAATAGAGTATTTAGAAGCCTATTGGCTAATCAGAAATGTCACTATTGTCCTTGAGACCTTGGAAGGCCCAAGGCACAGAAGTATCTAAAATATATATATATATATATATATATATATATATATATATATATATATATTCAGACATTTTTAGCAAAGAAAATGATATTTGAGGTCTGAAAAGCCTCCTAAAACTTTCCAAGCATACATTTTTTACTTCCCCTCTGCTAAGGGCACAACACTGTGTTTTAGGAGGAACTTCCATGCCAAGGGCGTAGCACAAGAGCAGGAAAAATGGGTCATCTTGAAGCAGCGTTGTGAAGGCCTTCCCGATCTCAGAAAAGGCTCCATGATGGCTCGTTGGAAAGCCCTTGAAGTCCAATTTACAGATCTACCCTTGTTTCTGTGATTGGACCTGTGTAACCTATTCAAAAACCAAAAATTCCAATGCTAGTAAAGGCACAACACATGTCCTGAAAAGCAGGCAGGATGGTGAAAAATTGGGTGTTTTTGACCCTTTTGGAGGACCAAAAAAACTCCAATTAATCTGAAACTTTGTTAAAATGTTATTCTTATGATTAGGATTCCAAAAATGTAATCATTTCCTCCTGAATATGTTGTGAAAAAGAGCGTAGCACCATGTGTGCTACCCCCTTGGCCTCAAAATTAGCAAAAAACAAAAACTTGTCAAAATTCTCCCAAATTTGGTGGATGAGTGCCTCATGGGTTTTAGGAGACCTATAGAGAGGCTTGTGCCAAGATTACAAGCCTATATTGGCATTTTTCTTCTTTTAGTGCTTGAATTTCAATGAGGTCCTTCTTCAGTTTGGCAAAAGCAAGTTTGTTTTTCATTGCATAGTACTTGGTCATATTTTTCTGGAGAGCAAGGCCCCTCTTTATATTCTTGAAGTACTTGTGTTCATCTTTGTAACACTGAATGATACCTTGTGCCATCTCAAAATCCCTCTCCTATTCCTTGATTTGTGCATATTTTCTTTGGAGTAGTAGTCTAGTGGCCATCTCCTCATCTTCATTATCACTATCTAGGTAAATGAATTGTGGCTTTTGAGTAGTTTGCCTACCTCCCTTACCTTTCTTATCCTTTTTCATATTTTATTTGCCCTTGTCAAGCCTTTGAGATGATGCAGATGGAAAGGTCCCTTGCCTTTTGGAGGCAGCAAACAATTGCCTTGATCCTCTTTGATATGTGAGAGGAAAAGGTTTGATAAGTTTCATTTGAATATCTTCTTCATGATTGACCTTAAGGATGCTTTTCTTTTCATCAATAATCCCTGTATTTGTGTCCTCTTCATTTTGTTCTTGACTGCCTTCTTGAGAGGCACTTTCATTTTCCCCCATCCTATCATCACTATCATGGCCTTCATCATTGTCATCCTCTTCCATATCTTCTGCATTATTATCCTCCATGTTTGCAACATTATCATTCTCTATGTTGTCACTATTAGAGGTGTTTTTATCAGTGTCTTCATCACTGTCTTGTGCATTTTTATCTTCATGGCTGGCCTCTTTTTTACTCTTCCCTTCACCACTTCACTGTTCACTGCCTTTGTCTTCATAATCTGTCTCTTCATTACCTGTCCCTTCTTCATTAGTGTCATTGTTTTTCCCACTGTCTTTGTCTTCATATTTTTCCTCTGTATCTTCTTCTAATTCTATATTTTCATCATCTGTCCCTTCTTCATTTGTCTCTTGCTCATTGCTTGCATCTGCCTCTTTTTCATTTGTTTCTTCCTCACTATCTGGCTCACTGTTTTCTTCTTCATCTTCACTATTTTTCTCATCAAAATCTGCCTCTGTCTCTTGACTGTAATTTGTTTTTTCCTCCACATCTAGCTCACTGCCTCTGTCTTCAAAATCTGCCTCTTCATTATCTGCATCATTGTTATTGTTTGTGGGGTCACTATTAGAGGTACCTTCATCAGTTTCTTCATTTTCCTCAAACTCTTTGTTGTCCCCTGTAATGTCCTCATTGCTTTCATTTTGATCACTATCATCCCCTTCTATAT
The DNA here is from genome assembly GCA_034641835.2 of Pinus albicaulis. Lineage (NCBI taxonomy): Eukaryota > Viridiplantae > Streptophyta > Pinopsida > Pinales > Pinaceae > Pinus > Pinus albicaulis. The sequence continues at coordinate 1,632,535,890 of CM076579.1, read as the reverse complement.
CTCTTGCCTTGTCATATGTTTCTTCTTCACTATTGGGCTCACTGCCTCTGTCTTCAAAGTTTTCCTCTTCATGGTCTTCTTGTTCTAAACTGTCCTCTTTATCATTGTCATTTTCTTCCTCATTGTCCTTTGTTTCTTCTTCATCATCACCACTTTCTTCATTTTCATTTTTCTCTCCCTCATCACTTTTTTCTTCCTCTTGACTTTCATTTTCTTCTTGGTTCTCATTTTGCTCTTTGTCATTGTTTTCTTCATGTTATTAATCACTTTCTTCTTGTTTTGGTGCTTTTAGGAGAAGGTGAACGAGGGAAATTATCTTGGGGAGAGGATTCATGTGTGGATGAGGAATCATGGTCAGTGGGGTTTGATGGAGGAATTGAGGAAGGTGGATGAGATGATGAGGGTAAAATGTGGAGAGGAAGAGGTTGTGGATTTGTGAAAACATCATGGGCGATGAATACTTCCCATGGGATACCCTATTGCTCTAATTGATGCAACACAATCATCTTGATAAGAGAATGGTGTAGAAGACTCTGCATTTGTTATGAAGGAGGCATATTTTGCACAATGTATGACATCTTATCAATACTTCTATAAAGGTAATAAGGCAAATGTAGTAGCTTGGCCCTAGTGAAATGCATAATAATTCTTATATGGTAGGAATAGAGCCTAGAAAACCTACCCTCACAGGTGAAGTATTTCATGATGACTTCCATTAAAGGGGCATATCTTTCCAACAGATGGGAAAAGGGAAAAATAGTCTTGTAATCAGCTTGGTATCTTGGTTTCAAGAAAGGTAGGTAATGGCTTAAGTCCAAATTCACCTGTTTGAACCATTTTTCTCCCATGCAAGGTATCCCAGTGGCCATAGCAATTATATTGGTGGATAGCTCAAAATTTTCTCCAGCTAGGTGTACTTGGTGGTTGTGGAGGTTTAGGATGAAAATTCTAGTCAACTCAGGGTGACTTTTGACTCTTTGTACTTTTCCACAGAAATAATAACATCCTACCTCTTGGAAATATGCAACTGTGTTAGGGGAGGCTGTCAAGTCCTTGGTGCTCAAAGGTTTAAATATGTTTGATCTCCCACCCTTTCTCTATGGTCCCCTAGGCCTTTGACCTCCATCGCCATTGTCAACATTGCCTTCTCTTGGCAATTTATCCTTTACTCTTGCTTTGAAAACAAAACCTTGAAGCTTCTTATGAAATGATATGAGGAGGGTGAGTGGGATGGTGAGAAGACAATAGTGTCAAGGCTTGGAAGTGTGGAGGCTAGTTGTGCAAATGGAGAGGTTTATTTGGTAGAGGAGCCACTTCTTAGCATGGAGACCAAACTTATCTCTTCCTTTAGGGCTTTTATTTTCTTTAAATTTCTTGTTAAGTTTAACCTTTAAAATAGCATGAGAGGGGTAGGAAAATTAAATATCTCTTATATAAATTTCAGGACGTGCCAAGCAAGAATTTGGAGAGGTCTTGAGAAAATTTGAGGGCTTGCAACGGATTTAACAACTTCCTGTCTAAAAGCACAACACAGGAGCGCAATGCTCAGGCGAGTCGGGTTGAAACTGCATGGGTTGTCGGTTCAGCCCTAAATTTAGCACAGGAACGCAGCACGGGAAGAGTTGCATGCAATCTGGTCTTTGTGCAGTTCCTGAATGGGTCAGTGCGTAGCATGGGTAGACCTGCATGGGTTTGGGTGTCGGGTAGTCCTGCACGCGGTGTGGCCCTTCTGGGCAGAGCCTAAATGGAGTACAGGCATGTAGTGCGACAGAGCTGAATGGTGTCATGCCTCTACGTTGAATGCATGCAGTGCGTAGTGCCTGAGTGCAGTGGTCGGGCTTCTGCACTAAATGGTGTCAGGCGGTCCTGCAGCGGTAAACGCATATAGCGCACTGCTACATGAGTGAAACACTCTGTTGTACGTTACACAGGGGTCATGCACAAGCATGTAGAACTGTGTTTCAGGAGCGCATCACAAGGGTTTCCCTGCTCGAGGTCTGCCAGAAACTCCGAAATATTCCTTTGAAAACCTTACACTCTCTTTTACAAATGAGAAATGGGCTTGAGTGATAAACAATGGATTTTATACCTTTGGAAAGAAAATTTAAAACCAAAAACCCACCTTTGCTAATGTTTTCTTTTGATATTTACATCCTTTTACTGATATTTCTTTTATCTTTACAGTAGTTGACTTTATACACATAAAAAAGTGATCTCTTTGTGGGCGATCTTGAAAATATGATTTTATTCCCCTTTCACTATTTTTTTCAGTGATATCTCTATTTTGACAAATATTATGAGTCATGTCCACTATGTCTTCTCTTGGCCACTTCTGTTTTGCTGCAGGTGCCATGACACAAATTATTTAGTCTCCTTTTGGTGCAGTGAAACAGTGTGCCTTGGTAGACCATGTAAGTCACCCTTTGATATCATTTTTCAACTTCTACCTGTTGTCATCAAGGGGGTCTCTCACCTTCATTTCTTGTTTCAATAAATATTCAATTTATGCGTAGTGGCGCTTATGTACCTCTGTCCTTGTGATCTTTTGCATGGACTCCTTACTGGGCAACACCTGCTTTTCCAATCAGTTACAAAAATCCTAATTCTCTTTGTTTCATAGGCATGCTGTCTCCTCTTTGCTGTGAATTTCCTTGAGGGGTTTGGCTTCTCACCTTGCCTCTCTTCTGCTGATAACCATCATAAACCATTTCTACAGAAATGTTTTAAGATGGGAAACTGTCCTTTTGCAGAATTTATGCTTTGATCAAAGGATGTTTCTCTTGAATGTTCTTTGATACCTTTTGGAAAATCATAAGCTCACCCTCCTTTTCATTTGATTTTATATTTGGGCACATGTAAAACAGTGAGTTTAGAAAACAAATACAATGAATAACCTAGGAGACCCTACATGACCTATTGGGAGGCCTTTTGGACTTGGCCTTTGGCTGAACATTTAACTTAGTGTTTGTAGGTGTGAAACATAACATTGGAAAACCTTTATGCATTGCAATCTTATAAACTGATGAATTTGATTTATCTAAAGAGCCTAGAAAGGTAGCTTAAAACCACCAATGCTTGAAGCATTTGGTGAATAGGGGAAAATGTTAGGCTACTTTGAAATCCAAGGTGTAAGTAGAAGGGTTAGGCAAACAAAAACAGAGTGGTAAGCTCATAGGTGGCAAACATAGTGAGAATGAGTGGCATAAGTCCATGATTTTGTCTTCTGGGAGTGATAAGCTAGCCATGCCTTGATATAGTATAACAATGAAAAATTTCTCCTGAGGATAATGAAGGCAGTGAGATTTCTAGAACTAACAATATTCATGAATTTTGTTTCTATAAATCTGGGATAAACATTTAGTCATCTATAGAAAGCAAAAAATTACTATTGACTAACACCAAGGAGGGCCTTTTCAAATGGCTGGTCATGCCTTTCGGGTTGGTGAATGCCCCTGAAACCTTCATGAGGATTATGGATGACATATTGTGAGCTTTCACCAACTCATTTGTGGTGGTGTATTTGGATGACATCTTGATCTTCAACCAGAGTTGGGAAGAGCACCTCCTCCATATTTGACAGATCCTCCAAAATCTGCAACAACAAAAGTTGTGTACCAATTTGGAGAAATAAACTTTTGGTATGAGCCAGGTTCAATATCTGAGGTACATCATTGATGAGCGAGGTGTGCATGTGGAACTATCCAAGATACAAGTCATTCAGGATTGGTGTTACAGGACAAATGACCTCCTCATCAGTTTAGAGGAGAAGGAAACATGGAAGGAAGAAAATGACCTAGACAGAGACCTGTTTTTCCAAGGTAATACACCCTAGAGATAGCCAGATCGAGTTATAACGTATCCCAGCCTTTTAGAGGGAACATTAGTGCCTAGTTTAACACATTGTCTAGCCTAAGGGGCAACGTTACCCGTGTTTCATGAATAAAAGGGAGAAAATCCTGCATTAACTAACTGAATTTTCCTGCTTTTTCTCAAAAGAGTCAGTCCAAAATGTAGCAACCTGTGGTGCAGGCCTCTGATTGGACATTACAAAACCAAACTGAGCATCCAAAGAGGGAAAAAGAAAGGAAACATCATTATTTTTCCCTATTTGAACTGATGGAGAGGATTGGAAATATTAGTCCTCCCAAATTCTTATAAATTGGAGGCTAGGGCTCATTGTCAAAGGTCGGAAGGTTGATCTTGTGTAGAGCATAAATTTTTTGTTGAGTGTGAGGCTTAATGATTTGAAATGTTTATTGAGAACTCTTAGATTAAGTACCATTACAGTTGGAGATTAAGGAGAGAGAGAGAGGAGTCGAAAGACTGAGGGAAGCTTGGTCAAACCAACAATTGTAATCTTCCTTCTCTTATTAATAGAACTATATCTGTTTTTTCCACTTGATGTTTTATCAATGCATCTATTTCTTATTTATTTATGAAACATGATACAAGTGGCTTAGATCTGCATACTTAAATTTTTATTATATACTTTTTTAGTTTCTTGTAGTGATACAATTGTGAATATTACACATGTGCTTTGTTTTTTTGCATGATCCAAACTTGGAGCCAGTGAGGAGGACTTCTGCCACACTGCCTAGCACTCTCCAACAGATATGTCATCTACAAAGAGGTAAGACTTCAATATCTCACTTTGTCAATTAAGCATTAGTATGAACATGTATGTAGTTTCTTTGTGAACTATATAGCTAATATGACTGTCTACCTCCGGTCCCGGGAAGGCCCATGAGGGATTTACTCTAGTTACCACCTGCACATTTTACCCCTAAGAAATTGGCCAACACAAACCACTCTAACAAGGCTTCGCAAATTTTTGGTTCTTGCCAATTTCTGCTGCGAGTTCGTTATGGGGTTCTCTCATATCACTTGGCCTTTGAGTCAAGTCACCAAGGGAGGAGCGAAATCAAAATTATTCTAGACTGAATCCCAACAGAAGGCATTTTTTGAGTTGAAGCATTGCCTTTGCTCTGCACTAGTGCTCACATTACCATACTTACAACAACCATTTGAGATCGAAATTGTTAAACACAAGCATGGTGAAGACAAGTATAGTAAATATAAGCGTGAGATATATTTATTATTCACAATGATGCATATATATATATATATATATATATATATGTATGTATATGTATGTATTTATATGTGTATAGTGACCCTTGGTTTCATATTCCAAGTGGTCTCTTGGACTCTTGTTATTTATTTAGAAGTTTGAGAATAGTGTTGATAGCACTAGGGTGTTCACTGATGACCAAATTTGATATGTTTCAGCTGTAATGAGGTTGGGCATTTTGCAGCAAAATATCCAAACAGAAGTGATGGAAACTCAAAAGGAAAGAATGGCTTTAATAAATTCGACAAGCAAGAATCCAAAAGGAACTTTATCTTTAAAGAAGATAGCTCATCATCCGATGAAGAAAGTGACATCAAATAAGAACCCAATGAGAGAGTATTGTTTATGGACAAGCACAATAAACCCAAGCACAACAAACAAGAGGTATCAAACAACAAAGAAGAAGGATGGACCATAGAATAATTTTATGAGGAAGCAATCAAGCTTATAAAAGATCTCAAGGCGGAGAAGATCTGTTCCAATACTCTTCAAGAACAAGTTCAAGGTCTCAAAATTGAAGTTGAAGAACAAAAATGCATTGAAGAGTCACTTCAAAAGAAGTTGGAAGAAATCAACCAAGAAAGGGAAGAATTAGAAGCCGAAGTAGTCTCGATGCGTGAGGAAGTGAAGAAAGGAAAAACTATCCAAAACTATGCCAACAACTCAAGGGCATTGGAAGAACTCATCAAAAATCAACGATCTTACAACGACAGAACTGGCATCGGTTACAAAGAAGAAGAAGCAAGACCTTCTACAAAAAAATACAATGAACCTATGAGATCTGACATGCATGTAGACTTCACTGGACAAGATTCACAAGAACAACCTTGGAAGACAATTCCTCGACGAAAATTTCCATCCAGGTACCAACATGTGTTTTATGGCTACTGTTATTCATGTGGAAAATTTGGTCATAAAGCTGTAGAATGTCGCACGTACCCTAGGAATGAATACAATTCCAGGAGATCTGTCAAATATGAACCTCCCAGGGCTCAGCGAAACATCAATATATTTGAACATTTAAGAAATAATATTGAATGTTACAAATGTCGAAACTTTGGACACATAGCCAAAGACTGCAGACTTGAAAATCCTCCAGAAGAATCTTCGAAGCCACAGAACGAACGAACATGGAAGAAGAAGAAGAATGATAATTGTGCTCTCTCTTTCAAGGCTCAAAAGAACAAAGATGTGTGGTATGTTGATAGCGGTTGCTCAACGCATATGACTGGAGATAGAAATAAATTTGTATCTCTGAAAGAGAAGAAGGATGGAACCATGTCCTTTGGAAATGATGGATCTTAAAATGTTATAGGATCAGGTACTGTCACTCTCAGAAGAAAAGATGCTCTAGCAAAGAATTTTCTATTGGTTGAAAACATGAATCACAATATGCTCAGTGTTGGACAAATGTGTGATCAAGGACACACAATACTATTCAACTCCACAAAATGTGAAATCAGTAAAGGTGTGTATGGTGAAATTGTGGCTACAGCAAGTCGAGATCCAAACGACATATATGTTTTGGATGAAGCAACTAAAGCATGTCTAATAGCTAAAGAGGATGATACAATAATTGGTAGAAATGATGATCGACTAAGTAAGAAGTTTGCTACAAAGGTGCAAAGTGATTTCGAGATGTCTTTACTTGGTGAGCTGACATACTTCTTAGGGCTTCAAATATATTAGCAAGAGAAAGGAATATTTATATGTCAAGCCAAGTACATCAAGGAAATGCTCAAGAAATTTAAAATGGAAGATTGCAAACGTTGTAGTCCAATTTAGTGTGTCCTAAATTCTTGCATTTAATTTGTCGATCGGGGAATCTAAGGCGATGAAGTGCGGCGCACTATATGTGCAGGATAACCTATTTCTTAACTTTTTGTCGTTTTTGGTTTTCTAAGGTGAAATGGAAATTCTAAAATGAAAACAAGTATGGTTATATTTGTTCAATGAAATGATATCCCCTATAATGATTTACCAACTTGAAACTTAAAAAGGAATTTGAAATTTTCAATGACAAAACTTGAAAGGAAATGAAAATGTACTGCTGAAATGAAAAGATGTTGTAAGTCTAATAAATCAAAAACAATGAACTAGTGAGCATGAAACTAAACTATTCTTGCTGTTGTCTAAACAAAAAGAAACTATGCTTAAAGAAATTCAAAATTGCAACAAAGTAAATCTAAATCAGATTACATCAATTTATCTTCTGATCCTTCATCATTAGTCCAGCTATGATTTTCGGAAGTAACCATAAACAACTTGAGTAACTGATATCTAACTTGAAGAAAGTAAACTAATATCAAACCATACATTCATAATTCAATCCCTCACCATCAGTCCAGCTGTGGCTTTCGGAGGTAACTGAAGATGTCATGCACAATTTAACATTTCTAACTTGCAGAAAGGAAACTAATACTAAACTACACACTTCATAATACAATCCCTCACCATCAGTCCAGCTGTGGCTTTCGGAGGCAACTGAAGACGTTATGAGTAGTTTAATATATTTAAATTTTCAGAAGGAAAACTAATACTAAACTACACATTTCATAATACAATCCCTCACCATCAGTCCATCTGTGGCTTTCGGAGGCAACTGAAGATGCTATGAGCAGTTTAATATATCTAATTTTGCAGAAAGGAAACTAATACTAAACTACACATTTCATAATACAATCCCTCACCATCAGTCCAGCTGTGGCTTTCGGAGGCAACTGAAGATGCTATGAGCAGTTTAATATATCTAAATTTAACTACTGAAACAATTAAGCAAAACCGAGTTAAACAAAGCAATACTGACATGAAACAGAAACTAAGAAAAACACATTAGCAGCAGAACAATGTTAATTCCATGTCATTAGTCAAAAAGCTATGAAAATGCCCGGGCTGCCTATCTATAACCTGAAACAAGAACACTGATCAGTGATTAATAACATAAAACATGAAAGACAGAAGTGAAATGGAAAGCAAGAAAGTTTATAAACAGAAATGAAAAAAAAATGAAATGTATAAACATGTGAATGGATTATGGCACAATGAGCTTCAAAGAAATGAAATAAGAACTATACACTAATGCACAAAACCTTAGCTGAGCAGGGGCCCTCTACACCAGCCTTGGCAACGATCTTCAAGTACGAATTAAGTTGGAAAACAAAGTCTTCTTATATTAAAAATGCAGTCATAACAGTATGGTAGTATTACGGCTCAAAGGAAGCGTAATTACATTACAGAGCAGACTTAATAAAATTAACAGAGACTAATCGGGACTTACTCTATATGTGTATGCAAACGCGTTATATATAACAAAAGAAATATAACTGTCTCCTAAAGTTTATGCTGGTGTAGAACACGTAGACCATTACGTCCACGGATCTAGGATCATGGCCGTGTTGGAAAATAAATCTATGAGAAGTGGATGCTTGAATTCGACTATGGAGCCATGTACAGATGTCGACTTGTCCTCCGCAAGCTCAGAAACAACCATATGAACCTTTACGTGACACGGAACAGAGTCCTGTCACCGTAAGACTCTATGGTTGACTTCCATGTGGACGCCTTTGACCGCGACTTCTTTAGATGAGTTTGCTCGAACCAATAGGACACGAACCATGTCCACATCATTCCTGACTTGCCCATGTGGCTCGTTTTCCCTGTAGACACCTGTAACATAGAGTTTCACAAAATAGCTACGGAAAGTTGCAGCAGCTGCGGAAAGTGGCAAGATTCCGCAGCTGAATGAACAAAATCTAAATCAAATAGCAAACACAAAAATATAATTAAAAACCATGTTAGATGCTCTTTTGCAAATGATATTGACAACTTGGGAGGTTCAGGTGAGTGAAAAGGTATAGAAAAGTGTATGGAAAAGATGCAGAATTGAGACTCAACATACCCCCACTGTGAAGGTGTTGCATGTCCTCATGCAACCAAAATTTTAATATTCCTTCCTTAGTTCATGTGCCTTGACACTTCAGCCAGCACATCTAATCCTCTCCTCCTCTTCCTTGGTGCTGCTAACATTCTGGGTTTCTTCATTAAGCACCTAAATTTGATATTAACCAGTGCTCTGCTCAACTTCTGGCATTTTCTTTTCAATTTCTTGTTCTTCTTTTGCCATATTCCCAGATGTAGCATAGTATTATCATGGATGATTTTGTCCAGTTTGCCTTGTTCCTTCAATGTCTCATTTTCATTTTTTATATGTTTATTCAAAAGCTCTAACTCAAAAATTTCCTGTTTTAGTGATTGGACTAAATCATCCTGTACTGTATGAGGCTGGATAGAAGAAGTACTGGGACCTATAGCTGCCTTTTCCAAAGATTCTATATAGTCATATACTTCCTGCTGCTTGGGGTCTATTTCAGGTGTCATTTTTATTGGGCTGTCCCCAAAATGCCGTGAAGGAGAATAATCTGGCTGAGGAGGGCTCACATCAATATTTTGCTGAGAATGGGATGGAGTATGTTCAATGTCTGATTGGGAATGAAATGAACCAGGTTCACTAACTGACTGAGATGGACTATGGTCAGCTGGGGACTGTTCAGATGTTTCCTCTCCCAAGTCAATGAAATGAGGACCCTTTATTTGCGTTTTCCTCAATTTCCCCTTAAGTCTGCTGCTTCTTCTCACACACTGTGGTGCACTATCCTTTTGTTTTTGTTTTCCTTTCTCTGTCTTCTTGGCCATAGAGGACTATTTTTGAAGATAAACTAGTCTTTCAGATAACACTTGATTATCTTCTTCTTCAAAAGAAGGAGTTTTATGTATAGCCTCAATAGTTTTTCTTTATTTTGGTGTTATTGGCTTCTTACCCTTGATTTCTTTCTTCTTCCTCTTTGACAATCTTTCTTCCCTATCAGTTCTTTCAATTGCAGTAGTAGGAGTATTTTGGATTTCATCAATTGTTCTTTTTCTCCTACTTCTTCTTGCTGTGCTACCTTTAGGAATTTCCTGAGGTTCCTCAAAGAAATTTCTAACTAGAAATTGTTCCCATGTGTCTTTATTTTCCTTTAACTCCTTTTCAATCAAAATTTTTATAAGGCCGTGGTGATATAGATGAGGTTCTACATCTCCTAAATGTTTCTGAACAGTCACAGACATTTTCTTCAAGCTATTTAACAGAAAATATGGGAGATTGAGAGCTTGATTATCTAGAAAATTCATCAGTAACCTGGTATGGCACATGTACATGGACCCAAAACGGCCTTCACATGTAATGAATTTCTGAACAACTAGCAGCAAAGTAGCCCATTCCTCTTTCAATGCATGCACAGGAATTCCTCTTTTAAAAACAATTATGTCCATACCTTGGTTTCGTAAGATTGTTCTCCATGCTTCATCACTGATACTTTTATTCTTAAACCAATGCTCACCCTCCTGAAGAAGTTCTGTGGCTGTTGCTATAGATGCTTCATTGACCGCAAACTTAAGGTCTCCAATTTCTGCTTCCAAGCCATTAAACGACCTTGCAAATGCTTTTGTAACTTCTTTGTGATAACCTCTGAACTTCTGGATAAAACGCAACCATTTTGCTTTCTTCAATATCTCCCTTACTTGCGGATATCCCTCCATGAACTTCGGTCCTTCCGGTTCTGCTCTTAGCAATTTACCCATTTCTCTTTTTGCTCTTCAAAGACTTTCCTGTGTGGAGGATTCAAATGGAAATAGAACGGGTGAATGCACAGAAACGAGCTCAATGACCGTGGGAATATATTATAGAATGGGAATGAGCACAATGAACGGAATGGAGTGAGACTGTGGGTAGATATCCGAGAGTGGAAATGAACACAATGAACGGAATGGAGTGAGACAGAATAGAAAAGGGTTTCGTGAGCATAACAGAGATACGACTGTGCAATTGACAGAGTATAACACATTCGGCAGCGTTTTGAAATTTGGTGGCTGCGAAATAAATGTGAACACGTTTCAATCAACGGTTATGGATTTATGCGGTTGTAAGAGTCCTTGGTCAAATCAAATACGTCTCATTGTCACCGGTGGGATATTGTATCATGAGTGAAAATCGGGGGTTTTAATGATGGAACCGTTTGTGAATGAATGCGAGAGGATAATATGGAGATCGTGAAAGGTTACAGAATTGTCAATATAATCATTGCACATAATGGATAGAGCTCATGGTTTAGAACTATATAAAAATGTGTTTTTTTCAATGCTATTTGAAATAAATTTTATTCATACCTTTGGAATCTTTGCCTTTTCCTTTGGTCTTCAACTAATTGCTCTTCATTGGTGTCTTGAATGCTCCATGTCTTCATTTTTGATCCTCTCACCTGCATTTTATTTCATGATTATGGAAATAACATCTGACTATACATTCTTTTGAAAACAGAGTAGTAGCTGCGGAATCTGCTTCTGGCTGCGGAAACTGGAGTCAGCTGCGGAAACAGATGTCAGCTGCGGAAACTGACACAGCTATTACTTGGATGAATGGAAATGAACAGATGACAAATGACCAAATGGAAATGGTCATGAAAAAGATTTTTATTAATGAAATGGATGAAATGAAGTGGAGTGGAGTGAAATGAAGTGAAATGAAATGGAATGAAGTGGAATGGAATGGAGTGAATGATCACAAAACTTGTGAAATGAAAGAGAGATTTTTTTTTTTTTTTGGAAAATATAGAGTGTCAGGTGTTCCTGATTTTCACCCTATATTTTTTGTATAAGACTGCCAATCAGTGATTGGTTTTCAGGCTTATACAATTTTTATTTTTTTATTTTTTTATTTTTTTTAACTGAAAAGAACAAAAGCTAGGCTGGTGGAGAAGAAGAATTCTTCTGTACCAGCCTGATTGCAGAACTTTCTTGAAACATTTTGACAAAATCCTCTTTTGAGAGTGGCTTATGATAAACTTTCAATCTATGGCTATTCACAATAAGAGGAGTTTGAAACTCATCAATGGTCTTGATTCTTACCGCTCCATTGCTAAAGATCTTGTCAATCTCATATGGCCCAAGCCAATGAGTCTGAAATTTTCCTTGAAAATCTTTAAACTTGGAATCAAATAATAATGCCCAATCTCCTTCTTGAAACTTCTTCTCTTTGATGTACTTGTCATTCCATTTAGCTCTTTGATATTGAACTAGATCAGTTTTTAGAATTTCCTCTTATCTGATCTCATCTAGCTCATTCAACTACTCCATTCTATGCTTTTGGGCTTCTGATAAGTCCATCCCCAACTGAACTGCTATCTTGAAGGTCTTGACTTGGAACTCAATGGGGAGCAGGACTTCTTTCCCATAAACAAGTTCATAGGGAGAATGTCTTGTTGTATTTCTCCATGTAGTTCTGTAGGCCCACAAGGCTTCAGGAAGCCTTTCTGCCCAATCTCTTCTATGTAGATGAACAGTTTTGGTGATGATACTTTCAAGAACTTTATTTGTAGACTCCACTTGACCATTTGCTTGCGGATGGTAAGGAGTAGATCTTCTGTGCTTGATTTTGTATTCTTCCATCAATTTCTCCACCAAGTTGGATGTGAATTGGCTTCCTTGATCTATCACAATTTCTCTTGGAACACCAAAGCGAGTAAAAATATCCTCATAAAGAAAATGAACAACTGAATTTTCAGTAGCAGATACTAATGCTTTGGCTTCTACCCATTTAGTAACATAATCAGTACAAAACAATATATACTTCTTTTGCTTAGATGGTGGATTAATAGGTCCAATGAAATCTAAAGCCCATTTTTCAAAGGGTTCAATGAGTACCTGTGTTTGTAATGGCATTTCATTTGAAAGGGTAGGTTTCCCTACTCTTTGGCAGCTATCACACCTTTTGACATATTGTTTTGCATCTTTGAAGAGGGAAGGCCAATAATATCCCAAAGAAAGGATTTTATAGGCCGTCCTTTTGTCCGCAAAGTGTCCACCGCATGGTTCATCATGACATGCCTTAAGAATATCAGGCATTTCATCTTCCCTGACACATCTTCTGATCACAAGATCTGGCCCTGTTTTAAACAATTCGTTAGAAATCCATGAATATTTTGAACTCTCCTGAATAATTTTTCGTTTTTTCACTTGGAAATAAATGTGAAGGCAGTTTCCCTGTAACCAAATAGTTAGCAATATCTGCATACCAAGGAGTCTTAATAGTTACTGCAAACAAGTATTCATCAGGAAACTTATCCTCTACAGGAGAATATTCTTTAGTATTCTGAATCCTAGACAAGAAATCAGCTACTGTATTTTGTTTTCCTGGTCTATCCAACACAGTAATATTGAATTCTTGCAAAAGTAAAAGCCATCTTGTCACTCTGCCATTAGTAACAGGTTTGTTCATTAAATATCTAATTGCAGAATGGTCAGTATGAATAAAAGTTTCATAGCCCGTTATGTAATGTCTAAACTTATTAATTGCATGAACAACAGCTAAAAACTCTTTTTCAGTCACAGTATAGTTCAACTCTGTGGGAGTCAAATTTTTACTAGTGTAATAAATGGCATAAGGAATTAAATCTTTTTGACCCAACACAGCTCCAAGAGCTGTATCTGAAGCATCTGTAGAAATATGGAAAGGAAGTTTCCAATTTGGTCCTCTCAAGATAGGTGCTTCAGATATTGTTGTTTTCAAAGTTTCAAAAGCTGATTGACAATCAGGATCCCATTTAAATTCACAGTCTTTTGTAAGAAATTTGAAGAGTGGAGATGCAATTTTAGTGAAGTTTTCTATAAATCTTCTATAGTAACCAGTAAATCCTAGAAAACTTCTAACATCTCTTTGACAATTTGGAATAGGCAACTTGGAAATGACTTCAACTTTTGATCTATCAACCTTAATCCCATCTCCTGAAATATGATGTCCTAAAACAATCCCTTCAGTAAACATCATAAAGCATTTTTCATGGCTTAATGAAAGGTTTGTATCTTTACATCTTATGAGAACTTTTTCCAAATTTTCTAATGCCTCTTCAAATGAATTACCATAAACTGTAAAATCATCCATATAAACCTCTACACAATCATGGATTAGATCAGAAAAAATTCCTAGTATTGCTCTTTGGAATGTTGCTGGTGCATTACATAACCCAAAAGGAAGCACTCGGTAGGCAAAAGTTCCCCATGGACAAGTAAATGTGGTCTTATCTTGATCTTCAGGTGCTACCTAAATTTGATTATAGCCACTAAACCATCCAAAAATGAAAAGTACTTTTTACCTGCTAATGTATCTAATACCTGATCGATAAAAGGCAAAGGAAAGTGATCCTTCAAAGTTGCTTTGTTCAATTCCCCGTAATCAATGCATACCCTCCATTTACCATTCTTTTTAGGTACTATAACCAAAGGAGAAACCCATCGGCTATCTGAAATTGGATAAATGAAGTTTACATTGAGTAGTTTTTGGAGCTCTTCTTTCACTATCTCCTAAGATTTGGATTCATCCTTCTTTGAGGTTGTCTGATTGGTCTAATGTTTTCCTCAATATAGATGTGATGGATGCAAGTCTTAGGATCAATACCCTTCATGTCAATATACTCCCATGCAAATGCAGTAGAATGTTTTTGCAAGATTTTGGTTAGTTCTTCTTGTTGTGATTTTTCCATATGTTTGTTGATATTCAATGTTTTTCGTGGAAAAATCTCAATAGTAGAACTACCAAACTCTTCCATAGAGTAAAGAGACATTTGTCTTGATGATAAATATTCTATGTCAGATTCCAACTGAAATTGTGTGGGGTCATATTCTGAAGATGTCTCAAAATTTTCTAATGTGTTCAGAATTTGACTATCCTCACCGATTTCAGAAATGGTAAAGACAGGTTGTATAGTGTCCTCATCATCAACCCATTCATTGTCTCCTACTTCTGTGATTGCTCTTGCTGGAGGATACAAATTGAATTTCTTTGTCGAATTACCATTAGAAATGTACATGTCCCCGGATCTACAACTAATAAAAGCATCAGCTGTGGCTAGCCAAGGTCTTCCTAAGATAAGTGGGTGCCCTCCTAGATTACTCTTGGGAGTCAAAATCATAAAATCTACCGGATATTCCCAAGAATCTAAGGAGATTGAAATATCTTCTAATACACCATCTGGTTTAATAATTGATCGATCTGCAAGTTGCAGTAAAGTAGGTGTAAAAAGAAGGTTAGGAAGTTTTAGCTGGTCCATAGTCTGTCTACTCATAATGTTGATAGCAGCCCCTAAGTCAATCAGTGTGTTTGGAATTTCTATCCCATTTATATGTGTCTGGACAATTGGACTTCCTGGATCTACATACTTCTGCATGGTAATTTTTCCCATCATAATATCTGCAATCTTTTCTACCAGGTGGATTCTTCTTGTGTCTTTTAGTTTCCTTCCTGGTCTTTTGAAACTCAACCCCTTTATGGTTTTTGCTAGAATAGGAATCTCTCGAATGGCTTGTAGCAAGGGAATCTTGATACAAACATTCTTCAATTCATCTAGAAAGTCATAGTTAGGCAACAAGATTTGCTTTTCCACCCCCTTGTCAATTTGTAGTCTTTCAGGAAAAGGAGGTGTAGATGAAGATGCGGGTTGCTCAACTATAGGAGTTGTGGATGTTAACTTTTCTTTTTCTTTTTGAATTTTTGAATTTTGAAGAGATTCTTCCTCAGAACCCTTATTGACTTGAAGAGAGTCCTCCTCAGAGGTATCTTGCTCTCGAATATCTATAGAAGGTTTTTCTAAAACTCTACCAGATCTGAGTTGTACATCGTTGAGAGGAACAATCATATAGGTAGGAAATTGTTGTCCTTCTACCATGTAGGTGTTCTGAGGATTCTTATTATTAGGATTTGGCAATGACTGAGCTGGAAGTTGATTTGTCTTTGTTGATATGGGAGCATGAGTTGAGGATTTGGATTTTGTTGAGAAGGTTGTTGTTGTGGAAATGGCAATGAAAGTTGTGGATTTGGGTTTGGAAGTTGTGGAGCTTGTTGATTTTGAAAAGATGGAGGATATTGATAAAATTGAGCAAATCTCTCATAAGGATTTTGCATCCCTTGTACCCATGGCTGATATGTATTCTGATGTTGGGGCCAAGGTTGTTGCCAAGGATTCCAATTTGGTGGGGTTTGAAAATTCATAGGGTTGTTAAACCCTTGAGTTTGTTGTCCCTGCCAAGGTCTTCTTGCAACAAAACAGAGAGATTCTACCGAATTTGGGTCTTCTTGAAAGACAGCTTTGAGTCCAGGAATTGAAGGACAATCCTTGATCTCATGATTCTCTGAGCAAATCATACATGTTTCTACAACTTTTGCATCCAAGGGACATTCCCTTAAAGCATGTTTCTTCCTACATTTCGGACAAAAGATGGCTAAGGCATCTGTTTCTGCTTTCTGCTTGTTTTTGATTTTAAGGGTGTCTAGTCAACTACCAAGGCTCCTCAAGACATCAGTTTTGAACTCATCAAGCATATTACCAATCTCTCACTTTACTTCATCGATCCAAATAAGTATTTGTTAGGGCCCCACAAGAGAAGCATCCCTAGGCCCCACCCTTTTCCCCGTTTTAATTTTCCTCTTGAGAGATGGACACATAGTTCCGTTATGTCACGAAGTGGGAGTTGGAGAACATTCCTTTCCCCATCATGTTTAAAATATCTATCCATTCATCTCTAATGGCTTTTAATATGAGGGCTTTCAAGGTTTCATCATTCAGTTGCTCATCTTTGCTCTTTTTCAAGTTGTATTGAAATCTTTCAAGTAAGTCTTCCAAATTTTCATCTTTTTGCATCATCTTGAATACCTCATCCTTGTGATTGGTGGGCATACAATAGTCCAAGTATCTATCCAAAAATGTTTGTTTCATATCATTCAAGTCCTAATAGATTGAGTGGCTAATCCCATGAACCATTTCAAAGCAGCTCCCTTCAATGTTGAAGGAAACAGTTTGAGTTTTTGAGAGTCTTCCATATAGTCATAGGTTCGGCACACGACTTCAAACTCAAACATAAATGTTTCAGGATCCTCACTTCGCAATCCATAAAAGTTGGGGAGGAAAAATGGGGAGATGTTTTTCATCGTTGTATGAGTTTCCTCATCAACTATAGGGAATCCAAACATGTTGTCTCCTTCCCTATTCCTTCCATTATTTCCTTCACCATTGTTGTCTCCATTGTTTCCTCCTTCTACCTCTACCTCTACCTCCATCTATTACTTCCTCTGCCATGATAGTTTCTTTAGAGTCCTTAAATTCTTCTAGTTCTTCTACCAAGGGAGGATGAGAGAGTGTCTCTTTGTTTTCTAAATGGGATTGAGTAGATGGTATAGGAGAATCCTCTAATTCAACTGCTCCTTGAGTTCCAAAAATATTAAGGCTAGGGGTAGATGGTGGTGAATCTGCTCGTGCCTTGAAGAAGATGGAGTCAGAAAATCGAACTCTTTGGCTTTTTTAGGCTATAGACCTTCCCCTAGAATCTCTTGCCTCTATGCATGTCATTTTTTTATTTTATTTTTTATTTTTATTTTTAAAAGTTGGGCTAATAATCCTCTTTCTCGATCTTCCAGGTCACACTAGGTGCAAGAAGAGAGCATACTTAAGAAATTACTAAACCAATAACTCTCTTCTTTTCTGATCCTCCGCATCACACTAGGTGCAAGAGGAGTATATACTTCAAGAAGCGTCGGCTTTTCCTTCTTTTATGATTTTGTGTTTTTTTTTTTTTTAAGAAATTGGTTGCCTCAGTTACACCTCCAAGAACGGTGCCAAATGTTTAAGTCACTGAGGTATCCAAATTGTTTATTTAATTTGTCAATCCGGGATTCGTAAGCTGATGAAGTGCGGCGCACTATATGTGCAAGATAACCTATTTCTTAACTTTTTGTCATTTTTTGTTTTCTAAGGTGAAATGGAAATTCTAAAATGAAAACAAGTATTGTTATATTTGTTCAAGGAAAGGATATCCCCTATAATGATTTACCAACTTGAAACTTAAAAAGGAATTTGAAATTTTCAATGACAAAACTTGAAAGGAAATGAAAATGTACTGCTGAAATGAAAAGATGCTATAAGTCTAATAAATCAAAAACAGTGAACTAGTGAGCAAATATTTTAACTATTTCATCAAGTGTCTAAACATAAAGAAACTATGCTTAAAGAAATAAATTGCAACAAAGTAAATCTAAATCAGATTACATCAATTTATCTTCTGATCCTTCATCATTAGTCCAACTATGATTTTCGGAAGTAACCATAAACAACTTGAGTAACTGATATCTAACTTGCAGAAAGTAAAATCATATCAAACCATACATTCATAATTCAATCCCTCGCCATCAGTCCAGCTGTGGCTTTCGGAGGTAACTGAAGATGTCATGCACAATTTAACATTTCTAACTTGCAGAAAGGAAACTAATACTAAACTACACACTTCATATGTCCCTCACCATCACCCAAATTGTGGTTTATCAACCGAAGATTTCCATATGAGTGCTTTAATATATTTAAATTTTTAGAAGGAAAACTAATACTAAACTACACATTTCATAATACAATCCCTCACCATTAGTCCAGCTGTGGCTTTCGGAGGCAACTGAAGATGCTATGAGCAGTTTAATATATCTAATTTTACAGAAAGGAAACTAATACTAAACTACACATTTCATAATAAAATCCCTCACCATCAGTCCAGCTGTGGCTTTCGGAGGCAACTGAAGATGCTATGAGCAGTTTAATATATTTAAATTTAACTACTGAAACAATTAAGCAAAACTGAGTTAAACAAAGAAATACTAAAATGAAACAGAAACTAAGAAAAACACATTAGCAGCAGAACAATGTTAATTCCATGTCATTATTCAAAAATCTATGAAAATGCCCGGGCTGCCTATCTATAACTTGAAACAAGAAC
The DNA here is from genome assembly GCA_034641835.2 of Pinus albicaulis. Lineage (NCBI taxonomy): Eukaryota > Viridiplantae > Streptophyta > Pinopsida > Pinales > Pinaceae > Pinus > Pinus albicaulis. The sequence goes on along the minus strand of CM076579.1, from coordinate 1,632,516,917 downwards.
ACTGATCAGTGATTAACAACATAAAACATGAAAGACATAAGTGAAATGGAAAGCAGGAAAGTTTATAAACAGAAATGAAAAAAAATGAAATGTATAAACATGTGAATGGATTATGGCACAATGAGCTTTAAAGAAATGAAATAAGAACTATACACTAATGCACAAAATCTTAGCTGACGAGGGGCCCTCTACACCAGCCTTGGCAACGATCTTCAAGTACGAATTAAGTTGGAAAACAGAGTCTTCTTATATTAAAATGCAAATACACAAGATGGTAGTATTACTACTAAATAAGGGCCAGAATTACATTACAGAGCAGACTAATAAAATTAACAGAGACTAATCGAGACTAACTCTATATGCGTATGCAAACGCGTTATATATAACAAAAGAAATATAATTGTCTCCTAAAGTTTATGATGGTGGAGAACACGTAGACCATTACGTCCACGGATCTAGGATCATGGCCGTGTTGGAAAATAAATCTATGAGAAGTGGATGCTTGAATTTACCATCTCCTCGGCATGATGTCGACTCTGTACCTTCTAAGCTCGCCGTAAAATGGCGATATGAACCCTACGTGATGTCTCAATAGAGTCCTGTCACCGTAAGACTCTATGGTTGACTTCCATGTGGACCCCTTTGACCGCGGCTTCTTTAGATGAGTTTGCTCGAACCAATAGGACACGAACTATGTCCGCACACCCCAATCCTCTTCCCATGGGCTCAAGCTCAGAGACACCGTGTTATGAGTTTTAATAAAATAGTCAGCAGAAAGTCACAGAGTCATGAAAGTGGCAAGATTCCGCAGCTGAATGAAGAAAATCTAAATCAAATAGCAAACACAAAAATATAATTAAAAACCATGTTAGATGCTCTTTTGAAAATAAATATTGACAACAGGAAGTTAGGTGAGTGAAAAAGGTATAGAAAAGTGTATGGAAAAGATGCGAATACCTGACCTGACACAAACCCATCCTTACTCCAATGGTAACAGGTTGCAAATCGAGCATAGAGGAATCATCTAAGGATGTGGATCAAAGGTTGTACAAATATATGATTAGTAGTCTTCTATATGACCTCTAACCGGATGTTATCTGCGAAGTTGTACAAGTAGCAAGATTCCAAGCAACACCAAAAGAATCACATATTAAATATTCACCATCATTGGAATATCTTCGCCGGGGAAGCTTGGGATTCTCCCAAGTTCTCATTAGATTTTCATTTTCAGAATATAAAGGGGATTGGAAGTAAGATTACGAGGTCTGAGCGAGTTTGTGTGTGAGGGGGGGGGTGATGTCTGAGTCCGCAAGATGGTTGTGTTTCGGGGGAGTTACCTTTGACAGAGATGTGGGGGGAGAGAATGTTGAAGGAAGAGGTTTCATGATCGTAGGGGGAGTACTTGTGTTGCCATCAATGCCAAAGGGGGAGATTTTTGATCAGCGGTTGTCATTGATGTCAACCCAAGAAGAACCAGGGGCTAACCCAATATTGCATAGGAATTTTGACCTACTAAATTAATATATTCTAGGTCAATAATGATTTTGATGGTTTATGTTAGCCACCTATAAAAAATTTCATATAAAATGGTGGCTAAATCATTTTTAAATCCTTCAAGAAACAAGTTTTATTTCAAAATTGTTAGTTCTTGAAGTCTTGTGAAGACATCTTATTCTTTTATTAATCTTCACTACTGTTTCCCTCTTAATTCTGAAAATCTGTTGTTTTCATGATGAAAAGACTGCTGCAAAAAATTCCATTTTACCCCTCCTTTCACTTCAAAATTGACCTTCATTTTATTCCCTTTTTTTCCTCATGAAATTCCTCTATTTTTCCTCATTTCCCCTTTTCCCTTCATAAAAATCCCTTTTATAAGGTTGAAAAATCCTTTTTTACCTTATCCGAAACCCTCAAAATGCTTTGAAAAACCTTGAAAAATCATAAAAAACCCATCTTTTTATTATGAGCCTAAGCCCCTTTGGGCTAAGCCCTAAACCACTTCCCCACCACATACCCTAGCGCTAAACCCATATGGCGCTTATCGCATCGGAACAATCGACGAGCGCAAGTCTTTTTGTTACGTTAAAACCTCTGATGCCGATTGGCCCCTTTTTATAAACCCCCGATCCCTTCATCCTTTCGATAACCCGGAGCCCGCAATCGGGTGCTAAACATTATAATAAACCCTCCCCGATGCATTTTTTCCTTTGTATTTCACGAAAAATCCATTTTTCCTATGTTACAAAGGGTTCCGCCGGTTCATGGTTTAAACCAATCCTGATCGTTGATCTGAAACAATCAAACGGCCTGCGCAATCTCGCATCGGAGATTTTTTCATCAGACATATTTTAAAAACTTGTTTCCCCCTCCGATTGATCACCCCCGATGAATCCTCCACCATTGATCTTCCCCCGCCAGAACTCATCCAACGGCCCTTATCACTCCATCCCAAAGCCCTTTCCTCTACTGGTGAACTCCTCTAATTCATTCTCCACCATCCATCTGATCCTCAGATCGACGGCTCACAATCAATCACATCGGAAATTTTCGTTGTTCCTTTCCTCTCTCCTCCTCTGATCGCAAGACTTCCGATTGAATCTGGGCCATCCATACACCCAGATCCAACGGTCCAGATCAATTTTACCAACCTTTGGTTAATTTCATAGACCCGCCATATAATGTTTTTTCGGCCAATCTCCACCGTTGATCTCTGCAGATCAACGACCCACACTGACCCTTTCTCTGCCTCATATTTTATTTTAATTTGACCCCGAGATTTAATCTGGACCGTTCATTCCTTGATCCAACAGCCCAGATTCATCCCGACAGGCCCAACTCCTTTGGGTCCTCCAAATTGAATCTCAGTTGTTGCCTTACGCTACCCCACATCTTATCACCCGAGCATCTCGTCACCATCGCGCTCTCTCCCTGAGTGTCCGATCTAAGACCCTAGATCTGACAGCTGACGCACATTTTTGCACAGATTTAAGCCCAAAAGTTAATTCTCCAGAGCTACGCGATATAGGTGGTTTTGAAATGCCACGTGTCGGCCTCTGACACATATCGCGTTCGAAAAGTGAAAACTGCCCTTCCTCCATTTTCTTGCGTGAAACCCGGTTTTCTTGTCCAAAACCGCTTTCCCCATTTTCTATTGTGTTTTCATCGCGCTCATTCCCCGCCGTTGATCTCTACATATCAACGGCCCGCATTCAATCTTGCATTTCTTAATCGCCCTCCACCGTTGATCTCCATGGGCTAAAAAAATCCGATGGCCCAGGATCGTTCGAAAACCCCAAATTTCCTTCCAACGTATTTTCCTCCGCCAAAGACCTTTTCCTATTTTTCTTCGCATTTTCGCCTATGTTATTGTAATGTGACCCATTCGCTTTATATGAACTCAGATCAATCCCGACCGTTGATCTCTGCATATCAACGACCCTAACTTAAATCTTCCCACTGTTTCATCGACCGCTTCCCTTTGAACCTCAACGCGCAATCTCCGCTGTTGGATGCTTTCATCTAATGGCCACGCTCTAAACCTAAGCCTCCAAAGCAGTCTGACCCAAATACGCAGGATTTTTCTAATTTTTTTTTGTATTGTGCAAGTTTCAATGGTTTTTTCCATTATGTTGAAAGAAAAACAAAGGCCAGGGATGACAATCTCCCAGGCCTTTATTCATTAAAGGGATTGTTCCACGAGGTTTTCCATCAGCGTTTACCGGTGCCTCATGAACGCTGGCAACATTATAAAAGCCCCTGTAAACATCTGCACATCAACATGACACAGCAAAATTAAAACAAATAAAGAGTATTAGTGTGAAGGAATCCAACCATAGCAGAGATGAAGAATTGAAAATATTTTACCCAGTTTTGGCGGATTACGGCTAAAATCGACAATTAAAAGCCTAATCCACTAAATTAAACACAGTTGAAGAACAAAAGACAAAGTTTAGGCTTAATTAAGCCTAACACACAAAATTAAATCAAATTAGTCGTGTTTAAAGAAAGGCAATAATATCTAACAGTCCGAGAGAGCCTCCACTGCCACATCAGAGGCTAATTGAATCCTCTCAACTACCAAAATCCGCCTGTAGCCTAAAAGCATTCAAAAGACGACATAGTTACTACCAGAACAGAAGATATTTGCCTTAATACAGCTCAACAGTTATTTCGAATCAAAGAGACTTATTGCAAAATATTAGCAGAGTTATTACAAAGATAACAAAGAGCCTTAAAGTCAACAAAATCTTCCTAGCAAGCTTAATACTTAATGTAAAACAATTAATACAAAGAAATATCTGTAATCTTCTCCATTGAACCCCTCAAAGGCTGAGAAGCATTAAACTGTATTAATTGAACTTAGAAGATCTTTTATCCTATCCCACCTCCTCATTTCTTCTATAAATACTTCTGTAGAAGATGAGATAATGTTGGTTACTGCATATCTATCGCCTGTAAATAGTTTTCTGAAGCTTCTGTAAGCTCTGTTTGTAATTAAAGATACCTAAGTTGAGATGAAAAGTTCGAATCTGTAGAGAACCATTGGACTTGAAGATTGTAACTGGTTTGAAGTATCAAATACAAGTTGATTTATGGGATCCTAGTCTATGTCAACGATGATGTTTTTCTTATTGTAAATTGTTATTTTACTTATGTTTCCATTCTATCCATATTCTCTGATAAAGAACAGAAATTATAGAGTTAGGATTTACTGTCAAAGGTACACTGCTCTTACTGATAAGCTTTATCTACATGTTTTCTTCCAAATTGTGTTGTTTAAGAATGATTTAATTCAGTCCAAACAGTTAGGAATGTTGGTGTTCCCGTGTCCTACTGTCTAAGCTAAATATTGTTCTTGAACATTATTTTCAATTCTGACGAGTAAGGTTGAACTAGGGAAGTCTATGGCCCTGTCCTCTAGTTTTATCTCCAAAGGTTGTCTGAAAATTTCCCTAAGAGTATGTTGAAAGCATAATAGGTTAAAATTCCTTACCTGATCTTAGACTATTCTTTGTTATCTTATATGTTGTCTTGATAAGTTTTCTAAGTAAAGCAGAGCTAGGGAAGTCTATGGTGAGGCCTGTCCTCTAGTTTCTTCTCCAACAGTTTCTTTGAAAAGTCTCCCTTTGTGTTTTAAATTTTTTCTATTGAAAGTGCATCAAAAGTTGGCTAGTTTTGAAGTACTTACTAGATCTTAGATTACTTTTATGTCTTTCTAAGTGTATTCTGAAAGTGGGATAGTTTCAAATTACTTACTTGATCTTAGGCTGCTCTTTGTTCTTCATTTGTTTGAATTCCCCTTCTTATTGTATCATTTCATTCCATAAAATTAACTTCAAAGAGATCCTTAGAAATAGATGACTTGCCCCATGGACCACTCTTGAACTTTGTTGTTTCAATTAAATCCTACTATGACTCCATAGCCAAATGATCTGAAGTTGTTTCTTGCCTATATTCTTAGCTGAATCATTTTTCACTTTAATTCACCTTCACCCTTCATTTAGACTTCCTTCACCTTCACATATCTTTGCCCAACCAAAAACAAACAAAACCTCGTTCCTTATAACTAGCCTAATATCATACCCAAAAAACCTTAAAGATAAATCAATCTTTGCACTTATAGAGAGATCCCTCTCTAGATTCAGGAGGGCTAGATCCTAGAATCCCAAAGTGGTTCAAGTGTTCTCTCTGCAGTTTGTATTTGCCAATATTGCAAATTACAGGGAGCTAACATTTCTAGCGACTCCACTGGGGACTTCTGAGTTAATGAGAATTTAAGTACACCTTAACACTCCAGAAATCCCTTGATTCAATGACATTTGTTCTATTAGCCAGTTGAGCCACCAGGCATAACATTTCTGGCGACTCCACTAGGGACTTCTAAGTGAATTTTATGTTATACATCTCTAAGACCTCAGAAAACCCATAATCTCTTTAGATTGGCCTCAAAATAAATATGGTGGTGGAACCATAAAACATTTTACCTCCTTAAGAGCTAAAAATTTTCCACCTAGCGACTCCACACTCTATAATTCCCTAAATACCAAATGACCCCACTGGTAGAATACTCTGAACTGGTTGATAAGATACAGTGACCTCTTTTATGATTTACAAACATGGATTTAGATATAGAACCAGAAGACAAACATATGCTCATGATGGAAAAATTGATGTACATGCTTGGAAGAAGGGTGGATAGGTTTATGGCTAATCTAAAAATTGTTGATCCAAAACAACATATGCCTTTCCCTAAGCTAACACAAGCTCTACCACTTAAAGACATGTATGATGAACAAGATTATAAAGAAAACAATCAAGAAAAATTTCTAATCATGATGGAAAAGATGATGTACATGCTTGGAAAGAGAATGGATAGGTTGATGGCTAATATGAATATTGATTATTTAGAGCAACCTATGCCTTTCCCCAGTCAAACACAAGCCCAATCACCTCAAGACCAAGACAGCAACCAAGATGTGTATTATGATCAACACATTATAGAATATGATGAGCAAACTTACAAATAAAGCAATAAAGAAGGTTTTCAAGAAATTTTTTATTACCTTCCTATGTCTCGTACCATGCTGATTAGAGAACTTCATGACCAAAATGCGAAAACATATACTGACCAGTGCTTTGATGAAACAAGTAGCTACTTTCAAAACGCAGAATCTGATGTAGGAGGAGAACCAGCTCATATAGGGATTCCCCCTCTAGATTACAACTCGTATCAGATTTCATAGAAAGAGTGTCATCCTGATAATGTGCAAGAAACAACTCATGAACCTTATATGAAAACTGAATATCATAATAATCATGAGGAATTTTTTACACAAGAAAATCAGGAAACAATAGAAAATCCTCAAAGTTTCCCTGCAATTACAAGTGAAGTTCCCCTAGAAGAGGCTCAAGAAGACATCAGGCCTCAAAATCAGCCAACGCAAGAACTAGAGGACTGTTGTACCTCTGTCCTAAACAAAAAGAAAATCCCTTCTCTCTTAACAAGGGAAGAGATTGATCTAATATTGAACAGACTGCCAACCTCCAAACCCTCATTTGAAACAAACACTTCTGCTCATCTACCTACTCCATCTTGTTGTCTTGAAATAAAAAATAAACTTGTAGATCAACTAGAAGAAGAGCTAACTGATGACCCAATATGTTTGACTGGTGAAATTGTTTATTCTAATAATTTTCCAAATTTTAAGCAGTCTGATGATGATGATGAGTTTTAGGCAGAAACTAATCACGAAGGGAAACCAACATTCGATTGGTGTTATGAGTTTCACCATCGTCAGCTTGAAAGCAGAAATCAACCATTTCAATCCATCACAAATAGCTTTCACATAATTGGGAATCAACAACCTTTCAACTCAAAGGGTGAAGAGAAGCGCAATGAAGAAATTTTTGAGCAAGTAGAAACCAAGGAGCCTTCTCTTGAAAAAGAGGAAACAATTGAACACACCCCTGCTCAAGAATATAATAACCTCTTCACAGAGTTCAGTCCACTGAATCCGAGCATACCAGGGCTACAAGAGGACAACACTGCCAAATATGATGAATCCTCTAGTTTTGATGATGAAGAAGATGAGGGAGAAAAACAAATATAAGACTATCCTACTGAGGATATACCATCTTCTCAAGAAGAAACTTCTCCCTTCACTAATGTCAATTTTCCATTCAAGGAACCTAAATTTATATCAGAAGCGAGCATAGATTTAGAGAAAGGAGAAATTCCACAGCTTGTTGTTTTGCAGGTTAAGAATGATGATGCTTCCAAACAATGTCCTAAAGAGATATTCCTCAAAGCTGAAGTCTTGGAAGCAGATAATCTACCAATTTTGGAGGACCAAAAAGAAGATAATCTTCATCTTTTCTTTGTTTATCCTTTTGAAGAATGTGTGGAAGTCCCAACTGGCTCAAATTATCAAGTATGGATCCTTTGCAAGAGCCAAATGCATGAAAAGTTGTCACCTTCTGTGATAGTCTTGGTTTTGAAGATTAATCTTCAAAATGTGCTATGGATACCCCTGACAAGCAGCCAGAGTTTATTTTTCCTTTTTACACTGCTCAACTGGCTACATTGGCACTTTTTTATCATATGATAATGTAAATACTCCAAGTTAGAATAGGTAATATAGGAATGTCAATATAGCTCACCTATTGAGAAATTAGATAGTTGTTGATTTTTGTCTACAAGGAAAAATATAAAATATAAAAACAAAAGAAAGAGAAAAGAGGGAAAATTGTAAAAACCAAAAAGGTATAGCCCCGTACCAAAAAAGAGAAACAAAATCTGAAGGTGTGCGAGCTAAAATGCCACTCCTGAAAAACACACTCCTAGTTAGTCATACAGCCTAATCATGACTAATTAGTTTTAAATTTACTGCTGATAGGTTAGTGAAATTAGATTTTCCAAACAACTTAATCTTGGCTTATCAGTTAGGTAGATTAGGCTAGAAAATAAAGGTTCAAACAAGCTCAAAATCCGAACCTAAGATTCAAAAAGAAGAATGACTCTAATCTTTTTTAAAGTGTGAGTCAAAGACTGAATTAAACTATTTCTAATAAGCCCAAAATATGAACCAGATAACAAGGAAAAAACAGCTCGAATAAACTCAAAAACAGAGCTGAAGAAAAAAGAAGGATGTGCTTAAAACTTTCAGATCTTAAGCCTTCACCATTTTGATTTAATTTAATGCAAAAATAATTATCTATGTGTAGCTTGCTTTTATGCCATATATCAACAACAAGTTAGATTTTTTAATCCTGACTTGTATACTTTTAAATTTCTATTTTAGAAGTTAGAGAATAAAAATCTGTTAGACTGTTTAATCCTAACAGATAGTATATTAGGTAGAGAAGCTTATGAACTCAACTGTTTAATCTGAGTTCATGGAGAAATAAGAAGTAGACTTAGATTAGTTTTTTGCTTTCAAAAGAATAAAATGTTTGTAAAATACTTTGCTAATCCAAGTGCACTCTGAAAGAAGAGAAAATGTTAGATCAGTAGGATTGGGTAGGTAGAAAGCTTGGTTTGATAGTATTCCATTGTCTTTCATGGCTGCTAACATTTTCAGAGCAAATGAAGATCATCCAAGTGAAGAAAGTTGCAGCCCAATGGATGAGGCACTGATCAGCCTCCCAAAGAATACAAGTCTGAAGTTCTTGATGCCTTCAAGAAGGCACCATCCCCATGTGGAGCCACTGTTAGCCACCTATAAAATTTGTCATATCAAATGGTGGCTAAATCATTTTTTAAGCCTTCAAGAAACAAATTTTATTGCAAAATTGTTAGTTCTTGAAGTCTTGTGAAGACATCTTATTCTTTGATTAATCTTCACTGTTGTTTCCCTCTTAATTCTGAAAATATGTTGTTTTCATGATGAAAAGACTGTTGCAAAAAATTCCATTTTACCCCTCCTTTCACTTCAAAATTGACCTTCATTTTATTCCCTTTTTTTCCTCATGAAATTCCTCTATTTTTCCTCATTTCCCCTTTTCCCTTCATAAAAATCCCTTTTATAAGGTTGAAAAATCCCTTTTTACCTTATCCGAAACCCTCAAAATGCTTTGAAAAACCTTGAAAAATCATAAAAAACCCATCTTTTTATTATGAGCCTAAGCCCTAAACCACTTCCCCACCATATACCCTAGCGCTGGAACCAAGCGCTAAACCCATATGGCACTTATCGCATCAGAACAATCGACAAGCGCAAGTCTTTTTGTTACATTAAAACCTCTGATGCCGATTGGCCCCTTTTTATAAACCCCCAATCCCTTCATCCTTTCGCATAACCTGGAGCCCGCAATCAGGCACTAAAAATTATAATAAACCCTCCCCAATGCATTTTTTCCTTTGTATTTCACGAAAAAACCATTTTTCCTATTTTACAAAGGGTTCCGTCGGTTCATGGTTTAAACCAATCCTGATCGTTGATCTGAAACAATCAAACGGCCTGCGCAATCTCGCATCGGAGATTTTTTCATCGAACATATTTTAAAAACTTGTTGCCCCCTCTGATTGATCACCCCCAATGAATCCTTTGTCATTGATCTTCCCCCACCAGATCTTATCCAACGGCCCTTATCACTCCATCCCAAAGCCCTTTCCTCCGCCGGTGAACTCCTCCGATTCATTCTCCACCGTCGATCTGATCCTCAGATCGACGGCTCACAATCAATCGCATCGGAAATTTTCATTGTGCCTTTCCTCTATCCTCCTCCGATCGCAAGACTTCCAATTGAATCTGGGTCATCCATACACCTAGATCCGACGGTCTAGATCAATTTTCCCAACCTTTGGTTAATTTCATAGACACGCTATATAATGTTTTTTCATCCAATCTCCGTCGTTGGTCTCTGTAGATCAATGGCCCACACTGACCCTTTCTCCGCCTCATATTTTATTTTCATTTGACCCCGAGATTTAATCTAGATCATTCATTCCTTGATCCAACAACCCAGATTAATCCTGACAGGCCCAACTCCTTTGGGTCCTGCTTTCCTCCAGATCGAATCTCAGCCGTTCATTTCATGATCTGATGGCTCAGATTGAAACCACCTTACCCTACCCCACATCTTATCACCCGAGCATCTTGTCACCATCGCGCTCTCTCCCTGACCGTCTGATCTAAGACCCCAGATCTGACGGCAGACGCACATTTTCGCGCAGATTTAAGCCCGAAAGTTAATTCTCCAGAGCTACGTGATATAGGTGGTTTCGAAATGCCATGTGTCGACCTCTGACACATATTGCATTCAAAAAGTGAAAACCGCCCTTCCTCCATTTTCTTGCGCGAAACCCATGGTTTTCTCGTCCGAAACCGCTTTCCCCATTTTCTATTGTGTTTTCATCGCGCTTATTCCCCGCTGTTGATCTCTGTAGATCAACGGCCCGCATTCAATCTCGAATTTCTTAATCGCCCTCTTCCCATCCTCCAAAGGCCTTCTTAGATCAACCTCCTCCATTGATATCCATGGGCTAAACAAATCTGACGGCCCAGGATCGTTTGGAAACCCCAAATTTCCTTCCAACATATTTTCCTTCGCTAAAGACCTTTTCCTATTTTTCTTCGCATTTTCGCCTATGTTATTATAATGCGACCCATTCGCTTTATATGAACCTGGATCAATCCCGACCGTTGATCTCTACAGATCAACGGCCCTGACTTAAATCTTCCCACCATTTCATCGACCGCTTCCCTTTGAACCTCAATGCACAATCTCCGTCGTTGGATGCTTTCATCCAACAGCCACACTCTAAACCTAAGCCTCCAAATAAATCTGACCCGAATACGCAGGATTTTTCTAATTTTTTTTGTATTGTGAAGGTTTCAATGGTTTTTTCCATTATGTTGAAAGAAAAACAAAGGCCGGGGATGACGATCCCCTAGGCCTTTATTCATTAAAGGGATTGTTCCACGGGGTTTTCCATCAGTGTTTGCCGGTGCCTCATGAATGCTGGCAACATTATAAAATCCCCTATAAACATCTGCACATCAACAAGACACAGCAAAATTAAAAAAAATAAAGAGTATTAGTGTGAAGGAATCCAACCATAGCAGAGATGAAGAATTGAAGATTTTTTACCCAGTTTTGGCGGATTACGGCTAAAATCGACAATTAAAAGCCTAATCCACTAAATTAAACACAGTTGAAGAACAGAAGATAGAGTTTAGACATAATTAAGCCTAACACACAGAATTAAAGCAAATTAGCCGTGTTTAAAGAAAGGCAATAATATCTAACAGTCCGAGAGAGCCTCCACTGCCACATCAGAGGCTAATTGAATCCTCTCAGCTACCAAAATCCACTTATAGCCTCAAAGCATTCAAAAGACGGCATAGTTACTACCAGAACAGAAGATATTTGCTTTAATATAGCTCAACAGTTATTTCGAATCAAAGAGACTTATTGCAAAATATCAACAGAGTTATTACAAAGATAACGGAGAGCCTTAAAGTCAAAAAAATCTTCCCAGTGAGCTTAATACTTAATATAAAACAAGTAATACAGAGAAATATCTGTAATCTTCTCCATTGAGCCCCTCAAAGGTCGAGAAGCATTAAACTGTATTAATTGAACTTAGAAGATATTTTATCCTATCCCACCTCCTCATTTCTTCTATAAATACTTCTTTAGAAGATGAGATAATGTTGGTTATTGCATATCTGTCGCCTGTAAATAGTTTTCTGAAGCTGTTGTAAGCTCTGTTTGTAATTGAAGATACCTAAGTTGAGATGAAAAGTTCAAAACTGTAGAGAACCATTGGACTTGAAGATTGTAACTGGTTTGAAGTATCAAATACAAGCTGATTTATGGGATCCTGGTCTATGTCAACGATGATGTTTTTCTTATTGTAAGTTGTTATTTTACTTCTGTTTCCATTATGTCCATCTTCTCTGATAAAGAACAGAAATTATAGAGTCAAGATTTATTGTCAAAGGTACCCTGCTCTTACTGATAAGCTTTATCTACATGTTTTCTTCCAAATTGTGTTGTTTAAGAATGATTTAATTCAGTCCAAACAGTTAGGAATGCTGGCGTTCCCTCATCCCACGGTCTAAGATAAATATTGTTCTTGAACGTTATTTTCAGTTCTGCCAAGTAAAGTTGAACTAGGGAAGTCTATGGTGAACCCTGTCCTGTAGTTTTATCTCCAAAGGTTGTCTGAAAATTTCCCTAAGAGTATGTTGAAAGCAGGATAGGTTCAAAGTCTTTACCTGAACTTAGACTATTATTTTTTATCTTATATGTTGTCTTGATAAGTTTGCTAAGTAAAGTAGAGCTAGGTAAGTCTATGGTGAGCCCTGTCCTCTAGTTTCTTCTCCAATAGTTGCTTTGAAAAGTCTCCCTTTGTGTTTTAAATGTTTTCTATTGAAAGTGCATCAAAAGTTGGCTAGTTTCGAAGTACTTACCAGATCTTAGATTACTTTTATGTCTTTCTAAGTGTATGCCGAAAGCAGGATAGTTTCAAAGTACTTACTTGATCTTAGGCTGCTCTTTGTTCTTCATTTGTTTGAATTCACCTTCTTGTTGTATCATTTCATTCCATAAAATTAACTTCAAAGAGATCCTTGGACATAGATGACTTACCTCATGGACCACTCTTGAACTTTTTTGTTTCAATTAAATCCTACTATGACTCCATAGCCCAATGATCTGAAGTTTTTTCTTGCCTATCTTCTTAGCTAAATCATTTTTCACTTTCATTCACCTTCACCCTTCATTTAGACTTCCTTCACCTTCACATATCTTTGCCCAACCAAAAACAAACAAAACTTCATTCCTCATAACTAGCCTAATATCATACCCAAAAAACCTTAAAGATAAATCAATCTTTGCACTTATAGAGAGATCCCTCTCTGGATTCAGGAGGCTAGATCCTAGAATCCCAAAGTGGTTCAAGTTTTATCTGTGCAGTTTGTATTTTCCAATCTTGCAAATTACAGAGAGCTAACAGTTTCTACTTGTCGATATGTTTCTATTGATATATGGCATGCCATGTAATTCTTCATGGTTTGAGATATATTCATGTTTGAAGTTTGTACCCCTAGTTAGTGGGCTAAAACCCCATGGGGTTGGGGCATGGGTAATTGAAAAGTCATAATTAATATTTTTTAAGCTCCTAAAATCCCTCCCACTTTCACTTGTTGAAGCCCCTCTCAACTTAAGCATTTATATAAATTGTGATCTTCATTTCCTCCTTAGGTAAGGGATTCAGCCATCTGAAACAGGTCATCGTAGCATTTTCACTCTAAATTTTTTTCTATGAAGGTTCAGAAGCTGAAAGTTTTATGAGGTGAAGCTGAAATCCTGAGGAAGCTACTGTAAAAATTTCATCAAGGTGTGCAATATTTTTGGAGATATGATCTGTGGAAGTCAGGGTTTTTTAAGGCTCATGAAATTCATCTCAAAGAAGTGACCTTGGTAAATTCGTCATAAATATACCTCTGAGTATCGGATTGGAATTCCATAAAAAGTGGCAGATAGTGCACAGTCTTTAATTTTCGCTCTATCAATTTCAGAGCCAAATGAAGAAACAATGACACGTGGCACGTCGTACAAGTGCGCTCTACTGAAACAGTCCATAATTAGGGAATTGTGAGAGATTGGGTATAACTCTCTCTTGAAGAATCCAAATTGGGTCAGACCTACGACATTGGAAAGACGACTCAGAGGACTACTACAGGACCGAAAATCAGATATTAAGGATCTGAAATAACAGAGATACACTAGATTCAATATCGAGCTCCTAGAAGGCAAGAAAAAGCTAGATCATGTGTTGTCAAGGGTTGAAAAGGACCAAACTTTCTATGGCAGTAAAGCAAAGCAAGGTGCAGCAGAGGGTAGCATAACAAGAGCAGCGACCAAGGTGCATAACAGCAGCAAGAAGTTCATCATATGAAGTCTTCAAGTGGGTAGCACTGCATACAATCATTGTAAAGGTATCATTGTACTAAGTCATTGTAAAAATTGTACTAGTGTATATCTGCCAAGGGTTGAAGAGGCAGTGTTGGCAGGTCTAGGATCATCATTAGGTGGTTGTGTCAAAGTTGGGGTTATGGTCTAGTATATCTTCTTCTTCTACATCTTCTATATCATTGTAAAGTGGAACATTTTCCCTGGTACGGGAGTCCATTCTTCTTTTATTTTTCTATAGGGTGGTAGGGTGGTGCTAGGGTGAGTTGTAGCTCATTGGGTGTTGGGGCATACGTTAAGTTGACTACTGAAGAATCTTAGGCATTGGAGCGTCCATCCAGTGGGAGCTGGAGAAGAATTCTTTTCTAGATTCTAGGAAGTTAGAGCTTTATTCTCAATTGGAGTTGAATATTAAAGAATTATTAGAAAAGCATTAGGTGTTTTTTGTCCCGGAGTGGGTTTCTACCTTAAAAACTGTGTGCATTTGTGTTCCTCTTGTTTGCTACTATCATTGTACAAACACTGTGTTAGGAATCTGTAATTAGCAAGATCGGAAAAGTCCAATCACAGAAACAACATCGTTCCAACCAACTTTGGGATTCTAGGATCTAGCCCTCCTGAATCCAGAGAGGGATCTCTCCAATAAGTGCAAAGATGGATTTGTCTTTGAAGTTTAGGGTAATGATATTAGGCTAGTTATGAAGGCCAAGGGTTTTTTTTTTTTTTTGGATGGTTGAGCATGATTACTGTTTGAGGTGGAAAGTCCCAAATGCAAAGAGTTTCAAAGCTAAGAAGTTGCAAGCAATCAGAGTAAGCTTCCGCCAAAAAGATAGATAATTGTAGGTTTTAGTCCATTGGGCTATGGAGTCATAATAGGGTTTAATTGGAATGGCAAGAGGCAAGGGTGGTCCATGGGGCAAGTCATCTATGTCTAAGGATCTCTTTGAAGTTTGATTTATGGAATGAAATGATACAATTAGAAGGGAAATAAACAGATGCAGAACAAAGAGCAGCCCAGGATCTGATAAGTACTTTTAAACTAGTCAGCCTTTGACATAGACTCAAGAAAAACATAAAAGCAAACTAGGATCTCGTAAGTACTTTTAAACTAGCCAGCCTTTGATACACTTTCAATAGAAAACACTTTAAACAAATGGAAACTTGAAGGCAACTTTTGGAGAAGAAACTAGCAGGTCGGGCTCACCACAAATCCTCTCTTAGCTCTGCTTTACTTGGTTATTTTCAAGACAAACACAAAGGTAACATAGAATGGCCTAAGATCTGGTAAGTACTTTTAAACTAGCCAGCTTTTAACACATTCCAAGGGAAACATCCAGATAGTTGTGGGGATAAAACTGGGACCAGGGCTCACCATATCTTCCTCAGTTCATCTTCACAAAACATATACTAAAAATAACATTTAAGAATAACATTCAGCTAAGGCAATAAGATGAGGGAACGCCAGCATTCCTATGCTTAAACTGAATTAAATCATTCCTAAATAACATAGTCTAGAAGAAAACATTCAGATAAATATTTTCAGTCAGAGAAGGTTACTAATGTACAGTAGGTCGTAACTCTATGCATGTTGTTCTTTATAAGAGAAATTGGAACACAGTGAAAACAGAAACAAAATGACAAGTTAAAATAATAAAAACATCACTATCAACATATACCAGGATCCCATAAATAAGCTTGTATTAATGCTCCAAACCAGTTACAGCTTTAAGTCCAGTGCTTTAGTTTAGCAACTATCTACACATCTCAGCCTAACCTATCTATCACAAGCAGAGCTCCAAGAGCCAGTGAAAACTGTTTACAATCAGGAATTTAAGCTCAAGTGTATATCAAAGTTCTACAACCAACCCCTCACTCATCTTCTGCAGAAGTATATATAGAAGAATGAGGAGGTGAGATCTGATAAAAGATCTTCAATTACAATTAATACAGATTTAATGGCTTCTTGGCCTTTGAGGGGCTCAATGAAGAAACTTACATGGGTGCACTCTGTATTAAATATTTTACATAAATTTTAAGCTCGGTGGGAGCTTTTGTTGACCTTTGAGGCTCTGTGTGGCGTCGAAGTAACTCTGTAGATGTTTGTCATTAATTTCCTTGGAAGAGTTTCCTCTTTAGCTGCGTTTTGAGACAAATATCTGATCCTGATCAATAAATTCGGTCTCTGATTGAATACTTTGAGGTACAGGTGGCATTTTAGTAGATAGGAGAAATCAATTTGCCTCAGATGTGGCGGTGGAGGTTTTCCTGTCGATAAAACCCTTCAGATTTTCTTTAAACTGTCTTTTACTTGGGGATTAGGCTTTTGATAATTGTTCTTAGCCGTGATCCCCGCAAAATCTGTCTTTAATCTTTTGCTCTGATAAATTTTGGTCTTCGTCACTGATACTCTCTGACTGCGCCTGATTCATGGTTTTTTCTTATGTACAGGGCTGCGCAGGGTTATGTGGCATCAATGCTTCATGAACAATTGATGAAAACGTGTTTTTAACACCCTATGATTATTTTCTTTGGTGAATCGAAGGCAGGAAGATCGTCATCCTCTGCCCTCGAATTTTCTTCAAAAATGGCGAGAAAACCATTTAAACCCTGCAAAATACAAACAAATATTAAAAAATCCTGCATATATAGGTTTACTGCTTCAGAAGGCACGTGGAGGAAGCATGGTCGTTGGATGGAATCATCCAACGGTCGAGATTGATCAGAGGAATCAATGGGAAGGCGGAAGAAACGTTTAAATCTGAGTCGTCGATCGCGCAAAGATCGACGGTCAAGAACGGAAAATGGAAAGTCAAAACGGGAAATGTTGACCGGGCGATGAATCAGGGTGATGGAATATGGGCCGTCGATCTGCAGATCAGATCGATGGTGGAAATTAATTGGATGTCGTGCCGTAGCCTGGTTAACTGTCAGGCATCTTCGGTAAGCGATAGCCGTCAGATGGGCGGCCTCAGATTGGATGGTACGCATCAATATCGCACCATGTCCATGTCCGAACATTGACGCGCAATGGACGGCGGTTTTGTGAACAGTGGCTAGGCCACGTGTCAACCGTTGAATGGAATCGCTGCCAATCGGGAAAAAACCGCCCTCGCCCAAAGGTGGTGCGATGAATACTGCGCAGTTTTTGGAATGGGTTAGTGGATGGCGGGGACCACCGAGGTGACAAGCTCCGCACCGTCGATCTGCAGATCAGATCAACGGTAGAGATTGATTGATATTTTACACTAGCGGAAAGTTCACAATATAATAAAAAATCAGAAAATTAATATACATAGAGGTTTTTATTAATTTATAATGCGGCTTGGCGCCCGACTGTGGGGTCGGGGGCTATATGAAGGGTGAAATGAGCGGGGGTTTATGGAGGAAGGGGCTTGAGACTTAGCCCGAGGGGGCTTAAGTCCATACCATAAAAAATGTGATTTTTATGGTTTTTGAATGATTTTCAAAGGGTTACAGGGGCTCGGATAAGGCAAAGAAGGAGTCTTTAAACCTTATAAAAGTGATTTTGATGAAGGAGGAATGGGAAAAACATGA
Organism: Pinus albicaulis; assembly: GCA_034641835.2. Classification (NCBI taxonomy): domain Eukaryota; kingdom Viridiplantae; phylum Streptophyta; class Pinopsida; order Pinales; family Pinaceae; genus Pinus; species Pinus albicaulis. The sequence goes on along the minus strand of CM076579.1, from coordinate 1,632,498,938 downwards.
AAATGAGGGATTTTCATGGGAAATAGAGGGATAGAAAATGAGGTTAGCTTTGGAAGAGGGGAAAAGGGGGAAAAAAGGTTTTCCAGCAGTATTCTTTCTTGGGAATCAACAGGATTCTAAAAGGGGAATAGGCACAGTAGTGAATATTTGAGGATAGAGGCAGGAGGCCTTCAAGAGTCTTCAAGAGCCAACACTTTTATTAATAAAATTTGTTCCTTGAAGGCTCAAAATTTTTTTACCCAACATTTGGTATAACAAATTTTATAGCTGGCTAACAGTGGCTCCACTTGGGGATGATGCCTTCTTGAAGGCATCAAGAACTTCAGACTTGTATTCGCTAGGAGGCTGACCCGTGCCTGATCCATTGGGCTGCCCTTCCTTTGCTGGGATGATCTTATCTGAAAACACATTAGCAGTCATGAAAACAATGGACCTTCATCAATACAAACTTTCTACTTACCCAATCCTACTAATCTAGCATTTTTTCTTCATTAGAGTGCACTTGGATTGGCAAACTCTTTCCACAACATTTTATTCTTTTGAAAACAGGAAATCTAATCTATTTCTACTCCTTATTTCTCCATGGACCCAGATTAAACAGTTGAGCCCATATGATTCTCTACCTAATCTACTGTCTGTTGGGATTAAACTGTCCAACAGACTTTATTCTCTAATTTTTACGACAGAAATTTAAAAGCACTCAAGTTAGGATTGAACAGTCTAACTTGATGCTGGTCCATGGCATAAAGACAAGCTGCACATAGACATTTATTTTGCAAAAAATGAAATCAAAATGGAAGGCTTGAGATCATAAATTTGAAAGCACTTCCTTCATCTTTTTAACAGCTCTGTTTTGACTTTTGTTTGAGTTGTTCCTCCTTTGTTCTTTGGTTCATATTTTGAGTTAATTAGAACCATATTTACATGTTTTTTGATTCAGAAAATGAAACAGATTTGAGTCATCTCTTTTTGGAAACTTAGGTTCAGATTTTGATCATGTTTGAACCTTTAATTTCTATCTTAAACTATCTACTGATAAGCCAAGATTAAACAGTTTGACAAATCAATTTCACTATCCTATCAGCAGAAAATTTAAAGCCAATTAGTCAAGATTAGACAGTTTGACTAACTAGAAGTGCGTTATTCAGGAGTGGAATTTGAGCTTGCACACTTTTAGATTTGTTTCTCTTTTTTTCTATGGGGATATACCTTTCTTGTTTTCACAATCTGCCCTCTTTTCTTTCTATTGTTTTTTGTATTTTTTATTTTTCTAAATTTGAATGCAATTGGTGGATGAAAAATTTATAATGGAAAAAAGATAAAAAGGCTTTTGGAACATATCATGGATCAAGAGAAGTAATGCTTAAGCATCCTGCCATTGACAGGACCCCCAAACAATTCTGCTCCATTCAACTCCTGCAAGAAAAATGCATTGTTACCAGCAGCTGAATGAATAGAGTAAGGGCCAAGCCATAAGTTGTCAAATTTTCCATGCTTGCCCTTCTCTTCCCTCCTTGAGTCCCACTTTAAAACTTGGTCCCAAATTTTGAAATTGTTGGCCTTTGTTCTTCTGTCAAAATTTTTTTTAATGTTGATCTGTTTCAGCAATGCTTTGTTATAAACTTCCTCTCTGGTTTGCTGAAGATGGATGGTCTGATTTATTCTTCTGATCATGTCATTATCTTTATTTTGCAACTCTTGAATCAACTTCATTACTGGTACACCAAGGCTGTTTGGAAAAATTGCATCAGTACCATACACCAGCTGAAAAGGTGACATGCCAATGGATTTCTTCAAAGTAAATCTGTCAGCCCAAAGTGCGTGAACCAGCTTTGTGTGCCAAGACTTTTTGTTGTCCTCCAACAGTTTCTTGATTATGTTCACTAAAATTTTATTTGAGGATTCTGCAATTCCATTACCTTGAGGGTAATAGGCCGTGGAATGCCCCAACGTTATCTGATATCTATGACAGAAGTCAACCATCTTCTTTGATCCAAATGTTGCTGGATTATCAGTGATGATCTTGGTAGGACATCCAAATATGGAGAGAATATTAGTCTCCATAAATTTTATAATAACTGAATCATTGGCCTGCCTACAAGGTATGGCTTCTATCCACTTAGTGAAATAGTCTGTGGCAGTGAGAATCCATCTATGTTGGGCAAAATATGGGGGATGGATTTCTCCTATAAAGTCAAGTCCCCACTGTTGAAAAGGGGCTTCAACAGTGATTGGATGCAGAGGTAGGGGTAGTAGTTTTCTTTTGCCTTCAAAAAGTTGACATTTATGGTAGGATGTGATCATCTTATGCACATCATGGAAAATAGTAGGCCAATAGAAACCAGCCCTCAAATTTTTGTTGGCTGTTGTCTTCCAATATAAATGACCTCCACACTCTCCTTCATGGAACTGGTATTTAACCTTCTCTACATCAAACTCAGGCAAACATTTAAGCAATACACCACTTGCATTTTTCCAGTAAATACATCTATCAATAATGCAATATTTTACAGCTTTCAATTGATCTTGCCTTTTTTTTTGTCAAACCAGGAGGTGTATTTAAATTAAGCAAAACATAAATAATATCCGCATACTAAGAGGAATTCATAAAATAGTCTTCAATAATGGGATTTGAGATTTCCTCTTGATCATCTAAAGCATTAATCATATTAATATCAATAACTTCAAAATTTGATTCAGCCATTAATCTTGCCAGACCTTGGCCTTTGATGAGTTTAGTGGGTTTTATCTCTAAATCATATTCAAGGATAACAGCAATCCACTTACCTCTCTTACCATCTGGGTCTTGTGTTAGAATGTATTTAACAACTGAGTTTGGGACAAAGGCAATGATGTGTGAGTGAAGGATGTACACTCTGAAGTCTTTCAAAGCTTTAACCAAAGCAAAAGCTTGCTTTTCCATAATGTTATACTTAAAAGGGGCATCCCTCAATGCCTTGCTAAAGAATGCAATAGGCTGCTCTTTTCCTTGTGGATTTTTCTGCAAAAGGACAGCAGCTATGGTATGTTCTAATGCAAATGAAAAAATATAAAAATCCTTTGAAAAATTAGGACTTATAAGAACTGATGTTTTGGTTAACGCTTGTTTCACCAGTTCAAAAGACTTATTTGCTTCCAAGGTCCATTTTACCCCTTTCTCCTTCTTTAACATGTTTGTGATATTCCTAAGGAGCTCAGCCAAGTTGGGGATGAACCTTCTCAAAAAGTTAATCTTTCCAATGAAAGATTGCAACTCCTTGATGTTTCGAGGATGAGAGATTTGAAATATGGCCTCAATCCTCTTTGGATCTATCTTATACCTTCCTCAGAAATAATGTGCTCAAGAAGTTTACCTTCTTGGAGACCGAATAGTGTCTTTTTAGGGTTTAAAGATATTACAAACTTTCTGCATTTCTCGAAAACTTTTCTCAAATGTTCTAAGTGCTCTTCATCGTTTTTTGAAAACACAATGACATCATCAAGGTATATAATGATGAAGAAGCCCAATTCCTCCGAGAAAGCTATGTCCATGGCTCTTTGAAAAGTTGCTCCAACATTCATTAGACCAAAGGGCATTTTCACATACATGAAAGTGCCCCATAGTGTAGTAAATGTTGTCTTTAATTGATTAGCAGGGTGAACTAAGATCTGATTGTACCCTGAATAGCCATCCAACAAAGAAATTTTTCTAGACCCTACCACCCTTTGTAAAATGTGATCCATCTTTGGTAAAGGGTAGTTGTCTTTTAATGAAGCTTTGTTCAAGTCTCTAAAGTCTATACAAAGCCTGATCTCTCCAGTTTTCTTCCTAACCGACACCAAATTAGACACTCATTCAGAATATCTAATAGGGACAATAATACCGCATCATACATTTTCATGATCTCCTTCTGAACCAAAGGCAACTGAACAGGGTTTATTCTGCGCAGTTTCTGTTTGAATGGTTTTTGGTTTTCTTTGAGGGGAATTTTGTGTTGTATTATTTCAGTGTCATAGGATTTAAGATCTTTGTAACTCCATGCAAAAACATCATAAATTTTTTTAAACAACTCTATGTATTTAAGTTTAATGTGATTTGGTAATGTTTTAGACATTTTAATCATCATAGGTTTAAGTTCACTGCCTATATTGCACTCTTCTACTTCAGCCTCTACAGGTTCCAATTTTGGCTTTTTGGCCACATCGTTAAGATCAAACAACTCTTCTAAAGGTGCTAGACCACTTGGAAAACTTTCATCTTTAGAGTGCAGAATTTCTAACTCATCTGTTTCGAACTCTGCATCTAATTCCGTTTTGTTTTTTAGTTTGCTGACAGCAGGTTACTATTAACAGGTTCAGGAGACGGTTCTTCTTCACCAAGGAAATTTTCTTTACTGTAGTCTGTATCATAATCTGAGTCCGAACTGTGTAGTTCAAATTCATTTCTGAATTGCATGAAGTCTTATATTTGTTTATCATTTTCAAACACCTTCTAATAATTCTCATTATCAGGTACATATGGTCTAAATTTTATCTCAGTTGTGCATTCTTTGGTTTCATATGGCGTCAAGCATGTCCTAGCTGCAAAGGATAAGTTGTGGGCCACAATATTTCTTTTTCTTCAGACAAAAAATAGTTTGGACTCCTCAAAGTTTTTCAAAAGGTCCATGACATCGTTTCGGTAGGCTCTAAGTCTGGGATGATTTGCGTTATATTCCCCAATGACTTGCCTAATGACTAACTCTGAATCCCCATACACATTAATTCTTCTGGCTCCTAACTTTTTCAATAAATGTAAGCCTAAGAGAAGGGATTCATATTCTGCTATGTTATTGGAACACTGAAAATTTAATCTACAGGAAATGCTTTCTGTGTGGTTATTTTCAGTGTTGGAAATCCGGACACCTGCACCAGCGTTAGTTCTAGTGCAAGATCCATCAAAATACATACTCCACAGAGGACTAGTTTCAATTTCGTCTGTTTGATGAACGTCCTCTTCAACTACTGTGCTTTCTGCTTGTTCTTGAGTATCAGCGCTCAGTTGAATTTGTTTCATTTCCTCAGATAAATTATTGGGTTGAGGACCACTTTCTTGACTCTCAATGTTTAAAAGTAAAGGATGCATGACTTGTAGTTTAAGACCTTTGTTTAGTTTGCTAATGCTTAACGGTTCAATAGACTGTTTTGACAGTTCTGTGGTGTTCGCCTCTTCCTCCCTGTCGGCCATTAATCCTGTTAAAGTGACTTGTTCACCAAGTGTTTCCTCATTAAACATGATAAAATAATCAAGGCCTGTATTTGCAGAATACATAGGAGAGTTGTGTGGTCTGTCTTGACTTGTAACTGTGTATTTCATATGGGACTCCCTGTAAAGTCTTCTATTCTGATTGAAAACAGGGATAGTCGCATAAGTCATGTCCATTTGCATAGTCCCCTGTAACTTAGCCCCCCAAGATCTTGATAGTAACATTCCATACTTTGGGGGCACATCAGCCACAACAATATCCATGACTAAACATTTGGCTGGAATTTGGGTTAAGTTAACACAGAGGTCTTTGATTAATCCTAAACATTTTACTCTGCTGGAATCAAAGGAGTAAAGGTCTTTGTAAGGTCTGGTGATTTCTAAACCCAGGCTCTCCATTATAGCTTTTGGCATTAAATTATGAGAAGCCCCGGAATCATGCATAGCGTTGTGCAAAAAATTTTCATGAACGTTTAAACTTACATAAAAGGGAGGAATAGGTCCCTCTTGATATCTACCTTCAATCTTAGGACCAAAAATCAGCTCTGGTTGGTCATCATAAGATTGACTGTGTCCTCATTTTCTTCAATGTTTAAAGCCTTTAAAATTTGGGTTCTATATACATGTTGGGCAGCTAACTCAGTCAAGGGAACAAAGATTTTGATCTTTGAAATTTCCTGCTCCAGGATGAAAGGAATTTGACTCTTTAAAGTGTTGGTTTCAGCCTTATTAGCTGTCATTCTATCAGCAATATCAACTTGCTGATTTTTTTTATTTACACTTGACAAAATTGTTTTCACAGGAGTACTAGCTGAAGTGTTAGTACTGCTAATGTCTGCACTCTGTTTTTCATTGTTTTGAGTGCCTTTCTCTTTTCCTTTGTCAGAAATGTTTTATCCGTTTATTTGACAACTTTAGGTTTGGTTGTAGTGTTGTTTTGTGAAGATTTTTCAGAGGTTTTGTTGTTGGGGGTCTGTTGACTGGTTTTGCTTCTAAGGTCATATTCCTTTTGAGATTCTATGATGACATTTTCCATGTCTTGATAATAATTTTCATCATCATCTCTTCTGTCATCATAAGGTGTGTATAGACCTTGTTTTCTATCATAATGAATCTCACTGTCATCATTGTCTATCCCCAGCATGTTGATATCATCCTCCTCTACTATTTAATCTGTTTCCTCAACCTCACTTACATAGTTTTGCTGAAAGGGAGGAGTGATCTGCTAATCATCTTCCCTAGGTCTGTTTGGAGGTTCGTTCCTTCTAAAATTATGATTTTGGTTCTGATTTCTATTTTGAGGAGCATTTTGGTTTTGTCTTGCTTGTGCTCTCTTAATTATGCTCATTTCTTTCATCATTTCTTCCATCATTTCTTCCATCTTTGAGTTTGAAGTAGAAGGTGTGGATTCCTCTCTAAAAGATACTCTCTTTTCAGTTTTCATCCTTGCTCTCTTCTCCATTAAATTGACTTCCATAGAAAGAGCACCTTTTTGCATATCTTCAAGAGTTGCAAAATCTCTCTCTCTCAGCTGATAGGTCATGTCAGAGTCAAACCCTTCAGGAAACTTGTTTAAAGCTGAGCCTTGTGGAGGTTTTAGTTTTGGGGAAAGTGCATTATACACATTGTTAAATCTAGTGCAATAAGCTTGCACACTTTCCCCAGTGTTTCTATGGAGGTTCTTGTAGTCAGAAATGACTTGGAGAGGGTTTTTCTTTACTTCCCATTTGTTTAAGAATGTTTGATGGAAGGCTTGGAGATCATTAATACTATGGGGGATTAAACCTTTAAACCATTTTCTTACTTCTCCCCCTATGTTAGTATGAATCTTTTGTCGAAGTGTACGAAAAAATACCACTTTAGCTAGATCCACCTTTTATGGAATATTTTATTATATTTGTTGGAGGGAAAAAGTATTTGACTTGGGTCAAATCCCTTTATTTGTGAATAATAAATAAATAAATGATTTATTTATCATTTTAAGGAAGTGGTTGAAAGATAATCAAATAAATAATGATTTATTTAATTATTTATGGGTGATTTAGTCATATTTAGCAAGGAATATTATTTCAATAAGATTTAAATAATTATTCCTAAAAAATAATAAGATAAATAAGGATTTATCTAATTAATTTCTTTGTTTTGGGTTAAACATGACCAGGAATAATAATTGAGTTATTGTTTAATTAATTATTCCTTGAGGAAAATCAAACAAATATAGGTTTGTTTAATATTTCCTTTTGGGGTTTCCTGTTTAGACCATAAACAACCTAATAAATGTGTTTTATTAAGTTATTTTACATAGTGAAATCAATTTTACTTAGGGTAAAATTGGTCTTACATGGTGTACTTGGGTCCATCTAATGATAGTAGGTTAGATGACCAAAAAATGGTGTAACAGATTGCCCCCCAGCGTGCGAGTGTTAGGAGCAAATCATATGACCGAAGTACGTTGTAAGAACTCAATCACCGGACATCAAAAGGGAAGTCAGAGAGAGAAATGTAAGGTAGACTAATGTGCTGAAGAACTAGACCCTGAGGAGACGAGACTTGCAGGTGCAACAAGTCTCTTTTTATGAGAGAGTACCTGTGCTAAAGGCGACGGGGGAGGCATACCTATGCCCGCCGAGACAAAGTACAAAAGAATAGTGTGTCCAGTAAACAAGGGACCGAACCATAAAGTACAACCGGCATAAACATGAGCCAGATAGAAATACAATGAAGGATCCCACATACATGTTGTGCCTGGGATAACAGCCAGGACTTATACAATAATATCTGAGTACATGAGATACAAATACAACCCAAATACCCCCTAGAAATTGGGAAGGGCTCAGAAAATTTGACTGATACATGCAAATCAAAGAGGCGCTGCAAGTGGCTAAGGCCGACATCATCAAATGTATGGAGCTGCATCGAGGGCTGCAATGAAGAGGTCATCCGGGCATGTGGGGGGCTACCTGCAGGGCCACCCCCTCATGAGGGTTGAGACATCTCACACACCTGGGAATCACCAAGAGCTGCTGCTGCATCACTGAACCATCAAGTATACAGATCTCGATCATGCTAAAAGGAGCTGGAGCTGAGAAACAATCAAGTCAAAGGGTAATGAGAAAGCCCTTTGCCTGATCCGAGTCACCGAACAAGAGCGGAAGCTGGAACCAAGGTACACCGCCCTCTAGACCTGTCTTCTGGAATGAATGAGCTGATGTCGACAGAAGGAGGTCCGCCATAGGTGAGGTGATAAGGGATCCTCAACTAAGGCACGAGAGAAAATAGTAGAGCGACTGACAGACTAATACCAATGATGATGATGAAATGGAGGGGACTGAGTAGCGAATGGATGAATTCCCTTGTTAGAGCATAAAGGGCATGAATGACATGGAAGCGACTGACACAATATCATGAGGGATAGGGGACAGTGGGACTGAAGGCCATAATGTGCGACACGAGAGAGGGACCAAGCAATGAAGGATGGAGGACTATAGTGGGATACAAAGGGACTCGGGATAGACTCCATGAATGCGGTGATGACTCAACTCGGATGCTCTAAACAAGGGCGACTCGATGGTGCTGCCACACAGTAAAGGTCTAATGGGGGACCATGAAAACATGAGTACAAGATGGTAACTCATGACGAACATCAACACAAGCAGGGATAAGTATGGAGGCCAAAGGGTGCCCCTAGTATGAGTGTTGCAAGTGAAGAAATTAGATTTTGAGGAGGGTTATGGTTGAGGGGCATAGGTGCCCCCAAGCATGGTGTGGTCATGCCAAAATGTATTTAGAAAAAAGGGGAATCTAAACACATTTTAATGATGTGGTGTGCCATTTGTTTTCGTTATGGTTATGCAAATTTGAGAAAGGAAATGGAGGATTACCAATCTCTTTTAGTACTGCCTATATGAAGCAAATGGACTTTAATTTTTCGGGTTGGCATACCTGGTGTCACTATTCCAAAGAGAGGATTCGGAGATAATGAACTGATGCTCTCATAGAAAACCCATAGGTTGGTCAACAACAATATCTAAGAGATTGGGTTGCTGATGGAAGATGAGGGAACGATAAGGAGTATCATCCCTAGAGTGATCTGAAGTGATATGGGACTCTAGAGGTTCTTCGAAATGTGGAAGAATAATGGTACTAAATTCAACACGACCCGATACACTAGGAGAGTTTTGGAGAATTTCTTCTCCTAGTCTCTCGAATATGGGTGCCCCCTTACCCAAATATTGGGTTTCAATGTAATGGCCACAAGGTGCATGTGGTTCGAACGCATGGGTTCGATGTAAGGGGGAATAGATAAAGTCAGGGGTGGGGATTTCATCCATAATGTCGTCATCGTGATAGAAGATGGGGTGACTGGTGGAAGAAAGACCACCTGACGCGGCGAAGCTACGTGACTCATCATCATGAGAAGAGAGGTTCACATGCGCATCGTCACAAGGGGTGACAGAAAAGTAAGTAGATAAAGGATATACCGATGTTGAGCCCAGGGTGATCGTTGAAGGAAGGTCAAGCGAAACAACAGGGGAGGATTCAGAGGGAATGTTCCCCGAGGGTCTCATGGATGATGATAGGTAGAAAATGGTGGATGAAGGCTCCATCATCTTGACATCAGGAGGGGGAATGTCAATGGGAACAGTCATGTCTGGTATTTTTTCCGAAGAAAAACGCGCAAATATGGGAGAGGAGGACTCATTGCTCTTGGCCTCGAATTGGTGGACCGCGGCTAGAGAGGTGCGGAAGTCCTCGAGGCGGGGATAGAGATGGGTGTAATGGCCATGGAGATCACACAAAGCACAGGGGTGGTTGGTGTGAATAGTCTTGGGGTTCTTGATCGCGGTCGCAGACGGAATAGAGGCTTTCGGGACCGTGGACTCAGGGAATGCGACATTAACCATGGGCTTGAGATGACGCAAGTCAGGACAGGAATGGGTGGTGTGACCGACAACATCACACGAAGCACACTGGATCGTATGCTTTGGAGGCCGAAGAGGGGCAGGGTTTGTCGGGGCAGCCTTGTCCTTTGATGCCCCCTTGCGAGCTTTGCCCTTCTTACCCGAAGCGGTCGCAACAGGAGGTGGTTCCTGTTGAGGTGACTAAGGTACTGTTGCAGCGGGAGAAGTCCTGGGGACCGGTTGAACCGGGGTCAAAGAAAGATAAGGTTTGGGTTAACCAGGCAAGGTTGGGGCTGGAGGATCAAGGTACCAGACGGGAATCCCAAGGGTTAGGTTAGGAAGAGAGAGGGTGGCCATGACAGGTACCGTGTACACTCCTGGTGGGGGAGCTAGGAACGGTATCTGACCAGAGGGGTAATGGCCAGGTGGGACGGCTCCTAAATGGCTAATGCTTGGAGGAACCATTCTAGGAGTATAAAGAGGCTCATGACTACCAGCTGCAGGTGAAGGGCTAGGAGCAGGTTGCGGAGAGCGCGGTTGCTGACTAGCCGAAGCAGGTTGCTTGAGAGCAGCCCGAGACGATTGCACCATGCAAACATTCGATGAGCTAGGGTCAGAGACAGGAGGAGGGGGAAGACCAGGGAAGGTTCCAAGCAAAGAGGAGTCTTTGTAGACGCCGGGAGAGACACTGGTCAAATAATCGACAGTTTGTTGATTGGCTACAGAAGAGATGGTCGACTCAGGGGAGGCCTGAGATTTCGGCTCATGATATGTCAACTGGTCAATGGTGACTATCTTTCCATTATGAGGGAAAAACATATTGCAGTGGACCGCGGATGGGACAGCAGACATAGCATAAGTGTAGCTACGCCCCAAAAGAATGTTATAATCAAGAGGGGCGTCGATGACTTCAACGTTAACGCAAACAGTCTTGTCTGCAAGAGTGATAGGAAAATTACGGAATAAGCCAATGGGCTGGGAGGCATGGCCATCCCACGTACGAAGGGTGATTGTGGAAGGGGCCAATTCAGGAGATCCGAGTTGTTTCCAAACCGAAGCGGACATCACACAGGTGGATGCCCCCTCATCAATGATACACCGAGAAACGTTAGCGTTCCGGATTTTGACTGGGATTTGGAAGGCTACGGAAGCAAGAAGAGGAGGATGCTCTGATTGATGGGCGTCGAAAACAATCAATTGGTCATCAGCAGGATCTACAGCACCCATGGCAGATAGTAGAGCCTTCTTTTGGGAAGGGCACGACTGGAGGAGTTCCAATGTAGAAATGGCAGCAGGAGACTGCGCAAAATCATCTACTATGCTATACGAATGAGCAGCTCGACCAGAAGCAGCATTTCGGCGTAATGGTCCCTTAGGAATCTGGGTATGAACCTCAACTTTGGGCTGAGGGATATGCAAGGGACCATTGGATGTCGAAAGAGGCTCTGTAGAACCTGAAGAAGGTGACTCGGGGACAGACGGAGAGGGAGGCTTGGGGTACTGAGGGGCCCGAGTTTGAAGGTTAAGGTCGACGGTTGGAGGTGGAGCAGAGTTCATCATGAGGATCTGGAAATTGGAGGAACCAGAGGGGGAAGGTTGAGTGACCACCTGTCCGTTAGGTGGTTGGGTAGCCACGAATCCCTGCTGTGCATCCACCTGCTCTTGAGGGGGCGGTGACTACTGTTGCCGGGGTTGAGAAGGCCAGGGAGGCGGAGGTGTTGATGCTGGAGGAGCCTGAGAACTAAACTGTGGATACGAATAATAAGGGGGTTTGGTAACAGTATGGTGACCAGGAGGTTGGGCCAAAAGAGGAGGCATGTTGTATCCTGGATACGTGCTACCAGGAGGGGAACAAGTGCGGGAGGTGCTACCCCCTCCCCCAGAAAAACCATAACCCATGGGAGGTTGGGCATATGGATGAGAGAGAGCTCCAACGATACCGTCGGCGGCATGAGGTGCCCCCGGTTCATTGACACCACGGGGTCTGGGGAGATCAGGTAGAATGGTATAAACATAACCTGTCTGAGCATAGATCAAGTCATATTTTAACGCCAGTTGGAGGGCGGCTTCTTCGGTTTGGGGGAAATGCGATGCGACATCTTTCCCGATAGGAGACAAAAGAGATCTAAGGAACCAATCCATGTAGACACGGTCTTCGAAGGTAGGGGATTGACATAGGCTCTTTCTTATACGCCATTCCTGGACATGATCGGATAGGCGGGTCGTAGATGATTGACGGAAAGAAGTCAAAAGTTCGATACCAGTGTCATAACGAAGGGGAAGTTGGAAGTAAGATTAAAAAAGCCCGGGAAAGAGTCGCAAAGGTGGTATGAGAGGAAGGGGCCTGATCAACATACCACTTAGAAGCCGCGCCTGTAAGCGTTCGTTGGAACAACCGAAGACGGACAGAGTCATCGGTAATGGAGGTAGATGAACACCACATGTGAAAAGATCGAACATGATTTGAAGGATGTTCTCCAGCAAGGCCTTCAAACTTTGGGATGTCGGAAGGGAGCTTTGTCGGCATAGCAGGCCAACTAGCGTCATGGTGTATAGGGTCGTTAATCAATCGGTCCAAATCGGGGAGGCTGAGGCCTGCCATGAAGGGGAGCAAGGGAGTAGTCGAGGTAGTTCCTGTGGTGGTTATGCTAGTAACAGTCCCAGCATTAGGGCCAAGGTTGCCACTAGCGTTAGGCCCTAGACCAGACATGGTGAAGGTGACAGGGAGGGAACCAGAATTAAAAGAAGAACCCAATGAATCAGAAGAGGATTCGGAGTGCGGACTCGGAGGAGGACTAACTTGACGACGGCGGGAAGGAGTAGGTCGACCGACCGGAAACTGGGGGTGAAGGCCAAGAAGTCTCCGGGATGTGCGCCTTGGGGGCGCAATGGTGACAACACTAACACGGCACAAGGGGAAGAAGAACAACCAACAAAGGCAGGGAGGTGTAGAATCAAGTGATTACAATGTCGAAACAAGGGCAGAAAGGTGCAGTGTCAATTGATTTTACAATGTATTAAAGTCTTTTCCTGGCGGTGTTAACCAGGCTCTTCTTCGCTTAGGGTGAGTGTGTGGCGTGCGTTAATTTTAATTTTTAAACCCAAACGTTTTGAGAGTAAAAGAAAAAGTGTGCTGCGTAACTGAAAATAAATCTGCAGAGAACAGTATATAATGCTGAAATAACATAAAATTAACAGCTAACAATGCATCGATCTAACCCAAAAAATCGGGTCTCTCAAAACTAGTCTAAAAGAGGGGAAAAAATCTAGTCAAAACACACTAAAAATAGGCCAATAGATCTAAGGTCAGGAGGGACAGGGATCTAAAGGATAAATCTGCTGAAAATAGATGCAGAAAACAGCCAAGAGGCAGAGGCAAGGTGGCTATAAAAAAGGAGGAAATCAGCAAACAGCAGAAGGGACAAGGAGGAGGCCCTAAAGGTAGATCCAAAAAAAACTTCAGGAGGTGATTTGAAAGGGAGAATAGCTGATTAAAATGGATCTGAAAAGGAGGGATCAGATCTGAAAAAGAAATGGCTGAAAACTCTGAAAATTTAGGCACTTACAGTAGCTAAAACTCTTCCACAAAAAGTGGAGGGTACTGAGGCCCTAGGGAGCTAGATTCCCACTTATTTGAGTAAAACAGAGCAATAATAGGTCTAAAGGGGTGGAGACGGAGGTCAGACAACCCTGACAGAGGTTCAGACAAAACCCAGAAAAATTTCAAAAAAATTCCAGAAAAAAGTCCAGGTCGCAGTTTTTGACCTGTTTTTCGCTCAGGTTGCAGTTTTTGGGTTGTTTTCCGCTACCCAGGTCGCAGTTAATGGGCCAAAAAGTGCGACCTGGAGTCCAGGTCGCAGTTTCTGGGCTGAAAAGTGTGACCTGAAGCTCCGGGTGTCCCGGCGGCAGATTTCCGAAAAAGTTGTCGTCTCAGGTGCGGCTGATGTCTTTCACCTGCGCAATAGGGCCAGAAACACGCGGAAGTTAGAAATTTTAATGTTTTAGGTTTTTATAGGTGAAAAACAACATAAAAATAGGAAAAAAAAAAGCTGAAAAGAAACCCTAGGGTCTGAAGTAGCTGGATATGCAGGAATATGAAAAACAACAGCGATCGTAATTGAAAACCCGTGTATCCTTTGTCGAAGTGTACAAAAAAGGACCACTTTAGCTATGCATAACTAATAGCCCTAACAACAAAAGTGGCTGCCAATATCTTCAGATTCCGGCAGCTTGGGTTGATCAAGATAAGTACAGAAACTGATCTATGCATATAGAGACATTAAGCAGTAAAAATAAGGTTTTGTTCCATACATCCAATAGACAAGACAAGAACAATTTTTTGAAAGAATTTTTTGTATTAAGGGCACCTGGGAGGAAAACAAGAAGGTGTTTCCAATTCTCCTCAATGGGATGGGTTCTTGGAAGTCCTCAGCACTTCATATCTAGCATTTCTCTCTCTTGTTGGTGTAGAAAACCCAGACAAAGATAGAACTCAAAGGGAGCTCACACAGCAAATAATGGAAAATATGACAATGATAATGGCTCAAAGTCAAACCAAGAGTTTAGATCCAGAGTGATCTAATAGGCAACAAAAGGTGAAGAATGGTAGGAAAAACCCTCCTATTTATAACAAAATATTGGGTCATTCTATATCTTGGTGCATGATTAAAATAATGTTAACCAAATCTAGATCCACCTTTTATGGAATATTTTATTATATTTGTTGGAGGGAAAAAGTATTTGACTTGGGTCAAATCCTTTATTTGTCAAAAATAAATAAATAAATGATTTATTTATCTTTTTAAGGAAGTGGTTGAAAGATAATCAAATAAATAATGATTTATTTAATTATTTGTGGGTGATTTGGTCATATTTAACAAGGAATATTATCTAAATAAGATTTAAATAATTATCTCTAGAAAATAATAAGATAAATAAAGGTTTATCTAATTAATTTCTTTGTTTTGGGTTAAACATGACTGGGAATAATAATTAAATTATGGTTTAATTAATTATTCCATGAGGAAAATCAAACAAATATAGGTTTGTTTAATATTTCTAGTTTCCCCGCTTAGACTCATAAATCTAATAAATGTGTTTTATTAAGTTATTTTACATAGTGAAAGCAATTTTATTTAGGGTAAAATTGGTCTTACATGGTGTACTTGGGTCCATCTAATGATAATAGGTTAGATGACCAAAAAATGGTGTAACACCCTAAACTCTGAGAAAATAACCTAATCTTGATAGAATCATCATCAATTTCATTTCTGTCAAAGTAGTCATCCATCTTATCCACATGTTGTGATGCAGTCGTAGCATTACTAGCATCCAATAATGGAATTTTGGACTAATAGTCCTGTGGAAGATTGACTAATGGTTCTGGAAGGACTAAGGGAGCATACCATGTTGCCATGATATGTGGTGGGGGTGGATTTACAAGAGGTGGATTAACAAAAGGAAAAGTGGTATGGAGTGGAGTGGTTTGAACAATGGATGTAGGGTGAGAAGAAGTGGATGGACCAGGAATAGATTGTTGAGCTGATCTTGGATGAGAGACACCTAAATTTTGCAGGAAATGAAAATCAGGAGGTGTTGTTTCTCTGCTGCCAAGATGTTCACTTGTTTCAGGAGATGAAAGTGAAGACTCAGAATCTAACTGATCTAAGTCACCAAGAGACCTAGTTCTAAAAGGATTTACTAATTCAACTTGTGATTGTTGTAGAGCTAAAAGATTTTCAGGGACTGAATTAGCTCTCAAGGGTGGTCTGAAAACAGTTGATAATTTAATCCTAGGAGACTTCCTAAGGATACTTTCTGGGTTATCAACTAACTCAGGTGGATCAGGGTCAGGATAAGCTCTAGTGTAAATCTTTCTAGGAGCCACTATGTTGTGTTTTTTAGACCCAAATAAACAAGAAAAGTTCAACCAGGTATGACAATCTTTGAGAGGTTAACTAATCTGTTTACAGAAATTTCAATCCTACAGTCCTCTAACTGAGTTTGACTAATGTTAGAATGCTGAGGGTTCTTCCCAGTGGAGTCTTAAGGTCTACCAACGATTGTGGACTAGCCAAGTGGAAGTTTTTAGCTCCTAAGGAGGTAAAAGGTTTTATGGTCCACCACCATGTTTATTGGATACCGATCTGAAATATTTTTGGTGTTTTCTGAGTTATTTTTCAGTCGTGTGGTTTCTAAGAATATTCTAACTCTATTTCAAAACTTAGCTACGGTTATGAGACAAAGACAGTCTATTCTTATGGCTAAGCCAGCTGATTTTTCAAGGTTAGATAAAGTCTTAAGAGAATCCTATGTTTTACCTAGTTTGTCACTGATTCAAACAAGTTTTATCGTGATTTCCATTTCTTGGTAGTGCTTGAAAAGGCTGCTTTTGACTCACAAGTTTTATGAAGTGTTTAAGGGAAGAAGTCCCCAGTGGAGTCGCCAGAAATGTTAGGAATCTGTAATTAGCAAGATCGGCAAAGTCCAATCACAGCAACAACATTGTTTCAATCAACTTTGGGATTTTAGGATCTAGCCATCCTGAATCCGGAGAGGGATCTCTCCAATAAGTGCAAAGATGGATTTGTCTTTGAAGTTTGGGGTAATGATATTAGGCTAGTTATGAAGGCCAAGGGTTTGTTTGTTTTTTGGATGGTTGAGCATGATTACTGTTTGAGGTGGAAAGTCCCAAATGCAAAGAGTTTCAAAGGTGAGAAGTTGCAAGCAATCAGAGTAAGCTTCGGCCAAAAAGATAGATAATTGCACGTTTTAGTCCATTGGGCTATGGAGTCATAATAGGGTTTAATTGGAACAGCAAGAGGCAAGGGTGGTCCATGGGGCAAGTCATCTATGTCTAAGGATATCTTTGAAGTTTGATTTATGGAATGAAATGATACTATTAGAAGGGAAATAAACAGATGTAGAACAAAGAGCAGCCCAGGATCTGATAAGTACTTTTAAACTAGTCAGCCTTTGACATAGACTCAAGAAAAACATAAAAGCAAACTAGGATCTGGTAAGTACTTTTAAACTAGCTAGCCTTTGATACACTTTCAATAGAAAACACTTTAAAAAAAAGGGAAACTTGAAGGCAACTTTTGGAGAAGAAACTAGCGGGCCGGGCTCACCACAAATCCTCTCCTAGCTCTGCTTTACTTGGTTATTTTCGAGACAAACACAAAGGTAACACAGAATGGCCTAAGATCTGGTAAGTAATTTTAAACTAGCCAGCTTTTAACACATTCCAAGGGAAACATCCAGATAGTTGTGGGGATAAAACTGGGACCAGGGCTCACCATATCTTCCTCAGTTCATCTTCACAAAACATATAATGAAAATAAAATTTAAGAATAACATTCAGCTAAGGCAATAATATGAGGGAACGTCAGCATTCCTATGCTTAAACTGAATTAAATCATTCCTAAATAACATAGTCTAGAAGAAAACATTCAGATAAATATTTTCAGTCAGAGAAGGTTACTGATGTACAGTAAGTCCTAACTCTATGCATGTTGTTCTTTATAAGAGAAATTGGAACATAGTGAAAACAGAAACAAAATGACAAGTTACAATAAGAAAAACATCACCATCAACATAGACTAGGATCCCATAAATCAGCTTGTATTAATGCTCCAAACCAGTTACAGCTTTAAGTCCAGTGCTTTAGTTTAGCAACCATCTACACATCTCAGCCTAACCTATCTATCACAAGCAGAGCTCCAAGAGCCAGTGAACACTATTTACAATCAGGAATTTAAGCTCAAGTGTATATCAAATTTTTGCAACCAAACCCTCACTTATCTTCTGCAGAAGTATATATAGAAGAATGAGGAGGTGAGATCTGATAAAAGATCTCTAATTACAATTAATACAGATTTAATGGCTTCTTGGCCTTTGAGGGGCTCAATGAAGAAACTTACATGGGTGCACTCTGTATTAAATGTTTTACATAAAGTTTAAGCTCGGTGGGAGCTTTTGTTGACCTTTGAGGCTCTGTGTGGCGTCGAAGTAACTCTACAGATGTTTTTCATTAATTTCCTTGGAAAATTTTCCTCTTTGGCTGCATTTTGAGACAAATATCTGATCCTGATCAATAAATTCGGTCTCTGATTGAATACTTTGAGGTACAGGTGGCATTTTAGTAGCTGGGAGGAATCAATTTGCCTCAGATGTGGCGGTGGAGGTTTTCCTGTCGATAAAACCCTTCATATTTTCATTAAATTTTGTTTTACTTGGGGATTAGGCTTTTTGATAATTGTTCTTAGGCGTGATCCCCGCAAAAATATATCTTTAATCTTAACAACACGATAAATTTTGGTCTTCATCAACGTACTCTGTTGTGCCCCGATTCATGGACATAATGATGTACGGTACAACGGGGTTATGTGGCATCAATGCTTCTTTCTGAATGATTGATGAAAATGTGTTTTTTTTAACACCACGTGATGATTTTTCTTTGGTATATCAAAGACGAAGATGCGTCATCCTGCGCTCGAATTTTCTTCAAAAATGGCGAGGAAAACCATTGAAATACATGAAATACAAACAAATATTAAAAAATCTTGCATATATAGGTTTACTGCTTCAGAAGGCACGTGGAGGAAGCATGGCCGTTGGATGGCATCATCCAACGGTCGAGATTGATCAGAGGAATCAAAGGGAAGGCGGAAGAAACTTTTAAATCTGAGTCGTCGATCGCGCAGAGATCGACGGTCGGGAACGGAAAATGGAAAGTCAAAACAGGAAATGTTGATCGGGCGATGAATCAGGGTGATGGAATATGGGCCATCGATCTGCAGATCAGATTGACGGCGGAGATTAATTGGATGCCATGTCGTAGCCTGGTTAACTGTCGGGCATCTTCGGTGAGCGACAGCCGTCGGATGGGCGGCCTCAGATCGAACGGTACGCATCAATATCGCACAGTGTCCATGTCCGAACGTTAATGCGCGATGGACGACGGTTTTGTGAACAGTGGCCAGGCCACATGTCAACCGTTGAATGGAATCGCTGACAATCGGGAAAAAACCGCCCTCACCCAAAGGCGGTGCGATGAATACCGCGTGGTTTTTGGAATGGGTTAGTGGATGGCGGGGACCACCGGGGTGACAGGCTCTGTACCGTAGATCTACAGATTAGATCGACGGTGGAGATTGATTGATATTTTACACTGGCGGAAAGTTCACAATATAATAAAAAATCGGAAAATTAATATAAACAGAGGTTTTTATTAATTTATAATGCAGCTTGGCGCCCGACTGCGGGGCCAGGGGTTATGTGAAGGGTGAAATGACCAGGGGTTTATGGAGGAAGGGGCTAGAGACTTAGCCCGAGGGGGCTTAAGTCCATACCATAAAAAATGTGATTTTTATGGTTTTTGAATGATTTTCAAAGGGTTAGAGGGGTTCGGATAAGGCAAAGAAGGAGTCTTTAAAACTTATAAAAGTGATTTTGATGAAGGAGGAATGGGAAAAACATGAAAATGAGGGATTTTCATGGGAAATAGAGGGATAGAAAATGAGGTTAGCTTTGGAAGAGGGGAAAAGGGGGAAAAAGGGTTTTGCAGCAGTATTCTTTCTTGGGAATCAGCAGGATTCTGAAAGGGGAATAGGCACAGTAGTGAAGATTTGAGGATAGAGGCAGGAGGCCTTCAAGAGTCTTCAAGAGCCAACACTTTTATTAATAAAAAAATTTCCTTGAAGGCTCAAAAAAATTTTAGCCATCATTTGGTATAACAAATTTTATAGCTGGCTAACACACTGATAATAATTGAAGATTAACTAATGCTCTAATTGAAAGAAATAATGATTCACACCCCCCCCCCCAGTATTTCCAACACTGCTGCTATAAAATCAACACATGAGCCTCCAAAGAACCAGCAAAAATATCTATAATAATCTCAACAATTTTATTCCACACAAAATACTTCAAAGAGTGAAGTATTTATACAAATTCTAAACTAAAATATCTTGAAAAATATCAAGATTGGTTTACAAAATATCTCAAACTGTTTTACATAAATAGAACTTAATAAAAGGACACTCAAAACTAATGAACCTATTTGGCACTATACTCATGGATATATGATGACTAAGAATATAATTCGAATTTGATCTCAATTCTTAGTTGATGATGACGCATCCAAGTCACTAACTGTTTCCTTTCTTTGTGCATTCTGCTCCAGCAATTCTACAAACTTAGGGTCCAATGATATCTTTGTATTTATCAATATGAAATATATATGAAAAAAAATGAAAGAGGTTATTGTAGATAAATATGTTTGTGAGATAAACCTCTTTCAGTTCCCTAAAATTATGCTCCGACTATCCACAATAGGCTCTGCAAAAAGATGTGTAAAATAGAGTTTTACAGAGTCTGCAAAATAGGCTGTAAAGATGTGCATGTATCTTCTGTTCTGTAATACCTGTGAAAAAGTGAGATATGTTTTTATAGATAGGGCTCTTAGGAACAAAAATTGCCTTCAGTTTTGTATGATGTATTTCGGATTGGCCACAATATTCTCTGCAAAATGATGACTTAACATGAATTTTATGCAAAAAATGCTTTAAAATATTGTTTAATATCTCCAAACCCATAATGGTTGTTAGAAAAGTGAGAGAGGTTTTTGTAGTTGAACATCT
This sequence comes from Pinus albicaulis, assembly GCA_034641835.2. Taxonomy (NCBI): domain Eukaryota; kingdom Viridiplantae; phylum Streptophyta; class Pinopsida; order Pinales; family Pinaceae; genus Pinus; species Pinus albicaulis. The sequence goes on along the minus strand of CM076579.1, from coordinate 1,632,478,170 downwards.
CAGGAACATAAACCTTCTTTAGTGTTTCAAAATTCATCTTGGATTAGTCACAATACTGTCTGCAAAATAATGACTTAAACATGAAATTTCTGCAAAAATGTTCCTTCTTGTTATGTTTTCATCTTTTCACCTTTTTGTTCTTTTAACTGTTTTACTTTCACTTTGGATAAAATTCATTGTTGGTGAAAGTATTTTCATCTCTTTTTACCATTTACTGCCTCTCTATTTACTTTTACTGTTTACCTTTGAGTGCTCTGTAACTTTGTTTTAACTTTCACTCTGACTTTTACCTGATACACTTTAACTGTCTCTTTTTCACTTATTATGTTTTCACTGTCACTGTGAATTATTATTTCACTTTTACCACTTACTGCTACATGACAAGAGGATAGCACTACATACAATCATTGTAAAGGTATCATTGTACTAAGTCATTGTAAATACATTATTGTAAAAATTGTACTAGTGTCTATCTGCCAAGGGTTGAAGAGGCAATGTTGGGAGGTCTAGGATCATCATTAGGTGGTTGTGTCAAAGTTGGGGTTATGGTCTATTATATCTTCTTCTTCTACATCATTCTATATCATTGTAAAGTGGAACATTTTCCCTGGTACGAGAGTCCATTCTTCTTTTATTCTTATATAGGGTGGTAGGGTGGTGCTAGGGTGAGTTGTAGCTCATTGGGTGTTGGGGCATACGTTCAGTTGACTACTGAAGAATCTCAGGCATTGGAGCATCCATCCAGTGGGAGTTCTATTGTTTTACATAAATAGAACTTAATAAAAGGACACTCAAAACTAATGAACCTATTTGGAAATATACTCATGGATATATGATGACTAAGAAGATAAGTTGAATTTGATCTCAACTCTTAGTTGATGATGAGGCATCCAAGTCACTAACTGTTTCCTTTCTTTGTGCATTCTGCTCCAGCAATTCTGCAAACTTGGGGTCCAATGATATCTTTGTATTTCTCAATCCGAAATATATATGTAAAAAATGAAAGAGGCTATTGTAGATAAATATGTTGGTGAGATAAATCTCTTTTAGTGCCCTAAAATTATGCTCCAGTTGTCCACAATAGGCTCTGCAAAAAGATGTGTAAAACAGAGTTTTACAGAGTCTGCAAAATAGGTTGTAAAGATGTGCATGTATCTCATGTTCTGTAATACCTGTGAAAAAGTGAGACAAGTTTTTGTAGATAGGGCTCTTAGGAACAAAAACCGCCTTCAGTTTTGTATGATGTATTTCGGATTCGCCACAATATTCTCTGCAAAATGATGACTTAACAAGAATTTTCTGCAAAAAGTGCTTTAAAATATTGTTTAATATATCCAAACCCATAATGGTTGTTAGAAAAGTGAGAGAGGTTTTTGTAGTTGAACATCTCAGGAACATAAAAATTCTTTAGTTTTGCAAAATTCATCTTGGATTAGTCACAATAATTTCTTCAAAACAATGACTTAAACATGAAATTTCTACAAAAATGTTCCTTCTTGTTATGTTTTCATCTTTTCACCTTTTTGTTATTTTAATTGTTTTACTTTCACTTTGGATAAAATTCATTGTTGGTAAAAGTATTTTCATATCTTTTGACCATTTACTGCCTCTCTATTTACTTTTACTATTTACCTTTAACTGCTCTGTAACTTTGTTTTAACTTTCACTCTGACTTTTACCTGATACACTTTAACTGTCTCTTTTTCACTTATTATGTTTTCACTATCACTGTGAATTATTATTTCACTTTTACCACTTACTATGAAAATTTCATCATTCTGATTTCTCTCTGAATTGATCTTATTCTTTCTTTGTATACAAACTATTTGTTGAATGAAAATTTTGATTTAAAATCTAAGAATCTGGAGCAAACAATTTTGTCAACTAATATTGAAACTATTGGCCCAATTTATTTTTCTGATAATAACTTGCAAAAATCAAACAATTTGTTAATGAAATCTTGGCTGCAGGGAGGTGATTGAAGGCTCTTGAAAGACCTGTGGAATGAGATCAGTCTGTGGAGGTTTAACTCTGCTTTTTAAGCATTTTTAGGTTTACTTCTGCAATTTTAAACTGTTTGTAGGAATATTTCATTTTAACAGAGGGATCCTTGAGAAAATTTGGTTAAGGATAATCTCTTTTGGGATTTTTGCTCAGTTAGGTTCTATGAGAGATGAAAACTAGGTTAAGAAAGGAAACAGGGTTTCCTGAATGGTTTAAATTGTAAAAAATGAGCTTTTTAATAGATCTGTAGGCTTTAAACTCCTTTTGTGTTTCGAAATTGATCTTCAGAAGTCGTAAGCGGATGATTGGCTTTAAAAGGTTCACAGAGGAAATTAGGTTTCCTGGAAAAAATTGGCCAAGGTTTGGCCTGTTTTTGGGCACTTTACACAGTTAATTCTTCTATTTAACAGTTTGTCTTCTAATGGAAGGTTTCGAATTTACTGTGCAGGATGGTAATTTGATGAAAATACCTCATATTGTAGGTATTTTGATGCTTTTAAGAGTTTCTAAATATTCTGGTTATTCCTGCGGATGAATCTAGATCGCTGATGCAGAGAATGGCTTTAATGATCTTCAGATAGGAAAACAGTGGTCAAATTTGTCTTTGGGACAAGAAATTAACAAACAGGGGCTTAGGTCTCTTTACACAGTCGGGCAAAGTTTTCTTTTAACAGTCGGGAGCGAAAATAACAGTGGAAAATAATGAAACAAAGGTTTAAACTTATGATATAAACTTTTATTACTCACATTAATGCGAGTCATATCATCAGCGAGAATGGGTTTTGATTTTTCGAATGTGAAAAACCATTAATGGGTTTCGCGTTGGCATAGAATGGTAAGTTGTTTTGTGCAAAATGGACGCGACATAATAAAAAGGTGCCACGTCGTATGGGGTGGTTTCACTAAAACTGTTTTTTTCGCGTTACTTTTGGTTTTTGGCAAACGTTTGTTTTTCGGGGGCGAAATGTATCCTTGATCGTTAGATCAGAAAGGTTGGAGTGAATGGCCAAGATGTATTGGGAAGCTACGGGGGAAAGGTAAGGTGGGATCGGGTGACATATGCGATAGCGGATAACTATAAAACCTTTGTAATATATGTTTTATAACAAAGTTTTAATACATGAAAGCTATGTTTATGCAAGGTTAAAACCTTGGATTAACTTTATATAAAGCATGAGGCTTTACATAATGGGAATGATTAAAAAGGTAAAGGTTTTTGTAGTGCGATTTCACACTTTAACCTTGGGTTAAGTTGGGGAAGGGTAATAAGTGAATTACGAAGATGCAGGGACATTTCCTTTATAAAAACTTAGGCTTAAAATGACATAGTTGAAGTAGTATTTTTTCCATTTTAGACATATAAAATATGTATAAAGTGTTTTTTAATTTTATTTGTATTATATAGTTATAGATTATGGAGATGTCTATTCGCTATAGGGGGCGGGGTATTTGAATAGGGTTAGTTTTTAGACCAAAGGGAGTGTAATTGGGGTTTTAATTCACCATGTGGATAATATTCTTTGGTCAAAAAATCTTATAATAGTGGGTTTAGGGGATAATTAGATAAAAGGAGTTATAATACTTAGGATAAGGTGTGTTTATAAGGATTTAATAAGTAAATTAGAAGTTAATATGACTAGGGATGATGTAATACACCAAAATATAATTATATGAATAAGTAAAGTGATAATGTAAAAGCAAAGCTTTATCATTTATAATTTGACCACTTTGACTTAGAATATAATACTTTTGGAGGGTTTTTTATGTTTTTATGAATGAAGGAGATTAGTCAAAAGGGGATTTTATCCTTCATTAATTAAAAGGTCTTTACTTATGAAATTGAATAATGATGAGTGCATGAGGGATAAATGATGATAATTATGATTTAATATAGAAATTCAACATTTTTAACTTATCAGTTATTGAGCCTTGGGTCTGGTCCCAACAGAAGTCAGAGAAATGCTCTAAGCCTCTTTAATTGGAAGTCTAAAACGCAGAATAACTATAGGGGAGAGGAAATTAGTGATTGTTGGTCGGTGACAAATATTACAATGATTTTCCCACTTCTTTCTACCTACCCAGCATAACTCTAACATTTTTTCTTCCTTTTTTGCAGGTGCATTTGAGCTAGCAACCTTAAAACATTTTATTCTTTTGAAAGAAATAAAAACTATCTAACTCTACCTTATTTCATCCGAGGGCTCAGATTAAACTGATGAGCTTCTCTTTATTCTCTACCTAACTACTGATTAGTCAGGATTAAATTGTCTGACTAATCTTTATTCACTATCTATGACATGTAAATTGGAAACATGACAAGTCAAGATTGAACCGTTTAGCTCATCATGGATTATGGCATTTATTGACACTTTGCCATAATCATCAGAAAAAAAGTAAAAAGTAGTGGCATTTGGATTTGCACACTTTCATGTTTTATTTCTTTTTCTTTTGGGGTCTATATTCTTTTAAGTCCTTTGATTTTTCTTTTAGGACTTTTACCCTCTTTTTGATTTTTTGATTTTTTGTTTTTTTTACAAAATATGGGAAAACAACTTGCAGAAAGCAAGGTATGTACATATTTACAAGACTATCAAAATTCAATTCAAAATTATGAATCCTATATTTATAGAACCCTAACACCCCTAAATCATGAGATCCAAATAATAAGAACATTTGATTGAGATGCTTTACACTGTGATGAGCCTGGAAACAAAACGGAATGATCACCTGCATCAATCTTACAATACTTTAAATCATGATATATCCTCTATTGATCATAATTGTTGAGGGTAGGCATTCCCATAGTCAGCACATAAACAATCTAATAACATGTACATAATTCAGAAATTTGTCTACATTGGAATTTTTCCCAAATGCAAACATGCCTACATATATAGGCCCATGTTTGGATGAAAATCTATATGTATGGTCACCATACAGATGATGTGTACAAAAATCCTAAAATCGTAGCCCGGATGGCTAAAACTAGATCCGAGGTCTTCTTATCTCATTCACTTGATCATTCAGGTACAAGTCTAGCCATGCGAATATATGATTTGTAGTCGAACATGGAAAGACATTGTTTGATTACCAACCAATAATGTGAGCTGTTAACAAACGCGAGAGAACCACCATTAATGTCAATGGCCCTCAAGGTACTGCAGTACATTTCGTAAGGCATGAATAGATGATTTGATTTCGAACGCCAAACAAAATCTTTCGGTCAAAATTCCAGAAGAGAGGATCTTGTCAATGCCATAACAAGCCTCATGGTACTGGAATCTGATGTTTCTAAGTGAACTTCCTGGATATTGATTTTTCGTCGATGAGAATTCACCTTATTTCAAAACTGGAGTTACTGATTTCGGAGACAAGGGTATGACTTGATATAGCAATTTTCAGGGATGATGGTCATGAAAATGAAGGTTTACGAGTATTGCAGAAGGATGAGTTCTTAATCACTGGATAACTTCTCTTGAACATATCGGCGACACTGTGATGAGTTGGCAGCATTGACCCAAAACCGAAGTGAAGGTATGATGAACCATAGGTGTGAATGAAACGTCAAGATGATTACCCAACCCAAACAGTCACGAACATGGAGTGAAAGAAGTGTCATGTTCAAGAGGGACTTGCTACCAAAAAGAACTTTGCTTACTTTTCCCAAATTTTCCCTGGACATTTGTCGACCAGTACCTCTTTATTTTTTAACAATCTTGAGGAGGATAACATTTTCTTGATCTATAATTCAACCCTTCAGGCGAAATAAGTATCGCTATTTAATAATTTAACGAGTCTAGCAATGAATGAAACTTGATTCTTGCCATGATTGACAAGCTCGTCGCTATTTTATTTTTTAACGAGCTTAATGACAGTGATAGCTCGGTCCTTTTTCATGTTTAGAGAGTCTGAAAAAGAGGACGAAAGAGAACTCCAAAAGTAATTTTTCGTAAATTTGTCTCTCAGATCCGAAAAAGTGAAATAATATCTGAAAGAACCTCTTTGGTCATGTTTAGCCAAGGTATTCCTTTTTCGTAAATAATCCATATTAGTCCGGAAAAGGGTTAAACTTATACTGAGTAGATATCAATTCATTTACTTTAACGAGCTCGAAATTACAAGTGCTCGGCAATATTTTCACATTATCGTAGTTTGAAAAGTTCTGAAAGAAGACTCCAGGGGTTCCTTTTTCACTGTTATCGAAGCTCGAAAAAGAGATAAAAGTGCGCTTCAAATCATTTTTCGTTTTTATCAAAGCTCTAAAAATAAGGAGAAAAAGTATGCTTTGTGGTCAAGTCTTTCTTTGAAATAAATCTGCACAACTAATATGTTCATCAGTTGTATTTCTTGTTCAGAACAACATCAAATGGATTAAAAATGTCTGTTTCATGATAAAAAACATAATAAAACCATAGTCATAGCAATAAATTTAACTTGCAAGTAATTAAATGACTACATAAAGTAGTTTCACTATTCATTTTTACCATTCCATAGTTACCATTTGCAGTTTGGAGCTCTGAACCTGATTTTTCTCCCGAACTTCAGTCATTGATTGCGATCATTTCTGTGGACGGATTTCATCGCCGTTTGATCCAGGTTAATAGCATAAACTTCCTCTTTCCTTCAGTATTCATTTCATTCCCATTCCTTGCAAATTTTTACGGTTTTAAGGCCCCTAGGGTAAATTCTTCCCAAATTGAGGGCAACGCACCCTTGAACATCTAAACTTGTGTTGCATAGCAGGTACAGTGAAGGGTACCTGCATACACAACGCACTATCTCAACCCAGGGAGTGCGTTGCGCGCAGTTCAAGTTTTTGAATTTCATGATGTGCTCAAAATTTGCTAGTTTTTTGAAATGAATGGTATCTAATGGATCTTATGGTTGATTTTCAGGTTTCCATCAGATAATAATGATGATTACATGGAGAGAAAGACAACATGAAGAACAATATATGATTTCCTTGAATGATCCGGGTACTGTAAGAGCCTTAAGAGATTGTGGACTACTTAAGTACTTCAAATTATCAGGAATGAAGCAACAAATAGAACTCTTGGAGTTCTTAGTTCGAGCATGGGATCCAGCGATACAGGAATTTCACATAAAAAATCAAGTGTTGTCTATAATAGTTGAGGATGTGTATTTTCTCACAGGTTTTTCGAGGAGATGTTTGCCCATTTCGCTCACAGGGTCTAACGTTCGAGGAGAGACAGTGAGGGATTATGTTATGCAATATTACTATCCAGGGGCAAAACCTAGCAAAGATGGAAAAATAAACATCCGAGATGTCAGGGATTTTCCTTTGAGAACTATTCTTTTCATGATCGCTAAACTTGTTGGCACTGTTACACTCCATGTAGTGAACAGATCATATATGCAATATGCGCTAGAGTGCTTAGAGCCAACAGTCTTCAACTGGTCTGAAGCTGTTCTATCTCAGATAAAGGAACAACTGAATAAATAAAAGGGAGGAAGGAAGAAAAAATTCAGTTACGGTTCAATCCTTATCTCCTTCGCTTTGGAACGGATTCCACTGATGCAGCCACAACATGTAACATTGGATATATCTAGTGTTGGAGATCCTCGAATGCAAAGATGGGTAGAACTCATGGGTCGGCTTGCAAGCCAATCGACCGTTGTGTTCTCGACTGCATTCTTCACCTGGTTCCGACGACATATTGTTGCCATCGATGAGTATGCATACACAAGTGTCGACTTCCGAGGAGATCCAAATCTCGTATTACCAGAAGGCGCTCAGTGGGGTGCAATAGGTAAGAATGTTTTGACCATGTTTTTTTTATTTTTCTAAGGTTTATACAATGTTTTTTTGTTTTGATTTCTTTCCAAGACTAAACTAAATGTTTGATGTAATGCAGATATTGGTCGTGTTCAACCAGTAGAGGAACCAGAGCGTGAAGCGGATGTGCCAGCAGAGAGGGTTGTCGGGAGAGCAGTCTTTTAGGACCTTTATATGGCTGAGACTCTAGCTGAGCTTCAGTAGCACATAGAGGGATTGACCTTCGGGATTCCGGATTTTCGGATCGAAGAACTTCCCATGCGACTGCAGCAACACACAATTGGGGTTCCTAACCATTAGATGCGGTTTCTACGTAGGATTGTTAGATCTATAGCATGTTACCATGAGCACCACTAGTTTACTTGTGACATTTTGCATACATTTTGAGGTCAGATGACCAATGTGTCTTGGGCACAAATTTTGTAAAAACATATAACTATCTATCTATATGTTTTCAGAGTTTTTCCTATGTTTAATGCGCAATCCTATTCAATGATGTGAATATTTTCTTTACCTATGTCACAAATTTCTGTCTAAAACTTGACTAGCTAATGAATCAGTTAAAGTGTTCAAATTTCTGGAAATGTGTTGATATTGAACAAAATCAAAATGTATTTCCAAAAGTCAAACTCTTAGGAACAATCTAAGAAGTGTTGGATTTCTAACAATATAAAAACTAGTAAGTTGTAATACCACAAGTTGTGAGTCTAACCTTATGATTATTTGGTTAATACCAAATGAAATGGCATCAGAGAGAATTTCGATCAACGTGCTATACTCAGCGATATTGTTCGTCGATTTATCAATACAAATCCCTTGAAAACTCACTAACTTGTCGTTCGGAGCGAAAATGGCCCACACTACAGAGGATAGATTTTGTGTACTGTGACTAGCACCATCAGCATATCCAACAAATGGTTCTAAAGATTCAGACATCTGCCATAAAATGTAAAGCGGATTACTAACGTCAAGAAAACTCTAGAAAACAAATTAAGATAGTGAATGCAAATCAACAGCATATAAACAATATAATACAAAAAATTACTATGCTCATGATTAAGCATAGTAACGTTTAAGATACAACCCATTTCTAGGTTGTGCCAATGGAATCCCATCATAATCAACTAACTCGTAGGCACCCTTAGCAAGAACTCTTTTGACAATATAGCGGCCATGCCATAATGGCTCTAATTTCCCTATACCTATTACATCAGCTTCTTGGTCGTAAAGAAGGACCAAGTCGCCCTCTGAGTAGATGCGAGGTTGGAAATTTTTGTCGTATTGCGTCTTTATACGTCTCTTATGTGCTTCATTGGCCAATTGGGCTTCACGACGCGTTTCATCAAGATGGATGAGGTTAAGGAGACACACTTCTTCTTTTGAGGTGTCAGGTAATAATTCTATCACGAGTTTTAATGATGATATTTCGCATTGGATTGGTAAGATAGCTTCCAGACCATACACCAATTGAAAAGGAGCAAATTTGGTTGCATTTCTCACCGAGGTTCGATATGCCCACAAGGCGGAGTATAGGATCAAGTGCCAATTCCTTTTACAGACTCCTATCATTCGTTGAAGGATTCGTTTAAGAATTTTGTTAATAGCCCCAACTTGTCCATTCGATTGTAGATAATAAGGAGTAGAATTATCATGTGAAAATCCTAACTTGGCTGTCAATTTAGACATCATATGGTTGCAAAAATTCTTCCCATGATCCGTAACTATATCCTGTGGGACCCCAAACTGTGCAATAACATGGTTGAATAAAAACAATGCAGCTATTTGTCCTGTGTTATTAAATGTAGGCATCACTTCGGCCCATTTGGTAAAATAGTCAACTACGACAATAATATAACCATGCCCCCAGACGAAGGAGGGTTATAGGTCATGAAATCAATACCCCATTTCTTAAATGCTCCAGTAGAGACAACAGGATGCATTGGCGTTGGTGGTTTGCAGATTTTACGATCAAAAATCTGGCATGCATGACAACTTTTGACTGCGAGGATGCAATCTCGAAAAATAGTAGGCCAAAAGTAACTAGCATGGAGTATCTTCTACGCGGTAGCATAACAGATAAGTGTCCACCACAAGCCCCAGCATGAAAATCATTTAACACTTTTTCAGCCTCCTCATGTGTGAGGCACCTCCTTAAAATGGTATTGACACCACGACAATAAATTGTATCGTCGACGATTAGATAATCTTTGGCTTGGTATCGAATACGCGGCTAATCATAGCGAGAGGTATTAGGTCGAAAATTTTGGGTTTGGAGATAAATGATAAAATCCCCATACCAAGGATCAGATGATCCGATTAGAAACAGAGACTTGTCTGGAATAGATGGTTCCGATGTAGTAGGATTACTATTAGAGGGAAGGTCACAGAGAAGCTCAGCCAAAACTGAAGACTTCTTTGACTTGGATTTGATGAATTCCAAATCAAATTCCTGCAAAATGACAATCCATTTTGAATATTTCCCCCCCAGCAATTGACGTGATAAGATGTAAGTCATGGAGTTGCAATCCGAAACTGTTATTGTTTTTCAAAGTAGGATATAATGGCGAAATCTTTGGAGAGCTTGAACAACTGCCAAGGCAAGCTTTTCCACGTACGAGTACTTAAATTCCGTATCATTGAGATTACGACTCAAATAATAGATCAGACGTTCAATTCCATCTTCTACTTGGACCAAAACCATAATGATGGTCATTTCAGTTGCGGTGATATATAGGAAATAATCGTTTTGATCATTTGGAGGATACATTAATGACGCTCAGACAAGATGGTCCTTGACAGCATCAAAAGAAGCTTGCGCAACTTGGTCCCAATGGAAAGGAGCACCTTTTTTAATAATCGAGTAAATCCTTTAGCCATTTCGGCGTAGTTTGGAATGAACCTTCTCGAGAAGTTAGCCTTTCCTTGAAGTTTATGTATCTGAAGTAAGTTTGATGATGCAGGAAAATCAAGAATGGCCTGAACCTTCAGTGGGTCTATTCGAATTCCTTCTTTTGAGACAACGAATCCGAGCAATCGACTAGAACCAACACAAAACACACATTTATGTGGATTGAGGCGTATCTTGTAGTGTCAGTAGCGTAAGAAAATAGCTCTCAAATGCATCGGGTGATCAGTCCGATTTCGTGAATGCATTGGTAAATCATCTAGATATGGTTGAAAAATGTGCTTGATGTTGTTGAAAGCATAATCCATTTCTCTCTGAAAAGTTGCCCCAACATTCTTTAAACCAAACAGAAGCTTCCGATATGCGAATGTGCCCCAGGGACAGATGAATGTTGTCTTATATTGGTCATCTCGGTGGATATTGATTTGATTGTAGTCGGAAAATCCATCCGTGAAAGAAAATATTTCACATCCAGCACAATTATCAATAATCTGGTCGATAAAGGGAGTAGGATAGTTGTCTTTTGGAGAAGCATGATTAACATCCCGATAATCGACGCACACTCTAATGGTTCCTTGTTTTTTCATAACAGGAATGATATTGGAAACCCACTCAGTTAGCAGAACAGAGTAAATGAAACCAGCACACAAAAAAAATTCAACTTATGCTTTGATGGCAGCGGCTTTCTTGGGATGAATAGGACGAAGCCGTTGACGCACCGGTTTAACATCAGGATACATATTAATAGTGTGTTCAACTATACTAGTATCTATGCCTGGCATTTCCTCGTAAGACCAAGCGAATACGTCACGAAATTCACGAAAAAGAGAGCGATATGAATCAAGTTATGATGGAGAACAAGATACACCGACATGAATATTTTCTACAACGCCAGGTTTGGTAGAAATATCGATAGAAATTGTTTCTTCGATATTTGATAAGTTTCTCTCAGAATTGATTACATTAACTGGAAAAGAATTCGAAAAAAAAAATTGAATGGATGGTTGATATAGTTCATTGAGATTGTTTTCTTCATAATCTGGAAGATGGGAACGATGATAATAATCTTCCCATGGTTCTCCTTCTGACATCATAGCTTCCAAAATATTTTCATCTAGCAAAAATTTTGAGGAAAATGGATTAGTTGGAGTACCAAAATCTAATGAACGATCAACCCAAACACTCGGCGACGCTGATTTCGAATTTTCCACCCAAGCCAAATAGATTGATTGCTATGCCAGCTCAATAGGGTTGGGTGATAAAACATCATCCAACGTAGAAATATCAGAAACACCCATACTCTCCCTTAAGCCAGATAGAGTGGAAGAGATCATGTAGTAGGTCTCTATACTTGCAATTTCTGCCGACGTTGCAGGCAGTGGTAATGCAAAGGTTCCCATAAGAGTGGAATCCTTTAAGAGTCTTACACCAATAGCCAACAATAGAGCCTGCTTCTGGGAGGGAAAATTTTGTAATACCTCAAGAGCAGACATAGCTGAAGGGGATTGAGCCAAATCTTCAACTATATTATAATTTTGTGCAACTCTTGCTCTAGGATTATATGTTGATTTATGAATTACTCCCTTCGGTGGCTTAATTGTCAATTCAGGAATAACAGTAGGTGGTACTGATTTAGTAGATGGATTTGTTGTCGAGGTAGTAGGTTGATCAGTGGTCGGACTACCATAGTCTTTATTCCGCGTCAACACCAAAATATCTTGTGAAGGTTTTGTAGTGGATAACATTAACACTTGGGAACTAGGAGTTGGATCCGTAGCAACCAAATTTGTGTCTGGATTTGGAAATGGGTTTGTCAACACAACTGATGCATTGGAAGTCTTGATGATTTTTGATACTTCAGCACGGTGAGGACAATCCCTAACAAAATGTTCCTTGTTACAGATTATGCAAGGATAACGAGGTTTCTGTGGTCTTGACGATTGATCAGATGATCGTTCCTGTGGGTTAGAATTTTGTGTTTTCTTTGATTTCCCCTTTTTCTTACTTCCTGGTAGCTTGTCACTTTTGCTTTTGTCAAATGACACGACATTAATTTTGGAAGTAGGAGCAGGATCAGATGCAGTAGTGTGGTGTGTGTTTTTAGTGCCTATCAAGCCGTCTCCGGCATGAGAGTCCTTTATTTGAGGAGGAAAATTGAAATTAGATCGCGGCCCATTAGGAATTTTCTCATAGAGCGTGCCAGACTAAGTATAAATCAAGTCTAAATACTGGGCACGAGCGATGACTTGCTCTTCTGTGACAACACCATATTTAGCTACATCCTCAGTTATAGATGGTAATAGGGACTTAATGAACCATTCAGCAAGGAACTGATCAAGAACAAATGTCTTAACCATTCGTCGACGACGACACCACTCTTGAATATGATCTGAAATGTGAGTAGCATTAGTCTGTTTGAAAATGTTCAAGAGTTTCGTTCCAGTTTCGTATCTTATCGGTAACTGGAAATGGGTCAAAAATATAGTAGCTAAGGCAGTGAAATTGTCAAATGAATCTCTAGGTAATTCAATGTATCATTTAGTAGCCGGACCTGTGAGTGTACGTTGGAAAAGACGTAGTCGAACATAATCATCATTCAAGGAATTTGATGAACACCATAAATGATAAGTCATGACATGAGTCGACGAATCTTCTCTAGGGTTTCCATTGAATTTAGGAATATCGGAGGGTAATTTATGAGGTATCACCGGCCACCAAGGAGCATAGTTGATAGGATCATTGGTTAACCGGTTTAAATCTGGTAATTCCAAGGTTGCAACAAAAGGAAATTGTCTATTAAGGTCATGTTGAGCATAGCCAAGGTAAGATGGAATTGCTTGGGCAACAGGTCTTTGAGCACCAGCACCAGCATACAGAATCTGTTGCTAGTAACCTAGATAGGGGTTGTTTTGCATGGCAAACGCTTGAGAATTATGTTGACCAAAACCTGGATATGATACTTGTTGAAATGAAGTTTGAGGAATTTGCGCCTGTGGCTGCCAAGGGGTCTATCCACCAAAATTATAACCCAAATTAGTATAAGTTGGATTCGGTTGATATGTATAACCAGGTTGCATTTGTGACACCCCATAAAATGGTACACCAGCTTGTGAATAAATAATTCCTGATACAGGTTGTTGTAAATTAACCAAATTATTTTGAGTCTGTGGACCCAACATTTGATGATATTGAGTTGAAGAACTCACCTGACAAGGTTGATGTACAATATTTTGATTCTGTAACAGGGGTATAGATGTATTAACAAGTGGTAATGAAGTGGGTGTAACAGGTTGAACCGGTTGATACGATTGTACAACCGTTTGTGGTTGGATAGGCAGAGTGGGCTGCCATTGACAAACATTCATGTCATCATTATTTTGACCAAAAATTGACTGAGTACTGTCATATTGGGTGACCAAAGGTTGCCCCTCAGCATAAGGACGATAATAAGACGGAAAATATTGTTCCCCGAATGTTGGGAGTCCAGTTGATATGGTACTTAAATTAATTGACCCATAAGGACCGACTTGATATTGCCCTGATGATGGATGTAATGATTCAAGTCGTTCAGTACTAACTATAGGACTACAAGTTAAAACACCAGATGATGACATTGGTAAAGACCATGAACGTGAAGGTGCACCAGAGAAAGTGTCATATAATGATTTGTAACCTGTTGGGACCGAAGGGCCACCGTGAAAATATGACTCTGGTGAGGTTGTGAACATCGACGGAGTGGCGAGGATAGGAGCTAACATAATTGGAACAGCAGACCCAACCGAAGATGCTGGTTCAGACATGGTGGATTGACCAAATGTATACCCTTGAAAATCAACGGGTGATTGAATGGAAATACGATCAACAAAAGTAGATGGAAACAATTGAGGAAAAGACTGGTACAGGTAAAGGTCTCCCCCAAAGTGGGTTTGACTTAAAGTTGTATCAAGTTGTGGGATTTCTTCAATCGCGATTAAACCAGGAGGAAGAACTTCACCGTCGGGCCCAAAATATATTTCAGATGGTTGACTGTGCGATATGGGAGTTTCAATGGCTATAGAACTTTGTGGGATGACCAAGGTAGGAACAACTTCCGGTTTTTCAACTTCAAGATTCAGATGTTCTAGAAAAGAAGAGACAAGATCTGGATCAATTTGTGATTGAACAACGTCGGGTCCAGGAGGTATGGTCTCAACAATTGAATGGATCGTGATCACAAGTAGCTGTGAAGACTATGTTTCGACAACAGTAGACGAACCAGGATGTCTGGAAACAATTTGAGCTAACTCTGGGTTAAAAAATGATGTTTCGCCAGAGGTACGAATTGTACTTGATTCGGTAGATTTTGATCGCCTTCGCCTACCAGAAGTAACTTCTGGTGGTAAAGGTGGTTTTAAAGCTAATCTACGCGCATGACGGGGAATAGGATTATGTTCTTCCACGATTACTGATTTATTTTATCCAAAAACAAATAAACAAAAAGAGGGTAATGCTAGGCAAAAGGGTTTACCAAGAAACTATGAACTGCAAAATACCTCCTGGCGAACCAAGAAGTACAGGCAGGTAATCTCCTTGAATGTTGTGTTCGGTGTATCACAATTTCAAGGCGGCCGACTCGGTTCACTATGGATGGATAGAACCTAAAATTTGTCCTCCCAAATATACCCGAAGTTATGTGTAGGCCCAAGTCCATATTAGCGCTGTCTGATGCGAAACCACACAGTGAGAGCACCCCTTTATACATATCATACTGTAACACCTCCCGATATACCCGAAAGTATGTGGATGAGCTACAATATACTTACGTACGTGGAGTGAGGTATCACACTCGGAATGTATCGCAGACAAGTTAACGACAGCTGCTATGTTTTACGACGTCGGAACACGTCTCTAACCTAGACCTTCTAAATGATATCGTTAATGTTCCAAAGCATTGTTAAGTAAATTGAGATTTATTTTATGTTTATCTTGCTTAAAAAATTTCCTTTCAGGTTCACCTCGATGATGTATATGAAATTCCTAAAATGCAAGCTAAGAATGATAAACAAACTTTCAGTTTCAGTTTTTTCAATGAAGAACCTAGCTACTAAGGGAAGAGAGCAAATAATTTGAGAGCAAACAAATCAATGAACAAAACAAAATCAATGAATCTCAAACTAAATGCAATTTTCCTAATTTTCCTTTTGCAAAAAACACACAATCCTACATGCAAATGCAATTTTTTATTTTCAGTTTCCTTAATGTTATGAATGCAAAAAAGAAACTAGGTGCACTAGATCAATAATCAAATGCTTTTTACTTTCTAGAAACGAAGAATACAAACGACAATTTCTCGTTTGAAGGAAAAACGAGGATTTCAACAACAATTTCTCCTATCAAGGAAATGAAGATTTTACGACAATTTCCTATTTCGAAAGCAAATAATTCTTAATGCGACCATAAAAATACTTTGAAATCAACTTGCCAATGATAAAGAAAAACTTTTTTAAAACAACATTGAACAAATTTTCAGTCAAAGGAGAAGAAGTATATAGAGTCACTGGTCAATTGAGCATTAAACTTTTCAGAACACAACAGCAAACAAAATTGAAGCAAGTTGCAAAGTCAGATTCAAGCGAATTTTGTCTCTTTCAGGAGCCAACGCAGTCTTTAAAGGGAGACAGTGCTCTGCAATGCAGGCTTGGATGGGAGACAATTCTCTGCAAAGCACTGTGTCCTTTCTAAGGGTGCGTTGGGCGCAGTAAACAAAGAAAAAGCTATTGTTTGACTCATTGTCTTTGCAAATTAATCTCTAAAAAAGTCTAATATTTATGTGAAACAACTACTGGGTGGATTTAGAAAGAAAATCAGAGACTAAAACACCTAGAACTAAGAGAAATTCTCCCCAGCAGAGTCGCTAGTTTTTTGGGCCAGAATTGTAATCTACGGATAAATTACGCTTCCCTAGACAGATGCTAGTCTAGAACAACAGGTGAAAGACTATACTACCATTTCTCCTAACTTGGAATAGATACACAAAGAGGATTGGAGGCTTATTTTTTCAGTCACTTCCAAATAGCTCCTTCTGTCGCTTCCACTGCAACTTCAAATTCAAGCAGTTTGTTGGCTGAATGCTTCCTGCAAGAAATAACACTGAAACAACAGAAGATGCAATAATATAGATATCTATTCAAGCTAGTTAGCTAAATCAGTAAAGCATAAACTACATTCATCAACCAAGATCTTACAATATGGAAAATCAAAGTTAACATAGATGCATGTAGGGAAAAATAAGAAGAACTCTTTATTGATGATAGAAGGAGAGGCTACAACCTAGTGACTGATTTGAAGTGACCTTCCAGTATAGTTCCCAAGTCTCATCACAGCATAAATCTCTCCAGCAGAAGTTCCACAAATCAAACTCTCAATGAAAATTCTCCAGCATTTCTCTACTCAAATTCTTCCTCCTTCAAACACTTAGATCTGTGTTCAATTTATAGATGAACTGTAGGTTGTTTTGCAATCAATAGCTTTCCAAAAATAGGAAATACATGTTTCCAGTCATGTAGATGTCAAATGGACACTTGGATCCGAAGCTTGACACATGTGAACTCTTCTAGAAGGCACTGGCCAAGTGGAGATTCTGGAACAATGAGAATTTCGCTCCCAGTGTGACCAGCGCACCTTTGAATTTCGGGAAGTGCTTTACAGAGCAGCCTTGCATGGGGCTACCTGCATATGCAACGCACTTAGGCCCCTTAGAGCCTGCGTTGGTGAGCTCTCATGTGCTATACAATAAGCTTCAAACCATGGAAACCTTTGCTTGATGAAAGTCTTGTTAGATTTGTCATGTTTCTTGTCTTAGGGAATGTAGCAGCTGAGATGATAGGGAATGATAGACCCTTGATCATCGGTCTTGGAGATGATGCCCAGTTAACCAGGTCATTGGGAATGGTGCCCAAATTGACCTATAACAATATGCAAAATAGAAACAAGATTAAGATCCATCAGCAATCATGTAAAAGCATGTAAAGATGAATTCTAACCGAAGATCTTGATTAGATAGAAAGAATGTTTAACTTTAAACATTTGTTTTTCCTTTCATATGTAGGTTAAGAATGATCATTAGATTCATCAATACTTGGAAATAATCAGCATAAACAAATTAAACATAAGCAAGCTAATTCAGAAATTGCAGCTACAAAATAAACTAAGAAGTACACTTAGCTCGGTGAGGGGGCCCTCCACCCTTTCCTCGCACACTGAAGGTAAATTCAGCTACTTAAGACTTCAATCAATCAACCAACATGTAACAGCATCAAATATGATAGAACATATCTTCAATTATGTCTCCAAGTGATCTAGATTTATGCAGGAACGCAATAAAATACAGAAATAGACATAAACAAAGAGATGCCATAGAAACAATACTTCGTTTTATTTAAATCAAATGATTGAAATATACTTATAGACATAATGGAAATCAAAATAGCTAGGGTATTGGTAGCGTATCTCTAAGAAGAGATGTGGTGGCTACAGACCTCTGAACTATGTTACAATGAGGCTCAAGGGCCTATTTATTATTGACAATGGAGAACTCTAAACATCCAAAAACCTAACCCTAGGAGATGAAGCACCAAAACTATGGGCCCCGTTTGGGTAAATTAGTGTTTCAACTTCCCGATGACGTAACTTCAGCATACGATATCTATTTGACACGTATCATACCTCGTTAGAAAGATCTATCAAAGGAGTACAACTTTAGATGTGAGCAACATTGACTCGTGGCCCCATGTTGCTCCCGGTTTTCCCAAAAAAAGTCGTTTAGGGCCTCAAAACGGCTCCAGAAGTTCAAGACTCGAAAAACTACTAAAAATAGTAAGTTGTGTTGCAACTTAAAAACTAGAAGAACTAATGGTGGGGGTTCAAATGGAATAGGTGGGTGACCACCAATATCCACCTGCACCATTAAGGCCCCATAAAAGCTTTGAGAGTGCAGGACCTGAAAACCTGCTAAAAATAGTAAGTTGTGCTGAATGTGAAAAGCTGCAAGAATTGATGGTGCGGGTCCAAATGGAATAGGTGGGTGGCCACCGATATCCACCTGTATCATTCCTCCCTCCTTAGGAAGCAATTATCCCCATTGCGTTGAGATCCTCCATGAGATGAGGCAAATTCTGTTGAACTGGGTATTAGATTTGTTGAAGATGTCATGGACCTGCGGGCAAACATGCTGGATGCATTTAGTAAATTTGGTTTCTTTATCAACCTTAGACAATACATGTGTGGATTTTGTATGTGTAGTTGTAGGAGGTATGGCAACATCAGGTGACGGTGTGTTGGGGGTCAAATCAATGGAGTGCTTGTCCTGACAGTGTAGAGGAACCTCTGTGAGTGAGGAGAAAATATCCTTGTATTCCTCCATGACTTTGTCCATATTTTGCAGCCGTGCAGGGGAGCCCTATTTCGAGGTTGTGGCCGCAATATTATTCTTTCCCTGTGAGTGAGTTGTAAGGAAAATAAATTTCCTGGTTTGGGAAACAATCTTACTGCATTGTTTTGCAGTAGTCAAAGAGATGACAAGAGGCGGTACTACCTCCGATATCCTGTACAAGTTATTTCCCAATGTAATAATGACAACATGACGCCTAGACTCATACACAACATGTTGCCTCCACAAGTATGGTTGGCCCAATAATACATCAGCTACATTAAGAGTAGCAACATCACATAATACTTCATCCGTGAATGGCTTGATGATGTACAGAAGGCGACACTGTTGGCGGATGCAGATATCTCACCCTAGGTGGAGCTGCCTGATGGTATATGGTTGTGGGTGTGCTATGGTCATTAGGTCAAGACGCTTCACGACCTCTGCTGAAATGAGATTCTTTTGGCTTCTGCCATTGACAAGGAATTGTAGTGGAGAACCCTTCACCCACATCTGCGAATGGAAGAGGCGCTCCCCCTCCTCTAGATCCTCGAGATCCTACCTATGGATCTTGGTGGTGGCAACAATGGCACTAGGATCCAAATCAATGATTTGCTTCCCTTTGTCATTTCCTTTGTCTGGTTCTGACTCAGGACCAGAAAATGCATCTGATTAGGGTGCCTTTAGTTTGGCCACCAATGATTGTTTGGCCCAACACTCGTTTGTGCTATGAGTGGGGCTGTTATGAAATTCACACCACTTCCCCATGTCCTTCAAATTTGTGGTGTTGTTCTGAGTCACCCTGCTTTGGACTTTCCCCTTGTTCTACGGTTCAGGGGCTCCTTTCCCTGGCTTTGGGTTTGTAGATCCAAAGTCTCGCTTCTTCTTCTTAAACTTCTGCTCGATCTTGGCAACATAGCGATATGTCTTGCCAAGCGATGTAATGTCAAGGAACTCCATTTCCTCCTGAATGTGTTTGTGCAGACAGTTGCGGTACTTGAGCACCAAATGTCTCTCTGAATCTTTAATACCCAACTTTGTACGCAGGGTATGGAACAAATTTGTTATTTCGTGCACATCTTGATCCCCTTGCTGCCATAGCATGCTCCATTGGATGTATTTTTCCTCATAGCTCCCCACAAGGTAATATTATTCCTTGATGCCATCTTGGAACGAATTCCAAGTAGGTGTGGCCAAGAACAGAGAGGGTTCCCCTTCGTCCTCTTTATCACAGTAGGTTTCCCACCAGTCTTTGACATGGGGAGCGGCTTTAAGGAGTGCAAAAATAATCTTTTCTCGGTCGAAGAAATCATGGACCGAGAAATACCCTTCCAACAAATTTAACCATCTATCTATGGCGTCTGCATCTATCTGGCCTTCAAATATAGGAATGTCCAAGTTTACCTGTACCTTGAAGGGAGTGGCACCTCCAAAGTGGCTGTTGGATGCAGATGCGCCATAGGTGGGCAGTCATTGAAGGATCTGAGCAAAGTTATCCATCATCGCGTTCCTTTGTTTCTCTAGGGCCTCCTCGAGAAATATTTTGATAGGATCTCCTAATCCCTCATCTTTCTCTTCTTCTGCCATGGGAGGTTGTTGGGTTTTGCGAGGCTGAGCTTGCAAGGGTTCAACCAGATCGAGCCCTAACTCCTTATACATTGACCCCATTGGGGACATGCAAAGAAAAACAGAGAAAGAGAAAACCCCTCCGATACCACTGATTCGGATTTATGTAGGAACACAATAAAATAAAAAAATAGACATAAACAAAGAGATGCAGCAGAAACAATACTTCATTTTATTTAAATCAAATGACTGAAATATTCTTACAGACATAATGGAAATCAAAATAGCTAGGGTGTTGGTAGCGTATCTCTGAGAAGAGATGTGGTGGCTACAGACCACTGAACTATGTTACAATGAGGCTCAAGGACCTATTTATTATTCAGAAACAATGGAGAACTCTAAATGTCCAAAAACCTAACCCTAGTAGATGAAGCGCCAAAACTATGGGCCCCGTTTGGGTAAATTGGTGTTTCAACTTCCTGGGGACGTAACATTGGCATATGATCTCCGTTTGACACGTATCATACCTCGTTAGAAAGATCTATCTAAGGAGTGCAACTTTCAATGTGAGAAACATGGTTCCATGACATCAATCCATGGATCCATGTTGACATCGGTCCATGGACCCATGTTGCTCCCTGTTTTCCCAAAAAACGTCGTTTAGGGCCACAAAACGGCTCTTGAAGTTCAGGACCCGAAAAATTGCTAAAAATAGTAAGTTGTGTTGTAACATAAAAACTGAAAGAACTGATGGTGGGGGTTCAAATGGAATAGGTGGGTGGCCACCAATATCCACCTATATCATTAAGGCCCCAAAACGGCTCCGGGAGTGCAGGACCCGAAAACCTGCTAAAAATAGTAAGTTGTGCTGAATGTGAAAAGCTGCAAGAATTGATGGTGCGGACCCAAATGGAATAGGTGGGTGGCCACTGATATCCACCTAGATCACCAAGTCTCATAAATAATAATAATAATAATAAGTCATACAAGTTCTACATATCAAAGCCTTCAAAGTTTGAGGCTTCAATAAATAACATATCTAACAAAATCATATAAAATAGCTCAAGTAGTCATAACTATCCTTATCCTATCATATCAAGTCAAATTCATTCATCACATCCATCAAAATCTATAAAATAACACAAAATAAGAGTTTTGACCTAGTTTCTAGGGATCGTACATAAAGACAAGTCCTGTTTGACCGCCTTTGACCGGGCCTATTAAAGCCTGGTTTGACTGTACCAACAAGTGTACTTTTATTCTTAGTTCCCGAGCCTTCTATAAATGTATCCAGCTCGAGCCCAAGTGTCTTGCACATATGCAAACCATAATGCCATTACAAGAATTTATGTTGTTGTCCAAAAATGCATTTAAATTTCAATTTTTACAAAAACATCTAATAATTGAAAAACATAACTTAAATACATGTATATGCATATTTGGGTCAATATAAGGTGGATATGATGGTAAATAGATGGATAATATGGAAAAATAAGGTGTATTTTCTAAACAAAAATAGATAAAAAAACGAGGCCCAACATGCAGTATATCTAAAGTATCTCTTCGACCTTTTGCTTTCTCTAAAGGTTCCTTTTGCAGCTTCATGTCTTTTAGCACTTTCAAGGGTTGATTTTAACCAATTTGTCATTTTCCTAGTAGTTTGTATGACCACAAGTTGAATAGAGTCACTTGGTCCTTCTTCTTCTTCTTCTTGAATAGTAGTAGGATTGTCGTGGTGTACTTCTTCTTCGAATATCAGTATGTCTTCGTCATCAGAATCAATAGGAACGTCCTTGGATATTTTCTAGGCTTTATTTTCATCAAACATGACATCCCTAATTACTTCAATATGTATTCCTTCTTTGATGTAGATTCTATATACCTTTGAGGAGAGACTATAGCCAACGAAGATTCCTTTGATGCTTATAGCTTCTAACTTCTTTCGCTTGTCTTTTGGAACGTGGATGGAGGTAGGAATCCCAAATATTCGGATATGATCCACACTCATCTTCTTTCCAGTGAATACTTCCTCAGGTGTGATGTTCTCAAGAATTCTACAAGGGCTTCTATTTTGAATGTATATGGTTGTCATTGTTGTTTCTCCCCATAAGAATTTTTCTAGGTCTTGATCAAGGAGCATTGTTCGAATGCCTTCTTCAATTGACCAATTCTTTCTTTTAGCTACCCCATTTTGTATGAGATAGTAGGGAACAATGAGCCCCCTCTTAATTCATGCTACTTTACAATATGAAATTAATTCCTTAGAAGTGTATTCCCCACCATTCTCGGACCTATGATTTTTTATTTTTCTTTTAGTTAGGGTTTCCAATTCATATCTAAACTTGAACTTCTCAAATATTTCATCCTTTCTTTTTAGAAGGTAGATCCATGTCTTTCTATAATGATCATATATGAATGTTACATAGTAAATATGACATCCAAATGATTTTTCAGACATGGGCCAACACACAACAAAATGAATGAGGACTAGTATTTCTTTATGCCTTGTTTCACTATTTGGAAATGGGTTTCTTGTATGTTTACCCAAAGAGAATCCCTTGCATACTCATTCACAAACTTCTTTGATTTTGGGGATGCCATGAACTAGTTGATTAAGAGTGGATCATGAACTAGTTGTTTAGGGATGCCATAGTACTTTAGTTCATATGGGAAATCGATCCAATTGAGCTATAGCATAGGAAATATGGTCATCTACTAGTTGATTAAGAGTAGCATTGAGGACAACCAAGAACCTATTAGTCACCAATAAATTTTTTCTTTGGTGATGACTAAATGATTACCCCAATATTTCTAGAAACTAAGTTTATAGAACATCGTGAGTTCTAGAAATCTCACTGCCTTAATTATCCTCAAGGTAGAATTTTCACTATTTTGTTATCCTATCTAGTCATAACTGGACCACTGCTCCTAGAAGACCCATCAGGGGCTCAAGCCATTCATTTTTAAACCTAACATGTCTCCTTGGCTCAAAACCTCTGTTTTTTCTTACCTACACAATTCCCCACCACCACCTAAACCTGCCAAACAGAGCAGCTTTGTTGTGCTTCCTTTAGTAACTCTCAAAAACTGGGTGTCTCTACAGAGCCTTTAGATAGTCAAGTATGTGTGTTGCATCTTAGGCCCACAAATACACAAATCTTGGCATGGATCCTGTCTTACACTTGTAAACCCTAAGTCTAGATCCCAGCCCAAAAACCAAGTCCAAGAAGGCCTCCACTAGATCACCTAAGGTTTCACAAAGTCATAGGATGGATTTGGTGCCCTGCAGATTCTGCTTCTTCTTCTATATAAAGGGAATACATTCAAAAGAATCGGACAAGTCACTAGTCCTAGATACACCAAAGAGATCAGTCAAGGAACTTTTTATGCCTAAAGACATGAATCTTGCAAGGAGATGGTTGCTCTGTGCTCACATCTCTGCAAGAGTGGTCAAAAGGACATCAGGTTAGCAAGAAGGCAAGGTAATGGAATAAAAAGTCTCCTTCATAAACAACAGAGGAGATGTCAAAGGGACCTCCAAAAGCAGCCTCTTGTTTCAGCACCTAAACATACAAAGGATAAACTATCACCTCCAAACCTTTCTGCAAAAATACATTGAAGAGTAATCTGAAGCGGAGATTAAAAAAAGGAAGTACCTGTGAAAGAGTTCATAAAGCCATTTTTGATAAGAGACACAGTAAACTTAAGACAAACAGAAACACCATGAGTTTACGGTAAATTAGTAAAAATACTGATCATCAAAGGACCTGTGTTCAAGGAGAAAAGGGGTGTTTTTTAGTCACAAAACAATGATGACAAACAAGAAAATCACCACAAAGGATAGCATTAGGTCATCTGCACTAAAGGAAAGAGATAAAGAGTATCATTATGCAGAGTCTCATCTCACCAAAGAGGCAAAAACAAAGTTTTTACCTTAGAATCAAAATGGTACATAATTCATTAACAGAAATGGCTTAAGAAACATTTTGCCTGTGATTTACATCTCGGCTGAAGACCCCAACAAGGGCATCCTTGTCAAGGGATTATCCTGCGAAAAGATGATAAAAGTGTAAGTAAACATTTTTCAAAAACTATGCCAAAAAGTGTTCCACACAGTGAAATGTCAGTAAAAAGACACATGCAAGAATAGAGGAAAACATGAACTTTACAAAGGTGGGTTTGCCCTTTTAATTTATTTTCAAAAAAAAAGCTATAAAGGGCCCCTTCTATTTTCCCCCCCGCACCATTTGCCACTTTGCAAGGAAAGGACACCATTGGAGGAGAGTTACAGTGTTTTTTTTTAGAAAACTGTGAAAATTGATCGGCGCTACACGCAGAGGCTGGCGCTACACCCCTAGCCTTCGGCGCTATGCATAGAGGCGAGTCGGGCAGTGTAAAATTACACTGTGCTACACGCTCGCAGCACGGCACTACGTGCCTAGGTTGGCGCTATGCGCAGGCCGAGAAAACACCACAGGTGCCTGGGAGACCGCCCATTCCGCCTAGCGCTATGCTCCAACAGCCCGATCGGCCCAGCGCTGTGCTCCTAGCAGCATTCTGCATATCTTGCCAAAGACCTTCAAAATCAAATTTTCGGCCTCTAAAATTCTGCAAGCTAAATACAAGGTTGGTAAAACCCCTTTTCCTCCTCCCAAGAATTATTTTCCTAAAATCAAAGAGGTCATCCATAGTCAAAATTTGACCAAACCCTAAACTATGCAAAAATAAATTTTTATGTCTTTGAGCTAGGATTGTAAGAAAATTTGGTTTTGAGTGCAAAGAGAGGACTAAGTAACTATAAGGCTGACCTCCACCACCAAGAACAAGTTTTTAAATATGTCTTCAACTTAGCTTTCCTTTTTGCAAAGAGTTTACCTACACCACTTATTTTACTCCAAAAACCCTGAAGAAAAGCCCTAGGTTTCTTCTGTTGTTTTGGACCAGCCATCATGTCATAGGGAGACAGTCACACCAGTGGTGATGATGGTCACACTCCCACCAAGCCAAAACATCATGGAGGAAAAGCTAAAATATTTTAGCCCCTAGACACCACTCCAATCACTTCCTCTCCTATGATCCTTTCATGTTTCCAGGATGTAGGGTGCTACAATTTTTGTGAGAAGGTCAAGCAAGTCAACAGTCATCCAGACTTGACTAGATTATTTTCCTGTAGCCTACAAAACCACCAAGTTAATCTAGCAAGGGTACAATTTGAGATTTCATCTGAAATCATTTCCAAGGCAATAGGTATACCAAACATTGGTGATTTTTTGGTTCAAACAAAGGAAGTTGGATTTGGGTTATTATGGGCCTTATTTGAAACCCACCTATCAGCAAAATTGTAAGGCTATTTTCCCTTTTTCTCATTTGCTAGAGAGGTATGCAGCATTAATGAGACATATTATCAGTTTTTCACATGTGAGGGAAGATACTCCTGGCTCTACTCATATCATATCAGGTTGCTGATGCATTTTACCAAAGTCAAGATGATGAACCTACCTTATTACCTTTTCTGGAGTATTGATAAAATGGCCTCCACTGTCAAGAGGAAAAGCTATGACCACCAAATGCCTAGCCTCTTTCATCACTCCCTAATCAAGATGATTGTCCTATACCAGCTAGAGAGACAAGGTATATCTTGGGAGACCTTCATCTCACATGATGTGTTTGCACACCCCTGGGCCTTCATCTAGCATAACTTTCCTTCCACTTCACAACCATCTACCTCCACACATCCATAATCTCCCCATATGCATTCTCCACAAATAATTTCACCTATTACCTCCTCCCCTAAATTACCAAGATAAGGGGCTGACAGTAGCCCTAGTGAAGAACAAAAAGGAAGAAACAGTCAGGAGGAAGATGAGACAGATAATGATGGACAAGGAGAGAGCAGTGAAGAATAATATGATGAAAAAGAAGAAGATGATGAAAATGAAGAAAATTATGAAGAGGAGGGAAGTAGCCATGAAGAAAGCAGTGGTGGCCATGAAGAAAGCAACCATGATCATGAAGAAAGCAGTGATGATCATGAGGAAAGCATTGAAAAGGAAGATGATGTAGATGAAGAAGAAAATGAAGGAGAGAAAGGTGGCCAAGAAGAAAGAAGCAATGGCCAAGAGCAGCAAGATAATGAAGGAGAAAACACAGATGAAACTAGTAATGGTAGCCACAAAGATAACCTCAGTGAAAGTAGCCACAAGGATGAAAGCAGTGAACATGATGATGAGGAAGAGGATAAAAATGATGAGGAAGAGGAAAATAGTGAAGAAGAGGACAGTGAAGAGGGAGAACAGCCAGATGAGGAAGACAACTATCTAAGTTCCCAAGACAGTCCAAGAAAGAGTCATGATAGTCATGACAGCTGTCATGACTGTCTTGACAAAAATCAGTCTGTAGAAGACAAAGAGAATCAGAGTGAGGAAGGTACAGAAAATTTAGAGCAGATTGAAGTACAAAATGATGGCAACATTTCCTTTGAGACTCCCATTATTGCACCTCTCTCATGCACTTATCACAGAGGGAAAAGGGATGTGTTTGCTGCCTCTAAAAGGCAAAGCGCCATCTCCTCACAAAATACCAAAGCATTGGACAAAGGCAAAGAAAAAATGAAGAGTGTTGAGCAAAAGACAATAGTCAGGAGGAGTAAAAGGATCAAAAAGGCTTCTCAAGGGCCTCTCTTTGTTGATCTAGACAGTGATAATGAGGACCAAGGGATTAGTACAAAATTTCTCCTCTTAGAAAAGGATGCCCAACTTCAAGAATGGGAAAAGGACTTTGAAAGGGCACAAAGGGTCATCTACTATTATAATCAGGAGCACAAACATTTCAAAGAGGTTAAGAGGGACCTTGCCTTGCAGAAAAAAATGGTCAAACACTATGCAAGGGAGAGCATGCTTGCTAATGCCAAATTAAAGCAAGCCCTCCTAGAGCTAGAAGAGCTAAAAAGGCCCAAAGTGCATGAAATCCTCGGGATCTTGGTTGATGCTTCTCAGAAGGTGTCTAAAACCCCTTGAGGGGTCTACACACCAATTTTGAAGAAAATCCGGAAACTTTTTGTTTTTTTCAAATTTTGGCCCCTAGGAGCGCAGCACCCTAGGCGCTACGCTCTTTTTTGGGGCATCTTCAACTGCTAAAGTTTACATTTTTTGGTTTTTCATATCACCAGCAGTCTACCCACAAAATTTTAGGTCAATTGGAGCATTTTTTCCCCCTCAAAAGGTCAATAAACACCTCAAAAATGACCTTTCTACATCCTTTTTAGGCCTGGCACTATGCGCTGAGCAGTCATGGGAGATTGGATTTTTGAGCAGGTAAATGGAATCCATTCAGCACAACTCAAGTATTTATGGAAATTAGACTCTTCAATCTTTCCAACGAGCCATCACGGGGCCAAATACGATGCCGAGAAGGGGTCAAAAACTCAGCTACAACAGATCCCATTTTCTATTGATATGGAGCTACACACAGAGACAACTTTTGGCCAAAAAGTCAACAAAAGACACTAATTAATGGAAAATTGGTTTTTTAATATTTTCTTGGGAAAATCACTCCTGATTTGATTTGGGAGTTATGTTTTGGTATTTTTCATTTATTATCTTATCTCTTATGTGTCTTGGGCCTTGCATGGTCATTAAGCACATTTATGACATTTATGGCTAAATTAGGGTTTCTGGAAGCCTCTTAGGGTTTCCACCTCATTTTCTCCATAAATAGAGCATGAGGGTCTTACGTATTTGTTGGATTTTGATGACTTATGCTAAAGCAAATAAATATTCTCTTGGAGTTTTTTATGGAAATTTGATGTCTTGGAGCTCATGCATGCCCTGGTTTGCTTGTTGATGGATAGAAACTGTTTGTAGGATCCATAAGCTTGGTTAATGGTGAACTATTTCTTATGTTCATTTTTTCTAGTTTTCCATTATGTTTTCCATCTTACTATGTTGCAGTAGGAAAAAATTTGAGATTAAGAAATGTTTCCTGATGGCACCTTACTTTTGTTTGTCCTTCACTGCCTTAATGTTTTCTTCTGTTGAGATATATTAGGGAATCCATCTCTTGCTCTCTAGGAAGTTCTTAGCTTGTCCATTTCTTGAATGGTTTAGATCAGTTAGTGTCAAGTATGATTTATGGCTAGTCCTACATATTTTTGCTACTGAAATACTCTGTTTTGGAATCAACTCTTTAAAGAAGCTTTTCCTAGGTTTGTCAAAGAAGTATGTTTGAATCATGCTCTTTGCCTTTACTAGCTAAATTTGTTTCAAAGAACCTTCACAGTTGTAACTTTAGATGTTCAAAGTTTTCTCTTCTTCTATGGTTATAACTACTTGTGCATCTTAAATGTTTTTTCTGCTCTTGATAATGAAATCTATGAAAGTTAAATAATTTTCTTGCCTTTCTATAATTTCATTTGAATGTTTGTCTTGGATAATCATCTGTGTTTAGTTTGAAATCAAAAGGATTAGGTTTCACTTATGCCATTGATTCTCTTTCCATGCTTATGATTTTCTAACTCCCTTAGTCTAAAAATTTATTAAGGATTTAGTTCTGCCCTTCACTAGCTTTTATTCTCAAGTTTAATGTTCATCTCATCATCCACCACAACCTCAAAGACCTACCAACCAAGTTAAAATTTCCCTGCAAATGCTCTTGAAACCATTGATGAACTCAACATGACCTTGTTAGAATCCATTGCCCAATGACTTAACAATCTTCCATGTTTTCTATCTAAATCCATCTGAGCATCATACCCAACCAAAAACAATCAAAATACCCTGCACTTAACATCTAGCCTAAAATCAACCCTAAACAGCAAACAAGTTCACATCTTTGCACCTACTAGAGAGATCCCTCTCTGAATCCAGGAAGGCTAGGTCCTTGGATTCCACATCTTTGTTTGATGTTACCCTGTACCTTTGTATCGCAATCAATATAGCAAATTACGAGGAGCTAACAGAACCCATCCCATTGAGGGGGACTGGTAACATTATTCTTTGTTCCCTTCCCAGGTGTTAATACATATAAAATTATTTATATATCTTGTCTTCTCCATTGGATATTTGGAGAAACTCTTATTTCATTTTACTGTTTAACTGCTTTTACTGCATAGATCTAGATTTTTGTTTCATTTGTTTCGACTATCTATTTTAGATCTAAGGAAGTTAAGCAACCATATTTGTTGTTAGGGTTATTTGTCACACACATCTAAAGTGGTCTCTTTTCGTACACTTGTATTAAGAATTGATTCTAACAATTGGCAACTCCACTAAGTTTTATTCAGATTCCTGCGTGACCAGCTGCTTCAGTAACTAGGGTTTTTCTTCAACTATTTTTAGTCTCTTAATGTTGTTTTTACCTTTTATACCCTAAAACAGTAAAATTATAACTTTTGGGTGTTTTCGAGTTTTTTCTACAGGTAACAGGTATCAATCGCGCCAGAGATGGAAATTTTTTCCTCAACCTACCGCCTGAGGATCCCAGAACTGTAGCTCACACTTTTCAGTCCACAACTTGTGAGTTCAAGCTTAGGTCGCACCTCTGGGGCTAGAAATAGCGATTTCAACAGCTAACAGGTCGGTACATGTAAGCTGCAAATTTTTCCGTGATTTTTTTTGTGACTATCAGGGTTTGCCACAAGCACTATTCAGGGTTTTCTGACCTCTGTCTCAGCCTATCTTAAGCCTGGAAATTCTCAGTTTGTCTCCTTGAAGTAGGACCAAGCCCCGTAGGGTTTTAGTACACTTCCACCTTTTTAGGATGGGTTTAGCTAAGTAGGTAGTCTGAGATTTTGTGGTGATTTCAACCATTGTTTAGGGTCTGATATATCCTTCTATCATATCCTTTTAGATCGGTTATTATTCCATCCAAAACCCCCTCTTGAGTTTTGTTTGGCCACTCCCTTAGGGTGCCCCTTGTTTCCCTTAGGGTTTTAACATTTCGCCTCCCATTCTGCAGCAGTTTTCCCTCTGGTTTCCTTTTTTCTGCACCTTCTCCAGCAGATCTGAGTCACTAGATCCCTGTCCCTTAGACCTTAGATCTTTTAGCCGTCTTGTGTTTTTTTATTCAATTTCACCCGCATCTTATAATAGTTATTTGGGGAGCCTTCTTTTGGGTTGAATTTATGCATATTTAGTTGTTTATTTTACTATCGTTTCAGTTTTATTTATAGTTATTCATCATTTTTTCTTTTTCTTTCTATACAATCATCTGGGCTTAATTAAAATTAACACACGACTTACACACACGCACACCTAAAGCGAAGAGCGCTTGGTTTACACTGCCAAACCAAAACATAAACATCATAATTAATTTATCTGCCCCTCTAAGCCTTTGTTTATTACTTTTCCATATTTTTGGGTTATTCGTGTCTTGCCAGCATTGCGCCCCCAAGGCGCTTATCCCAGAGACTCTGTTGGAAACCTAATCCTCTATGGGTAGGTGTGGAAGCTGAACAGTCACAAATGGAGTCCAAGTGACCTTTGAATGCAGAATCCAAGGGTCACCCCATTGTACTATAAATATACATCTATGGTTAATGGAAAGGAAATCAATGCTTATCTTTCTCTTGTGTGTGTGTATTTACTGTGTTTCACCATGTGTGTGTTTAACATGGTACCGGAGCCAAGTTAGGCCTGGGCATTTTCAAAGTCTGTCAGCTCTGCATCCTTTCCTGAATCCGTCTTCCATTTCTCTATTTAGTCATTCAGCTATAGAAATAACGTTACTCTACTCCACCTGAGGGCTTCTCTGGTCTAAAACCTGACCCATCTTCCTTCTTCCCAACCTGTGTGTTACATTACATAACTTATGTGTGTACAAAAGGAATTAATATTTGAACTATTGTGGAGCAACGAGTCATCTTAAGGAGGCCTAAATTTCTGTGAATTTTGGATCTATTTTTATGTACAAAAATTGTTGGAGGAGGAACAACCACCACTCCATAGCGCTCCCAAGATCCGAATTTTGTGAGTCAATGCCTTTTTGTTCGATAACTCCCAGAAAATAACCTTACCTGCTTGCCTGTCCGTTTCACGGCTTCTGACGCACTGGGTTTGGGTTTTACCATCGTTGTCATCTTCCATCGGGCATCAGCTGGGCAGTTGGCATTACAGCCAGACTCATCCTCAGAATTAGCCTTCTTATTTGTATTTTTGCATAGGAGATTCACTCCAATCCTTCACTCAATCATTCTATTGGGATTGGGGATGACCCTGCGTTAATGGGTAAAGAATTCGCCAGTATTTTTACAGGTGCTCCTATCTTGTGCCATTCTGCACATCCATCTCTTTAAGAAAACTCGACTCTCCACCTCCACCTGCAGTCGACCTCTCCTCATTAATACGAGAAATCCACACTCCTTTTGATAGAATCTCTCGCAGGGGTCGAAGCGGAGGTAAGGGTCGATAGAGGTGGTGGGAGCAGAGGTAGGGGTCGATAGAGGTGGTGGGAGTAGCGGATGGAGGAGGAGGAGGTGGCAGCGTGCTGCTGCGGCTGCGGGAGGTGAGCGCAATGGGGAGGCGAGATGATGGAGGAGTTGAGAAAAGGTGGAAATGTAAAGTGGAACCAACAACCGAATCAAAATTAAAGAGCATCCGCATTCAAAATAAAATTCTTGTTCACCCACGAGCATATTTAAATTGTTGTATTTTTGTACAAGAAAATTCCTCTAGAAAGGAATCAACCATATCTTTGTTTGGTCAATTTAGTGTGTCCTAAATTGCTGCATTTAATTTGTCAATCCGGGAATCGTAAGGCGGTAAGTACGGCGCACTATATGTGCCAAGATAACCTATTTCTTAACTTTGTCGTTTTTGGTTTTCTAAGGTGAAATGGAAATTCTAAGATGAAAACAAGTATGGTTATGTTTGTTCAAGGAAATGATATCCCCTATAATGATTTACCAACTTGAAACTTTAAAAACAATTTGAAATTTACAATGACAAGACTTGAAAGAAATGAAAATGTCTTGCTTGAAATAAAAGGTGCTGCTAATCTAATAAATCAAAAGCATTGAACTAGTGAACATGAGAACCAAACTATTCTTGCTGCAGACTAAACACAAAAGAAACTATGCTTAAGGAAGTTCAAAATTGCAACAAAATAAATCTAAATCAGATTACATCAATTTATCTTCTGACCCTTCATCATTAGTCCAGCTATGATTTTCGGAAGTAATCATAAATAACTTGAGTAACTGATATCTAACTTGCAGAAAGAAAACTAATATCAAACCATACATTCATGATTCAATCCCTCACCATCAGTCCAGCTGTGGCTTTCGGAGGCAACTGAAGATGTTATGCACAATTTAATATATCTTACATTTGCAGAAAAGAAACTAATACTAAACTACACATTTCATAATACAATTCCTCACCATCAGTCCAGCTGTGGCTTTCGGAGGCAACTGAAGATGCTATGAGCAGCTTAATATATTTACATTTGCAGAAAAGAAACTAATACTAAACTACACATTTCATAATACAATCCCTCACCATCAGTCCAGCTGTGGCTTTCAGAGGCAACTGAAGATGCTATGAGCAACTTAATATATCTAAATTTGCAGAAAAGAAACTAATACTAAACTACACATTTCATAATGCAATCCCTCACCATCAGTCCAGCTGTGGCTTTCGGAGGCAACTGAAGATGCTATGAGCAGCTTAATATATCTAAATTTAACTACTGAAACAAATAAGCAAAACTGAAATAAACAGAGCAATACTGAATTTAAACAGAAACTATGAAAAGCAAATTAGCAGCAGAACAATGTTAGTTCCATGTCATTAGTTAAAAAGCTATGAAAATGCTCGGGCTGCCTATCTATAACCTGAAACAAGAACACTGATCAGTGATTAACAGTCATAAACATGAAAGACAGAAGTGAAATGGAAACTATGGAAGTTTATAAACAGGAATGAAGCAAATGCAATATATAAACATATGAATGGATTATGGCACAATGAACTTTAAAGAAACGAAATGAGAATTTTACACTAATGCACAAAAAACCTTAGCTGAGCAGGGGCCCTCTACACCAGCCTTGGCAACGATCTTCAAATACGAATTCCGGTTAACAAAACAGAGTCTTCTTATATTAAAAAGCAGTCATTACAGAAAAGTGATGTTACGGCACAAGTACAGCGTAATCACATTACAGAGCAGACTAATGAAAGATAACATAGACTAACATCGACTAACTCTATATGCGTATGCAAACGCATTATATATAACAAAGAAATATAATTGTCTCCTAAAGTTCATGCTGGTGGAGAGCACGTAGACCACTACGTCCACGAATCTAGGATCATGGCCGTGTTGGAAAGTAAATCTACGAGGAGTGGATGCTTGAATTCGACTAAGGAGCCATGCACAGATGTCGATTTATCCTCAGCAACTTAGAAATGGCCGTATGAACCTTCATGTGACACGAAACAGAGTCCGGCCGACATGAAACTCTATGGTTGACTTCCATGTGGACGCCTTTGACCGCAGCTTCTTTAGATGAGTTTGCTCGAACCAATAGAACACGAACCATGTCCTCGTCATTCCTGACCTGCCCATGTCTCATTTTCCTTATAGACACCTGTAACATAGAGTTTCACAAAATAGCTGCGGAAAGTTGCGGCAGTACACGGAAAGTGGCAAGATTCGCGGTACAGATAGTGGCTCTAGATCAAATAGCAAACACAAAAATATAATTAAAAACCATGTTAGATGCTCTTTTACATGATATTGACAATTTGGGGAGGTTTAGGTGAGTGAAAAAGGTATAGAAAAGTGTATGGAAAAGATGCGATTTGAGACTCAACATCGCCCAGCCATAACAGGATTGCTAACACAAGAAGCCAAATTTCATTAGAAAGCATCCAAAAGCACTAAGAGAATATTGGTTTGCACTCTAGTCAAAGGTATGCATTGGCTTATCATTCTACTTAATATGCAGCCATTCTATTTAGTGAGCAGTCGTGCGTGCTTTGAGAAGTAAGTGAGCAATTGCTCCTCTTTAAATATACCATGGACTGATTATCTCTATATGTCTTGGTTTATATATGTGTGATGGAGCAGTGGTATATATATATGATAGGCATATATTAATTGCACTTATGCATTGGAATGTCCCTCCATATTCTTTAAAATTTCGTGATGTGTTAATTCGTTGATATTTTTCCTATGCAACTCAGCATTATTGTCAATGAGATATTTGTGCGTTGTGCAATTCTAGTCTTCAACAAAGTTTGATATCAAATGCTAAAATATTGAGAATGCCTTCAACATCTCTATATGGAAGGTTGAAATTTGGAAGCCACCTTGATTTCTTATAGCCAGAATAGAAATCTTCATATCTATGTGAAATATATTGCATATCAATGTGTGAAGTGAATTCAACAAACTTTGGACACCATTGGTCCATGTTTCCAATTCTTCCCGTTCATTAAAGAAGGGATACAAATAGCTTAGTTGTATGAAGCGGTGAGTATTGCTCATTGGAGGTTCGTTCTCTGCAAATTAGAGTTGTTGGTGTAAAATATTTCTTTGAAGAGGAGAGAAATCATTAATATTTTTTACCTTAAAGGGTTATTGCACAGTGGTTTTTGCTGCACATTTACAAAATATTTTTCAGTTACATTGTATTGTACTGACATTATGAGTGGGTATCGCTTCTTAGTTCATAGTTGTAGTAAGTGTTTGAAGTGTAACTTTGAGTTGTTGAGAAAAATGGCTAAAATCAATTATGCATTAGAGTTGTTGCATAACCTCATTCATTCCACTATTCATGATATGGTAAAAATGAGCAAAGACACTCTCTTTGATATTCAGACTTGCTTGCATCATGCACAAGAGAAGATTGATTTTTTGCAGCTTTAATCTCAGCTACAGCAAGAAGAATTACAACAGTGGAGTCATCATTATAAACTTGTTCTTTTTCAGAACATTGAGACAGACTCCCATCAGCAACAAGAAATTACAGATGCAGTATCCATTTTAAGCGCAGATTTGCAGAAAGAAGGAAAAATCTAGCCAGCACCTCCCAAGCCCATCATCAGACCTTGGGAAGATCTTGTCCATAACAAGCACAGAACTGGTCTTGGATATGACAAGGATTTTTCCTTTCATATTCCAGAATACTCCAAGCCCATCAAATTTCAGAGTGCCGGATTTCTTTATGATAGTTCACATTCAGTTGTTCTAGATACAGCTCCTCTTCCAAAGCAGCAACAAAAAATTGAAAAATGCCAACACTGTGATCGCATTGGCCATATGAAAGATCATTGTTTCGATCTTCACCCATGCAAGCACTGTGGTCGGAACAACCACTCTTCACACATATGCTTCAAAAACAATCCTCCTACAAGAACAAAGATTCATCTTGGATGGATCACTTCTTGGAAATGGGCATCAACAACCAAGAAGATGTTTAAGTCGCATGTCAGAACTTGTTCTAAAATATTGAGAAAACTTGCAATTGAGTTTTCACCATCATCTCACCTTGTACCTGACAAAGGGGAAAATGGTGGTCATCTACAAACTTCAAAGTCGCATCTAGTGAGCTTGAGCCACAACCTGTCATTCTAGATTCAGAGTTGTAGCCAGAGACATGGATGCCTATGAGCATTCCTTTGGTTGGTGGAAATCCTTAAACCATCTATGCGAGGTTCATATTCTTCCTCTTCAAATAATTCGGGACACTTCCTCTAGCAGAAGACTTCAACTTCTTGCCATCTTTGGTAGAGTTCTGAGAAATGCATTAAGAATTCTAGTGTTGGTGGTCATCCTTAAACCATCATAGGTTGTAGACCTCCCTTCTTCTAGGTTGAAGGTCTCCCTCTTCAAATATGAGGGACACTTCCTCTAGCAGAAGCCCTCAGCTTCTTGCCAGATTTGGAAGAGTTTCGGGAACTGCAATAAGCATTGTGTTTCAGTGTTGGTGGTCATCCTTAAACCACCTCTTTATGCCAACATTTCAGAGAGATGATTCAGCCTAAGTGTTGCCATGCATACTTTGCAGATTTGTATTACAACTCTCTTCTTGGACTCACACGTACCCCTTCGGATTAAGGGGGGGAATGTTGGACACCTAATCCTCTATGGGTAGGTGTGGAAGTCGAATAGTCACAAATGGAGTCCAAGTGACCTTGGAATGCAAAATCCAAGGGTCACCCCATTGTACTATAAATAGACATCTATGATTAATGGAAAGGCAATCAATGCTTATCTTTCTCTTGTGTGTGTATTTACTGTGTTTCACCATGTGTGTGTTTAACAAGCTCCTAGGCCTTTATCCTAAGTTTCCATTAGAAAGACTTACTCCAAAGCGTAAATTCCAAGTTATCCCTTCGTTGAGTCCCCATACCGACTCTGATTCTGGTCCATCAGGTCCTCCATCCGACTCTGAACCTGGTTCTCCTCCACCTCATTCAGTCACCATGTCAGGCACGAATGAAAGTGTTGGTCCTCAAGTTGGTGGTAGCCCCGGCCCTAATTCTAGAGCTGCTACTAGTGAAACCACTACCGGAACTGTTCCGGCTACTCCTTTTCTACCTTTTATGGCAGGTTTAAGCCTCCCCGATTTCAGCCAGTTAATTAATGACCCTATACTCCACAATCCAGGTTGGTCTCTTATGCCAACTAAGCTTCCTTCAGACATCCCTAAGTTCAAAGGAAACACTGGAGAGGACCCTACTAATCACATCCTCTCCTTTCACATGTGATATTCGTCCAATTCTATCACTGATGACTGCATCCGTCTTATGTTATTCCAATGTATGCTCACTTGGGAAGCTACAAAGTGGTATGTCGACCATACTACTACCTCACATTCCATTTTTGCAAATCTTGCTATAGAGTTTCTGTCTGATTTCCAGATACCTCTCTGATATGATAAAGGTACCGAGTTGTTGACCACATTTCGTCAAACTTCTGCCACCCGCCTTTCTGACCATGTCCAAGAATGGCGTAGAAGGAGGAGCTTGTGTCAAGCTCCTACATTCGACGACCGTGTCTATATGGATTGGTTTCTCAGAACGCTTTTACCTTCTATTGGTAAAGATGTCGCATCTCACTTTCCTCAGACCAAGGAAGAAGCTCTCCAAGTCGCGTTGAAATATGGCTTGATCTACGCCAAATTTGGTTATGTTTATACCGTTTTACCAGATCTTCCTAGGCCTAGTGGTGCCAACGCACCGGGGGAATCTCACGCTGCCGACGGTATCGTTGGATCTCTTTCACATCCGTATACTCATCCTCCCATGGGTTATGATTTCCCTCATGGAGGGGCCAACTCCTCTAGCACTTATCCCTATCCTGGCAGCATGTATCCAGGACAAATCACACCTTACGCATTTTCCCCATCGCATTAACCGATGCCAGTGCCTGCGTTTGCTCAACCTGTTTACCCCAATGTTTCTCAACCTCCTTTCTATACTTACCCACAACCCAGTGCTCCAGCCCCTCCGACATCAACACCGCAGCCTCCCGTGCCTTCTCAAAATTTGTCGCAGCATCCAACTCCCCCTCAGGGTCAGGTGTATGCAAAACCAACTCCCCCTCAGGGTTAGGTGTATGCAAAATAGAGTGCAACTAATCCTCCTAATTCCAAGAAAAATAGAAAAGGAAACCAAAATCAACCATCGCAAGGTAATCAAGGGCGCCAAGGTAACCAACAGAACACACCCCAAGGGAACCAGCCTAACACTAACAACCAACAACAAGGCGATCAACCCAAGAAGAACAGGCCTCTTCATACGAACAAACCTTGTTCTTGTTGTGGTGTGGCTTCCCAACCCCCTCAGGGTCAGGCCATCCCTCAACCTTCACAATTTGGCACCCCTGAATACCAGATTCTCCATTAGAGAACTTTTGAGGTCTAAAATAGGCCTCCTAAGAAAAATGTACAACCAAAATAAACTTTATAGGAACCAATAGGAATCAAGATGATGATGTCAACCATGGGGGATGATTCACCATTTTTGGGGTAAAAAAGTAAAAATATAATAAAATAATAAAACTAACTTTTTCAACTCGTATTT
The DNA here is from genome assembly GCA_034641835.2 of Pinus albicaulis. NCBI lineage: Eukaryota > Viridiplantae > Streptophyta > Pinopsida > Pinales > Pinaceae > Pinus > Pinus albicaulis. Next base: position 1,632,439,462 of record CM076579.1, on the reverse strand, counting down.
TCAACTTATCTCCCTAAGGGTTTACTCAAATTTCAAGTGGGAGTACTCGTTGGATGCAAAATTTAATTCCTCATCCAAGGAGTACTGATGTTGCATACATTTTGATGGACCTTACTACACGAAAAAAGAGAAATACATGAAAAAACATGATTGCAGTCACGTTTTTCATGTATTTCTCATTTTTCATGTAGCAGGTTCCATCAAAAGTATGCAACATGGTTACTCCTTGGATGAGGAATTAAATTCTGCATCCAACGAGTGTTCCCGCTCAAAATTTGAATAAACCCATAGGGAGATAAATTGAAAATACGAGTTGAAAAAGTAATTTTTTCTGTGTTCCCTCTAAAACTCGATGATGTAATCCAATCTTGTTTTATTATTTCCACTATTATTATAATTTCCTTAGGAGGCCCATTTTAGACCTCAAAATTCTCCTAATGAAGATGAATTTTGAAGAAGTTAATACCGCTGTTGTCAACCTTCAGACCCGGTCATGCCAATATGGCAAGCCACCTACTTCGTCTAAACTGAGTCCCAAACAAAATTTTCCACGGAATCCATTTTGACACCCAATTATCCCTTACAGATCCCTCAGCCACAGGCAGAGGTTATTCCCAAGATCCCTAAAGGGCCATTACACTAAAATGATGCTTCTTCCAAATCCGCCCACACTTAAAAAATAGTATATGACTTGGCACAATCTCCTACTTCCATGTCAATACTAGAAGTCCTCTAGTCGTTCCCTTCACAATGTAAATGTAATGTTCCAAATTTTTCATTAAGTTAATTAGAACATTAATTTTGCTTTCCTATTTATAAATAGAATAAAATGGGTAAGGGGGCCCATGAAGTAGCATAATAAACACTCCAAATGTGCAAAGGGGTCACTTAAGTGGCTTATTGTTCATCTCCTAGTGTGAAAAGGGGAAAATATAAGAAGACTAGGTCCAGTTTGACCAAGTCAAACAGCGCTGCATGGAGGGAGTGAGTCACCTAGTGGGACAACGTAGTTTTCATAGGAGAGATATTATTGGATGAGAGAAGCCCTAATGGGTGGGGTCCATGACAAGGAAGCCTTCTCTTGACACAAAAGGGGAAAGGAGAGCCATTTCTCATTATGTTGAAGAATTCGATTTTTCTCTGCTCTCTCCAGTTGTGCAATTGGGATAGCTTGTGCTGCTTAGCACAAGCGAGATTTCTATTTAGAAGTTTCCTCTCCTTCATTGGGAAGCTTTGGAGGACCTGTTATTCATCCTCCTCACATCCAGGCTTGAGGCCAAGGTGACCATCTTTAGCTACAACATTTTCCAGCTTGTCAGAAACGTTGAGTTGTTGGGGGTTGCAGTGAGGATTCATCATCACCCATTTCCGGAGCTAGTTTTGCAAAGGAGGAGCTCATTATTTCTATGGGAGATCAGTGACGAAGATTCTGGAGCTTTATTGCAGATTTTGGCATTGGGCCATATGTTTCATCTCATTCACAGCGCTGCCTCTTCCTCATACTGCGTTATTTTCAGAGGGCACTTGTAGGAGAGGTTCACACAATGGATTGGAGGGTGTAATCTTCAGTGAAGGGAGCAGCCTTTCACTTAGAAGAGCATTGGAGGAGGTTTCTACATCATTTGCAGCATTCCCATATTTCTCCATTTTTGTATTGTTATTAAGTTGTTGTTGCTACCCAGTAACTCCGGCATTTTTCCATTTAGTGTATTTTGGCCAATCCCTTGGAGGATTGTGGTAGTATTGTTTTCTGGGGTTGAGATCTTGCTCCCCCACTTTATTTGAGCCTATTATTGCTACATCATTTTATCTATATCAGTTTGCAGTCATTTCTTACTATAGACTTTGCATTCATAGCTTGTTGCTGGGTTGTGTAGCTGTGTACTTCCATTGTGGCATGTACATCTGTCTTGGGTCTGATTTGGCCTAACTTGAGAGGGCTTACCTCGAGTTCTTGTACATCTATTTTCTTTTGAACATAATATAATGGCTATGCACTCTTCTTGCACCTCATGTATTGATATTTTATAGCTGTTACTTGTTAGAGTTCATGTATTGTTGTAGCTCTTCCTTTTGAGCATTGTTTGGGACTTACAGATTTGGAGGATCTGAATAACCTTCCTAAGGTTATTTCTTTGATCTCATCTTCTGGAAGAGTAATGTATGAAGGGTGAAAAAAGGGATCCAAGTCCTGGTTCAGCTTATTTTCACATTGGCTTCCTTATACAGAGTCCTAGAGGACCATTTTCCTGAAAATTTCAAAAAGGAATATTACAGTAAAGCTCTATTATCTGCTCTAGGCATTGTGGATCCTTTAGATGATCGTTTGATCATCTTTGATGTTGAAAATTCAGAACATCTCCCCTTACCTTCATCCATCGCCTTCCAAATACCAGTCAATATTCGTAATGCCCATGTCTCTCACTGTATCATTGATGAGAAAGCATCCACCTGTGTGATTTCCACCTCTATTTGGAATAAACTCGGATCACATGACTTAGCCCCATCCACCTTCACTTTGCGTGCCCAGGACAGTCACCCTTCTTAGCCCCTTGGCATGTACCGCAATTGTCCTTTCACTCTTGCGGGAAAGACTGTTTGTCTTAACATTGAAGTAATTGACGCCCCCTTGAATTACAATATCCTTTTGGGCCGTAGCTATACCTATGCGATGTTTGTTGTTTCATCTGCAGTTCATCGTAAGATGTGCTTTCCTCAGAATGGAAATATCGTCACCATCGATCAGTTGACATATTACGAACCGAAATCTCAGACCTCCTCCGAGTCTATCATATCTTCGATGGCCAATAAGAAATCAGTCACATCTCGTACCAGTGTTTCACCTAGAGTCTTTAAGGTTTCCACCTTACTTGGTGCATTCCCTGGTCTCCCCCTGGTCTCCGCCTCTCTTATTGTTGACTGCAGCCTGTCGAATGTTTTCATGATACAATCATATCAGATTAGCCACAAGTGGTCTGGTTCAACTAGCCAACAACCTACGCCTCCGCAACCTGCTGGTGGTCACTCGAATGAGCCTTCAGGACCTTATTTTCAAGGACCTTCTCCCTCTGTTGGTGTCTCTTCCACCCCTTTTCAACCAAGAATGGTTATACCTAGCCTTAACCATTTGGGAGCCATTCTTCCAGACCATTACCCTTCCGGTCAGATACCATTTCTAGCTCCCCCCTCTAGAGTCTTTTTGGTGCCTATTATGGCTATGTTGATCATTCCCAATTTGACCATGGGGATCCCAATCTGGTACATTGATCCCCTAGCCAACACCCCACCTGGTAAGCTCAAACCTTATACCTTTTTGACCCCGGTCCAACCGGTCGCTATGACCCTTCCCTTTGCTTGAGTACCTCAGCCACCTCAACAAGAATCTAGTCCTGTTGCGAAAGCATCTAGTGAGGGGGGCAAAGCCAAAAAGAAGGAACCTAAAGACAAGGCCCCTCGAACAACTCTTGCTCCTCCTAAGCCTCCAAAGCAGTCACCTCTATGTGTTTTGTGTGATGTTGTTGGGCATGATACCCATCATTTTCATGAGCTTCCTCATATCAAACCTGTGGCCAACGATACGTTTCCTGAATCTGATATCCCGGAGGTCCATGTTACCTTACCAGATTCAGCTAAGAATCTCAAATCATTGCGCACAAATCACCCTTGTGATTTGTGTGATCTTTATGGCCACTATTCTCACTTTTTTCCCCGTCTCGATGATTTCGTGACACCCTTGAGGTTGTTCGCCAAATCGAGGCCAAACTTAGTGGATCCTCTACTCCTTTACCCGCAATTTTTGCTTCAGCAGAACCGAAGGACATTTATGCACCCATTGTGATACCACCCCACGATGTCGAGATGATGAAACCTTCGGCCATTATCCTCTATATGTCATCATCCATGAGATCCATGGTGGAAACCCCCTCCAGGGCATTCCCTTCTGTTTCAACTGAACCTCCTTCGGTGATCACCTTAGGCTCAACATTGGTAGATGTTTCATCTACTAGCTCTTCGTCTCCGTAACGATGCATATGTGAACCATATCTCTCATGATGATGCATCAGGTAGCCCCGCCACGTCATGTGGTCTTTCTTCTGCCAGTCCCCCCATCTTTCATTCTGATGAAGACATTATGGAAGCAATGACTATCCCTAACTTTCTGTTGGTATCACGATTGCCATTAGAACAAAACCCACAGGCATTAGTCTCCACTACAATCGCCAGAGTTAAGATCCACGAGAGGCAGCTAGTCCATGTCGCGAGACACACAGGGAGTGTTGAACCCAATGTCCAACAATTTCCCTGGATGATATGCACCATCGTGCGTACTTCCTTCCGCAACAGTCCCATGAACATTATATTGTGGAGTCCAAAGACTTCATCCTTAGTGAGGTCGATCGGTTTTGTCCCCCCTTACATAGAACCCATGAATTTGATCCACATACACCTTGTGGCCATTACATTAACACCTAATGTTTGGGCAAGGAGGGCATACCTTCTAGAGGATTTCAAAGGCCAACTCCTTCCTAACACTTGCAATGCACTCTATCTTAAGATATTTTACCCACAACATCTACCATCGAGATGCGTGTTTTATTTATGTCATGCATTTAGGTAGCTTGCATTATTCATCATCTCATTTGTTGTCTTGTAGCGCATTTTAGATGGATCCATCATCCACACCGTATATCGGCTATGCCGACAGTGCAAGTCAGTTCTCCCGGAATCTAGCCTCGGTAGCCTAGGCCATTTTTACCCCCATGCATTCGTTAGTCCTCTCCAATGGTGTATGCATTGGATATGCCACCAATAATCATGCCAAATATGATGTAGTGATAGGTTTGTTAGTCAATGACCTTGATCATCACATCCTTGATTCCTTCATCTTCATGTTCGTTTAGATTCCTTGCTACTTGTCATGCAGTTGAATGGCATGTATCCTGTGAATAGCCATGTCCTTTTTAGAATATATTTACAAGTGAAGTTCTTAGTGCGTGAATTTGAAACCATTACATTCATGTACCTAGAGCCCAAAATCACTATGTGGATAGCATTGCAAACAATATTCTATATTGGCACTTATCACATGCATTTAACACAAGAGAATAATCATAAACAAATGGTGAACCATATACTCGTCACATATAAAAAGATGCATAATATCCATCATATGTGTCTACAAAATCATAAATGTTTTGGAGTCCTCTAATCTAATACATACGACATGCCCATAGCATGTTATAAAATAAAAATTGGGGGCACCACACGCCCCTACATCTAATCACTATCTAGAGGGTCCTGAGCCAATGACTCGGTTCTAGCAGCCTGCAGATCCCGCAAAGCGTTCCCGGCCATCGCCATGCACCACATTACACCTCGCCAATCCGAGGGTAGCCCGACACATGCCTCAATGTAGCGGTCATCAAGATCATGCTAGCCACGCTTTGATACCCCAGTCATCAATAGCCCGCATCTATGATGGACATCCTCCAGCAAAGCCTCTAAGTCCTCTCTATCGGCTCCTCTAGCTGCATTAGACTCTGCAGCCCCTGGCGCTGCGGGTCGTCCCATATACCCAACCGGTTTCACCTATGCTATATCTGCATACCAAAAGTAATGAATCAATACCACATACATAATTCTAAAACTTTAAATGCACCATAAAATACAACTTGTCACTTACCATCTGGTTCCCATGCTCAACCAAGCAGAAGTGGTAAGTACGGGTCCCCTTGATAGTTCATCCCATTGTATGGATAGTCATATATATACAGTGGCATCTTGTCCCATTGTGTGAAGAAATCGGGTCAGAACACTCATCTAACTCCCCTGCCTCCTCCTCTCCACAGTAGCTGCCCCCAGCGGCGTATCTTGGGCTCTCGTGGGCCCCCATCCTAGATTTTTACATGAGGCCGAAGTGTGGGGATCTTCTCAAAGAAGAACGAGCACAACACTATACCAAAAGAACATTCATGGTTCACTTGCTGCTTTCATAGCGACAACTGTCGTTTCAACGATGCCAGCATCATATGGGCCCACCCATAGTAGGTCCCACTCAAAAAACTCCCAAACAACATCATCTTCCCTCTGGTGATGTGGAGGAATGCTTGGTTGCCCATGATCCGCAGTACTGCTGCAATGACAACCCGAGTCTCTAACCTCTCTAGATCATCGATCAGTATAGTCGTGCCCTTGACAGGGACATCTAGTCAGCAGTGGCGTTCCACGAACACTGATATGTTCTGCCCCTGCGGTAATACTGGCTAGATATTTCCCACCACCCCTAGTGGCGGGAGACCGGTCAGGGAATAGATGTCCTAAATAGTCAACTTGATTCAGCGTCCCTGCACTACAAAGACCTCGAGGTTTGGGTCCCAGTAGCTGACTATCGTGGATAGCAAGGGCTCCCCTACCCTCATAAATGGGTTCTCAACCAACTTGAGAACCCCATACCTCGCTAGTGCGCCTTTGACCACCTAATCCCCCTGGATCTCGAAACGAAGTTCATCCAAATCTCTCTCTCTCTAGTTGATATTTAACTCTGCCATACCTGCATAAACCCAACATATTTGTCGCTCAGAGAAATAAAATCTGCATCAAAACCATCAAGCTCGAGTTCCCAGCGAAAAATAGGAAAAATCCCATCTTTTTGGCAGCTCGCATTTCCCCAACCCTATACCTGCGAGGTCGCACCTTTTCTCTCTGAAAACTATGACCTAGCTCGCAGAACAGGGCCTAGGAAGTGCAATTCGTCCGTGAAGAAGGGCAGGGTGTTGTTCTTGGGCTCTTGGCACCTAACCTAAAATTCTAATCCGCTGAAAATGCAGAGTAAGGTTAGGCCACCTACCTGCAACTGACGAATCTTGATTCCAACATTTGGTTTGTCTGCTACGAACATCGTAAGATTTAGGGCCTTCTTCTCTCCATGTTCACCACAACTCCAATATCCAATGAACCAAATTGGAGGGAAATCGCCCTATTAAAAGAGAAACCCTAATTTTTCTTTCGCCAATTGCGACCAAACCGTAGCTCGATTTGACGAACCGTCAGCACCTTTGGAAAGCTCTCACTGAGCTCTAAAATGAGCATCCATTTTTTTTAGTGATTTGATACTTCACCTAGAAGAATTTTTTCCAAGAAGTTTCACTTTGCCGCCTCTCAAAATCGAATTTCTGCACTTGCGCCACTTGTACTTGGGGCACCACTTTTCCTTCATACGTTTCAACGTGTATGTCGATTTTCTTCATGAGTAACCACCTTTTTATCATGTTTTTATGGTGCCCACTAAGCCTATTTTGTGTGGAAACATCATCGAGTCGCCCTTGATCAGAGCATCTCAGTTGAGTCATCATCGAATTCATGGAGTTTGTCCTGAGTCCCCTTTTGCCTCCTATTACAATATTCCATCCATTTGTGACTTTCCTTTCTCTCGTGTAGCCCATTTTAGCCTCCAGTCATACTGTTCCCCTTCCTCTCCAGAGTCGAGTCAGTCGCTACCAAATCATCCATGCTTTATATGCTCTGACAAGGGAAGTCGCTCGTTTTTTACTCAGTATCCCCCATTCCATCATCATCCCTGGTGTAAGTCCATCAGTCGCTCTACTATGATCTATCATGCCTTAGTTGAGGATTCCTCATTGCCTCACATATGGCGGACCTCCTTCTGTTGACATCAGCACATTCATTCCAGAAGATAGGTCTAGAGGGCAGTGTACCTTGGTTCCAACTTCCATTCTTGTTTGGTGCCTCGGATCAGGCAAAGGGACTCCTCATTTCCCTTTGACTTGGTTGTTTCTCATCCGCTCCACTTCAGCATGATCGAGATTCGTATACTTGATAGTTCGGTGATCCAGAAGATTGCTCCAGTGATTCCTGGGTGTGTGTGAGATGTTTCAAACCTCATGAGGGGGTGGTCCTTCAGGTAGCCCCACACATGCTTGGATGACCTCATTTCATGCTACAGCCTCAGATGCAACTTCGTAAATTTGATGGGTTCAGCTCTAGCTGCTTGCAACGCCTATAGCATGCATGTATCATTCAGATGATCCATTCATATTTTCAGAGCCCTTTTTTGTTTATTAGGGCTTATTTGGTTGTTATTATATCTCATGTACTCAGATATTATTGTATTCAGTCCTGGTTGTTGTCCCAAGCACAGTATGTATGTGGGATCCATTATATTTTTTTCTAGCCCATTTTATGTCAGCATGTCATGAACCATTTATCATGCACTTTATAGCTCAGTCTCATTTTTTTGGGCGCACTATTATTTTTTGTACTTTTTCATCACAGTGGGCATAGGTATGCCTCCCCCGCCTCACTGAGAACAGGTACCCAAACATTAAAGGAGACTTATATCATTTGTAGGTCTTGCCCCCTCAGGTTATTCTCCTCTCTCGCTTCACTCTGTCTATCTATCTCTCTCTCTCTGACTCCCCTTCGGTGTCTAGTGATTATGTTCATTCAACGTACTTCGGTCATACGATTAGCTCCTAACGCTCGCACGTTGAGGGGCAATTTGTTACACCATTTTTTGGTCATCTAAATACTTACAATTAGATGGATCGAAGTACACCATGTAAGACCAATTTTACCATAGTAAAATTGATTTCATTATAAGAAATAATTTAATAAACCATATTTTATTAAGTTGTTCATAATTCAAATAGGAAACCCCATGAGGAATAATTAAATAAATCCTTATTTATTTGATTTTCCTCTAGGAATAATTAATTAACCATTGATTAAATAATATTCTTGGTCATATTTAACCCAATTAATGAAAAATAATTAGATAAATCATTATTTATCTTATTATTGTCTAGGAATAATTAATTAAATCATTATTTAATTAATATTCCTTGTTAAATTTGACAAAATCATTTAGGAATAATAAAATAAATCATTATTTGTTAAACTATTCCTTAACCCCATTCTTTAAATGATAAGTAAATCATTTATTTATTTATTATTTCTAAATAAAGGGATTTAACCAATTTAAATTCATTTTCCCTCCAACAAAATATAATAAAATATTCTAAAGAGTTAGATCTAGATCTTGATTAATAATATTTTATTATGCACCATTATCAAGGATACCTCAATATTTTGTTATAAATAGGAGGGTTTTCCTTTGATTATTTACATTTGATCCTTTTGTCATGATCGGACTTTGACCCTTTTTTAATTGTCATACTTTGATCACTTTTATTATTCTTCTTCTTGAGCTCCCTTAGAGTTCAACACATCTTAGGTTTTCTACACCATTGAGAGAGAGAAACTTCTGGATCTGAAGCATTGAGGACAGTTAAGAACCCATCCCATTGGGGAGTACTGGTAACATTATTCTTTGTTCCCTTCCCAAGTGTTAATACATATAAAATTATTTATATATCTTGTCCTGTCCATTAGATATTTTGAGAAAATCTTATTTCATTTTATTGTTTAACTGTTTTTACTGCATAGATTTGGGTTTTTGTTGCATTTTTTTCGACTATCTATTGCAGATCTAAGGAAGTTAAGTAGTCATATTTGTTTTTAGGGTTGTTTGTCACACACAACTAAAGTGATCTCTTTTCGCACACTTGCATTAAGGATTCATTCTAACAAATATGTTGATCCCAGGCCTCTAACAACATAGCTTTTGTTGTCTCCAAATTCCACTACATGATAATATGGTTCCTTTGATACAGTATGAAGTTGTTTTCTTTCTCCTTACATGTGTCTTGATGCTATTATCAATTATCCATGCATTGTCATCACTAAGAGAACCTATAAGAGTAGCCAAGAATTCTTGGATCTTTACCTTATTGAATAAGTAGTCACGAAGAACTTCATGATCCCGATTCCTACAATATTGAATACCATTCTTATATAGCTTGTCACGGAAGGAGTATACATTTCCTTTGAGTCAGAAGAGTGATCTTCAATCTTCATTGACCTTAGCTCTGATACCATGTTGAGAAATCAATACTAGTAGATTAGGGTTTGATTTCTTCTTTCTTGATAGTTACTTGTGAATTATGTTGATTTCTTTTACTTCTTTATCATATTATCTTTCATCAAAAAATTACCAAATTATGTGTATGAAAATGGAAAAAAAACGAGACACAAGAAGTAGGCACTATGTAAGGAAAAACCCCTGTCTAGGGGAACACCCAGTAAAAATTTTCTTCCTTAAATAGATTTTTTTGAGACTCTTCAACCTAGACATATACCATACCTTCCTCCACACCAAGTCATCCCTTCCAGATCTTCGACCTTGCAGCAACAACAATTTCACCCCAGTAACTCTGACTATACAACAACATGCAACAACAGATAGCAATTGGCAGCAACAACACTAGAAAAACTTCAATCTTCCAAACTAGGGCACGAGAGAGAGAGAGAGAGAGGTGCCAAAATTTTTATTTTCTTCTTCTCCTTCTCCTTAGCCAAACTCACACTCCTTTTAGCCTCCTTTTCCTCCTTGCACTTTTCCCAGCTACTTCTTGAGATATCGAACTTGAGTGAGTGAGATGGTCCAAATGAATTCAATATGCTCCAATATATAGGCTCCAAGTGAGGTCGAATTGCATAGTTTGAAGATGACTTGATCTCCTTTAGGCCGACTTGGTGTGGAGGTGACATATTACATATTTGACTAAAAATTAATTCTTTTTACAAAATTCGAAAGCCCAAGAAGAGTCTTATAAAAGGTACAATGACTCTAATGACTCAATATTAATCCTAAGAGTCCACAATGGGAACTTCCACTAATATAATGATGATCCAAGCATGAAACCCATGCTTTAATATTTCATTGTAATAATAATAAAAATACTTTATTCTTTTGACAAGTACATTACATTGTGACTTGATTACATTTATGAATACTGAACCCAGTTACCATTTTCAACACAACTAATCCCAACGGGGCCCACAAACTCTTGGTGTTCCATCTCCTGGGGTTATGGTTTTGGTTTTTTAGGGTTTTCCCTTGTTAAATAATAAAAAGGCCCTTGAGCCTCATTGTAACACAGTTTAGAGGCATGTAGCCACCATATCTCTTCTTAGAGATAAGATACCATCACTCGAGCTAGTTATTTCCATTCTGTATGTAAGCATATTTTAGTTCTTTGATATTAACAAAATGAAGTGTTATTTATGTTGCATCTCTGTATTTATGGTTATATATGTATTTTGTTGCGTTCTTGTCTAAGTTCAGATCAAAGTTTGAAGTATTGTAGCAATTTTGATCAGCGTTGACTTTGTGGAAGAAGATTAATATCTGAGTGACTTGACTTGGCCTTGGAGGGGTTTTGGTCAAGGGTCATAGGTCTTGAAATTCATCAATTGAAGATCTATAAGAAGAGAATAATTCTTGTGGGTTTTCCTCTCTATTAGGAGAGTTTTTGGCCCTGGTTGATCACTTATATCTTGTGTCCTCTTGTCTCATTGTTCTTTATGGTTTGGTAATTGTAAGATGATAAGAACATGATAATAACAAGTGAAAGAAATGAACTAATCAAGATAAGTTTAAATGCATCACAAGAAGTTGTGAAAGTAAGAGAAATCACCTATCTTGCTAACCCTAGATTTCTCAACAGACCAGGGCCATAGAGTCACAGATCAGGGTCATAGGGCCTAGATCCAGGGTTTCATAGTCATAGGTCATGGCCGCAAAGTCGCATGTCAGGGTTGTAGGGCCGTAGGGCAATATTACAGTGGTGACAAAGGTGTTTCAGGGCATGGATTGAGTGCTAGATTTTTCCCTAAAGCGGTCCAAAGATAATCTAAGGAAGCAACCTATCAACTTTTGAAGCAGTAGCACCAAGTGCCATTGTTATTCCTCATACAATTAGCAAAGGCTTTTCCATCATAGTGGAAACTTGAAGCAAGGGAAACTAAACCAATAAATTGAATCAAATACCTAGTTTAGTAGCTACAGTATTGATATATTTACAGTTAGAAGTTTGTCTATTGAATTTGATATTAAAATCTGAAGTGTACTAGTGAATTTTTTGGTAAAGTGGATCTATTGTTCTAGGGTAGTAATCCCAAGCTCATTGTGATTGTTTATCGTTGTTGGATATCTTATTTTTTATTAGGAAATCTTATGCTATTCAATTGAATGGATGTATGTGCACGATTATTGTTTGGCCTTTTGACACACACACACACACACACACACATATATATGATTGAAGAAACCCTAGCTAGAATAGAACCCTAGGACAAAAAAATTATCCTAGTGCACTATAGAGAGATCTCACCTTTCGAAAGTCAAAGGGAAAAAATGTGGAGAAAATAATGCTCAACAATGGCTTTTGGGAAAAAGCTAACAAGGTTTAAAAATGTGTGGTCCAATTGTTGATGTGTTATGCATGGTTGATGGTGGAAAACCTTGTATTGGTTTTGTTAATGAAGGCATGGATCTTTACAAGGAAGCCACTACAAATGTTTTTAATAATGTGGAAGTTAATTACCAGGAGATATGGGAGTTAATTGATCAAAGATGTAAGATGATGCATAGTCCTTTACATGTAGTGGCATGCTATTTAGGCCCTAGATTGTTTGAGATATCAAGAAATCAAGATGAAGAAGTCATGAATGGACTTTATGAGGCTATTGACAAGCTATGTTGCAAGAAATGCCTAGCTAGAAGGCATACTAGTACCCGAAACTTGGTGAAATGCCAAAACGGACCTAAAATGTTGTCAATCGTATTGTACGAAGTTTCACGAATCTGAAACATCGTACGATACAACCAACAACATTTCAAGGTCATTTCAGCTGAAATCCACCACATTTCAATGATTTTTTTGTTTTTCAGGTTTGCTCAAGTGGCCAAGAAGGGCATGGGTCCCTTATATGGCCCATAAACGTTTGGTTAAATTTTTTATTTTCTAAGTTAATTCTCTCCTAAATTAATTTCATTACAAAAAATAGAAATAGATTTTTTATAAAACAAGCAAAAACATTATTCTCTAGAAACCCTATCAACCTATTCCTTTCTATAAAAAGCACTTCATTCACTCATTTCTCACAAATTCTTCAACAAGAGGATCTTTCTATAGAAATAGCAAACATTTTAGTCGTGTTTTGGAGCATCAGGAGCAAGCTTTGGTGCATTTCTAACAAGAAGGGTTGGGTTCGTGGGCAGCAAGAAGGTCATGGGAAAGAATAAGGGCATGGGAAGCAAGAAGGTTGTGGGCGGCAAGAACAAGGGCATCAGAAGCCCTTGTTTTAGTGGGTGATGTATTTTCTATTTTCGCAACATTCATGGCTTCTCAGAGTGGTGTTTATAGTGCCCCTAGATCTACTCAAACAACCATCCAACAAAACTATTATCCGCTTTGGAAGTATATTACCAAAGTCAACCAAATGGGTGTCAATGATACATATGAATGGAAGTACAATTTATGCAAAAGCGATAGAATCTCAAAGGCTCTTACACAGTGTGGAAATTTCATCTATTGCAGGGACTGTAAAGTATTCTTCTAATTGTAAATTTAATTATGCAGTTTATTTGCTATGACAAACAATAAATAAAATCACAACCACAATTTTCACCATAAAAATAATGCGGAAAATAAAATACTGGAAACTGAAAAATTCTAGCACATGCGCAAGGATTTTAACAAAGTTATCTTTGGACAAATGTCCCAAAAAAACACAATGCAGGAAAATCGGTGTAGCAGATGAGGATTTTATTATAAATATTCAACAACAATTTTGATTACAATTTAGATGCTCTACTAGAAATCTAATCTGAGGAAAATACTGGCAAAAATTATTTTGATAATTTTTTCACTCCACCACTAATGTTTTCCACCGCGATTAACTTCCTAGCCTCACGCTCGAGCTTCTGCATTAGTTTCTGCACAGAGCCTCTGTGGAAATTGACCTTCCTCTCACTACCTCTTCCAGGAACTGGGAAACTTCCTCCTGGAATACTACTACCCTCCTCTACCACCTGCTACTAACCCTTTCGTTGTATCTTCTCTGTTGAATCACTGCCACTGAGAAAATCGAATTGCCTGGGAAACTGAGTATCTACACTGGTATGTTCTCCATATACCCATCAACTTCTTCTTATAATCTTCTGTTGGAGCACCAACGACCAAGATTAAAACATAATCAATGGCCCAAATTAATTCCTTGTCAATCCGTGTGAGTTTCTAGATGGTTCTCACCTTATCTCAATTAATACTAATTAATTAACCATATTCCCTAAAAGTTTAGACTTAGGAAATATTTAAAAATTGATTAATAATCTAATTGAGACACTTCTATTCAGAATTTCCTGAAACGATTTATGGGTTTTGGAGATCTCATGCATTCTAGCCTCTCCACAAAATTTCATGGCTAAAACACATTCGATGCTACAAAAACTAACACACAAGAGTGAAGGCTCACACTTTGCATGAAGAGTATTGAAGTGGGTGCACATACCATAAATCTGGAAGTGAGGGTTGCATGCAAGAGTGAGCAAGATGATGCTCAAAGGTTGAAGGATCAAAGAAGAAAAATTGGTATGGGCGGCACTCCCAATCCTCGCTTGGGTGCTATAAATGAGCCAAGGATTATTCATGAAACAAAAAGGTGGAGGATGCTAGCTGTAGAAGAAGAGTTGTCCAAGCCATCAAATTGAGTTAAAGAAAATAGATAGTTCAATATGCTTTACAATCAAGGGAGAGAAAAAGCTAACAGGAGAGTGGTAAGGGTCATATTTGCTTGTGGCATCACTTTTAATGTGGTTCGATCCCCATATTGGCTTGGATTTGGTGAGAGTCATTAACACAACCCCTCAAGGTATCAAGGGGCCAAACTATGAAAAACTCGGAACAATTTTGCTAAAAAAATAGAGGCAGCTTCTTGGTGATGTTTTGATACCAATTTGTAATTCATGGAGTAGCACAAGGGTTTCCATTATCTCAAATATTTGGACTAATATAGGGCGTAGAACATTGATTAAGTCATTACATCATAACCAAAAGGAGCCATATTCTTAAAAGCAAAATATTGATTGGGTGAAGTAAAGGATAGTAAGTTCATTGCTGAAATTTTAATTGTTGCTATTGAACAAGGCCGACTAGAAAATGTGGTTCAAGTTATCACAAACAATGCACCTATTTGTAAATTTGTAGGCTTCATTGTTGAGAGTGGATATAGTCACATATTTTGGAATCCATGCATTGTCCACAATCTGAATCTGACTTCAGAAAAGATTGAGGCCAAAACCTAATGGATTAAGGAGGTCACAAATCACGTTAGGGAGATTACAAATTTATCACCAATCACCACCAATCTCAAGCAATATATCAACAATACCTAAAATTGGAGTTGCTCAAAGTTGTTGAGACAAGGTATGCCTCAAACTTCATCATGTTGTGTTGTCTTGTTGAAGTTAAAACTAAATTAACGAGTATGGTGGTGGGTGCAACTTGGGCTGAGTGGTGACACGTTGACTCAAAGAAGGAAAGTATGGTGAGGAGGGTTTTCATTGATGAAGATTGGTGGACCAAGATTGATTTCTTGCTAAAATTCACATTACCTACATTTGATCTTCTCTGAGATGTAGACACAAAGAAACTTTTCCTATGAGAGGTTTACGATGGCATGGATACCATGGTTGAGAGACCATGGAAATTCTTACATAAAAGGCTCCCACTTTTCCTTTTGTGGATTTTGATTTTGTTGAGAAAAGTCCATCATTGTTACGAGGTGGAATGGATTCAACACTCCATTGCACATTTTGGCACATGCTCTAAACACAAAATTCTAGGATGAATTCATTGCTCAAGGCAATGGTAAGAGGAAGGCCCCACATAAGGACAATGAGGTGGCCAATGGAGTGAAGAAATATTTTCATAGGTTGTTTCTAGCTTCTTTACAAACTGATGTAAGTGAGGAATTTGCCTATTTTGCTACTGGATATGAGATTTGTGTAGACATATCAACTTTGGATGAGGAGAGGACCATGAACCGGGTTAAGTAGTGGATTTATCAAGGGGAAAATGGTGTTTATTTGCAAAATCTTGCCACTCATATTATATCACAAGTGGCAAGCTCTTTTTCAGCATAACAAAAATGGAGAACTTATAGTTTCATTCACTTTGTGAAGTTCAACAACTTAGGATTGCAGAAGGTTGAGGATCTTGTATATGTTCATTTAAACCTATGCCTTGTGTCTTATAGGGGTGAAGAATATACAAGTGGACCTCATAAAGATTGGGACATGGAAGCAAAATGTCGAGACTTAGAGCTCTCTCATGTTGCTCTTAATATTAGTGCTAGTGGTGAAAAATCAATCTGGTAGTCACGGTTTTGAGATTCAAGGGAAAATATGTGTATATTTTTTTTATGTTCTTACCATTGTTTATTTTTATGTTTTAAGAATTTGTTTGCAGGAAATTTCTGTACAAAGTTAAAACCTACAATTTTTGCATCATGTAATAATCTATGAGAGTTAATATAGACTTGGTTTTCGTTCTAAAATGTCAATTATGGATCTCATTCTTTCTTTTCTTGCAGCATAATGTGTTATTAAGTTATATATATATATATATATATATATATATATATATATATATATATGATGTTTCGACTGACGTTTCCATTCAAAGGGTCACATTTCCAACCATACGCATTTCAGAAACTTCTAGATGTTTCAATGTTTCGTGCAACTTAGTTGACAAGCTAAATCTAGATCCATCAATTGCAACTTTGGTTAGATCTCAGCCAAGGGCATACAGATTATCTTGTTTATGTTCGCAATAACTTGCAGTTGGCTTTAAATAATGTGGCTAAAGACTCATCCAATTCTTCTACTCCGTGTAGGTCAATCTTCTTCCAAATGCATCAAATGGTGAAGATGATCTTGGCATGGACAATGATAGAGCAAGTGTTGAATCTATTGGTGATCATGCTTCTAGTAGATTCATAGCCCCCAGTGTTCTTGATGATACAAAACTCTTTGATGTAATAAGTAGGCCACAAGAACATCAAAAATAAAAATAAAAATATATATTATTCACGTTTTAGTTTTCTTGTGCATGATTAATTTTCTTAAATGTTTCTATATTATGTTCATTTTTTAATATCATGTGTCATGAACTTGTTTCTAGACTTTGAACAAGAAGATGTGTTTTTGAAACATATGTTTAATGATTAATCATGTTGGCATGCAATTTTCATTTCTATAATGTGTTTAATGATAATATATATATATATATATATATATATATATATATATATATATATATATATATATATATATATATATATATATATTATAGTATACCGAACTTAGTGTCGAACATTATCCCTAAAATTTTAATTATTGGACTTTTGTTGAACTTCAAAGTTGCCGAACTAGAACACGAACACGGACCAGCTGACTTAGGTGTATATTCAGAACTATAAGTTTCAATAAACCTCTGCAAAGCACTTCTCTTTACAGGCAATTGCACAGACCTGCTAAAACAGCCACAAAACACAATGAGATCACAAATATTATCAAATCCCCATCAATTTCTCTGAGGTGAGAGAGTTTGGAAATCCTCTCCAAGCGCCATGATGTTGGTGGTCCTAGCATTAGAATTTAGAACCTTAAAAAGAATGATTTAAAAAAGAATGGCATTGTGCGAAAGTTAAAATGTGAGATAAGCCTTCACAAATAGACTTAGATCTAAGCAAGTTTAGAAAGCCCATGAATACTATATATCCCTTCTTTCTGTGAAGCTTGAATATCAGGAAAAGGAAATTTGAAAAAGGGACTGCAGGTGCAAATTGCAATATTTATGACAGTTAAATCTTTGTTTGCACTACAATGGTTGAGGTGGAATGACCAAACCATTATGGCTCATCATCTCAGAAAAAATTCTATTTAATTAGTAACTGATGGAAGATAAAATATACCGTATTAAAACACTCTTCATGCTCTTTTTGTTATTGACATTTAACTACTCTGATTAATGATTTAATGTAGATGTCGAAAGAAAGAGATGATGTATCCATTCTTCACAGAATTCTCAGCCAATTATAAACAGAACTTAGAAATGGAAAGTCAAAGAGTCTAATCATATGTACATTACCACTGATTATCTTCAGAAGACCTGCTCCCCTATAATCTTCAGAGATGGTTTTATTCTGTTTCAAAAACTAGAACGTAAAACAAAAGCTATTGTTGCAATCAACCTACAGACAATGCCCTGTATGATATTATATGTGCATATGTCAAAATATATATGACCATCAAAACTCAAAGCTACCAGACTAGACACAGAGAATGAATCAGCAAAGCCAAAGAGTAAGAGCTCAACTCAGACTCGGGAAAAGCTCAATATTTTGTTTTTCTTTTCCATGGAAATAAATCCCCAGGAATCTCTTGGGCACTTGCCCCCCTTCTGAGGATGTAACCAGTGTAGAGTGGGTGGCATAAACATGGCACACCTAACCCTGGGGGAATCAAATCAGGGCTCTGCACAGTGCAACAGATTACCAGCAATGTCCTAACAACAGTGGCACCAACCGATTGAGCTAGCCCTTGGGGCTGGGGAAGGCTTCAGTTGACTAATGGACTTCAAAATTAAAAAACAGAAACAAAATATTTTTCACATTGGGTCAACTATAGGGGTTTCTTCGCAGCTTTACTTAGATGACTTTGGGGTGAAAAATAGCAGCTGCTTGCCCTGCAGGAGCTCAGGGAGGGTAATGCAGTTTGCTTTAGAAAGTACAGGGTGGGTGCTGAGCTTCTGAGGAAGGTAAATATAAAAGTTTTGCAATGTTCATATATGCTGCAAATTTTCAATAACTCATTTCAAAATACAAAGATACTGCATAGTACAAAAAGGCATGTCCTCTAAATAGTTGAAAGGTTTTAGAGTTGTCTACTATGAAATTGAATCAGGATAACAAGAAAAATGAGTGCCTCTTTTATTTTGCTGTCTTTTAGACAATGACCTGACTCGGATTCTTGAGTGTCAAGAGTCATACTCGTTAAGTCAATCTGACTTGGGTACAAGCCATACTCACAATTTCAAATAGTGAGTATGACTTAGGGCCAGAACTCACTCAACTCCGTTTCCATAAAGAGCAGTCAAACTTGGGAGTCAACTACTTGAAAGACTCTGGTAACACAGTCAAGAAACATCATTGGTTACCAAAACATTTGGTTTAAAAATACTACAGTAAAATGCGAGACTCCAAAAATGCCCATTCACAAAAAGAGCAGATGTTATCATCTGTTATTCTTTACTTGATTTACTGACAGCTCCAGCCTCCACGTGCTGCTACATTGATGGCTTGAGATTACATGATTGATGGAACCAGTTGCTATTTTCATTGTTATTTCACTAAGCTGTAGCTAGAAAGAGAGATTGGGTTGAAGATAATATGGAAATACAAAACCTTTGTCTTGGTGAAGTTGCTCTATCCTGTGCTCATGTTCAAATTCTTAAGCATATTTGCAGTATTTTCGGCCAAAATAATTTCATCTGTAATGAGTCTCTAAATGTCATATACATTGTTTAGCATGAAAGTTTCCAGGTGCTAATAATTTCAAAAGTAACCCTTCTAGTCTTTTGTAACCTGGACCAGGTTTGAAAATTGCAGGATCTCCTCTAACTGCACAGGGATCTCTCCCATATTCTCTACTCCCTACACACCATCCACCAGGGGTGAATTGGCCATCTGAACGTCCCAAAAGCTCCTTGTCTATTTTATCCAGAACAGCATCATCTTTGGCAAACTTCCTAGCAAATGGGGCGCCACTTTTGACCATATCATCAAAATTTTTGACAGTCAAAGAAGTTGGATGTTGTTTAGGGGGCGTGTCCCAAGCAATATAATGTAAGTCATGGTTCACAGTTGTATTCCGGAACCCCTCCGAATTGCAGATAACAGTGTGGAAGTACCCTTCTGGTGAAGACACAAAATTTGTATAGTACATTAAAACAGTACGAGGCAGATTATCCCACCCCCATATGCAGAACTCCAAAAAGGTGCGAGTAAGCATAACCCATGCTGAACCTGCAAAAGGGTAAAGAGCCTGCATTAGATTCAACATGCCTTTTTTAACCAAAAGAGCAGAGATGCACTTCCTGAACTCTGTGGGATTCTTTTATACCAACCTGCAATAAAGATAATAAAACCTTATTCTTTTATAAACCCTAAAGATATAATACAGTTAAAAGTATCATTTCTGTAGATCCATCTTATCACAGATCTATTAAGCACTGATAGGGATCAGAAGGAAACACTAGATGTGCAAATCTCAATGTTTTTGCACCTACTATTTAATAAATGTTGAGATTTGCAACTTGCCTTTTTTACTAATATTGCAAGTAAAATGAATAATATGTCAGTATTCTTTTCAAATGTTATAGTAACAAAGAAAATAGGATGTTGTCCCATTTTTACCTTTATTTATTTATTTTATAAGCATTAAACATACACATGTGATGTACAAGGCATCTCCCCCCACCCGGGCTGTAGGACACCTTGGTTCTCTCAGTGCACTTACATGGATAATATTTTGCAGAGTAATAACCCCAATAAAGACAAGTAGATGTCAATTCCTAAGCTCCAGGCATATACAATAAAACAATTGAGGGACAACCTTCCTTTCCTTGTAACAACTCAAGGAAACTCGTATCCTATTGAATATGTCTATCATGTACAAAAGATGGATTATAGGTTTCTTCTAGACATAATAAAGGAAATTATGGATTTCAATGATATACCTGTTACCCCTCTTTCAGCAGGGGTACGTATATCTATTTAAACACCATTGTAAGCCCAAGGTCACAAGTGAAAAGCCATGTAAAGACCATGTTAGGCCCTGTAGGGGCATCCTAGACTTTGTGTCATTTTGAGTCAGTGTGTTTTTGGTTGGACCATGCCTTGTCACTTTGAGTTTAGATTGAGTTTCTTTCATCCTGGCTAGGACTGGAGGGCCTTGGATGGACTTATATGAGGACTCATTGTTTTATGGGAGAGCCTTGCTTATGTAGGGGGGATCACTAGTGTAGGGGCCAATCTAGCCCACAACAAGCGTGCCTGTCTTTCCACATGGTTATGAGTCTATAGAGCCTGTAGGTAGCCTTGTCTTTGGTGTCATATTCATCAAATGTTTCTCAAACATGCAAATCTCATTGTTAGCAACATTTTCACGCTTCCCAATGCAGTTCACATTTCCAAATGTAATGTGGTCCCAAAAGTCAAAAAGTAAATAGGATTTCAACTTGCAGAGCTCAATGAGAGGATGGCATGCCACATGGAATTTTTCCATTTGGTGAAGGCATTCTCAAAATATGGCTGATCAAATCCGGTCAAATAGGTGGCACAGGTTTCCAAACCACAGAACAAGGGGAGGGTTGGGCAGATTTTCTTATGCATTATATCAAAAATTGTCTACTCAACAAGCGGAACAAAACTCATGTTTCAGATTTTCCAAATCCTCAATGGCATTAGAGATCATCCACTTGGGTGTGATGATGTGGGAGGACAAGTTTCCAGGTGGCATAGCTGTTGAATTTTCCTTGGCACTTCAGAATCAGGTCTATGTCTAAAACACAATCACAAACACCCTGAAATACAACACCAAGCACTTTGTTTGCACAGTGGAGATGTAACAACAGTGAATCAATGAAGTACACAATAGATTTACAAACCCAAAACTTGTTTGTATTACAACTTTAATACAACAAACATAGGGCTCCCGTACAAGAGATCATGGCCCTTACAATTAGCCCTGATACACGGAAAACTAGGGCTTGATGTCAACAACCCTTCACAATCAATCTGCCCAAAAACAAGAACAAACTTGACTTACTAAAGAACTTCTTACACCATCCCTTTCAGTGCACTTGTCTGGAACACCTGGTAGGTCCTTTACCACCTATACACAGCAGAGAATATTGCTGCTCCAATACCTTTGCCTTCTATTGCTCACAAAATTTTTGTTCCTCCAAAACCCTTGCACACTTCAACTTCAACAAACTACCTTCACACAATGACAATGCTCCTCCAAGGTCACTATTCTTAGGCCCAAATAGCAGTTGTCTTCACACAGTGGTTTGCAACTTCAAATGCACTATTCATAGGCTCCAAAGGTTTCCCCTCACAGTGGATGTTGCTTCTCCAAATCACTATTCATGGGCTTCACAACAAGGTTTGTTCACAACTTGAATTCACATTTGAATTCAACATCCAACAGTCTTAGCCAATCAGCGTTCTCACAGCCTATTTACTCCATCTGGCTTCAAAGTGATTGTACATAGGCACCGAAAACATTGTTGTCCTTGTAGTTGTTACTGTTCAAACTGGCAGGGATCCTAGGAGGGGATCCTATAGAGCAACTACTAGGTCGAGGGCAACAATGGAGCAATAGCCCACTATCACCTCAACTAAGGCTCCCTGCTCTTTACGGACTTTCACCGATGGGAGGAGACCCAATATAATAAGGATCATGATAACGAATGTATCAATGATAGAATGAAAGGTGATCCAAAAAGCCTATTCACAAGAGAGGCTCAAACATATGGCTTGTTTGCTTAGAAAGCAAGGTGAAAGGCTCTCTAGGAAGGGCTAGGATTTGAAGATATGACTTGTAAAGGAGATTCCTAGACCTCAGAATCCTTCTGGAAACTTGGTTTCTAAATGGTCTTTAAAGAATTGGCATTGATAAGAAGTGGGACTACACGAGACCAAGTGGACCCAAAATTAGGTCAAGGAGATGGGGATCAATCAAAGGTATACTTGACCTAATTAAGGAGGAGAAGAGGATCAAAGGAGGAATTTTCTTTGATTTTGATGCAATGATCCCAATGAGGTCACTAGCCAATGGGAAACCAAGGGCAGGAAATGGTTCTCGAGCTAGGACTTGCTATATCTCGAGATCCAACTACCTGATTTGCTTCAAATTTGGATGGCCTCTAGAGAAAACCTCAACACAGTTGTGTACCAAAAGTCGAAGTGTTTGGATGGCTAGATTGTGAGATAACTGGTGCCCTAGATGACTTATGTAGGCTAGGCCTAGAAAAAGAGAGAGGTGAAAGAAATAAGCTTTAACTATGATCACCTATGGAAGGATCAGTGTCTAATCCTTTGGAAGAGATGGAGTCAAGGAAGAATTTATAGCTTGAAATAGATTCATCTAGTCAAGGAGGCCTTTAAAGAACTTCGTATGGCAGGGCATGCTAGAATCAACTTCAAGATATTTACATTTCGATTTTGCAATATTTGATGACTTATCAAGATAAATTTGACACAAATTATCTCTAGGAACATTCACTCATTCATACATGGCCCATGACATGATGCAACGCTATAAAAGATCAAATTTCCACAATTTCGCATAAGAAAAGCAGCAAATTTCAGCCTAGTATAGCGAAAATCCCAGCAACATGCATGTGACAAAAGTAAATAACAAGAATATCATTAAAAGTGCACTTACATATAAGAAAAGAGTATATCCAATCATTAAGATATGTCAATAGAGAAGCTCCAAGACAAAATGAAAGAGATCCAAACATCAAAATTCATCCATTCATTCAAACTCGTCTTCCAAAAATGATAGCAAAATTCTCACAAGAGGAGATAACCCAGTCCAAGTGATGATGATGAAAATGAACCATCTCACTTCTCTCCATATACTCTAATCAATTCGATTTAGCCAAATTGGCCTAATTGAGCCCCTAAAATAAAATAATGTGCATAAAAACAATAATTTTTGTGACAAGCCAACCAAATAGCTCAATAATACATAAATAAGCCTCTCAATAGGGCGACTGATCAATAAAGTGAGTCATTGGACCTTTGAGGAGGCCTAATGAAGTCCAAGGGGTGCCATGATTTAGAAATGGACTCCCAACATAATGGACAAGGGGTTGGCCCCTTGTTTTCCAAGCAAGAACCTGTGGTGCTCCCAAGTGGGTGTGGGGGCACAAAGGCAACCTCATGGGTCTCCAAATGGATCAAATATACCTGTAGACCATTTGTAAGGGCTAGGATGATGACATAAGCCCTCCCTCTATGGTGGGAGACATCCTCTGGACCCTAGAACATCTGCCAAGTGTTTGGTGCAACTATGGAGTCGACTGGGCATGGTGGGCTAGGTACATCCTCCTCATCCAAAATGGTGGAACACGAGCAATCAATGAGCGTTTTTGGGGATCCATGAAGTAATCTCTGCTATGGTGGAACACGAGCAATCAATGAGCGTGTTTGGGGATCCATGAAGTAATCTCTGGTATGAAGTAATTTGAAGAGGATCAAATTGCAGAAGTTCCTTTAGTTCAAGAGCAGCAGGGGCACCAAGAAGACCAGACAGAAAGACAGACCTTGGTACCTAGTATAGGTACTAACACTTTCACAGAAGAAGATCAAGAGGAGACTCAGCTAGAGGAACAGCCAGATCAAGAGGAAGAGTTGAGAGAACAACCTTCCACCAGTGGTTGGATTAGCAGGGAGGCTCAACAGATACTGAGGGACGCAGAAAAATTTATTGGGACTCCCAGGAATGGGAGAGGCAGTGTAGACCTCCTGACAGGTACCAGGCTTTGGTTGCCTAGATAGAGGAACTTTCCAGCTTCCAGGAAGTTGTTCAACACCAGGTATGGGGAGATGCCATGATAGAGGAGTATGCCTCTATCATGACAAATGATGTCTGGGAATTTGTGCCCAGACCTCAAAGCAGATCAGTTGTTGGATCGCTATGGATCTACAAGATCAAATACGTTGCAGATGGTAGCGTAGAGAAATATAAGGCAAGGTTCGCGGCAAAAGTGTATGCTCAGAAGGAAGGCATTGACTATGAAGAGACCTTTGCACTAGTTGCCAGATATACCTCCATCCAGACTGTTGTATCCTTAGCAGTGCAGATGGGATGGGAGATTCATCAAATGGATGTCAAGACAGCATTCTTGAATGGAGAAATTGAGGAAGAGGTATATATCGAACAGCCAGAGGATTTTGAGACTCATGAAAGGAAGTCTCACGTATGCAAATTGAAGAAAGCCCTGTACGCGCTCAAGCATGCTCCGAGAGCATGGTATGGTCAAATAGATAGCTATTTGCAAAAGTTGGGGTTTGTCAAGAGTAACACAAATCCCAATCTTTACTATTTGTTGGTACCATATGTAGATGATATGTTTCTCACGGGATCATCTAGGCTCATCAAGGATTGCAAACGAAATCTAGAAGTAGAATTAGATATGAAGGATTTGGGGTTGATGCATTGCTTCCTAGGATTGGAAGTCTGTCAGAAGAATGGTGATATCTTCATGGGGCAGGAGAGGTCTGCCTTGGAAATTTTGAAGAGGTTCAGAATGCAGGATTGCAGGCCCATGCCTACTCCCATGATCACCAATTGGAAAAAGATAGATGCATCAGAAGACGCAGAAGTAGACCCCACCTTATACAGACAGCTCATCGGGTCATTGATGTATCTGGTTAACACTAGACCAGACATTTGCTTTGTTGTCAACACTCTTAGTCAATTCATGGTGGAACCCAAAAGAGTGCACTGGGCAACACCAAGGCACGTACTGAGGTATGTACGAGGAACAGTCAGATTTGGTATAAGGTATGGCCGAGGAGAGGATGTCAAACTCAGTGGATTCACAGAAGCAGATTGGGCAGGAAGCTCAGTGGACAGGAAAAGTGACTCTAGAAACTGTTTCAGCGTTGGATCAGGAATGGTGTCCTGGTGCAGCAGGAAATAGAAGTCAGTAGCATTGAGCGCAGCTGAGGCGGAGTACATGGCAGCCAGTATAGCCACATGTGAAGCCATCTGGCTTCAGAAACTTCTTGTGAGTCTATTCAGGAGCAGGATGGAGCCGACTTGCGTTTACTGTGACAATCAGAGTTGTATCAAAATCTCTGAAAATCCAATATTTCATGATCAGTCCAAACATATTGACATCAGGTGTCATTTTATCAGAGACTGTGTTCAGCGTGGGGCAGTACAACTCCAGTACATTCCCACAAGAGAACAGACAGCAGATATACTCATTAAGGCTCTGGGGAGGATTAAGTTCACTTAGTTCAGAGAACAGTTGGGTATGATTGAAAATCATTTCAGTAGTCAATGGATCTTCAACGTAGTTGCAGGAGGGAGTTGCAGTACAGTAGCAATTGGCAGCAGCATGCAGAGTCAGCAGTAGTACAGATGCAACATTTTTGTGTGCAGTGTTGGTGAGTAGCATCAACAGCACAACAACAGATGTTACAGAAATCAGAGCAGCACTTTGGGTTGTCTTGCTAGAGCACTTTCCTCGCTAAGAGGGAGTGTTGATTTATTGTAGCATCGAATGTGCTCTAACCTTGTAACTTTGAATATAGGCTAAGACACATGGATTCCATAATACCCAGAAAAGATTTTGGAAAATTCCACTTATAGATGGTTTAATTAAATTAATTAATCATTTTTTAATGTTTTCCAAGTCTAAACTTATGGAAACTGATTAATTAAAGGGTATTAATTAAACCAAGTGTGAATCTTCTAGATAAAGTCATGGATCACCTCCAAGTTAATCCTAGCCCTTGATTATGTTTTAATCTTGGCCATTGAAGGGTCAACGAAGGATTATAAGAAGGAGGGTGAGGGGCCTATGGAAAACACACATCAGACGAAGAAAGAATCTAGAGTTCGATTTCTGCAGCTGAAGGAAGAATCGAAGTGATTCTTGATTGCAAAGAGGGGAAGGGAAAACATCCAAGAGGGAGAGTTTCTGAAGAAGAGAGAGTACAGGGAGAGAAGAGAGAAGGGCGCCACAACAACAGCACAAAGACAGCCAGGCAGCAGTTATGCTAGGCCAGTGCAGAGCAGCAGAGGGAGTTTCGATTTCAGTTCGAGAGGCAGTTGAGGGTTCATCCAATAACCAGAGGGCATTTCTGGAAGGGGAGGAAACTCTTGTCCCACCCAGCAGTAAGCATTGATGCAGTCACAACGAGCAGTAGCAGCAGTGATGCACTGGCAACGTGGAGGACACAGTCACTGTGCAGAAATTACGCAGAGCCACTCAGTGTGGGTGCAGGTCAGTGCCAAAACTTCATAGTGAAGTGAGAAGTGTCTCATTAGCCTATTCTCGTCAGGTTTCTTCAGGTGATTGGTTGATAATTACAATCACACATTTGTACTCATAATTTCTGCATAATAAAGAAACCCTCATATCTGCTACATCAGTTTTCCCGAGTTGGGTTTTTCCGAGGACAATTGTCCAAAAATAATGATATCTATGTGTGAATACTTGTGCTATTTCTTTCATGTTGTTTATTTATTGTGAAGTCTGCAACATATTTTATTTTGATATTTAACATAGTGAAATGCTAAAAGATTGTGTTGAGAATGAAATAGAAGAAATATAATCAATAATTCTACATTATAGAATTTTCACAGCATGTAACAGAGTCTCGAAGCTCAATAGAGGGTTAATCAAGGATCCCATTAGGTGGTTTCAACCTTTAAAGGGCATGGCATGTCCATGGTACATCCCTCAAATGGTAGAGGTCGCACATAATATAGTAATGGAGCAGAGTGGGGATTAGGGGAATCATCCAGACCACATGTTATGGTACAAGGGTAGCTATGACAAGGGAAGCCCACACCTGGGTATGTGAGTGTAAGAGGAAGCAAATCGTGGTACATGAGTTACCCCGACCTTTGTTTTTCCACCCTTCTTCATATGCCTTTTTCCTTTTATTGATTTTTCTTCATAACTACTTGGGGCTCCAAGGGATGAGAGCATGATGTGTAATATGTAGCACTGGATACTCCCTTAAGGTGGGGTGGCTCATCACCCACAAGGGGTTGGGACAATCATGGGTTCCTTAATTATAGAAGTGGCTTATCTAGGGCCCATAGGAACCAGAGTGATGGCCATGGATAAGGGGTAGAGCTCATGTTCGGCTTTTGCCCACGTGCTAAATTTGTATGTCTCGACCATCTTTTACATTTTGTGGTACATTTCCTGTTGAAAGTGGCCAAATTATGATTCTTCTTTTCTTTTTAGCTGCATCAACCTCTGGGGCATCGTTCCAAGCCCGAACCAAGGTGTGGACAAGGGGAGGGGGAGGCTAACCCTATGTGGACCCAAATGGGAAAATAGATGAATGGAGCTAAAATGAGTGGATGGGAGTGATGTAGGTGGTATCGAGAAGCGAGACCACACAACCAAAATAAGGATTTTCCATGTAGTGCCAACCCAAAAGCAAAATGGCCATTAAAGGAGATCGCACGGGACTATGATCAAGGTTACTTGGGAGTGGGAGTGGAAGCGACATTTTTAGAAGCTCCTCGTTTGGGAGCGAATTTTTATATAACATTTATTTTTTATATTTTGATGCATATATGTCAACAAAAGCATGTAGAATGATGAATTAGATATAAAAAAGCATAAGAACATAGATTGAACCATATAACATCAATCATCTAGAAGTTATAATCTTCATCAACCATGTCCACAAGTTAGCAACATACAACATACTGAGTCTCATGATTCATCAATTTTAAAGTTTTAAGATTTCAACATTCAATATATAACATTTATCATCATTGATCACCAAAGTTGTACTTGTAAACTAAGTGTAATCATTACAACAAAGAATATCTAACATGAAATGAAATGAAACAACTTTCAACTTTCACAAAGCATCATATTCATAATTCATTACCAATGAGTTCTAATTGCCAACTTCAAACTTCAAACTTAAATTGTCATATATTGTTTACAAAAAATATCATAATAAATATGAAAGAGTCAACAGTTATAAAAACTACTAGAAACTAGAAAAGAAAAGTAAATCTATTATCTACTGCTTCCTCTTGCTACACCGAGAAATGTCTAATTTCTGAGCAGGTCATGTTACTGGTGGTCTTCTAGGAGTCTCCTCCCACATAGTCACACGACTAGAACTAGAGGGCATGTAGATGGAGGTAGCGACAACAAAGGAAAAATATTTGGAACTCGAGCACTGGCACTACTACTAGATGGTGGGGGTGGCATGGCTATTGTTGCTTCATCATCATCTCTCAAAAGTTTTGCTTCCAATTCTTCTAGATGTATAGTGCCATCCTCCAAATTATCGTCCTCTGGGTTGCTGTCCCAAATTTTATATGATGTATCCTCATAAGCCTGATCACAATAATGTCTAAATAACTTCAAGTTTTAGTGCGCATAAACCAAGATTTTTGCCTGGTTTTCATTGAGTCTGTTTCTTCTCACATTATGGATGAATCTATTGGTGCTCCAACACTTCTCTGTAGAAGAAGTATTCACAACTTGTGAGAGAACTTTTTTGCCAATTTTGGCAAAAGTCCCATGTTGCCATATGCTTCCCACCATGTGAGAGCATTAAATTTGTCTTTATCTTCCATTGCATGCAAAGAACCAAACAAACCAATGCAACTAAAGTATCTGCCTAATTCAAGACGCAGATTAGCACACTCCTCCTTGTGAGGGACTAACTTGTCTAATGCTTCCATATATCCTTTAGATACTTCTAGATTTGTATGGGGTTTGATCCTAACCCCAACCCCAGGTGCAGGATGGCCCAACCAAGATGGAGAGTAGTATTTTGGCATAAGGAAATACGCCAAGGCATGTAGTGGAACATGAAGTTTATTCCACCGTGCACACACACAATTGTCAATAATTGTATACAAGTTGGGATCATTTTCTTGAACACTATCTTTTATTTTCCCCAACATGTTATCCATTTGCTCATTCACCTCCCCAATCACTGGTTTATCTGTATCTGCAAAACGAATCATGCTATAAATGGGCTTGGTGAATTGCAAACTTCCCTCACACGTGCCCAAAACAGACCATCAAGAGCAGTCTCCTCCACCTGTTCAAAACCTTGCTTTTCAACTGCGACTGGAGCCTTGTCCTTTAATACCTGCCAGTGTTGACTTGATACCATGCTAGCCAATCTCTTACCTTCAAAAGATGCCTGAAGGTGAGGTAATAGCTAGCAAATCTAGTCTTCGCAATCTTCAACAACTCCAATCTTGAGTGACTGTGGAAAATCCCATGGGTTTACTATGATTTGTAATAAATTTTATCATTTTTTTGCCTCTCTTGTACAAATCACCAATTCATTTGTATTGATGGTTTTTGTTCTTAATAATATCATGCATCAAAAGGTTCATTGTGTGAACCAAACACCCATACCAAAATATGTTGGAGTATCTATCCTCAATAATTGCTCCTGTTGCCCTACAATTAGCAGCATTATCAGTGATGACTTGGATGACATTGTATGGCCCAATACGTTGAATTGTTTCAAGTAATGGTTCTGCAATGTTGATGTCGGTCTTGAACTTTTCTAAGTAATCATATGTTGAAAGGAAGATTGCACCACTAGCAAGCACAATAAGAACACTTATCAATGGCTTGCCTTTTACATTTGTCCATCCATCAGATACAATGGACACCCCATGCTCATTCCAAGAATTTTTCATTTTACTCAAAGAATGTGCTATTTTTGCTTTTTCATGATCAAGTCCCACGGTTCTAGCCTTGTCATACCTAGGGCTCTTGTATCCTTTGGGGGCATTATTAATGGCAGAAACCATATCATTCCAATAAGGTGAGCGAAGAACATTGAAATGTATCGCGCATGCATAGAGAAACCGGTAAATTTTTGAATCCATATCATTCCTACACCCTTCGTCAAGGAAATTGGATATGGTTCTACGCCTTTAAGAGATATTTGTTCCTGTGCCTCCATATCCACTGCCATGGGTGGATGCTGATGGAGTTCTCTGTGCATGTGATTGTGAGCTATGTTTAAACTTCAAAGAAACCCTTTGTATCTTTTAGATCTGTATTGGGCTTCCTCCTCTTCCCTTATGTATTTGGCTCTTTGTGTTGTTGACACACTTATAGAAGCTTTGATTCCTATTTGTTTATCTCCATCCCATGGCCTTTTCCCACGGAGGTGCCTTCTGGCACGGATGTATGAACCTGTGTAAGTGTTTCTGCAATGGAAGCATGTAAAGTTAGTGGTTCCACCTCCTTTCCCTGCTTCAGGCCTAGAAACATATTTCCACAATGGGGTTTCGTTTGGTTTAGTGTTTTTGCCCTCATCATCTCCATTCTCTTCTTCCTCCTCACCAAGGTACTCCTCCTCTCCAAGGTTTTCATCAAATCCACTATAACCCACTTCTTCATCCTCTCATCATGATCAACCCTCCTTCTACTCTCCAACACCATAATAAAAAAAAAGAGCCAACAACTAGAGAATTCCAAGCCATAAAGCCATGATGTTTGAAGTTTTGAGCCTGCAAAAAAATGGAAGAATGAGAATGGGAAAGAGAGAAGAGAACATTTTCATTTAGCAACGAACATATAAAAAACAAAAATACTAGATTAGAGTGTAGATCCTACCTCTTTTGCCTTCAATCCCAAGCTCCAATCTCCCTTGCAAACTCCTCACGCTCAGTCAATCTCCCTCCTCAACACAATCTCCAAGCTCCTCTTGCTCTCTCCAAGCTCCTCTTGCTCTCTCCAAGCTCTCTCTTGCTCTCTCAGAAAGGAAAATGATCAATAATGGGATGGGAGGAGGGCCTTTTAAATTTTTTTCCCCTCCCTTTTCCACCCCATCCCTCCTCGTTTGTCGCTCGTCTATCGCGGGTTTTTCGCCGACGGGAGCGAAAAAATAAAGGAGGGAGTGGTCGGGAGCGATCACTCCCCGACCGCTCCCTCCTTTGATTTTTTTCTCCCGGAGCGAAAGGGAGCAATCAGGGAGTGACCGCTACCCTAAATCGCTCCCTTAAAAACAAGGAGCGGAAATTTTTTTAAGGGAGCGAATTCGGGAGCACGCTCCTAAGGTTTCTCCCTATCCACTCCCGAGCGGAGCGCGATTCAGGAGCAGATTCGAGGGGGGCATGCTCCCCTGCAACCCTGACTAGGATACAAGGGTAACCACAAAATTGGGCAGTGGAGACATGAATATAGCCTAACCCACTCTTTTCTCGAATCCCCCTCACCAATCCATGCCCAAAAGTGTCCATGACAAGTAAGGAAAATTGCTCAACTATACCAATGAAAAGCCATACCTTTGGGTCAAGAGGCCCACCTTCAAACATACACTCATGACAAGTGGTCGAGGGCCCTGTTGCACACTTTTTGTCAAAGTTCCAAGGAAGCAGATATGCCAAATTTTTTCAAAGGATCGAAGTCATCAGTGATCAGTTATTGAGTCATTGTAAACCCATTCTGCAAAATTTGTAATGTAAATGATGCTAGTAAGACCGTGTATGTATGTAACAACCTAGGTAAGCCTATTATTTTGGTGAAAATTTCATCCTAGGAGGTTTTTCGTCTCGCTGACTCATCCATGTTTAAACACAGAAGGATGACAAAGTTTTTCCCTCCAACCTCACTCCAAAGCTAGGGTGAAATTTTTTGTCAAAGTCTTAGGTGAGTCCAATTGTTTTAGTCGATTCTTATGTAAAAGTGATTTCGGAATAATTTAAGCTAATTGGATAAATTATTTTATTACAAATCACTTGGTCTACTAGATCATATTGTGTCGCAGAATTGGACGTGTATTTTGAGGGTCTATACCGAACGGGTTTTCCCCCTTCGAGGGTTGAAATGTAAAAATCTGTGTCAAAAATACTTAGTGCATGGTCCCTCATACTTAGACACCATGGCTAAAATGTTAGAGGGTGGATAAAAATATTAAATCCCCTCAAGTGTCAATTAATTGAGTTTTCTGGCAAAAATTAAATTAATCCTAAGCCAGAAAATTAATTAATTTGAGTCAAATTTAGAGTCTTAGAGAAATTAAATTCTCCAAGTGGAAAAATTCGTGGGTATCAAAGAAATTAGTTTTTGGAAACCCCCACCAAGGGAATATTATAAATTTCAAGAAAAATTGGACCCTTGGACTTTAGTGGTTAAGTCAAAGTCAGTGTTTTGAGAAAATTAGCTCAAAATAATTAATTTTGAGCTAATAAAAAATGGTTTAAATGAGAAATTCGAAAATTTCTCAAAAAGAAATATTTTCAACAATGGAGATTATAAGATAATCAAATATTTTTCGACAAAGGAGATTACTTTGACGAGGATCAAGCCAACTAGCCATTATTTTTCCACTTGGAAGATTTATCTATAAATTAGAAGTCATTTGAGTCTAAAGCCATCTGATGTTTGGCTAAGAAAATTCTGCAAAAAGGTTGATGTAACATTATTGTCTCGTTGGGAACATTTTTTGAATCATAATAAAGACTTTAGGGTGCAGTTCATGGTGCTTATTGACTACTGGTTTGTGATATGTGTTGGGTACAGGCATTCCTATATTGTGCTTTAAATTTTTAAAGTTTGTTTATTCATTAGATGGTGATAAGAGCATTCTATTGGTAGATTTTGGGTCTATCTTAGGTGATCTGATTCACCATATCTCTAATAAGCTTTCTTGAACAAAATATAGTGTTTGCAGGTTGCCCAGTCCTTGGGCTCCAAGTTCACAAATTGTGAACATAGGTTGACCTTGTTTGGACTCCAAATATTTTTATGGATTATTTAACTTCGCTAAGGTTGTAGCTTGCATCTATTCTTCGAAGTACACTTGGCCATTTATCGAAAAATTTCTAAAAAATATATTTCTCAAAATTCCTTTAAAAAGCACTGTATATTTGTACATTTGTAAATAGATTTGTATAATATATTTTGTAAATTATTTTTCTAACTGGGGTTTTGGGGTTTTAAGATTTTTTAAATATATTGGGATTTTGGGTATTTGTGAATTCATTTTTGTAGGTGTGATCAAGCAAGAAGAGTTGGATTAGAGCTAGATCTAGGCCCTTGAGGGTAAGATCTAGCCTCTAAAATTTTTGCAAGGGAAACCATTAAGGATTTTGCAGTAAATTGTAGATCTAAAGCAAATAATATTTTTCGAGCGAAGGTTTTCAATTTTTAGGCCTCCTAGACCTGGATCTGCCCTCTCCAAGGCCAGCATGATCCCCTCCTATCCCTGTGTCAGCCTTTGTGGTCCTAGCATCATCATTTTTAGCCCCCAGAGGCAGGCTGCAAGCCCCAAAGGGCATCGACCTCCTCCCTTGGCCTTGCATTGAGAGTTTAAGGCTTTTTTAGGCCTCACCATGAGCCCAGAGGTCCTCGACCCCCCTTCTTTACTCTAAACGACAACCTTTTAGGCTTGTCATGGGCTTTTCAAACCCTCTCCCTGCCTTGGCCTCGTCTTTGAGTCGTCTTCTCCTTCTTTCAGCCCCTACGTTGCCCCTTTTGGCCTTCTTCCTTAACTGATGACCCTTCTAGCCCTCTCTCTCCCCAACGTTGGCCCTATTTGGCCTAGCGTTGGCCCTTCTTGGCCCTAGTTTGACCTCTGCCCATATCTAAAATTTTTGGGACTGA
This sequence comes from Pinus albicaulis, assembly GCA_034641835.2. Lineage (NCBI taxonomy): Eukaryota > Viridiplantae > Streptophyta > Pinopsida > Pinales > Pinaceae > Pinus > Pinus albicaulis. The sequence continues at coordinate 1,632,405,089 of CM076579.1, read as the reverse complement.
ATACTTAGTGTATTTTGCAAGAAAATTGGCTCAAAATTTGTATTTTCAAGCAGCATAATCATTGGAGAAACTTTAGCATTGTGGGAAAGTGTGCTACAAGGCCTTGGGCCTAGGGTTTTCTCTCTAAGCCCTCACTTTATCCCTATTTTACTTTAGTTGTTTTATTCATCTTATCACAATGAACTTAATGCCCTAGAATCACATCTAATTGGTCTAAACAAATTAATAATCTTATGGTAGAAGTTTGTGTTGGAAATACTGAGAGGGGGGTGAATCAATATTTATTTTCAATTGTTAATTTTACCAGTTAGATCACTTATATGTAGAACACAAAATGAACAATGATGGAATACTTTTATTAATTTCTTCTTTACAATAAGTAAAGCACAATAATGATATAGGGCTCCAACCCTAGATGAAGACTCCAATCTTCCAGGCTCCAACCTGTATTGTGCCAAGCACCGACTTGGTCTTTCCAAGGCTCCAACCTGTATTGTGCCAAGCACCGACTTGGTCTTTCCAAGGCTCCAACCTTGTCAATTTGAAGCACCAACCTCTAGGGCTCAGACCCTATCTTCCAAGGCACCGACCTTGTCTCTATGAGGCTCTAACCTCTTGGGCTCCAACCCTAAGCTTCACATCGTCAAAATATGTTTGGTTATTATTTACGGCTCCCAATGTCTTCTTCAACGAACCCTGACAATCTTCAACTATCCCCTCAGTCTCCATGTCACATCGTCAATGACAACCTTGATCTTCACATGAAGGTGTCTCCGCTATCCTTCATGGTACCCAATCAAATCCTCCAAGTTACCTCATGATGGTTAATGCATCATGGACTTCAACATTATCTCCACAAGGTCTTCAATGCATGTATCTAAGAATAGTATCTCCAAGGTCAGTCAAGGCTACTGCAAAAGGTATTCTTCACTAACCTCCAAAGCTCAACTTTAATGGCATTGAAGGTGTATTCAACTCTGTCTCAAGACTCCTAAAATACTTTCCTCAAAACATTGTTACTTCGTTGCTTAAGACTTAAGATATGTATAGTAACCCAAACTTAGCCTAAGTCAATTATTGACTTGTCCACCTGAGCTTATCTGAGTGTCCGAAATAGGTAACCAGGACTGTCCTGAAGCTTGCAGCTTCTCCACAAATGAAACTGAGGCGAGGTTTAGCGATGAATGTCTTCAATCCAAGGTGGTTGCAACAAGTTTGAATCCTTTGCAAGCTGCAAACAAACCCCAGCAGATGAAAAGGTCCAAGCTGCAATTTTGTTAAGAATTTGGGCCTCCACAAGCCTTCCACAGTTGTAAGCTTCAGATCCAAGGCTTAAATACATTTCCCAACAGGCTGTACTGGCCTTCTTCCTACAGTTGCACCACCCTACAGCAGCTCTGAAACATCCACAGAACAGTCTTCAATTATTGTCACAGGTTCTTGCAAATTCGAGCTTCAAAAGATGACTGTTCTTAAAGTTTGAACCTCACAAACGTAAGTCTGTCCGTAATTTCTGAAGTGGACTGTCCAGCAAAGAAAAAAAAACAAACAGTAATGTATCCTTTTAAAATATACCCAAACTGTAATTTTTTTCTTCACCTTGAAATCCTGTAACTACTGTGTTTCTTCACCGAAATTTTATGGCTGGAATGATGTGTCTAACGCAATGTGGAAAAAGTCGGAGTCGGGATTAAATCGGCAGGGCTTCAAGTCGGGATTAAATCGGCAAAGTCGGGATTTTTTCAAAAAAATTGGCAAAAAATCGGCAAAACTAAAAAAATACAAAAATATTCATATTTTGAAAAAATCCCGACTTTTTGGAAAAAATCCCGATTTTTTCAAAAAAAAAATTAAAGATTATTAAAAAAATTACCTCCCTCACGATTTTTTGGAAAAAGTCGGCAAAAAGTCGGGATTATAACGATTAAATCCCGACTTTTTCAACTTTCAAAAAATCGGGAAAAAATCGGGGGATTTTATCGGCGCCTGCAAAAAATCGGGATTTTTTTAAAAAGTCGGGATAAAATCGGGATTTTTTCCACACTGGTCTAACGTCATATATATACTGGTTTAACCTCCAACGAAGAGACATGTCTCTTGAGGGAACATGACAGCCTACACAAGTCGGCTCAAGTCGGCTAGGCAAAAATAATATTTTTTCCAACTTATAAATTCAATTTCGCACAATCTAGGAGGAGTTATGAGGCGTATAATAGCCCCTTAGAAAGGGAAAAATATCCTCTACAAGATGATGTCAATTTCATCCTTGGGTGAGGTAATTTTCCCATCAAGAAAATTATATTTGTGAAACTGTCATTATTATTTTTCATGGAAGCCATTCGGATTTTATTTTTAGGTATTTAATTTTTAGGGCTCCTTCATCATAGACTCAGTCCATTAAGTTTATTAGGATTAGATCTTCTTCATGACCTTCAACAATCATCAATATCATGAGTCAAGTCATTTAGGCTTTGGGGTTTCTTCATCAAGAACAAGGATGTCATATAGCAGGAGTTTCATGGTAAGCCTTCTTCTTTATCATAGATCATACACTATGAGCATCTAGAATTTCATTAATGCACTCATGTACTTAGGGTCAAGTCAAGTAGATAGGGTTTAGATCTCTTAGGGTTTGCATGAGGTTAGGGAAACAATACAAGAATATTTGCCATCTCCAACAATGCCATATTGACATCAATGACAACCTTAACCAACAGTTTGCTAGTGTTTTGGCTACTTGGGCATTGAATATCTAGCCTAGATCTACTTGTTTACTTGCTGGAATATCTTTGCATAACTAAATAGATCAGATATGATATTCTGTGAATAACACTCTTAAGAAGGCCTAAAAACTCATAATTGCTCATTGGTAAAGTTGTTTCAACATCTAGAGAGGTTTGGGCATATTTTGGTATAAGTAGCTCAATGTTTACATAATTTTCTCACTGCTGTAAGAAGTGATTTCAGATCTGATATACATTAAATATTGCATATTAAGTTGGCTAAAACTCATAAATTTACATTGGAAAGTGATTAGGCTACTCATTGGTTATTTCATGCTTCATATGCTTGAACGATTTCTTGGTTTGAAGTGACATATTCCCTGTTGTCCTACGCTTCATCATAAGTGGTTTTTTTCATGATTAAATTAGCTAATGGTGGTTTATATTCTTAAATTCTAACAATTGCTTATCTTGTGTTAGATTTGAAAATTTGTTAATTTGGCACTAAAATCACTCAAACATCTAAGCTTAAAATCTTCTAATTTTATTGATGGTCTAAGTCACTTTGGCATTAATATCTAATTGACATTGTGGTTGAAGCATTGTTGAATAAGTGCTCTAAGTTAAAAAGCTTTGGTAATTCTATTGTTTAAGTAATTGGCATCTTAAGTTTCAGAGATCATTGGCATATAAATTGTGATTGAAGGTTAACCATTGTGATCTTGTTCTCATTAAGGAAATCTATCTTTGGACTATTTAACATTGGCACTAAGTCGATCGACACTTTCTTGGTTGTGAGATTGCATATAATCCATTGATAAGTACTCTTGTCATTATAGGTTAATAATAACTTCAAGTACTTAAACATTAAGCTAATCTCAAATTAAGAATCTCACTCATAATCATTGCATAAGCATCCTAGGCCTAGCTTGCACTAATAACTTACCTCCAAGCATAAGCTTGGTTAATAGACTCCTAGGACAACCCTTTCTCATTTATCTTCAAGGATTTGGCCCCTTTTTAGTGGTTAAAATAGTGACCTTGCAGTCATCAGAGCCACAGTCTCCGTTGAGTTTTCTTGTGTGATGGGGTAGCATCGGATGTGCTCTAGCTACCAAAATTTGTGGAGGGACTAGAGTACATGAAATCTCCAATACCCAGAAAGGTATTTGGGAAATTTCATCCAGTTTGGGAGATAATTAATTAATTAATAATTTTAATTATAGACCCCAAGTCTAACTTAGGAAAAATAAATTATTAAAGGTAATTAATTAAAACATGTGATGAAATTGTCTTAAGTCACACGGATCAAGCTTTCTTTTAATCTTAGCCATTGATTCAAGATCTGATCATGGTCGTTGGTTTCTCAACGAGAAAAGTATAAAGAAAAGGCTTGGGGTCATTTGGAGGAGACACACAGAGGCAAAACACTGAAGCTAAGCTGATATTCTCGGGCAGGGTTTGCTAAGAATTCTCATAAGTGTTTCAGCTGCAGAGAGGGGAGTTTAGGCAAAGGGGATGATTTGATCCCAATGCCTAGAATCAGCAAGAGGCAAAGATCAGCTTCCAGAGGCAGCGCAGAGAAGCAGGAGCAGCAGCAGTAGAGAGGGCAACAATTGCACAGCGCAGGGGCAGCTACAGCTACGCAGTTTCTCCCAGGGAAATGTTTGGCAGCAGGAGTGTTATGAACCTAATTCATAACTAAAGTAATAAATATAGTCATTAATAGAATAAATAGAAATAAATGTAATTACTAGTGTAATATTCCCAATTAGCTTTGCTAATTGGAATATTTCATTTTTGTTTAATTTTGCCGCTTTAGCTAGAAATAATAAATAAAGTGAGAAATAAGAGGGGTCACCTCACTTTAGTCACCTCACTTTATAAATAAAGTGTTTTTCCTAGTTGATTGACGTTATAACTTAGAGAGGGGGCCTTGGGGGTCCACATGAGTATGATGGGGAGGCATCAGGCTGACCCAAGGTTAGCTGCGCAGGCCAAGGAGAGTGAAGGACGCAGTTAAGGTTTTGGAGGGAGTTTAGCACTATAAAAGGTGGGGTTCTCACCTCATTTGGGCATGCATGATTTGATATTGATTTTGAGAGCTAGACTTCTGTCTGCTTCAGCACGCCGGTTGTTTAGTCGGTCTGCAGCACTGTTTAGTGCAACCGAGTGTCCCCGGTCGGAGATCTCACCCTTAGCCTCGGGGGACTTCGAGTGCCTGCCCTGGTAAGGTTATTTCTGGTTTCACCCTTAGCTTCGGGGGACTTCGAGTGCCTGCCCTAGTAAGGTTAATTTCTGAGTAACACCCTTCAGTTTCAGTGGCAAGCAGCAGCAGTTTCTGGTGCAGGTTTGGAGAGGAAGAAGCCCTTCTTGTGGCTGCGCAGATCTGGAAAGGAGGGACGTTGTTCCAGAGGAAAAGAGGACGCAGTTCAGCCTTGGAGTGAGGACGCTGTTCCAGGAGGGACGCAGTTCAGATCTGAGAAGGAGGGACGCTGTTCCAGGAGGAGAAAGTACGCAGATCAGGCTGAGAAGGAGGGACGCTGTTCTAGGAGACAGAAGAATGCAGATCTGAGGGCACATTGATAGATCCAGACTTGGAGATTACATATCTGAAAGGGTATTTGCAGATCTAGTTCTGTAGGGTGCAGATCTGGAGATATAACATTAGATCCAGCTTGGGAGATTGCAGATCTGAGGAGATATTGGCAGATCCAGCCTAGATCTGAAGAGATAACATCAGATCCAGCCTTATAGGCTGCAGATCTGAAGAGATATTGTCAGATCCAGCATAGATCTGAAGGGATATTGGCAGATCTGATCTAGGAGGACGCAGATCTGGAGGGATAGGACGCAGATCTGGATTGGAGGCTTCAGATCCAATAGATTTGAGCATGCAGGACGCAGATCCATCAGGGAGGACGCTGATCTGGTGAGCAGGATTGTGTGAGAGGGGCTTGACAGCGTTTTCCAGCATTCAGGAGTTGATCCATTCATCTGGAGATTCTTGTGACCAACACTCCATCTGTTTCTGCGCTGTCACTAGCAGAGACAACGTTTTCATTGGTGAGGGTTTGGAGGATTGATATCAGCTATCTTTTAGTCTTCAGCTCATAGTTCCAGTGCATTCCAGCTTCAGTCTTCAGAGCAGTCTTCAACCAGCTAGGACGCTGTCCTTATTTGCAGCCATTGTTTGTCTGAGAGGGTCTCCACTTGCCTAGGGCAAGGATAGGTGCACTCATTCTGATTTTCTTGTACTCCTCTCTATGTACTTTCAGATTAATAAAATGGCTCAGTTTTTTGGCATTCTATGTGCACTTGTTCCATGATCTAGTTCCAGCATTGTATTTTCTATATCTGTCTGGCATATTTCTGTATATTACTAGTTATTTCCCTTTGGGGATATTACAGTGGTATCAGAGCATAGATCTGGCTCAGCCTGTGGTGCTAGCAGTCTATGACGCCCGGGGATAACCCCTACATCTATCGGAAGAGTCTTTTCGGGGGAAGTGACTCTGATCAGGAGCCACCTGAGACAGAGCAGCCCAAGCAGGGCCCAGAACAGCGTAATCCAATGGCAGATGATGAGAGGTTCAAAGAGGCGGTCCTCCGTCACTTACAGGAGACGTCACAGAGGCTTTCAGCCATAGAGATCAGTCAGAGGGAACCCCCTAGAGTTTTTCAGGTCGGTGAAGGATCGGGGATGTCTCGCCACATACCAGATGCTATTCCCATTGTGGCAGCTCAGCGCTCCACTATGCCCACATTCTCACCAGCAGACACAGAGACAGGAGTACGGGGAGATGCACAGAGGGTCAATCCAGCACCCACGCGACACACCATGCCTACTTTCCTGGTAGAGGACGAGGGGTCGACAGCCCCGAGAGAGGTGAGTCCAGCTCAATGGGCAGCCGCTTTTACAGAATGGCAGGGCCTAGGCCAGGCATTCATGGATACTCTCCCTTTTGAGCGCTATCTCCAGTATCGGTACGGCCTCAAACCCCCTGAGCATGAGCAGCACCAGCATAAGGGGCGAGGATACCACCGGGATGACCACCGTGCGGCGAGTAGATTCCATTTGCCTATGTTTGATGGTTCATCAAAGACTACGGCAAAGTCCTGGGTGGAGAAGTTGGACATCTATTTCCAGCTTAATCAGATGTCGGAGACGGAGGCCATTAAGATGGCGACATTGCATTTAGAGGGTGAGGCTCAGGATTGGTGGTTTCATGGATTGGCGACACTTGGGCATTCCACAGTGACGACATATGCGGAGTTCACCAGGAGAGTGGTAGAGCGTTTTGACAGGAGGGATCCGGAGCAGCATTTTGTTGAGCTGACCAAGCTCAAACAGACTGGGAGTGCAGAAGCATACATCTCGGATTTCTTGAGGATTTCAGTGATGGTACCTGACTTATCGACAGGCCGGATGGTCTATATGTTTGTGGAGGGGCTATCCGAGCCACTGCGTGGCCTAGTACGGTCAAACAGACCGGCTACACTGCAGGATGCTATCAACAGGACTCGCGACTTACAGGATGCCTTACCCAGGACACGGCCACCTTATCCCCAGAGACAGGCTTTCCAGTCTAAGGGTAAGGACACGAGGATTCCGCCTCCCAAGGCGAATCCGGGACGAGGACATTTTGATGATGAGGCCAGGAGAGAGCTGAGGCGGAAGCGATTATGCTTCACTTGCCAGGAGCCATGGGCACCAGGACACAAATGTGCGGCAGGGAAGGCACATTTCATAGAGGTTTTCTCCGAGAGCAGCGGAGAAGAGGATGAGGGGGATGATGAGGAGGCAGGAGGATGTTATGCAGCGCAGAGTACCTTACCACCTCCACCACCCGATGCAGGTGGGGCATCATTCGCACCTACTGGGGGAGCTCTAGCAGCATTGCGAGGAGTCCCCAAGTATCTGACATTGCGCGTACGGGGGACAGTGCGCGGACAGCGGGTCTCGGTCTTAGTCGATAGTGGGGCCACCCACAACTTCATTGATGCCCAGATGGTTGAGCAGAGAGGCATACCGACGGAGGGCTTTGATGGGTTCTCTGTTTTGGTACCAGGAGACCAGACCATGGCATGTGCTCGTTATGTACCAAAGTTATCAGTGACGATGGGCACCTATACATTGACCGATCACTTCTTTGTGGTGGACATTCCGGACACCAATGTGATATTGGGGGTCCAGTGGCTTATTACTCTGGGAAAGGTCACAACGGATTGGAAGGCCTTAGAGATGGAGTGGGATGATCCCAAGACGGGGAAGCATGAGAAGATACGAGGGCAGAACACATATCCACCCCAGACAGTATCGGCACACCGCATGGAGGCGACATTCCGCAAGGGAGATATAGAGTGGGCAGTAGAGTTGCGGGCTTCGGAGGCAGTAGATACAGGACGGACGGTGCACCCTGATCTACAGACTATTCTCGACAGATATGCAGTAGTTTTTGGAGACATTCCGCCAGGACAGCCACCGGATCGGGGGTTTGAGCACACGATCGAGCTGGAGCAGGGGATACAGGTAGTGATTACCACACCGTATAGGCATCCCAAGGCCTATCGGGATGAGATAGAGCGGGCCATTCAGGAGTTGCTGGCCCTTGGGCACATTCGACCCAGCACCAGTCCTTTTGCTTAATCAGTAGTGCTGGTGAAGAAGAAGGACGGCACATTACGCATGTGCATTGATTACAGGGCTCTGAACAAAAAGACCCTGAAGAACAGGTACCCCATTCCCAGGATCGACGAGCTGATGGATGAGTTGAGGGGAGCACGGTTCTTCTCAAAGATTGATTTGAGATCCGGGTACCATCAGATACGCATGAGGGAACAGGACATTCCCAAGACTTCTTTCAGGTGTCATTATGGGCACTTTGAGTTTCTGGTCATGCCATTTGGGTTGACCAATGCACCTGCTACTTTCCAGTCTTGTATGAACCACATTTTCAGGGATCATCTAAGGAAGTTTGTGCTGGTTTTCTTTGATGATATCCTTATATACAACAGGACTTGGGAGGAGCATCTCCAGCACATTGAGACGGTCTTGCACATTTTGGAGGAGCAGCAGTTCTTTGCCAAGCTCTCCAAGTGTGAGTTTGGATTGACGGAGATGTTGTATCTGGGACACATTATAGGAGTGGACGGGGTGAGAGTCCACGAGGAGAAGATCAGGGCTATCAGGGACTGGCCAGAGCCACGGAATGTGACAGAACTTCGAGGGTTTATTGGTATCTGCACCTACTACAGGAAGTTCGTCAAGGGCTTCTCTCAGCTTGCTGCACCCCTCACGGATCTGACGAGGAAGGGGGCATTCAGCTGGTCGGACACAACGCAGAGAGCTTTTGACAAGCTCAAGGAGGTGATGAGCAGTTGTCCCGTATTAGCGTTGCCAGATTTTACGCAGCCCTTTGTCCTAGAGTGCGATGCATCAGGAGAGGGGATTGGTGCAGTTTTGATGCAGGAGGGTCATCCGATTGCATTCGAGAGCCGGAAGCTCCTTCCACACGAGAGGCTATATCCCATATATGACAAGGAGATGCTGGCCATCATTCATGCATTGGCCAAATTCCGACAGTACCTGGTAGGTGGCAGATTCAGGGTGAGGACAGATCATAACAGCCTGAGGTACTTTCTGGAGCAGAAGCAGTTGCAGGAGAGGCAGCAGAAGTGGATCAGCAAGATCCAGGCTTACGACTTTGACATAGAGTATGTCAAGGGGAAGAATAACGTGGTAGCCGATGCCCTTTCCCGTAGACCGGCCACGTTATCCCTCATGAGCTTGGACGCTGACTGGAAGGCTCGACTACTGGTTGAGTACTCCAAGGATAGATTTGCATGCGAGGTTCTGGATGGGCAGGTAGCGGATAGCAGATACAGGGTGGCCGATGAGGTCATCTATTACAGGGACAGGATCTTCTTGACTGAGGGGTCTCAGCTCAAGGAGAAGATACTCCAGGCTTCACATGATTCACCATTGGCGGGCCATCAGGGGTTCACCAAGATGTACCGGGCCATCCGAGAGAGATTTGCATGGAAGGGCCTCAAGGAGGACGTACTCCAGCATGTCAGGGAGTGCGAAGTTTGCCAGCGGAACAAGGAAGAGATGAGTCATCCTGTGGGGTTGTTGCAGCCGCTTCCCATTCCGGAGGGGAAGTGGGAGAGTATCTCGATGGACTTCATCACGGGGTTGCCCACAGTACAGGGCAAGGACTGCATCTTCGTAGTGGTTGACAGGCTGACGAAGTATGCTCATTTTTTCGCCATTTCGGCACATCATACAGCGGCACAGGTGGCAGAGTTGTTTTTCCGGGAGGTTTTCAGATTGCATGGTCTACCCAAGACCATAGTCAGCGACAGGGACAGCCGTTTTATGGGTGGATTCTGGCAGGAGCTCTTTCGACTAGTGGGGACGGAATTGACACCGAGCACTAGTTATCATCCCCAGACGGACGGGCAGACAGAGATAGTTAACAAGTGGCTAGAAGGCTACTTGCGTAACTACGTCAGTGGGCAGCAGAGAGCGTGGCTGAAATGGCTACATCTGGGCGAGTACTGCTACAACACAACCCACCATATGTCCATCGGTATGACACCTTTCTATGCGTTGTATGGATATCATTCTCTATCTTTTGTGGACATGATGTTTGGTGTTAGCAGGGCTCCGCGAGCCAAGTTATGGATCCAAGAGAGTCAAGACATCCTCCGGGCTCTCAAGGACAACATAGCCACAGCACAGAATCAGCAGAAGTTGTATGCTGATAAGGGTCGGGTGGAGAGACACTTTGAGGTAGGGGACCTAGTCTACCTACGGTTACAGCCATACCGACAGTCTTCGCTCAAACAGAAGGGGGCAGAGAAGCTAAAGCCTCGTTTTTATGGACCATACAAGGTGACACGCACGATCGGGCAGGTTGCATATGAGTTGGAGCTGCCCCAAGGCAGCCGGATTCATAACATCTTTCACGTATCATGCCTGAAGAAGGCACTGGGCCAGCATGTGAGAGTCACCGAGGAGCTACCGCCTACAGATGATGAGGGGCATCTGGTGTTGCAGCCGGAGGCTATTATTGACACTAGGGAGAGGCAACTGCGCAGCAGAAGGATCAGAGAATTCTTGGTGAGATGGAAGGATTTGCCGGATGAGGATGCCACTTGGGAGGATCACTTGGGAGGATGAGAGGATCTTACATCATCCATCACTTCAGTTGCTTGAGGACAAGCAACGTTTTGCCGGGGGAGACTGTAATATTCCCAATTAGCTTTGCTAATTGGAATATTTCATTTTTTGTTTAATTTTGCCGCTTTAGCTAGAAGTAATAAATAAAGTGAGAAATAAGAGGGGTCACCTCACTTTATAAATAAAGTGTTCTTTTCCTAGTTGATTGACGTTATAACTTAGAGAGGGGGCCTTGGGGGTCCACATGAGTATGATGGGGAGGCATCAGGCTGACCCAAGGTTAACTGCGCAGGCCAAGGGGAGTGAGGACGCAGTTAAGGTTTTGGAGGGAGTTTGGCATTATAAAAGGTGGGGTTCTCACCTCATTTGGGCATGCATGATTCTATATTGATATTGAGAGCTAGACTTCTGTCTGCTTCAGCACGCCGGTTGTTTAGTCGGTCTGCAGCACTGTTTAGTGCAACCGAGTGTCTCCGGTCGGAGATCTCACCCTTAGCCTCGGGGGACTTCGAGTGTCTGCCCTGGTAAGGTTATTTCTGGTTTCACCCTTAGCTTCGGGGGACTTCGAGTGCCCGCCCTAGTAAGGTTATTTTCTGAGTAACACCTTTCAGTTTCAGTGGCAAGCAGCAGCAGTTTTTGGTGCAGGTTTGGAGAGGAAGAAGCCCTTCTTGTGGCTGCGCAGATCTGAAAAGGAGGGACGCTGTTCCAAGGGGAAAGAGGACGCAGATCAGCCTTAGAGTGAGGACGCTGTTCCAGGAAGGACGCAGTTCAGATCTGAGAAGGAGGGACGATGTTCCAGGAGGAGAAAGCAAGCAGATCAGGCTTAGAGAGAGGACGTTGTTCTAGGAGAAGAAGAACGCAGATCTGAAGGCACATTGATAGATCCAGACTTGGAGATTACAGATCTGAAAGGGTATTTGCAGATCTAGTTCTGTAGGGTGCAGATCTGGAGATATAGCATTAGATCCAGCTTGGGAGATTGCAGATCTGAGGAGATATTGGCAGATCCAGCACAGATCTGAAGAGATAACATCAGATCCAGCCTTGGAGGTTGCAGATGTGAAGAGATATTGTCAGATCCAGCATAGATCTGAAGGGATAACAGCAGATCTGATCTAGGAGGACGCAGATCTGGAGGGATAGGACACATATCTGGATTGGAGGCTTCAGATCCAGTAGATCTGAGCATACAGGACGCAGATCCATCAGGGAGGACGCTGATCTGGTGAGCAGGATTGTGTGAGAGGGGCTTGACAGCGTTTTCCAGCATTCAGGAGCTGATCCACTCATCTGGAGGTCCTTGTGACTAGCACTCCATCTGTTTCTGCGCTGTCACTAGCAGGGACAACGTTTTCATTGGTGAGGGTCTGGAGGATTGATATCAGCTATCTTTTAGTCTTCAGCTCATAGTTCCAGTGCATTCCAGCTTCAGTCTTCAGAGCAGTTTTCAGCCAGCTAGGACGCTGTCCTTATTTGCAGCCATTGTTTGTCTGAGAGGGTCTCCACTTGCCTAGGGCAAGGATAGGTGCACTCATTCTGATTTTCTTGTACTCCTCTCTATGTACTTTCAGATTAATAAAATGGCTCAGTTTTTTGGCATTCTATGTGCACTTGTTCCATGATCTGGTTCCAGCATTGTATTTTCTATATCTGTCTGGCATATTTCTGTATATTACTAGTTATTTCCCTTTGGGGATATTACAACTAGCTAATCAATTAGGATTATGTTAAATAGTCATTAGGTTAATGAAAAGACATGTCTAAAAGACATGCCCATTCGTGAAAAGGTACCTGCATGGGTATAAAAGCGGGACCTCATTGTAATCATTCAATCATGTCATATCATATCAATAAAATATTATTATTATAAATACCTCTTGTGTATTTTTATAATTAAAGGCTAAAGCTGCTTTTGCTATCAAAGTCAACAAGCGTACAAGTCTTACTGCTACAGTATCCAAATCTACGAATTCCGCTGCTACAGTGGTATCGGAGCAATTCCGGACATCGAGGTGACCTTGGAGACCATTGGATTTCTAAATTGTTGACGTACTGTTGTGCCCATTTGCAAAGACGCCATAAAAGAAACTCTGGATGAAACGATCTGCGACCTCCAGAAATTTAGAAGTCTCGTTGGCGATGTTCGGATCATATCTAATAGCAATCTCGTTGAGATAGAGACTATGGCCCACAAAAACACCTCCACCTCATGTTCGGCGCTTTTCATGGCTTCGCAATACTCCAGCTCTGTATCACGAATCAAGTCTCTATCAGCCATGCCCACCAACATGCGCGGAAACTTTAGATTCTTCAGAGGTGGAGCGTCTGGTCCTATTTGGTTTGTGATGGCATGATTTCTGGTACTGATTCCCTGTGGCACGGACAGTATCAAGAACTTATCGACCATGTCGAGAGTCAAAAGCGCAGACTCAGACAGATTCTTCTTTTTGGATTGGCTTCTCTCAGATTTCCTTAAAAGCTCAACAAGAAATGCTACAAACTCCCGCAAAACAGGTTTGCAATCCCTCGAGTTCACGAATAGTGAAATGTCTTCCGTTTGCTGAGTCAAACAAGTGGCAACCACACGCAATAGATATTCCTGTTCTGGAGTGAAAGTGTCTCCATTATCTCTGACTTGGTATACTGAAAGAACTTCCCGTGATCTTAAACTAGAAAACAGATGCGCAAAATACGGTTCAACAAAGCAGATCTTTATGACAAGGAGTTCTAACCAATCTCCTTCGATGCCATCTGTTTGTGATGTCCGCAACAGGCCTGCAAATATTGGTGATCCGGAATTGCCACACAGTTCCTTCAAACGCCCCCGATTGTCCTTGCAGCATGTGTAGGTAATCATACATAGGGGCTCATGTATTTTGGGGTTTTGAATGCGGGTGAACCCTAAAAAAATACCAGGGAAGAATGTTTTCCATATAGCCGATTGATGCTCGTCTCCAGCCAGGGAAACATTACCCAAAAGCTGTAAAATCATCTGGCAAACATCCATAATGTAGGCAGAGACGTTCGCCTCGATGTGGGTAAACCCCGGGGTCAAGGGAAGTATTGCATTAACTAAACTGACTATGATTTCCAGTCCTCTATCATGAATAAACGTGTTTTGATTACTGATTTCTCCAACACAGAGGTTTCTTAATATCTTAAGGACCGTACAAATGAGGTTGTATTTGTTTTTTTCTCCGTAAATATTATGGTCACTCGGGTACAGGGATGAGAGATAATTGAGCAGAGAAGAGAGTGCCCCCAGCTCGCCTAATTTTTTCCTGTCGTCCTCTGAACGGGGATAGGAGACCAGAAATTCGAACACACTGTTAAATTTATTAGAGTTGTAAAAATATTTAAACCCTTCACCATTTTTAATTGTAATGTTTTGTGCATCACTTTCTCCAGTTTGAGATGACTGTCCATCCTACAATTATGAACACAGACTCAACATCATCGTTTTCTCTTTCTAATGTCTCTCAACTCCTAGCATCAGACCTGTGGTATCGGACTGTATTTTGGAAAAATTGGGACGGGTGTGTAACGTTACACCTGTGGAGTCATCTGTGTAGCGGGGACTGTGTTGTTGAATTAAAATTACAGAGTGTCCAATTAAACACAACGTTGTGTCAAACATCATGGTGGAAAGGCAATTGTCGGTTAGCCAAACAGCGTGATTGCCAACGTTATAAACTGAGATTTGGGATGTATGGACCATATTACTTTGTGTTGCATTTAATATTTGTTGTGAAGTCTCGACTGCATTCAGACAGACAGTGCGGTAGACATGCCTGGAGACGGCAAGCACATTTTCCGTTTGGAGCCGTCGATGGTATATTAAGTTAGAAGATGATAGTTGACACAACACGTCGTCCTCATGCAGAACAACACGATGGTGCTTGAGGAAAAGATACGACGGTTCGTGGTTAATATGTATATATATATAATAGGCGGCTGGTGATTATAGTATATATATATATTTTAAAAAAAAACTTATTAATTTAATATTAATTTTTAAAAAAAATTATTATTAATTTAATTAATTAAAAGTACTATTTAATTAATTAAATTAATGAAAAAAAAAAAGAAAATAAAAAGAGAAAATAAATTATATATATAAAGGAGTTAAATACTAAATATATATATATATTCAAGTTCCGTCTTAAGGAAGGAAAAAAGTTATTATTAGAAAAAAAAAAAAAATGAGAACATGGATTTAGGACGATGTGAAAAGCACAAGGAAGGTACCAGTGATTTAAGACATGCTTAGCAGATAAATTCAAGTAAAGGGAAGTGTCGAAAAGTTAAGCTTTGAGGACAAAGCTTTTCGAAGAAGGAGGCAATGTTATGAACCTAATTCATAACTAAAGTAATAAATATAGTCATTAATAGAATAAATAGAAATAAATGTAATTACTAGCTAATCAATTAGGATTATGTTAAATAGTCATTAGGTTAATGAAAAGGCATGTCTAAAAGACATGCCCATTCGTGAAAAGGTAGCTGCATGGGTATAAAAGCGGGACCTCATTGTAATCATTCAATCATGTCATATCATATCAATAAAATATTATTATTATAAATACCTCTTGTGTATTTTTATAATTAAAGCTGCTTTTGCTATCAAAGTCAACAAGCGTACAAGTCTTACTGCTACAGTATCCAAATCTACGAATTCCGCTGCTACAAGGAGACCCTCTGGGGTTACGTAGAAGAGTCCCTCGAAGGCAGCGTAGGGTCTGCGTCACCCATTTTAGGGTTACGCAACTCTCTCCAGGCCAGCACAGAGGGACGCAGAGGCTACAGAGGCTGACGCAAAGGCTTCAAGGGCAGCGCTGGGGTTTCTAGGGCCAAAATCTGACTGAGTCTTGTAAATCTTGTTTGAGGGTGTGGATCAGTCAATATTTTGGCTTCAGAGCAGCAGGTTAGCTGCATATCTATATTTTCTCTATTGGGTTTTCTAGATCTGGAACCCAAATTTGTTGTATTCATAAAACTCTTAATAATAAAACCCTCCAGCAGCCAGAAGATCGATTTTACCGCATTCGGATTTTTCGAGGACTATTGTCCAGAAAATCCTTGTGTCACTTTCTCTATGTGTGCATGTACTTTTTATATTTTAGATCTGAATCGGTGAAAGTTTGTTATGTGTTTGCTTCGATGTTAATCTGAAGTTTCAGCATTAATAACTTAATTAAGTAGGAGAAGCATAACCAGATCTAGCAGTAGATCTCTGCATAAGTAACATTCAGAAATTTTCACATGGTATCGGAGTGATTGCAGATCTAGCAGGGTCACTAGCAGAAAACTGAAGGATCTTACTGCAGAAAGTAGTAGGAAGAGCAGCAGTAGCAGCAGAAGGCCAGATCTGAAGGGACAGCGCAATTTCAGAGGGAGCAGAATCACGCAGAGGGCAGGGTGACGCTGTCTCCACACAGGCCCACGTACTTACTGCACAGAGGCAACGCAGAGGCAGCACTAGGATTGTCTAAAGCCAACCAGGGTGATGCAGATCTGAAGTTGTCTGATCCAGAAGTGCCTGAAGCAGAGCTGCAGAACTTTAGAAGGTGCTGGTGTGGTTAAATTTTTGAAGTTTTTAGAATTTAGCCTAAGCACTAGTGACAAAGAACGTGAGTAGATCAGCTTCTCAGAGGGTTTCTAGCCAAAGAAACTTGCAGATCGATCAGAGGATCTAAGAGAGTTGAATTATTGTTTGATTTGGCAGATTTCCAAGAAGGGACTTTAGTTGTCAGAGGGAGTAGAAGGTGTATGTTTCGCCAAGGACCTTTGATCCAGATCTCTAGCACAGAGAAGAGGATCTCCGACAGATTTCTGAGCAGATGGCACCTCACGGACTGCGTGATCAGGATAGAATGGATGGCCTATCCAACTTTGCAGTTTGGAAGGCTAGAATCCTAATAGTCCTAGAGGCATATTGTCTAAGAGACCATGTAGAACGAGTCTTGGACATGCCGACTGATGCAGATCTCCTTAGGAAGCATAATGAAGTTGCGGCGCATGCCAAGCGGCTCATAATGGATGGAGTTAAGGACCATGTTGTCCCACACATAGCTGAGAAGAAAACAACTAATGAAATGTGGAAGGCCTTAACATCCCGACATGAGGGAAAGTCCGTCCAGAGGAAAATGCTTCTGGAGACTCAGATGCAGTCATTCATGATGACCAAGGGAGAAGACATGGAACATTTTCTCTTCAAATTATAGTCGATCAGAGACTAGTTTACTGCCACGGGTGCAAAGGTGGAGGATGATGTGATCGTGAGGACTGCTCTCAATGCAGTCACAAATGAGTGGGGAACATTTCTCCAAAGTATCCCGGGCAGAGCGGACCTTCCCAACTGGGATAACTTGTGGGAAATCATGTGTCAAGAAGAACTCCGCAGATTCACCAAGAAGCAGTACAACACGGGATCGAGTAAGGTGAAGAAGGAAGATGAAGAGGATGCAGCCTTGGCATCAAAGAGGCAGCAAGGGAAGAAGAAGCGTGATCTATCAAAGATCAAGTGCTTCCAGTGTGGCAAACTAGGATATTTCACCAGCAATCGTCCTCCGAAGAAAAAGGACAAGGAAGCTTCTTCTTCCAAGGCTGTTGTGGCAAATGATGGGTCAAAAGACGATGCAGCCATGAGCGCTCATCAACCACAAAAGTGGGGCGACATGGATCTGTAGAGTAGCTACAGAATGAGGGCGAGATCCTTGAGCAGCTCATCTCTTGGATCACATCCGAGCTACGAGAGCCTTAAGACAATCGCAGGACAAGTGGAGCAGTGGGTGCAAAGATCACGGATGAAGCAGAGGCAGATCTAAAGGCTGGAAGGAGTAGCGCAATGCAGATGCAGCAGCAACAGCGTAGGCGCTGACGTGACTTCAGCAGCGCAGAGAAGAGTTGCTTACGTAGAGCAGCGATGCAGCAGCGTAGGGGCTTTAGGAGGACAGCACAGTACAACAACAGCGTGAGAGATTTCAGGACAAGGGGTTGATGTGACTTCAGCAGTACAAAAGGAGTCTGCTTATGCAATGCAGAACTGTAGCTGTGCATCATTCTTCAGATGACAACACAGATCAGCAGCCGATGGAGCTTCAGTGATGAGGGTGCAGCCCAACTGACTTGTCTGTCAAAGATTAGGCAGGAGATCTAGTTGTTTCTCTCAGCAACTAAAGATGGAGTGCAACAGATGGCAGCACGGATGTAGCAGATTGAGAGGGAGTTGCAGTATAGATGTAGCAGTGGTGGTGGCAGCATCATGGGCAGCAGTACAGAAAGGCAGCGGCAACACAGTGATGAAGGGCAGCAGGTCCAGCATCAGTGCAGAGACCCACACCAGAGATCAGTGCAGAGCTTCGGGGTGAAGCAGAGTTTGTACTAGAGCACATTCGTCGCTAAGAGGGAGTGTTGAGTTTTCTTGTGTGATGGGGTAGCATTGGATGTGCTCTAGTTCCCAAAATTTGTGGAGGGACTAGAGTACATGAAATCTCCAATACCTAGAAAAGGATTTGGGAAATTTCACACGGATCAAGCTTTCTTTTAATCTTAGCCATTGATTCAAGATCTGATCATGGTCGTTGGTTTCCCAATGAGAAAATTATAAAGGAAAGTCTTGGGGTCATTTGGGGGAGACACATAGAGGCAGAGCACTAAAGCTAAGCTGAGATTCTAGGGCAGGGTTTGCTAAGAATTCTCAAAAGTGTTTCAAGTGCAGAGAGGGGAGTTTAGGCAAAGGGGATGATCTGATCCTAGTGCCTAGAATTAACAAGAGGCAGAGAGAAGCTTCCAGAAGCAGCGCAGAGAAGCAGGAGCAGCAGCAACAGAGAGGGCAGCAGTTGTGTAGCGCAAGCGCAGCTACAGCTGCACAGGTGCTACGCAGTCTCTCCCGGGGCAGCGTTGGGCAACAGGAGACCCTCTTGGGGCAGAGTCCCTCAAGGGCAACGTACGGTCTGCGTCACCCATTTTGGGGTTATGCAGCCCTCTCCAGGCCAGGGCAGAGGGACGCAGATGCTGACGTAGAGGCTTTAGGGGCAACGCTGGGGTTTCTAGGGCCAAGATCTGGCTGAGTCCTGTAAATTCCGTTTGAGGGTGTGGATCAGTCAATATTTTGGCTTTAGAATAGCAGGTTAGCTACAAATCTATATTTTCTCTGTCGGGTTTTCTAGATATGGAACCCAGATTTGTTGTATTCAGAAAACTCTTAATAATAAAACCCTCCAGCAGTCAGAAGACCAGTTTTCTCGCATTGAGTTTTTCCGAGGACTATTGTCCAGAAAATCCTTATGTCACTTTGTCTGTGTGCATGTCCTTTTTCTGTTTTAGATCTGAATCAGTGAAGGTCTGTTATGTGTTTGCTTCGATGTTAATATGAAGTTTCAGCATTAATAACTTAATTAAATAGGAGAACCATAACCAGATCTAACAGTAGATTTTTGCATAAGTAACATTTAGAAAGTTTCACAGTCTCTGTAGTGTCGGAGACAATGGGTGGTTGGAACACGGGGGAAGGTATCATTAATCAAGCCTTTGCTTGCTTCCTGTTCGCTTCCATCCCACAACCTACTCTAAAGACTGATCTCAACACAGTTAAGGGAAAGGTTCCATTTAGACTAGGCATATAACTTAAAAGTAACCAAGATCCTTGCATTACACTTAGATATTAGGATTTGCATCTCATATAGGTTAGTGAAGCATTTAAGCGGCAGTTTTCCATAAAGTTGCTTGGTCTTAGTTTAATAACAAGCAATAATTTTGACTCCATAAGGCACTGGTCTCATATTAAATCTAATCTAATCCTTAAAGTCTTGCTAAATTAACCAAGTATCTAGGCCACTCAACTGTGTCTCCTGGGTGTGTTGGTTGCCAACTTGCCTTCCACCTTCATTTCCATAGGGACTACCCCCCATAGCCTGTTGTTGGGAGACAACTAGAACGGAGTGGTCAGGGATCAGAGTGATAGCCCCCGCCCTGAGCCATTGTCGTGGTGCCTGTACAATCTGAGTGACAAAAAATTTTGGCGTCGTTGTCGGGGAGCCATTTCTTTGTCCTTGGCATTGCGACATTTTTTCCTTGACATCATTTTCTCAATCCTTCAACCCTTTCATTTGAGCTGGCAACTCCACAACATTTTTTGGTATCGCTGTCGGGGACCAATTTATTGGGCTTTGGCGTTACGACAATTATCATCATCTTCTAATCATTTTTCATCACCTTAATCCATCAAGCTCCACATTTTTTGGCGCTTTGATATCTCACTAATCTTCTCCTCACCTTACCAATCCGCTCCTTTAGCACCTGCACATTTCGATTGGTTTCCTGTTTGGGTGGCGACTCCACTTATTCATCCACTTTTTCTCAAACAAGAAGTCATCCTTGATATCCATCTGCTTCTCCCTGACTAAATTTTCAGTTTTTTTCCTTTTGGATTTTAGAGTTAGATCCATGTTCAAGTGGCAACTCCACTTCTTTCATTTCTTACAAGGGTTTTTGCTACAAGCTCGCGTCTTGTGGATTTCTTATTTTTTCTTGAACAAAGATCTTTCTCTCTGAACATCCATTAGCTCACTTTCCCTTTAAGAAAGTCACCATGGATGACTTATCTGCCCCTTGTCGTTTCACTAACATTCAAGGTCACCCTCATGACCTTCCACAGAAAGAAGTTGAGGAGGAAATTTATCAAATTGAAGAATTAAAGGAAATCATTAGAAGTATGCGAGAGGAGCATAGACAGCAACTCACTGATATAGAGAATTGCATGAAGAAGTTTCAAGAGAATGAGTTGTTATATGATAACTATCAAGAAGTGCCATATTCTAAATCTTGTGACCACTTTCATGATGAATCCACTTGTACCTTTGCAATCAAAATCCGAGATAATGGAAAGGAAAGAACAAGTGATCAAGGGGATCTTATCAGGGAATTGACTCAAAGGCTTAGAGACATGCAGTTCAGTCAAGCCCAGTTGATGAAAACTATGGAGCTTAATGAAGAAAAATTGGTAGCATATCACTCCAAGGAAATGAAATCCCTGCACATCAAGTGGATGGCTATTGAGAAAAAGCATGTTGAAGAGTTCAGCATCATAAAGGAAAACCATAAGAAAGAAATGAGCTCTATGCAAGATCGGGAATTTAGTCTTCAAAACAGGTTATTAACCATAGAAGAACAACATGCTGAAGAACGAAAGAACATGGAGCTTAATCAAGAAAAATTAATTACCGATCATGCTAAGGAGATAAGTGACCTCGAAAACAGGTTACAAGCAATGGAGGAGAACCATGCTAGGGAAATCAATGTTATGAAGGATAAGCATTATAATCAGATATCCACCATGCGAAATCATTTGATCACTATGGAAGCAAATCATAAAGAAGAAATGATTTTGATTCAAGTAAATCATGACAAAGTAATAAAAGATATGGAAGATGATCAGATATGTTTTCAGAATAAGTTGTTAACCGTGGAGGAAAACCATGCCAAGGAAATCAGTGTTATAAAGGTTGAACACTTTAATTAAATGGATGCCATGAGAATTGAAAAAACTATTCCTCAAAATCCCTTTCATTTGAGCTGGCAACTCCACAACATCTTTTGAAGCCGCTGTCGAGGACCAATTTATTGGGCTTTGGCATTACGACAATTATCATCATCTTCTAATCATTTTTCATCACCTTAATCCATCAATGTAAATTTATGTAGATGTTCTATGCTTGATGCAACTTTACTTTTATTACAGCAATCACATAAATAGTTAAGTAAAATGTTGATAGAACATACCAGTGGATCTATAGAAGACAAACCAGAAACAGAAGAATGTGTTGGTGCGTTATGGCGGTCAGCGGGATGCTTCAACCAGCAAAGTCTTCTTGGTCGGCCAACCCAAAATGTGTCACAACAGTCCTCAAATCAGTCACCCAGTCAACTCAAAGTCAACCCCATAAAAGTCAACGTTGTTTAGAAAATTCAACGTAGGGCAGCAGAAATAAAGTCAACGCAGCTCCAACTTCGATCAACCTTTTGACCTCGATTTTTGCGCCAATGAGTACGGCCTTCAAAAATCGAACTCTCCACCAAATTTCAGCCAATTCGGACCATGCGTTGACCAAAGTCAATGCTGGTCAAACTGTCCTAGAAACCCTAACTGCAGAAATTTTGTCCTTTTTCAAGCTTCAGCAACTTCATCCTTTTTCCCACGTGAGAACTGCTTCTCGGATGCTCGTATCCAATCAGAGGAGGAGATGTGTGAGTTGAGAGTGAGTGAAAAAGCTCTCCAACGTTGACTGTATATATATCCATCATTGAGGTGTGTGACGCATCTGCTGGGGGTGTAAAACCTTAAGGCCGACCTGCACATATTTGAAATTATTAAAAATAAATTCAAAATAAATGTTCCGCTCATCAGATTAACATCAATTTTATATCGATCTTACACCTGTCCGAAAGAGAAACCCAATAAAAATATTGGTATCTTCATCTCAGCATCACAACATGGAGTTTGGACCTAGTTGTCCAATTTTAACAATCAAGCACCACATTTTCTGGCGCTTTGATATCTCACTAATCTTCTCATCACCTTACCTATCCGCTCCTTTAGCACCTGCACATTTCGATTGGTTTCCTGTTTGGGTGGCGACTCCACTTATTCATCCACTTTTTCTCAAACAAGAAGCCCTCCTTGATCTCCATCTACTTCTCCCTGACTAAATTTTCAGTTTTTTTCCTTTTGGATTTTAGAGTTAGATTCATGTTTAAGTGCCAACTCCACTTCTTTCATTTCTTATGTTGTCGTTCCTAGAGACAACCTTGAGTTGTGAAAGACCAGTGCCTAGGACATCTTATATTAGCAAGGAGCATATGGTATAACAGAGGAAGTTATCAATGAAAAGCTCTCCTGCTACCTTTTGTAAACAAGAAGGTTAATTTAAGTGGGACCAAAACTTACAGAAACTGACACAGGTAAAGGAATAATGCAGAGGCAACGTGCAAAAATCTAATATAAAAGCAACAGACAATTCAGAAACAGCTTACTGTAAAGAGGGCCAATTCAGAAATACCTCACAGAAATAAATTATCAGAAGGTGTATGTAGTGAATGAAATATTGAGAGAATATTAGTTGTCATTGAGCTGATATCTAGATACACAATATCACCATGTAATGGGATTACCAATTTAAGAATCCATTCATGACAATAGCGTTTTAAAAACATCCTCCCAAAGAAACTAATATAGCAGAAATACGGTTTAGATGAATGGTGAAACAGAATATCATGCCTGAGCCATATTTAAAGCGCTTGACTAATCCGAGCATGGGCATCAACTAGGATAAATCCATACCAAAAATCAGTGAGCCACTCGCATTCCAGAAACATGATACAGGAAAGATGGATGAAATGAAATGATCTATTAAACTAACACATATAAGAGAAAGTTACAAACTGTGAAATACCAAAGACCAGAATCCTCTTTAACAGATGGAACTCCTCCTCACTGAGACCCTATGGGCTCTGAGCCTTCATACAAGAGTTCAACAAAATGTATACAAAAATCCTTTCACTGCAAAATTTTCTGATAAAATCTGGAACCCTAAATCATCTGTTCTTTGGGAGCTTTATAGGAGAAAAAGAAAGGTCGAAAAGGGAGTAGGTGATGAACATTTAATTTGCTTCATAAAGACAGGATGGCTGAAACGTGCACGCCCATACTGCTGGATGACTCTGTAATGCTGTTTGTACTCTGTGGCCTGCTTTCTGAAATAAATGCACTAGGTAGAAGTCTCTTCAGGAACACGACAAAGGAGTAAAATCACATAGACATTCCGTCCCTTTCCTGAAAGAAAATGGTGTTGAAAAGAAAGCTTTAGGGCATTGTTTTCTGCGAATGGTACCCTCTGCCTTCTAAACCCTGAATTACGGTTTAAGTTCTTCAATGCTGAACGTTGAATTCCTCGATCATTCACTGATATTTCTCTGCTGCTCCATTAATATCTCCATCTGCGCAATCTGTGCTTTGAATGACTCTGGAGGGTTTGACAGATCTCAACCCTGCTTCTTTAATGGAAGTCTTGTCGACATGCCTTCCCAGGCCTTCTTTCATAATTACAACCTCTGAAAAATGGTCTTTTGATGTGCTCTCTGTTACAGCAATAGAGACTGTAAATCATGGCAGTTTTCCGCCGCTGTAACCCTGCAAAACCCGCAAACTCGTTAGAAAAACCATGCGTGGGGATGTAGACGCAGTGGGGATAACAGTGTAGCAGCGCAGAAGGATGAAATGGTGGAAGAATGTGGGGTGGCGGCAAAAAGTGCAGTGGAACGATGGTGGGCGGACTGTCGAAAGTTTTAGCGTATAACAATGAAATTTGATTAATGAATGGAAAATATAGAGGGCGGAGGAAGAGATGTGACAAACACGTGGAAAAGGTGACGTGGCGGCATGGAGTCAACTGATGGAGAGGTAAGTGATCTAGACCGTCAAATCTCGGGAGGAGATCGACGGCTGAAAATGCGTCGGAGGGCGATGGAACGTGGGCCAAGGGTACAGTTTCCCCGTGTTAACTTCCGCGCAGCTTCGAGGAGCGATCGTCGTCGGATGGGCCGCTCTAGATCGGACGGCCCACGTGCATATCGCGCCACGTCCGCTGCCGAACTATAATGTGCGATGAGCAGGCGGTTTTGAAATAGTGCGCGAGACACGCGTCGCATGATGTATGGAATCGCTCTGAAAAATAAAATACCGCTTGCCGCCCAAAGGAGGTGCGATAGAAACTGGGTGGGTTTTGAACAGTGTCTTTGGGCGCGGGGACCACGGGCAAGAGTACTGTGAGCCATTGATCTGCGGTTTAAATGGACGGCGGACAGGCGATTTGGGCGATGAACGGAGTGGGCCACGGGCGCGATGATGACTTGCGAATGCCGTCAAATCTGCACAGATCGACGATTATAAACGTGCCTAATGTATATATGTGATAAGCGTCTTCATGACTAGCGCTTGGTTTTGACTTCCGGTCATGTGGAGAACAAGGTGCAGGGGCTAGGGCCAAAAGGTGCTAGACCTTAAATATAATGTAATGTGGGATTTCGGCCCTTTTATGCAGTTTTGAGGCTAGGAGAAGGTAACGATGAGCAAGAAAAAAACGAATCTCTCAGGGAAAAGGAGGGGGTTTGAAAGGTTTAAGCGAGGTTGCTTATCAAAATTTCAATAGAATGCTGACACGATCAACATTGGCTCCACCTGGGGACGTCACGTTCATCCCTGAGCGTGTCGAGAACATCGCAGACCACCTGATAATCTTCTATGCGAACTCTGCTCTTCAGCACTTCTACTTTTTCTTTTTCATAATTCATCACGACACCCACATTATTCAAACAAGGGAGAAAACACGAAACTAATATACAGTATATTACATCAGGCTATCTCTGCCTGAATTAGAACTGGAAGTAGGGTTTAAGAAACTGACCATTTACAGGGGCGTCAAGCAAGTCACCCTATAAATTTTCCAACTTGAAAGTGTTGTTACCTCCCTATTCCACAATTTTGAAAGGACCGAACCAGAGTGGATCGAATTTACCATGTTTTCCTTTCTCAGCCCTCCGGATATCCCACCTGAGCACTAAGTCACCAATCTGCAAATTCCTGTCCTTGGCATGCTGATCAAAAAGGTATTTCATCTTCTCCTGATACTCTGTAAGCCTTTGACTTACCTGGTTTCGCGTTTCTTCCAATTCCACCAGCTGATTTATTCGCCTGGTCATATCATCAGGCTCTTCTTGACTTTCCTGCATGAATCAGGCTACTGGTAGGGCTAACTGTATAGGGAATACTGCTGCCCTCCCATATACTAATTCGTATGGGGATTTCCCAGTAGCTCTCTTGCTGGTAATTCTATTGGCCCACAGAGCAAATTTCAACTGAGAATCCCAATTTCTCTGATTTTCATTTATAGCCTTCTTCAGTGCTCTTACCAGGGTTTTATTGGAAGACTACCAAGCCATTTCCCTGTGGATAATAGGCTGTAGAGTGACTTAGTGTGATGTTATACTGCTGACAGAAACTCACAAACTTTGCAGACTTGAAGGCCTGGGCATTATCAATCACTATTCTGGCAGGGCAGCCAAACCTGGATAAGATGTTTTCCTCCATGAACTTTATTATCACAATATCCGTTGCGTTCCTCGCAGGTATGGCTTCCACCCATTTTGTGAAATAATCAGTGGCAGTTAAAATCCACTTATGTTGACCACTTGATGGAGGATGTATTTCACCTATAAAGTCGATACCCCATTGTCGGAATGGTTCGTCCACGTGCACGGGAATCATGGGAAGAGGTGCCATCTTCTGTCTTTCAGCAAATTTCTGACATTTCTCACACGCTCTAACCCAGGTAAAAACATCTCCAAAAAGCTTGGGCCAATAGAAACCAGCCTTCGGGATTTTGTGAGCAGTGACCTTCCAGCTGTAATGACCCCCACAGATTCCTTCATGAAATTCGGCTATAATACTCTCTACCTCATCCTCTGTGAGGCACAGGAGTAGGATGCCTGAGAGACTCGCCAGTATAGGCGGCCATTGGCGACTATGTACTTCTGTGATTTCAATCTTAGCGTTCTGTATTTAGCTTTATCACAGCTTGGAGGGCAGCTGAGTGTGAGGAGATATTCTACTATCTCTTTGTACCACTGACTGGTGAGGTACTTTATATGTATTTCCGGAGTAGCTACCCCAATTCCCTGTCGCTCTTCTTTCTCTTCAGATTCCTCACCTGCTATTGTGGACAAATTTATACGCAGAGCCTGGTAGTTTGATTCAGATAACATTTTGGCCAGCCCCTGTCCTTTGATCAGCTTAGTAGGGAAGATGTCTAATTCATACTCCTGTATTTTGGCAATCCACTTCCCCCTTTTTCCTTCACTATCCAGCTGTAGGCACAAATGCAGTGATATGGGACTGCAAGATATACATGCGGAATGCTTTGAGGGATTTCACTAGGGTGTATGCTTGCTTTTCTAATATGTTATATTTTAATTCTGCATCACGGAGCACCTGACTGAAGAAGGCGATGGGCTGCTCGTACCCTTCCTCATTTTTCTGCAACAAAACTCATGCTATTGTATGAGGTGATGCAAAAGAAAAGATCATGAAAGGTTTGGCATAATCTGGTCCAGCTAGCACAGGGGCTTCTGCGAAAGCATTTTTTATTCTGGTAAATGCCTCTCGTGATTCCTGGGACCATTTAACTTCATTATCTTTCTTCAGCATGTTAGTTATATGTCGAACTATTTCAGCATAGTTAGGAATAAACCTTCTCAAGAAATTAATGCGCCCTAGGAACACCTGTACCTCCTTCCTATTTCTGGGAAGAGAAATGCCAGTTATAACCTCTACCCTCTTAGGGTCTATCTTTACCCCATCTTTAGTCACAATGTGTCCCAAAAGTTTACCTTCTTCTAATGCAAATAAAGACTTCTGAGGGTTAAGAGAGAGACCATACCTTCTGCATTTCTCAAAGGTTCTACGCAGGTGCTCAATGTGCTCAGTGTCATTCTTTGAAAATACAGTGATATCATCGAGGTAGATTACCAGAAATTTATCTTGCTCCCCAACAAAAGCAATGTCCATGGCCCTCTGAAAAGTGGCCCCTGCATTAATCAATCCAAAAGGCATCCTGGCATACATAAATGTACCCCATGGTGTGGTGAAAGCGGTCTTCTTTTGATCTTCTGGAAGTACAGCCACCTGATTGTAGCCAGAGAATCCATCCATCATTGACATCCTAGAAGCTCCAACCACCTTCTGCAGGATGTGATCCATCTTAGGTAGTGGATAATTATCCTTTAAGGATGCTCTGTTTAAATTTCGGAAATCCACACACAGCCTTATTTCTCCATTCTTTTTTCGGACAGGGACTAGGTTTGCCACTCATTCAGAGTACCTCAATGGCACAATTATTTTGGCCTTTAACAGCTTCTTAATTTCCTTCTC
Source organism: Pinus albicaulis (assembly GCA_034641835.2). Taxonomy (NCBI): domain Eukaryota; kingdom Viridiplantae; phylum Streptophyta; class Pinopsida; order Pinales; family Pinaceae; genus Pinus; species Pinus albicaulis. The sequence continues at coordinate 1,632,377,194 of CM076579.1, read as the reverse complement.
AATAGAGGGAAGCAGCAGGGGATTAATTTGTCTGAGCTTCTGCTTACGAGGTTTTGCATCTCCCTTTAGTGGAATTTTGTGCTGCATTATACTAATGTCAAAAGTTTTTAGGTCCTGATAAGACCATGCAAACACATCTCTGTAAGACTGAAATAATTTCATGTATAGCTCCTTATATTCTTCTAGGATCTTCTTGGATAGCTTCACAATTTTGGGGTCAGCATCAGTACCAAGATTCAGGTCTTCTACCTGATTTTCTTCTACCACTTTGCTTGGCTGCAGTGGGACATCATTCTTGTCAAATAATCTTTCTAGAGGCACCAGCCCTCTAGGTATAATGTTTCCCTTCAATTGCAACACTTTATTACCTGCCATTTTCTTCTCCCAATTCTTTTCTAGAAGTGTCTTCAATCTCTTCTTCTTCACCAGCATCAATCTCCATATTGGAGAATTCCCCTACTGTTCCCAGGAATTTCTTCATTTGTTCTTCATCCTCAAATACCTACCAGTGTTTGATGTTATCTGGGATTGATGGTCGATAACGTACCTCAATTTCATATCTTAAAAGGGGGTTCTGAGGTGGACGAAATGTACTAGCAGCCACAGCAAGGGAATTAGCCATCCTATTCTATTCTCGGGGCATGAACTGGATATTAAAAGCCAAGAAAAAATTCTCTACCATGTCCCAAATTTCATTCCTATAAGCCCTCAGTCGTGGATGTTTGGTTTGACACTGATTCCTGTCCTATCTAACCACCAGTTCTGAATCTCCTAGAACTTTTAAACTTTGTATGTTCATGCTCCTGGCTGTCTGCAATCCTAACAGAAGTGCTTCATATTCAGCCACATTATTAGTGGCTTCATATTCTAGCTTGAAAGACAATGGGACCCATTTTCCTGTAGGAGAAATCAATAATATTCCAGCTCCATTACCTTCTCTTGAATTTTCTCCATCAAAATGAAGTGTCCAGATCCCTGCTTCATGGTTCTCTGAGGGCTGTTCAGTCTTGATCTGGCAGAAGGATGGTTCATGAGCATAATCTTGATCTTCTTCCAGTATCAAGCATGAGAAATCTCCCTCTTTACTGTAGACTGGTGAATTAACAGAGTTGTCAGCCTGAGTCACCATCTTGACAAATCTAGTTTCCCTATACAACCTCCTCTCCTGGCCACCAAAAACTGGGATAGTGGCGTATGTTAAATCCATCTTGATTGACCCACCAATTTTTGTCCCCCAAGACCTTGACAGTAACATGCCAAAGCGTGCTGGGATGTCAACCACCACGATGTCCATTACCACACTTTTTGCTGGGATTTGAGCCAAATTGACCACCAAATCCTTGATCATCCCTAGGCATTTAACTCTTTTTGAGTCAAATGAATAGAGGTCCTTGTATGGACGAGTGATTTGTAATCCTAGTTGTTCCATGACTGACAGAGGCAGTAGATTATGGGAAGCTCCAGAATCTAACATACAATTATGTAATAGCAGGTCATGAATTACTAGAGACACATAGAAAGGAGGAGTAGAAGCATCTAGTTCCTCAACATGTGGGCCAAATACAACCATGGGTCTTTCTTCTTGAAGGTTGAGACTATCTAGGATGAGAGGAGCTTCTGGAGGGAGCATGAATGAGGTGATTTGGGATTGATATGCAGGTTGTTTCAACCAATGTTGCAGGAAACGTCCCCCCCCCCCCCGGCTCCAAGGCCCGAACCGCGTCCCGTACGGAACCGTACGGGATCCGTCCTCGGAACCGCGATTCTGATTTTCCGAAACGCGGATCCCAAAAAAAATTGCAGTTCCTGGTTTTTCGGATCCGTACGCTCGGATCCGCGATTCCGTACAGCAGATCCGCGGATCCGTACGACGGACCACAGTACGGATCCGTACGGATCGCCAGCGGTTCCGTACAGTGCCGTACGGATCTGACTAATGTAGGTCAGAAAAACGATTTTTTTTTATTTTATTTTTGTCTTTGGTTGGGTTAGTAGGTGAGTTAGTGCTGAGTTAGGGATATGATGAAAAAAATATAAGCTCTCTTTTACCTCCTCAGATGTTTCTTAGATGCTCGCTCATGGTAATGTTAAATTCTTAAAGTAAAAGTGACATTCTCATTTATTTTTCATTTTCATCCTTTTACTTAAATTTTTAACATTACCATGAAATGACTCAGGATGTTTGAGAGTGGTTCCAGCCTGATCGGACTTCATATGGAGAAAATAGAATTTCATATCCTATTCAAAATTCAACAGACTTAACAGTTTTCAAGAATTCAGGATCAATGGCATGGTGGCATGTCATTAGATTATATCATGTATGAGGGTATGTGATTAGCATTTAATCAAGTGCACCAAGCCCTATATGTACCCTAGTGTTGGTGGTGTTAATTGTTGAACTCCTTTGTCATGTCGTTAGCAAAAAATTACATTTCAATCAAGTCAAAATAATCGATCAAGCATGTTAAGTTCTTTCCACCATATTTTAAGGCTTGCATTAGGGTTTGATCAAAATTGGGCAATTTTGACTAATGTCCCTAGATAATCGAGGTAGAGGCAAAGGCTAGACAAGAGGAGAAGAATCTAGATTATAGATGGTTGATGCATCTAAATGGTTGATGCTCAAAAATTAATCATTAATGTACAATGGATGTCGTATCTATTTTGATTTATGTACAAATATGCATGCTTCCATATCTTCTAGAATTAATTTGGTATTTTGGATATTTTTTTTAATATAAATGCAAAAAAATAAAAATAAAAAAATATATATATAGTAGACGCTTCCGAGACGCTTCGCTTCCTAGATTTTTTGGAAATGACGCTTCCGCGTCCCCGCTTCCAAAAAACGTCCCCGCTTCGTCCCCGCTTCGTGCAACATTGGTTTCAACAGTTCAGTCAAGGGAACTGGGATTTTGACCTTCTCAAGTTCCTTTTCCAGACTGAAAACAGGAGAGGACTTCTCTATTACAACCTCTTTTGACTCTTTATTTTCAACTGAGGGTTTGACTTCTTTTAACACAGACTTGGTATTAGGGGGACTGACTGCTTTTGAAGAGGAAGGAATTTGATCATTAGACTGCAAAGGTTTGTTTAGAGGGCCCTTACCTTTGTCTGTGACTTTCTGCATCGTTGACTCCTTCTGAGCAGGTGCTTCCTTCTAGGGTGGCTCTTCTTCTTGTTCTTGAGTACGAGTTCTCTTCCTAGAAGATCTGAGGTCATATCCCCTATTGAACTGTGCTTGTATGAAATCAGCAAATAGCTTACAACAGTGATCAATCTCTGAGTCTTCCGTATCTCTAGCATTTTCTTCTTCTTGCAATGAGCATTCTTCTCCATCACTATTTGAAAAAGTAAGATTTGCATCCTCCAGTCCATAGGCAGTGTCTTCAGTAGGATCATCTTCTGGACCTTCCAAGTACAATGGGTGTGGTACCTGATCTTGTTGTTCCTTTGGTTCCCTTGGCAATATTTGCATGGGTGGTTTCCTATACTGAGGATTGTAACCTCTGTTTGGAGCATGGTGGAAATTCTTGAAGGTTGAATTCTTGGCCTCCAATTCAAGCTTGACCACTTTTCTAATCATTTTGCTCATTTCTTCCATTCTGTCATTAGGTGAGTCTCTGTCTTGGTTGGAGGTAGATACCTCCTCTTTGCCCCTTCTTCTAGTATCTTGTTCAGATTTTGCCTTTGATTTACCAGTGGAGGCAAAGTTTGCTTCCAACTCTAGTGCATCTGTCTGAGCATCATCGAGAGTAGCAGGCTTTCTTTCTCTGAGAGAGAAACCAAATTCTGAATCAAAGGCTGCTATGAAAACAACTTTAGCAGCAGTTTGATGAGGCTTCATATCAGCAGGAAGACTCAAATACAATTTATTAAATCTCTTGATAAATTCTGACACCCCTTCATTATGTCTTTTCTTGAGTGTATTAAACTCAGTGAGACAATGTCCGTGATCTTTCTTCTCTCCCCATTTCTTGAGAAAAGTATCTTCCATTATTTCCCAAGTGGTAACAAAACGGTCTCCCAATGTCTTAAACCATTTTCGAGCTTCACCATCAAGAGATTGGACAAACAGCCTTAAGACCACATCTAAATGTTCCACATTAAAGTTCTCTGCAAAAGAACAGAAGACCTCAAGATGTTTTTGAGCATCAATCTGTTGGAAATGTTGTCATTGATGGCAAAGGAGGCAGCGCTGAAGCAAAGAGGCAGCAAAGAAGCAAATGAAGGCAGAGGAAACGAATATAATAGAGGCAGAACCGTTATCTCAGCAATAGAGGCAGAGGCAGAGCGACAGGAGCAGCAGAGGCAGAGGTAGAACGACAGAAGCAGCAGAGGCAGAGACAGAGGCAGAACAGTTATAAATTCCGAGAATCATACTCAAGCCGGGTGTTACACATACAATACAGAACCACATTCCGGGAATCGCATACTTCAACCGGTGTTATACATTTAATATAACACAAATATTATTCCGGGAATCGCTTGACTCCAGCGGCAAAGTATACATATATAAGAATTGACGCAGCAGCAACTCTGTCTTAAATTATAAGAATTCCAGTGATTGATGCAAATCGGGCAGTGTCGAAGTTAGTGGAGTTTGGAAAGTTTAACACATTGAAACAGTTTCATATTATCAATCCCGAAAGCATAAGAACCAAAGGTCCAAGGCATATCTATAATGGAGCGCTTAATGTTTAAACAGATAACCAAAGTACTGTATGGTGGGACCCCTCCCCAATCGGATCGAAAATGAAGAGTCCAAAGGTGGAAGCACATTGCAATTCAATCGATTGGCGATTTCCGATTGAATCGAAATCGGAACAGATTGGAGCTGCAATAGTTGAGTGATAACAATTCAATCGATTGGCGATTTCCGATTGAATCCCAACTCCAGGGCCGTGGAATCGATGACAATCAAGTGATATACAACTCGACGGCGATTTCCGATTGAATCCCGAATCGGAGCGTATGATCAATCGCAATCGAAGGAGAATTAATGACTAAAAGGCGGATATGTGGGGCCCGGGGCGGGAGTCATATAATGAATTTGGTTTAATAAAGGTTTAATCGTATCGGCAGCCATGTTAAAGCCTTATATAAGGACGCCGAGAGTCGATTTAAGATTGTATTAAAAGAGGTCATAGTATATATATATAACGTCATGGTGATACGCCGCGTGATCTCAGACCCACCTGCCTACCACAGAGGCGATTATTAATATACGACTGTGATATATGTCTGTTCCGCTTGCGGAATGTTCCACATCAACAAGACACTCGTGGCATGAAAAGCGTTGGAATATGGCCTAGAATTAAAGTCAGCAGATTCATTTATATATAAAGCGCTGATATAAAAATGAAAAATGCAGTTACACAAATACAGAAGTTACGTAGCAGCCATAAACAGAAAGGCATACAAAGAAGAGAAAGGGACAAAGACACAGTCAGAGAAAAGACAAATGTGCAGCAAGCCAAGAGACAAAACGAATGAGCTGGAGTTCTCATTTAAATTTGAATGTAAAAGTTTTATTTAAATTTATATTGTTGTGATGCATTGGCAAGTCTCTGAGAGAAAACAAACTCCCACTATAATGTTAAAATTGACACCTACAGTTATAATTTCTAAGTAAGATGATAAAAGGAGTGAGAAGGAAGAAGGCAAAGAGACATGACTTTCCATTTCAAATTCCAAGCAGAATACAAACAGTCATGTGAGGAAATCTATAAATAATATCATCTTGATATGCGTAAAAAAAATTTTGAGAGCAAGAGGTGAGAGTAAAGAAAGAGAAGGCAGGATACAGAAGAGTGAAGCAGAGAAGATCAAGAAAAGAAGAGTAGAAAGAGGAGCTACAGAACAGACCTGATATCAGAGGTAAATCAGCAAACATTCAGCTTGTCAAATTGAGGAAGTTGGAGCTTCCCTATCAAGTTGAAGCTTGATAGCTGTCAGTTGTAGCCGACCGAGGTTGGAGCTTCCCGTAGGTTGGTGCCTCGCAGAAAATTGAAGGAGTTGGTGCTTCCTTGCAAGTTGTAGCTGCGGCACTGAGGATAGAGCCTCGTAGGTCGGTGCCTCACAGTAAAAACAAGTGGTGAGAGGGAGTTGAGCTTAGCTTTTGCATCACAACAATAATAAGATGTGGTTTTCTCCCTTTGCGGGGTCTTCTGTCTCCTTTACATCCGCTCGTCTCTATGTGTGCTTCTTATGTGTTGATGTGATTATTTCAATCTGCTTAATTGCTTGCTGCTTTCAACTTAAGTATGGTGTCACAAGAAATTAATATTGGTTGCAAATAAGATTGTTCACATATTAAGCTGTAAATAACTCTGGTGAAAATTTAAAAGGCTAATGAATGTATTAAACTGATTCACCCACCCCTCTCAGTTTAATCAAAGATTCAACAATTGGTATCAGAGTCGGTTCCTTTGTACAAGTCTAACAACTGAAAGGATATCCTAGGTTCCCAAGATGGCTAGTAAAGAAGGATGCTCAATCAATAAAGCCCCTTTCTTCACTGGTGAAAATTATGCTTTCTGGAAAATCAAAATGAAGACATACATAATGTCACTAGGAGTAGAAGTTTGGGCTGCTGTGCAATTAGGATATGCCCCGAAGTCAACTGATACAGAGAAAGAAGCTAAAGAAAGCTTTGTGCTAATGCAAAAGCTATGAATGCCATCCTAATGGATTATGTAGCTGCAGTTTATTAAAGTACTGTTAAATTTGGACAACTAGGTCCAAACTCCATGTTATGATGCTCGATTAAGAGGCTAATATTTTTGTTGGAATCCTTTCGGGAGAGGTAAAATCCATATATAATTGACCTAATCACTTGAGCGTAACATTATTTTGAATTTATTATTCTTAATAAATAATATAAAAAAGGTGTCGGTCACAGGCTGCACGCCCTGTGCCAGATGTGTCACACGCCCCAATGATGGATATAAATACAGGAAAAGTTGGAGAGCATTTTATCACAACACAACTCACATCTTCCTCTCTCATCTGAAATAGTACGAGCTACCTGGAGGACGAGTTTCAGCCACACGTGGGAAGGAGAAGGAGGACAAACCGTACGGCCGAGTTGAAGTACGATTTTTCTGCAGCTAGGGTTTCGCAGAAAGTTTGACCAGCGTTGACTTTGGTCAACGCATGGTCCAATCAAGCTGAAAACTTGTGGGAAGTTCGATTTTGGAAGGCCGTACTACTTGGCACAGAAATCGAGGTCAAAGGTCGACCAATTTGCCGCCGCGGGGACTTTAGCTTTCTGCCGCTCGCGACTTTTCGTACGCTGACTTTTTGGGAGTTGACTTAAGACTCATTTGCGTCGATCGAGGTCCGTTGTGACACACAGTCGGGTCGGCCGACTACACTTTGTCGGTTGAAGCATCCTGTTGACCGCCGTAACGAACACACACATTTTCCTGTTTCTGATTTGTCTTCTGTAAGATCTACTTATGTGTTCTATCTGCATTTTGCTTAACTATTTGTATGATTGCTGTGAGAAAAGTAAAACTGCTCTTAGCATAGAACATCTACAAAAATTTACATGGTATCAGAGCTGAGGTGAAGACAAACTCTATCTTTAGCAATCATCACCGGAAGAAATGGGTTCCACTAGTCTTGAATTCAAAGAGAATAACAAGCTGACCGGAAGTAATGACTTCCATGCCTGGAAGATGATATTAGATCTCAAATTGGAAGATCATGATCTCTTGGATCATGTGACAGGGAAGGTTCAAGAACCTCCATCCAATGCCTCTGCTGCTGTTAGAAACAAGTATAAGAAGGGAGAAATCAGAGCAAAGCTACTAATCAGGGAATCCATAAATAAGAGTCTCGTTGCCTACATATCTGAATTAGGCACATCCAAGGAGATGTATGACAAATTGATACTTATGTTCCAAGTAAACAATGTGAACCAAGTGCTATTCCTCAAGAACAAGTTGAAGAATATGAAGAAGCGCCGGGATGAGTCTATTCAAACTTACTTTCTGAAATTGACCGAAACAAGGAACAATCTGCTAGCTATTGGGGAGACAATAGCTGATCGTGAGATGGTTCTCACCGCACTTGGAGGACTTTCATATGAATGGCAAGTATTCACAACTACCATTCTCAACAATAATACCATTCCTAACTTTGATGAGCTTCGTCTAGATGTAATGCAAAGAAGAACAAGGATGAAGAATTCGATAATGACAGAAATGCTGCCTATGGTGCTCATTCCCGAAAGAAGAACTCTCGTGGTTCTAAGGACAAAGGAAGGACAAAGACTCAAGAGAAGAAGGGTAAATGTTTCACTCGCCATAGGCCTGGACACTATGCTAGAGAATGCCCCTTCAAGAAGGATTCTCCCGATGGTGACGATAACAACAACAAGCGAAGGAATGGGAATCGAAGAAATGACAAATCCAAAGGAAAGAGGAAGGCTCACTTTGGAGGAAACAATCAACCTTCTAAAAGGACCAGAAATACCAGGTATGAGGAGTCTAATGTAGTTGATAAAAGAAATGAGTATATTCTAGTATCTGCTCTCTTAGCTGCATCTCCGCCCGACACTATGGATGTCTGGCTAATTGATAGTGGTGCCTCAAGACACATCACCGGGTTCAAGGAAGCACTTTCTGACATGGTTGAAAGGGATACTAATCTAGAAATTATCCTTGGGGATAATGCCACTTATCCTGTGAAAGGGAGAGGGACTGTGACCCTCCACTTGTCTCAAGGACAAGTCCTTCGTTTGCAAGACGTACTCTTGTACCAAATTTGAAGAAGAACCTTGTGTCTATATCGGCCATGGAAGACAAAGGGTTCAATGTGGCATTCACTGATGGAAAGGTGCTCATGTGGAAGAAGAGCTTCAAGGAAGCTATCTCAGTTGGGTTTAGAGTTGGCACACTCTACCAGGTTGGAGGAAGTCCGCTGGGAGCAATGACATGCGATACTATCCGACAGACTGAACTATGGCACCAAAGGTTTGGACACCTTCACTACAAAGCCCTTCCCGAAGCAAGGAAAGTGGTGACAGGGATGCCCGATTTTGGAAATAATCATGAAGGTGGCAAGGGCTTTGTCAAGGAAAACACAAGGACCTTCGAAGTGTCACAAAGACATCCGACATATTGCAACCGGTCCATTCTGATCTTTCCTGTATGTTACTCCGTAACATCCTCGGGGGGATGTTCTTACCATAAGGACATTTATCGATGACTTCTCTCGTTAAAACTGGATAAGTACTTCAAGAAGAAGACGAGGCTTTCATGTGGTTCCGTACCTTCAAAGCCTGTGAAAATATGACCATGAAAGAAGACTGCGATTTTGAGGATCGACAATGGCACCGAATATGAGTCAAATGAGTTTAAGGACTTTTGCAGAGAAGCTGGCATTAAGAGGGAGACTACTACTGCCTACACTCCTAAGCAGAATGGCGTTGTTGAACGAAAGAACAGGACCATTGTGGAAGCTGCCCATGCCATGCTATGTGACCAGGGTCTACCGAAGTTTTTGTGGGGAGAAGCTGCGAATACTGCTGTATACATTAAAAATCGATGCCCTCATTCCGCCCTAGACTCCAAAACTCCCGAAGAGGTTTTCTTTGGTAAGAAACCTGACGTCTCACATTTTAGAATTTTTGATGTCCTGTTTATTTTCATGTGCCAAAAGAAAAGAGAAGTAAGCTGGATGCTTTTGGGAAGAAAGGAATGGTGCCAGGATACAATGGGAGACTCTAAGGCATTGTGAGTCTATGTACCTCGGTCAAAGGGAAAGTAGATAAAGCCATGATGTCACTTTTGACTAAGGATGCTTCCTCTGAAGAAAGTAGTAGATCTTCCCAGGACCAAGGAAGATCATGAAGCAAGGCCTGGAAATCAAGAAGAACCGAAGGATGAGACGATGCCCGATGTTGAAGGACCAATGGACCCGATTCATCCACCTCCTCCAATAGGGAAGAGACCATCATGGCTTAGGGACACTCTCGAGGATGCCAAGGGACATATGGCGCCCAAGGGGGACATTCCGTGAAAGCAAGAAGCCAAGTAGATACCAAGGGTATCTGGCAGCCATGAGTACTATTGTACAATCTGAGCCTGGATCTTTTGAGGAAGTCGTAAACCATCAAGTTTGGAAGGATGTTATGCACGAAGAGTATGAGTCCATAATGAAGAATGATGTCTGGGATGTGGTTCCAAGGCTGGAGGACAAATCAGTTGTCACCTCAAAATGGCTCTACAAGATCAAGCATGGATCTGATGGAAGTGTTGAAAAGTTCAAGGCAAGATTCGTTACCCGTGGCTTTCCACAGGGAAGGACTGACTATGATGACATATTTGCACTCCGTGGCACGATATACCACCATTCACCCAATCATAGCTCCTCGTCGCTACGCAAGGATGGAGTCTTCATCAGATGGATGTCAAGACCGGCTTTCTGGCATGGTGCACAAGGAAGAGGTGTATGTGGAACAACCTCTCGGGATTTGAAGTTCAAAATCGAGATACCCATGTTCACAGTTAAGAAAGCTCCTCATGTTAAAGCAAGTAACCCAGAGCTTGGTATCGAGAGGATAGATAGCTATAGTTACTTGATGAAGTCGGGCTTCACTCGAAGTAATGTCGATCCGAACCTTACTTCAAGGTTGGTGCTGAGAAGCCTTCTCATTCTAGTGTTTTCTCATTCTAGTGATGTACGTGGACGACCTCTTCCCTGACAGGTGGACCCTCTCATTCATCAATGTAAGAGGGAGCTCGCTGCTGAGTTCGAGATGAAGGACCTAGGACTGGTGCACTATTTCCTAGGCCTGGAGGTCTGGCAGAGACCTGGAGAGATTTTCCTTTCTCAAGGAAAATATATTGTGAAGCTTCTGGAAAGATTTGGGATGGTGGACTGTAAGTCCGTGTCGACACAAATGGAACTCAACTTTAAGAAGTTGAGTGGCAGCGCTGCTGGGCCTATCTTGGCCAATCCTACTGAGTATCGTCAACTCAGGAGCTTTGATGTGTTCTTAGTGAACACCCGTCCGACATATGTTTTGCAGTGAACACTTTGAGTCAACAGATGGTTGAGCCTCATCATTTTCACTGGGTTGGTGCCAAGAATCTTTGAAGATATCTTCGGGGCACGATAAACCATGGGCTGAGATACACTGCCGGGAGTGTGATACTCCGTGGATATACTGATGCCGATTGGGCTGGCAGTGTGGTGGATCGTAAGAGCACATCCGGATGCTGCTTCACTGGCTTCCGTTCGACCAAGATGAGTGGCGGTGGTCGTGCTTGAGCACCGCGGGCGTCGAATACATTGCCGCGGCATGGCCTCGTCAGAAGCGCTTTGCTGCGAAGCTCTTTAGTGAGTCAAGCCATGCTAGATACCACCGTGATACTCTCGCAGGCACCGAGTGGGATTCGTACGACCGAGAATCCTGTGTCCACGACCATCCGGCGATGGCTGATATCAGCACCAGCCTTATCCCGGATATGGCACAAACAGGCCGTAAGGCTCGATCATAGAACCCACAGCAGGTCGCGGATGTTCTCACCTGCTTCCCAAGCACAAGTTCCTAACCTTCCGTGAGAGTCTTGGTGTCGTGGAATGACCCTATGATGTGGGTCCTGTTGGACGATGAGCTCTGGGAGCTCTGGGGGGCTTTGGGGATAGCTTCTCTGAGCTATAAGCACTCATAATGCTTCTGCCCCACCCTTGTGATTATTGAGCTGGTTCGCCTCTCATTTATCTGTGCCCCGTATGCATCCTACCCATTGAGTTCAGGGCTCATGGGAAGTACCTCTCATTTGGCCAATGAGGTGGGAAAAGCTAGAGACTATTAGCAAAGATTGATGGACGCATCAGAGATTGCCGTACTCTCTATCTAGGATGGCACGGTCCAACCACTTGATCTGGGATCAAGTTTTGTGAGGTCTGGGACCTCTGCCTGACTTCGGGTCAGATGAACCAACTTTGGGTTGGTTGGATACTCTTCATGAGTTTGATAGAGGTTTGGAACCTCCGGACTGATTATGTCAGTCGGGGGATGATGTCTTTGTGACTGACCCACTTCTGTTCTGAAATAAAGAGGCCAGCAAAGCAAGTTACGGCGGGATGACGCACGATGTTTGATTGCACTGATGGATGGAGTTCTCCCTAGTTGAGAGGAAGTGTTAAATTTGGACAACTAGGTCCAAACTCCATGTTATGATGCTCAGATTAAGAGGCTAATATTTTTGTTGGAATCCTCTTTCAGAGAGGTGTAAAATCCATATATAATATGTCTTAATCCGATGAGCAGAACATTTATTTTGAATTTATTATTCTTAATAAACTATATGTGCAGGTCGGCCTTAAGGTTGCACGCCCCCAGCAGATGTGTCACACGCCCCAATGATGGATATAAATACAGGAAAAGTTGGAGAGATTTTCATCACAACACAACTCACATCTTCCTCTCTCATCTGAAATAGTACGAGCTACCTGGAGGACGAGTTTCAGCCACACGTGGGAAGGAGAAGGAGGACAAACCGTACGGCTGAGTTGAAGTACGATTTTTCTGCAGCTAGGGTTTCGCAGAAAGTTTGACCAACGTTGACTTTGGTCAACGCATGGTCCAATCAAGCCGAAAACTTGTGGGAAGTTCGATTTTGGAAGGCCGTACTACTTGGCACAGAAATCGAGGTCAAAGGGTTGACCAATTTGCTGCTGCGTTGACTTTTAGCTTGCTGCCCTGCGTTGACTTTTTCAGGACAGTGTTGACTTTTTGGGAGTTGACTTGGGTTGACTCATTTGCTGATTGGAGGTCTGTTGTGACACATGCTGGGCTGGCTGACCAAGGAGACTTTGCTGGTTGAAGCATCCTGTTGACCGCCGTAACGAACACACACATTTTCCTGTTTCTGATTTGTCTTCTGTAAGATCTACTTATATGTTCTATCTGCATTTTGCTTTACTATTTGTATGATTGCTGTGAGAAAAGTAAAACTGCTCTTAGCATAGAACATCTACAAAAATTTACAGTAATGCACCAATGTGTATCCGTCGTTGCTACCATTGGATCTCTAATGCTACATCTTCGTTCGCATTTGGGGTGAACTTACTCATTCTCTTGATATCTTCATTTGCCTTTGTATTCTACTTCTACCGAACAAGTAACATTGGAAAGTGTGATTACCATGTTTCTAGCCCATGACGAGCCGATGATTAGGCTTTATCTACTTACCCTATGAGCTAGTAATAAGCTTGTAGCTATAATAGAAACAACGTGGATTCTATCAATCTTGTTACAGATAATGAGCAAGGACCATTGTATTCAATCAACCACTATTACTAGTATAATCACCATGAACTAGGAACCAGCTTACCTTCCATAATGAGGAGAGTTTATGGCATGAACCGGCTTTTGGTGGGCTTATGGGCTTGGCTAAAGGTGAAAGGTGAAAGGCTATTTCTAATAGAAGAAAATTTTGCTGCTTTCCTTGTGGGTTTTTCTCGGTCATTGACCCAAATTTCTGCGTTCACTGTGTTCTTGGTTGTCTTCATTTTGCGTATGGTTTATATGGTTTATGTTATATCTACAATTACTTAAATTATTTTGCAACATAAAGAAGTTATGTATTTAAGTGATTGTAAAAACATAGAATATCAAATTTTCAACATGGTGTCAGAGCTTTGGTGAAGACAAACTCATTTGCGTATTTATTTCGTTGGAATATCTCTTGTTGTCTACTCCATTTGCGCTTTTTCTACTAAATTTCTTCTTGTCGTCCATCGACGGTGCCTTCTTCGCTGAAATATCTCTTGTTGTTTCTTCTACTTGTTCATTTTTTGTTGAAATATTTCTCTTTTGTTGCTGAAATTACAACTGAAATTTTATTGGTTGAAATTTTTACTACTACTCTTCTTCCAAGATTTCAAGGAACCCAAGATATGATAGTAATTTTGCAGATAGTAATTAAGGTGTTGCATGTGTTTAATAGTTGTGGTTTTGGTACTTATTAATGCATGCAAAAGTAAAGAACAGTTTTATTTGTGTTTATGCATGTGTAGGAAAGTGTTGTCTTGAAAAGAAGTATAATGCATAGAAGATTATGAAAGAATAACTGATAAAAATTAAATGCTAGAGATAGGGGGATTTTGACTCTCTCATATTATATGAGAATGATCATGATCTTATGGGTTTTGGTAATTTTGATATTAAAGTTTACTAACAATAGTGGTTGTAGGTAAAAATCACTATTTTACAAAAGATGGAAAATGACTGTGGTCACGGGAAGCTTCGTACCCCCTTCGCTCCAGCTCCGGAAACTCGCTCCGTGCGGGAGCGTTTCGGAAGCGCTAGGAAACGCGCTTCCGAAAACGCTTCCTGTCGGGAGCGTTTTTCGGGAGCGCGTTTCCGACCTGAAAAAACGCTCCCTGTTTTTTCGGGAGCGCGTTTCCGGGAGCGTTTCAGGGAGCGAACGCCCGCACGCGCCCCGGGCCGGAGCGAAACGCGGAAGCCGGTGTGCTCGGGGAGCGTTCGCTCCCGAACGCTCCCCGGCAGGAAAAACGCTCCCCGCCGCGCGGAAATTTTTTTTATGAAAAATTTTCGATTTTTATAAAAAAGGGGGGGGGGTTTCATTGTCAATTATTGTTTGTTAGTTGAGAATTGAAATTGAGCGAGAAGGAGAGCCGAGAGCGCAAGGTTTGGTTGACATCAATCGGGAGAGCAAGGAGCAAAGCTGACAGGAGAGCAAGGAGCAACGCTAACAGGAGGATTGCAAGAAAGAGGTAGGCCTTCTAATCCAATTTTGTATTTTCTAAGATGAATTTGTAGATTGTTAAATGGTTTGAAAATGAAAACTTGAATTTTGCTTGAATGTGGCATTTTATTGGATTTAAAACTTTTAAAATGAGTTGTTTTTATCCTATGTTGCATTTCCTATTCCCATTTGGCATTTTTCTATTTGTTTCTATAAAAGCAGATTCTGTGTAAACTTGAAACTTGTTTCTATCATGGCTATATGGCTAGGAATTTTCCTCATGTTGGTTCGTTTCTTTGTGATAATGGTGTTGGAGAGTGCTAGAGGAAAGAGGCAAATCAGAGAAGAGGAGGATGAAGAGGAGGGTTATGGTGGATCTGAAGAAAATCCTGAAGAGGAGGATTATGTCGAGGAGGAAGTGGGGAGTGGAGACCCTGAGAACCTAGAATCCCCAACTAAACAAGACCAATATCCTTTGTGGAAATATGTTCAAAAGCAAGAAGGAGGGAAAGGTGGTGGAACCACTAAATTTATTGCCCCCATTGCAATAAACAATACCATGGTTCATACACCCGTCTGAGAAGGCACCTTTGTGGGATAATGCCAGGAGATGGAACTAAAAAGTTTGGAATCAAAGTTTGTACTTCTATGGCAGCACCACAGAGAGATATATATAGGAAGGAAGAGGGGGTTGCCATACAGAGATCATCTAAAAGATCTAAGGGTATCGCTGATTCAGGCCCAACACATTCAACTTCCACCCGTGCCAGTGGTGTCGGATGCAGTGGCACTGGATTAAGGCGTAGAACCATATCCGATTTCCTAGACGAACGGTGTAGGAATGATGTGGATTCACTGTGGCACTTCGGTTTCTATATGAATGGAATGCCATTCAATGTTCTTTTTCGCTCACCTTATTGGCATGAAATGGGTTCTCGCCATTAATGATGCCCCAAAGGATACAAAAGCCTCGGGTATGACAAGGCCGGTAACCGTGGGTCTTGATCATGAAAGAGCTAAAATAAATCATTCTTTGGCTAGAATGACAGGTTCGTGGAATGAGCATGGGTTGTCCATTGTCTCTGATGGATGGACCACTGTAAAAGGAAAACCATTGATAAATGTTTTGGCTGTGTCGATTAGTGGTGCAGTCTTCCTGGCAACTTATGATTATTCAGATAAATTCAAAACCGGCATTAACATTGCAGAACCATTATTTGATATAATTGAAAAGACTGGGCCATACAATGTGATACAGGTCATCACTGATAATGCTGCTTACTGTTAGGCAGCAGGAGCAATTGTTGAGGATAAATACCCCAACATTTTTTGGTCTGGGTGTTTGGTTCACACAATGAACCTTTTGATGCATGATATCATACAAAACAAACAACCTCAGTTCAAATGGCTTGGTGATTTGTACAAGAGAGGTAAGAAAATGATCAAATTTATTACAAATCATAGCAATACCCATGTGCTTTTCCGTACTCACTCCAAATTGGAGTTGTTGAAAATAGGAAAAACTAGATTTGCTAGTTATTACCTCACCTTCAGGCGTCTTTTGAAGGTAAGAGAGTCATTGGCTGCAATGGTATCAAGCCCACACTGGTAGCTATTAAAGGACAGGGCGGCAACAATAGTTGACAGGCAAGGTTTCGAACATGTGGAGGAGACCGCCCTTTACCCTCAGTTTTGGGCACGTATGAGGGAAATTGTGAGTTTTACCAAGCCCATTTATAACATGATTCGCTTTGCAGATATTGATAAACTAGTGATTGGAGAGGTTTATGAGCAGATGGATAGCATGTTGGGGCAAATAAAAGATATTGTTAAGGATAATGATCCCAACTTGTATGCTATGATTCATGAATGTGTGTGTGCACGGTGGAATAAACTCAATGTTCCACTACATGCCTTGGCATATATCCTTATGCCAAAATACTACTCTCCATCTTGGTTGGGCCAACTTGCACTTGGAGGTGGGGTTAGGATCAAACCTCAACTGGTCTAGAGGTACAAGAGGGGTACATGAAGGCATTAGACAAGTTGGTCCTCGACAGGGAGGAGTGTGCTAGATTGCACCTTGAATTAGGCAAATACTTTAGTTGCACTGGTAACTTTGGTTCTTTCCATGCAATGGAAGACAGAGACAGATTTGATGCTCTCACATGGTGGGAAGCATATGGCGGCATGGGACTTTTGCCAAAGTTGGAAAAAAAGCCTTCACAAGTTGTGAACACTTTTCTACAAGAGGTGTTGGAGCACCTACAACCGTACACAACAAGAGAAGAACAAGTCGAAATGAAAACCGAGTCGAAAGCTTGGTTTATGCATTACAACTGAGGTTGCCCTAAACCAATACTGGATCGGCAAATGAGGATCAGACCGCGTAGTCCGGGACAACAACCCGCAGGATGATAACTTGGAGGATTCGTACGTTATATCCAGAAGAATTGAAGTGTTAACTTTATAGGATGATGATGAAGCATTTCAAGAAGACCGGCCATTATTGTTGTGGCCACCTCCACTGAGCACCCAGCGTTGCCGTTGCCAGCACAAAGGCGCGTTATTACCTCGATATCACACTATTGTTCCTTTGCAGATCCAGCCTCCACTTTCTGGTCGTGGTCATGGTACTCCTGAGAGTACTAGAAGACCAACAGTTCCTCGTGGCTCACATAAATTAGACATTTCTCGTGGGTGTGGCAAGGGGCCAGCCAGATAAAATATATTTGTTGTTTACTATTTTCTATTTGTTGTTGACAGTTGAACAGTTGAAACTTGACTTGCTCCTGATTTCATATATTTAAATTTTTAGCGAAGTTGGCATTTATAAGTTTTCATCGTTTATAAGTCATTATGAATTATGAATATGATGTTTGGTGTTATATGGTGATCAATGAATCAATGATGATAAATGTTATATAATATCAATGATGATAAATGTTATTGAATTTTGAAATCAATGAATGAATGATGATAAATGTTATATAATATCAATGATGATAAATGTTATATATTGAATTTTGGAATCAATGAATCAATGATGATAAATGTTAGATATTGAAATTTGAAATCAATGATGATAAATGTTATATATCAATGATGATAAATGTTATATATTGAATTTTGAAAGCTTGAAACCTTCGGATTGATGATTTGCGAGACTCAAGAGTCAATATGTTCTCTGCTTCCAACTCGTGGGCGTGGTTGATGAAGATTATAACTTCTAGATGATTGATGTTATATGATTCAATCTATGTTTTTATGTTTTTTATGTCTAATTCATCACTCTACATGTTTTTGTTGACATATATGCATCAAAATATAAAAAATATAAAAAATATTAAAATATATATATATATATATATATATATATATATATATATATATATATAAACGCTCCCGAAAACGCTCCGGACCCGGAAACTTTTAAAAATGGCGCTCCGCGCTTCGCTCGCGCTCCGCGCTCCCGCTCCCGCAACCGCTTCCAAGTAACCTTGGTTCAGATGATCAACTTCTTTCTTTAGAAGATCAATTTCTTCTTTCAAAATCTTGCATTCTTCATCATTCTTTACTAGACTGATCTCCATTTCTTCCTTCATCCTTGAAGCTTCACATGTTTTGGCCTTAAGAGAGGTGATATATTCATCCTTTTCTTCTAGTTGGCATATCATGGCATTTCTTTCCTTTTCTGCTTCATCAACTTGTACTTCCAGGAGAGTCAAAACTTCCATCTCCCTTTCAACTCCTCGTGCTTGCTTCTTTGCTTATTCTAGTTGAGATTTAAGGGAGGAGACCTCTTCCTTGTATTGACCAATTTTCGCTTCAAGTTTGTTCAAGTCCTCGTGTCTTTGTTCAAGATGGCTTGACAAAGTGTCTTCCCTTTTCTTTGCTTTATCCAATTGATATGTGATGGATATAACTTTGTCATGATGTTTTTTCTTGTTTTGATGCAATTCCTCCTTTAGCTTGGTGAGCTCCTCATTTCTTTCTTGAATTTGAAGCTTGAAGTGATCAAATTCCTTCCTTGTCTTGTTTAATTCATAGTCACCATTTTGTGCTTTCTTCTTGAGCTCCTCATTTTCCTTTTTCAAACTGCTTATCTCTTCTAGGGCAACTACAAGCTTTGTCATGAAATCTTCTATGAAGTCTTCTTCATTTTCTTCATCTTCTAGGACTTCCTAGGTCTTGATGTCTTCACTCTTATTTTCAGCTTCCTTAATGGGTTTTAGTTTTCCTTCTTGCTTTCCATCATCTTCTTGACCAGAGGTCATGGTCAATGCACCTTTTGAGTGAATATTTTGAAGTTTATCCCATATATCTTTTGTTGAAGGACATTTTTCCACTTTGGTCTTTATAGGATCTAGTAGCCCACTCAAGATTGCCTTCATCACTTTTGCATTATATTCCTTGGATTCTTCTTCCATCGTGCTTTCAATAATCACTGATTCTCGGACTTCAAAGCCTTGACCCACTAAAAAATTCTTCATTCTTGCCTTCCAAATTTAAAATTTTCCATTGAACAATGGAGCTTTCCCAATTTGATTATCTTTTGTTTTCACAGATGAAGAAGAGACATCTTTAGAAGGATTGGAGGCTTTTTTCCTTGGCTTTTCCATTTGTGTTCTAAGGATCTACCTTCAAGTTGTTAGGCTTTGAGTGAAGGTATTGGCTCTAATACCAATTGTTAGAAATACAGGGGAGGTGAATTAGTATTTATTTTCCAATTGTTACTTTGCCAATTAAGATCACTTAGATAAACACAAAATGAACAACAAGAATAAATATTTTATTAATAACGAGGACTCCAATCCTCTTCTTCACTATAAAACAAGTACAATAATAATTAGGGCTCCAACCCTAGTTGAAGACACCAATCTCCAATCCACCAGGCTCCAACCTGTACTTTGCCAAGCACCAACTTGGACTTCACGAGGCTCCAACCTCTAGGGCTCCAACCCTATCTTAGCAAGGCACCAACCTTCTCTCTATGAGGCTCCAACCCCTAGGGCTCCAACCTGGTCTTCTTGAGGACTCCAATCCTCTAGGGCTCCAACCCACAACTTCAATTCGTCAAGATAAGTTTAATGATTCTTCACGGCTCCCAATATCTTCTGCAACGAGCCCTGACAATATCTTCACCTCCAGCACTGTCCTCAAATGATCTCCAAGGCACTTAGCTCATTAATGACAACTTTGTCTTCTCAGAAGCTGTCACTGCAACTCTTCATTTCACCCAAACATAATCCTTCAAGTTTACCTCATGATGACTTCAGCAATGCATCATGGTCTCCAATTAACTTCAAGATATGTTCACAAGATCTTCAGTAATGCCTCAAGGTGCCTTCAACGAGTTGCCCCAAGAAATCAAAGCTTCTCCAAGGTATGCTCCAAATTTTCAAGAATGTTGCACAAGTCAACAAATCTTCACAAGTATTCACAAGATCTGCACACTAGACTTCCACCTTGTCCACTATCCAAGAGCTCAAATACTTCACTGTCCAAGGCTACAATTACTTTACTGTCCAAGGCTACAATTACTTCACTGTCCTGTTGAAAAGTGTAACTAGGTTCGGCCTTCATAATGACATGTAATTGTGACTTATGTAAATGATGTAATTTAGAAAATAAAATTATTATTGCGAGCCTTGCTTCATGGGTTTCATGAGCAAGTAATTTTATTTGGCTCCCATTGAGAGCATTAGGAATTATCATTTAAGTCAAAGAATTAATGTCATGTATGAAGAGCTCTTCTTGAGCATGTGTCAATATATATGAGTCTATGAAGATGTCTAAATAGCCCTCCAAAGACATGCACAATTAGCCTCCAAAGGATCTTCCTATGTCGGCCTCAAAGACTAATAAAGAAACTCATGTCGGCTCATAATGGAGACACATCGATTCATATGGCACATGTCGGCTTATTTAGGAGACTAAGCACTATAAATACATGACTAGGATCGCCACAAAAGAACAATTCTGTTTGGATTTTTCTCTAAGATTTTCGGAAGGAAAACACAGTTCGAATGACCATAGATTCGGTGCTACAGGAGGACAAGGTCACAAACAGCAGAACAACGCCTCACTTTATCTCAGTGATAACACACAATGATATGAAGATGCTCAGTAATCTCAGGTATACTGCTTAGAGCTACAAGGTTGTTCAGACCTATGATAATGAGGTGATACTTGGTTATCTCAGTGTTATGATGGCATGATGCTCAATGTCTCGAAGAAGGTCAAGGAACCACAGTTCGGTGGTATATATAGAGACCACAATTTAGAGATGTATCATTGTGTTTTGATGTTGCTATAGTGGTCATAATTTGATGATCTTACATTGACATGTTCCAGTGCCATATTCAGTTTGTTGAAAAGATGATCTCAGTGAAAGGAAGATCGAAGAGGAAGAGGACAACAAAAGAAGGTTGATTGTGTCTTGGTCTTGGAGTGGCTACTAGGTCAAGGGTTATGGTCTTGGTATTCATCAATTGGAATCTCTATAAGAAGAATTGGTGTGGGTTTTCCTCTCAAAGAGTGAGAGGTTTTGGCCCTGGCTCATAGCCTACATGTTGTGTCTCTTGTCTATTTATGTTTAGGCATTGGTTACTATTTGATGAAGAAGAATACTAATAAACTAAGAAGAAAAAGATCCTAATCTAAAGAAGTAAAAAGCATTCACAAACAGTCACTAATGAAGAGAAATCGCTTAATGCTAATGCCCTAGATTTCTCAACATGGTATCAAAGCTATGGTGCTAAAGTCAAAAGAAGGGCATCCAATCAAAGAGACATTCAAGGATCAAGTTTCATGAAAGACTGCAAAGACCCTCATCAAGATGAAGAGATCTACAAAGCAAGACATCCAAGAGAAGCATTTATGATGTGCACTCATTCACCACCCAAAATTCAAAGTATCTTGAAGACAAAGAAGGCTAGAAGGCACTGTCATCATTT
This sequence comes from Pinus albicaulis, assembly GCA_034641835.2. Lineage (NCBI taxonomy): Eukaryota > Viridiplantae > Streptophyta > Pinopsida > Pinales > Pinaceae > Pinus > Pinus albicaulis. The sequence continues at coordinate 1,632,355,500 of CM076579.1, read as the reverse complement.
TCAAAGGTTATGAGACAAGTTTCCTCTCTTTGAAGCAAGGACCACTTCTTTATCCTTAAAGAAGATCATCCGAGGAAGCATCGAATCATCCTCATTAATCACCATCAACAAAAGGATGTTGGATCTAAAGATGTTGTTGCAATAAAAGGAGCAATCCCCTTTATTGAAGAAAGGGCATTTCATTTGGAAGAAAATCATCTAAAAGGGAGCACTAATACATCTTCTTCAACCACCATCAAAGTGATCAAGCTGAAGATTTCAGATTCACTTGTCAAGTAAGTATCTTTTATTCTATAATCAAATTTGGTAAAATGACTTTGTATTTGCAAGGAGATCTATAAGTTTGTTGGGTCATCGAAATTCCTTGCATGGAAAAAGGAGGATAGACATAGTCCTTGAAGAAAGTGAAGTCATTGAACATATCAATGGAAAGGTCTCCTCTGAATACATGGAAAGGGATTCTTATGAAAGGTCCCCTCATATAGCAGTACTGGAGATATCAAAGAGATATATATAATAGGTTGGTAGAGTTATTCTCTGAAGTTGCGATAAAGCAAGTCATATCACTTAGACCTGATGTACTCAAAATTGAAGGTATCAAAGGATGAAGGGGTATCTTCATAAGATCTCAACTGTGAGATCTGGAAGAGATGATAAGAAGATAATCATCATTGTTCTCAATAACAAGGTAACAAAGGTCCATGGGGATACGAAAGTTACCTCATTCAAAAAATTGTGGTTTCTATGCTAGATAGAAGAAGACAAGTTGTGGGCAAAAGTATTGAAGGTTAAAGGACTCAAACATTTGCAGGAAGGAAAGGGAAGTTTTAAAAAATTTGGTCCTCAGAAAAGAAAGTGGAGCATAACTAAAATTCAATGCTATGGAAAAGTTATGGACATTACAAAAAGGAAGCTCATATCACCAGAAAGATGGAGGAAGTTGAAGGAAAGAAGTCTAAGGAAAGAGGGAGTAAGAAATTTGTACTATGATTGAGATAGTCTACCTCATAAAAGGTCTTGTCATAGCTCCCAAATCTTTTATAGGATATGGCTATAATAAATAATAAGATGCATTGTGGCATCATGAAAGCATTAGAAACAAGAGCTCGTGACATCACCATAGGAGATCATGAAGGACAGACAAAACTAAAATCTATGGCAATCAAATATGAAGGATATAGCTCTTGGGAACCTCATTGGAAGGAAGAAGTCATCCAGGGCAAGGGTCAGCATACATCAAGTCAAAAAGGAAACATCTTCTGGATAGGGACATGCAAGATCCTTAAGATTCTCTGATGGAATCCTCATCGAAGGATTCACCGATCTAGAAAGGAAGCAAGTATTTCATCAGGAACTCCAACTTGTGGAATTCATGGGATGATGTATGATGAGATAAGAGATGAAGTAGATCAAAGAGTTGAAGATCTTTTCAATCAAGGAAGTTGTTGAAAGAAGCCTAGATGACCTAAGAAGGAGTTGAAGATCTTTTCAATCAAGGAAGTTGTTGAAAGAAGCCTAGATGACCTAAGAAGGACCCTTCTTGGGCATGTTACATTTTATATGAGTCATTTAACAAGAATGAAAAGCCCTCCAAGACAAGCACAGGACCTCTCCTTCATGTCAGCTACAAAATAAAATAAAGATCTCCTCCAAATGACACGTCGACTCACCCTCCAACAAGTCGGCTTATTTTGACAGGGAAACAACTATACATAGGACTGCTCAGCATCATTTCCGTTACAGAATTTCGGTCATCAATCAATCTAAAGTCCGAAGTACAGCGAGGAAGCCTAAGATCGGCAAAAGGAGAAGGAATTTAGCGAATTTCTAAACCTCAGGTTTTGGGTCTGTTTTAGGGTAGTGTTGTTGTCACATGTGCGAAGAAAGAGAAGACCATTTGTTGTAGTAAGTCGAGTTCCAAGGTAACTAGATTGTAGTCTTAAGGAAGGTTTAGTCAAGTTAAAAGGAGACTCCATCACAAGCAAAGTGAATCAAGGCATAAGAAAAAGTCTTATGTACATGTTAAGATTTCTGAATTAGGATTGCATACCTAATTCTAGGAGGTCGAAGGTTTGAAGCAAAAGAAGGTCAAAGTGGAAGAGGAACCAAGACAAAGGAAGGAGTACAAGGTTGACTATCATCAAGGTAACTTGTGCATTAGTATTGGAGTGGAAAATAGGTCAAGGGTCTTGGTCTTGGTATTCGTCATTTAGAATCTCTATAAGAAGAAGAATTTGTTCGAGTTTTCCTCTAAAAAAGTGAGAGGTTTTGGCCCTAGCTGATAGCCTAAATTTTGTGTCTCTTGTCTCTTTATGGTTTATGTATTGATAATTGTGTGATGAAGAAGAACACTAATAATCATAAGTAAAAGAAGATCCTAATCTAAGGAAGTAAAAAGCACTCACGAGCAATTACTAATAGAAGAGAAATCACTTAATCTCTATGCCCTATATTTCTCAACAACCCCTACTGCAGAAACCCCAAATGGCACCTATGAGAATCTTATGGTGTTTTTGTCCTCCTCTTTCCTTCGCTTGAGATGACTTCTTCTTGGAAATTTGTCTTGCAAAGGAGACTTCTTTTAACCCAAAACTCGTCTCTTAGTGATGACTGCAATCTGAGCTTGATGCAACTACAAAGTGCCCTAGTTCTCCTTCACACGTGTGAGAATGATGGCCCAAAAACAATTCCAAAAACTCGGATTCTTTTTCTCAATAATTTTCTTCTTCTTCATCAGTTTTAGGTCTCCTTATCTTCACTTGATCGAACTTGTGTGTGTTGCTTGGATGCACCCAAATGTGGTCGACTTGCCTCTTATATATGGCTTTCTAGAGAGCCTTAGTAGGCCAACATGCCATCTCTAGGAGGTCGACTTCATTGTTTGATAGGTTGACTTGTTGCTTGCGCGTTGACAAGGTCTTGGAGGGTCTTTGACTCTAATTTTCACTCATAATTTTTTCTTTACAATATACAAATGCCCAAAAGGGTCTTCCATACATGACAATGACTCAATAGACTTGTTGACTTAATGACAAGCCCTAGAAGCACTCAATGGGTGCTTGACCTATAAATCAAATAACCTTGAGCATGAAACCCATGCCTCAAGAATGACGATAATAATTTTAATTTCTATTTACATCAAATACATAAAATAATGATTACATATGTCATTATGAAGACAGAACCTAGTTACACATTTCAACACTCCCTCTTAACAAGGGAGGTATTCATAATCCATACATGGTACTTGGACATTCTCATACTGAAGAATTCTCATAAGAAGAGTTTGAATGGTAAGCCATCTCATAAGCTACTTTCTCAACTTATACCAGCGCATCTCATCATGCCAACCAGCATTGTCACATAGCAAGGCCTTGACTAAAAACTCTATCTCTCCACAAGATTAGAGCACAATGTTGGTGAGAAAAATGACTAATAGACACCATCATCAATGTCTCTCAAGGCACATACCCCAACTCGGTGTTCAAAAGGTATCTCCTTTTAGGACAATTCTTGTCTTGGAATAACACATCCTCAAGGAATTTCCTCTTCGACTACTCTTGCCTATTCGATGCCCTACCAAATCCTCAAAGACTATCAAAATCCAACTTAGATGCTTACCCAATTGTCCATTCTTTCTTCACAACCAGAAGACAAGAATGATGTGTCTATCTCTGCCTCTCAACTAGGGAAGATATACTCATTCCTATAAAAGGAATATACCCAAATTCTTTGTTACCTACAAACTCTCCCAAGCTCCCACTTAACTAAGGACTTGCTTCCAACATCAGCTATCAGCTCTTTGGTTGAGATCATGGTACTATCGACTACTAGTAGGGCTCCTCCTTTCGATGTCATAAACTTCAACTTCTTCATCATGGAGCCTTCATCTTCTAGATCTTCCTCATAGGGCATCGACCATCTTCTCCATCACTTTCCTTCAATGAACCATAGGGTTAAACCAATGTGAAAATTTCTTAACCTAAGAAACCCTACTGTTAAATCTCGATTTACTTCTCCTACTTGATTAAACATACAAGTTATTAATCTGAATATTCAGAATTAACAGCCTACACATTCAGATCATTTACTGAATAGCACGCTCATATGACAAAGTGACAGATTTTTCGAACAAATGACCCCAAAAAAACCCAATGCGGGAAAACCGGTGCAGCAGATATGAGGGTTTATTATTATTAAGCAATCGTTTCTGAGTACATCTAGAGTGCCATAAACTCAGCTCACCCAACAGAGAAAACCTCAGCAATCAGAGAAAATGTGAGATATACCTCACTCTCGCAAATCTCGGCTGATCCAGATGAGCAACTGGTGAAACCCTAGCTCGCTTTGCACTGCTACTGCGTCAGCCTCCATAGCCTGGACTGAGGGACTGCGTCACCCTAGCTCTGTGTGGATCTGCTTCTCCCGGATCTTGGTTTCATCCCTGCTGGCTCATAAACCCTTGCTTCCAGCATAATTTCGGACTTCTGCTTGGAGGCACTGTGTTTCCCTTGCGTGAGCCTCGCATGGGCCTGTGTCACCCTCCTGAGGGACTGCATCACACCCTCTGATGGCTACGCTATCTCCACTGCGTCTCTATTGCCCCTGCTCTGCACTGTACTCTTGGTCCTCCTGGCCAATCACTGCATCTACCCTCACTACAACTCTGAGTCACTTAGATTTGATCTTCGTCCAACCACTGCTCTGTCAAAAGAATTCGATCTCTTAGACTCTATGTGTCTCCTCCAACTAACCCCAAGCCTTTCCTTTATACTTTTCTCGTTGACACATCAACGGTCGTGATATAATCTCTTATCGGCGACTCAGATTAAAATCATGTTTGATCCACGTCACTTAGAACATTTCATCACATGTGCTTAATTAATTCACTTTAATTTTTCTAATTCTCTAAGTTAGACTTAGGGTCCTCATTAAAAAATCTAATTATTTTAATATTTCACACACCAGATGAAATTTCTCCAAACGCTTTCTGGGTTTTGAAGGTCGTGTGTGTCTTAGCCCCTCCATAAAATTTCAGGGCTAGAGCACATTTGATACTACCTCAAAATCTCAACAACCAACAGTCATGTCATCCTTCATCCTTCTTCATCGGAAAGTGATTTTCTAGTCCACGTCAGGCTTTTCTTCATACAGCTGCCTCTTCCAAGTCATGTTTCTTTCAGGGTCTTCCATCCATTCTCATGAGTACTAGTTGTAGGTAACATCTACAATTCTCTTCGGTAGCCCTGTTTCAACCCAACTAGATGTTTTCAAAAATTAAAATGAACGTCAAATCAAAGTTACCTTATGATGTCCTCTCGTCATGACATTTTCTTATGCAACATCAACATCCTGCACATCTATGAATCCATCTCCAAGACATTCATTACCAAGGTTCTCTTTTTCCAACATACCTATCAAGGTCTTTATACCTTATTCATGGAGATGTCATAGTTAATCCATCTTGTTATCAGATGTTGATCACTTATCTTATCTTACGTGACTATAGCTGCATCTTTCACAAACTCTTCTTCCTTTCTTCACATGTTGCTTCCCCAGGAACTTCTATACATACTTCCTTCCTCATGTCAACCACCCCATATTCCATATGAAGACATATTATGTTGATATCATTTTATCAATATACTAGTTCAAGGCATATGCCTTCATGCATCTTTCTAAAGGAAGAGATCCTTCTTTTTCGATCATGCTCATGAGATAGATCATTCAATCACTCTAACTGCAACCATATGATGACACGACTTTATATATCCATTTCAAAATATACATACCTCTTCATCTGATCATCTAGACTTCCTTCAACAGCTTACTTTAAAGTACTTGACATGCTGCACTCATTTCTCACCATACCATCATTCCTTTAAACAATGGATCCCACACAAGGTGGAATGTAGACTATTAAGTAGAGGTGAACATTGTTATAAATATTCTAGTGGAGGATCTCAATGATCCTTATTCTGCAAATGCTCCTTTCTAATAATGACGATGTATTATGACCTTTCCCTATCTTTTGTCATGCTAGATGACTTTTTTCCAACCATATATACTACTATTTTGGTTGTCTTTTCATGCTTTCAATGAGGATATCATGAGCTACTTCCTTTCTATGATGACTGCTACAACCATGTAGACTTCTACTTCAACTATCCTTTCAAGCTTTTATAATGATGACATGAGCTCTTTTCGACTTCAATTGTATGCTTCTAATATGATGCCATCTTCTAATATGATGCATCCTATCATACTTACAATGCTTCTCATCCTGACTACAATCTTTAACCATAGTAGAGGTCTTTTGTTGAGAAATCCAAAGTGTGGCAGTTAAATGATTTCTCTTACTATAATATTATCTTGTGATGTTTTTCATTATTATTATTTGATCTTTCGAATTATCTTTTCTTAAAATCAATAATAATGCCAAACAACAAATAGAAGAGGACACAAGATGTAGGCAGGCAGCAAGGGAAAAACCCACTCTAGGGGAAAAACCCGGTCAAAATTCTTCCTTCAATAGATTCAAAAACAAGATGAGACAACCAAAACCCTCACAACTTAGACCCAAGACATCCTCCATCAAGTCAACCTTGCATTTTCTTCTTCAGCTAGGCAGTAGCATATTCTTCAACGTCTTCCTTGCAGTAATGAGGTAACCCTTTTAGTCATGCTTTGGTTCTTTTGCGTGATGGCACAGCTGTAATGTCAACTCGTTCTTCGTCATGGCACTAGCATAGTGCTGAGAAGATAACCCAAGCAATGATGATCCATACATTGACACAATCATACTTTCGATCCTGTGGTGACTCAGTAAAAACACCAAGGTTCTTCACTATAATATACCATCGAAAGTCTATCTTTAGTCTCCATTGTAATCCATACTTAATTCTGAGATCTTGTCACTATGATTCTACGAATTTTCCTTTCTGAAATTGATCCAAAATCATCTTCACCAAAGTGTACCGAAAACATCACTGTGATCTTTGCACCGAACTGTTATAGAGCTTATATCTCTGCAATGACACCGAACCTCTTCTTCTGGAATAGCACTGAAACCTCTTCCTAAAGTTATCCGAACTGTCCACACTGTGATATTCGAACTTATTTCAGAGAGTAATCCGAACTTTTTCGCTATAATTGATGTGAAGCTCTTACAATTATATATATAGTTGTTTGTCCATGAAATAGGCCAACATGAGTCCATGAATAGTTGTGTCTCCATTTAAGGTTAGGCGGACATGAGTTCAATTATGGAAGTCGACTTGATGATGACTCTTTTGAGGCCGACTTGAAGGTGAAGAGGCTGACTTAATGGAGGAGTCTTTGACCAAATAATAATTGACTTTCACAAGCACCTAAAGCCTACAATGGAGGCTTGACTTAAGACAATTTGTAGAAATTTTTAGCCCAACCCCGGTTATCAGTTTCTCCTTATTACTCCCATGTAGTTAAATGCCCATTCCCATGAACATACATTCAACAAGTTGGAAATAATAAATATTTCTGAAAACAAAAATTCTGGAAATTTCGAAGTGCTGGAAAATGCAGATATAAAACTCAGAAATTATTTCAGCCACACACAGAGAAAATGACACGCTGATTTTTGGTCAATATGACCCTAGAAAAAACACCTACAACTCTTGGGGAAAACCAATTCGAGAGTTCTTCTTTATTTCTGATAATTTGCTTTTACAGTGAAATAGAAATACACAGAAAATTCCAGCAACTAATTAAATACAACTTATCTTGTTTTCCGTGCTTAACCACTGCCTCGGAAATTGTGCAAATAGTAAAACAGGGACAAAAATAAATGTTGTACGGACTCCTTGAATTTTGTGCCCAAAAAACACAACAATCACTGCTATTGTATGGCCTCCTCGAAAAGCATGCAGAACAGCAATAATTGCTGATGTACGACCTCCTTGAAATGCATGCAGAGGGGCAGCAATAAATGATGTATGATTTCTGCCTCGATTTATGTGCACAGGGACAACATCTCACTGTACGAACTGCCTCGACATCTGTGCCACAAAACCAACAATAAATGCTCCTCGAAATCTGTGCCAAAACTGTTGTATGCCTGCCTAAGAATGCATGCCAAAACTGTTGTACAGTTATGCCTTGAAACTCGTGTCCAAAACTGCCTTGAACTGTGTGCCAACCTAGTTGTACGGATTTGTTGAAATGTTGCCTCGGTATGCGAGCCAAAGTTCAAAACTCCTTGTTCTCTTCTCCTCCTCTCTCAATCTACTCATGAAAGACTAAATGACCTTTTCTCTTCTTTTCCTCCTTTAACCTGACCTTAAGTGACTTTTGGGGAATCCCTAAATCCAATGGCTGAGATAGCTTTAGATCTAGGGCTGAGATTAAATGTGCATTTAAATCTCACTTTCTATTTTTTAATTCACCTCACTTTAATAAAGACCCTCTTAGCCTTTTATTTCAAAGTCACTTTTCACCTTCTAATTTCATATTGACTTTATTAAAGTCACTTTAAAATTAGACTTAGTAACTTTATCACTTATAAAGTCACTTTTAGATTAGATTTGACTTTACCACTTCTAAAGTCACTTTAGGAGAAAAAGTTAAATACATTTGGACACTTTTCCCTAGGCCAAAGATCAAAGCCTTAAAGAACCACTTGTCCTCTAGTATCCAAATTTTAACACAACTAACCCAAGCATGAAACCCATGCTTTAACAAGTCAATTCAATAATAATAAAAATTCATTTTGCTTTTCTTTAGACAAATATATTACATTTTGACTTGAGTACAATTTATGAAGACTGAACCTAGTTACATTCTTCAACACTTTTCACCTCCTACTTCTCCTTGCTATGTACCTAAAGATAAAATGTGTCAGAGACCTTAATAGTGAAGATCTATCCATTCTTCTTTCCTGGATTTCTTCTCATCAAGTTCTTCTACTTCTTCAGTGATATGGGCTTCATTCCTTTCTTTCCTTTTCTTGTTGCCTTCTTGAATTTAGGACAATCTATCTTGAAATGCCCATATTCCTGACATACATAGCATTGGATCTTTGACACATCGATCTTCTTCTTTTTCTGAGGACCAAACTTCCCAAACTTTCCTTTTCTCCTAGCCATGGCAGCAAATGCGCAAACTTGTTCATTTGATCCCACATCTCTTTTTGCCTTTAACCTAGTTTCTTCAATCTTATGACCAAAGTTCACTGAATGGGGTGGCTTCCTTCTTTCCATAGATGCTTGATACAAAGTTGCCCCATTCATCAAGTAGCGGTGGTCATTTCTTTGTCGGACATTATTTCCCCTAACTCTTGTAGTTGGTCTCTTATTTGTGACACCCCCATATGATATGAGGCTATCCCTTCTTCCTTTGATACCTTCATCTTGTATAGTTCAGTTCTCAAATATATGACTTCTCCCGCAAATGCTTACGAAGAAAAATTCTACCAATCTATCATAGATTTCTTTCGATTGCTCTAACTTTGCTACATAAGGGATGAGGGGATCCTTGATTGATTCTATAAGGATTCTTTGAGCCCTTATTTCCCCTTTCATATACATTGTCAATGCTTGAGTTTCCTCTTATGATGGTTTGGATATTGAGCCCTTAACGTGTTCAATAACTTCATTCTCTATGAGGATCAAATCTATCATCTTCTTCCATGCAAGGAAATTTGATGACCCAACCAATTTGTTGCTCTCCTTGCAAAATGAAGTCATTTTGATACTAGATTCAAACATAGATATAAAGGTACTTACTTGTCAAGTGAAGATGCTCCTTTGATGATGATATATTCAACTTGATGTCTTTCTTGATTTTGATGATGGTCGATGATGTTTGCTTCCATGAAGATGACAATACTTCTTCTTCTAGAGATGTCCTTCTTCAAATATGCTTGAGATGCAATCCTTTCTTCAAAAAGAGGGAGATCACCTTGATTTCTTTGATGATGATAGCAATGCCTCTTCTTGCTTCCTTGAGATGTAGAAGTGTAGAATATGGAGACTTCAAGACGCTTCAAATGTGTAGTCCTTTCTTTGAGTGGAGGTAGGGTCCTTCTTGAAAGAAGAGTCTTTGAGGTTTTCTTCTTGTTGTTGCTTCTAGATGGTATCATCCTTAAGTTGAGATTGGTAGTCCTCTGTGATGCTCCTTAGATCCTTTCTTCAAGTTACCTTTTTCTTGTCTTGTCACCTAGCTCTGATACCATCTTGAGAAATCTACGGGCAGCTAGATTAGGTGATTTCTCTTACTTTGATAACTTCTTGTGATGTATTTTTACATAACTTGATTAGCTTCTTCTTTCACTTGATTATAATTAGTGTTCCTATCATCAAATAGCTACCAAACAATAAAGAACTTGTATCTTCTTATAAATCTTCAAATGATGAATTCCAAGACCTATGACCCTTGACCAAGACTCCTCCAAGATCAAGTCCAAATTCCTCTTCTTACAAGGTCAAACCAAGTCAACCTTACCTTGTGGCAATTGCAATTTCTCCTTTGACCTAGACTTTGGACTTGCAACTTTGACCTACAATTCCTGGCCCCTGTTGCAGAAAACCTAGATGGCACATGTGATATTTTTATGGTGTTTTTGTCCTCCTCTCTTCTTCATTTGAGATGACTTCTTGGAAATTTGGCTTGCAAAGGAGACTTCTTTTAACCCAAAACTTGGCTCTTTGTAATCATTGCAATCTGAACTTGCTGCAACTCCAAAGGGCCCTAGTTCTCCTTCACACGTGTGAGAATGATGGCCCAAAAACAATTCCAAAAACTCGGATTCTTCTTCGTTAGTTTTAGGTCTCCTTATCTGCACATGACATAATAAATTATAATGTATCATGTATGCTTTATGATTGCATATAGCATTTCTTAAATGTCTTAATATATATATATATATATTGTGTTTCCCCGTTTCCAAAATTTGGGGGGGTCGCGTTTTGTGTCTGTGCCCATTTCGGAAACTCGTACTTGTTTCCCCATATCGTGCAACTTAGCAATAAGGTGTTCTATCAAGTATTCCTCCAGAAATGCCACCTTCAACGTAATTAATTGAGTTAAGCCCAAAAATAACTCTATTTTCTAAAAGTTGTCAGAATGCACCGGAACGAAAGGCAGATTGTGCAGATGACAGAATATACCAAGCGAATGCCATTGGACCTTATAGAAACTCCTTAAAACTCCTCCAAAAGCCCATGTGCCCGTTGATGACATCAACCTGCACTTGTGACCTGTCTGCCCCCAACTCTGAGAGTCCATCCTAACCATGTCATAAGGAACACCAAAAAAAGGGATATCACATTCTTGGCCTTGTGATCCTAGGTAAGCCTACTGACCTTGCTTATTCTAAAACCCTATGTCACTTTGTGCCCTAATTAGGCCTTTTGGAGGGGACGCATTAACTTGTTTGTGGTAGTTGAGCCTTGTTCTTAAGTAGAGTGTCTCTCCTAGGCCTATCATTGTCATTTCTAACCCTTAAAATTGCTATATCCTTTAGGTGACCTAACGTAGGGAAGCCTCCCTTGTGGTGAAAATCCACTAAACAGCAAGAGGTTGTGGTTGTGGTGACAGTGGGCTACACCTCATATTGTTGTCACTTGGTCTAGCCTTTGTCTTGTGAGCTCCCCTCACAAGGCCTACTAGATTTTCAGGCAAGGTAGATGGTTGAGTGCATTGTTACATGTAAACCCAAAAGAACTAAAAAATTTAAAAGAAAATAAAACAAAAACCTACCTCTTAGATGTGACCCAGACCCTACCTAAGACAAATATTTCGCAAGTTATGTCTTAAACATGTGTTCTTCAACTATCTAAAAAATATTATATTTCATGGGTAAATCTGAGTGTGGGTACAACCTACAGGTATAGGTACAATAAGGATGAAACTTTTTTGAGCTATGGATATGTGGGTTTGATGATTTACATTTGTAAAGGAGGAGCTCAATGGGATAGGGGTACTTGTATTGTGGCTACAAGTATGACCTGGGTGATATAAGTACCCATACAACTATGAAAACGTCCATACATAAATAATTCATAGCATCAAAGAAAAACGAGTTTCTAGATTTCATCAATCCACTTGTTTTAGTAATGTGTTAAATGTCAAGTGGGCTATCCTTTTCATTATTTTACTAGGCAGAGAATTCATTTTCGCAGGGACTGTTTTATTAACTGCAAGGGGGATGCATGTCAAGTGAACCCAAATCATAATGCCAATTTGTCTTTAAAGACAACGGTGCCCCTTAATGGGATTTCTTAGAAGTATAAGGAATCTATTTATCAATGATTACTTCCATCCATATATATACACCAATATTAGTATAACTTACCATAAACTACCATTGCACGGTCGATTTGGAGCAAGTAGATTATCCAATTTTGCAAACAAAACCTGCAAGGCACACATTGATTGATTTGAATATATTTCAAAAAAATTCCAAATGTTGTGAAACCAAATGATTTCTATAATAAGGAATATTTTATGTTTCTATATTTGTATTTTGTAAATCAGTAGAAAAAATGTTGCAAGCAAAGCTATTAAGTTCATCTAGACAAGTTAATATAGCCAAATAGGAATATTACCAAGTCTGTTACAAAGTAGATTCGCCTAGGATGTTTTTCCCACGTGAATTTATTCTTTGACATTTCTATGATGAATCTGGCATTCAGGTATAACATCAACCATGCCCACTAAAACTCGGCAAAGAACAAATGGCAACCATTTCTTTTGGAAAATGCTTCTTATATTAAATTACTCACACAATCAGTTCAATTCAATTGTTACACTTAAAAGGCCAAAGGCTAACTACAGTGACTTTGTAATTGTTCAACATTAGCAAGAACAACCAACATGCCAGCTTTAGCTACAAGCTCCAAGGAATTAGCATGTTTTCTCAAATATCATCCTAACAATGATTTTATCTGCTAACTTGGATTTAAAGGTCGATGAGGCATATTGTGTCTTTGCAAGCATCTGCACCATCCAATCATCTCCTAATATTACTCTTTTCTATAATTAATGTAACAAACATAAAATTCATAATCATAATAATTTTAGTTGATCAAACTAAGGGGCACAAGCTTCCACCTTCGTGATTAGTCAATGCAAGTATACCATCACAAGGCCCATTGCAACAGCTATTCACTTAATCATTTACATAATTACCTATCTTATATGGATTTCAACTTTTTTACTTTTCATGTCTGATATTTTCTCATATATGAGCTACTAGTCATTACATTGGTATCAAAGCCCATTCCAAGGCACTTGCTGATTCCATCATTTTTTTCTTAACTGGAACAAAATATTATATTAATAAGGGGGCTGTAGCATAGCTAATAGCATTATGTAAACTGGCCAAGACTTCAAGAGGAAAACTAGGCAGTCATCTGCTGCTACAAAAAGTATCTCAAAATTGAAAACACACTATGTAACAGTAAAACACATACCAAGTGGCCTTTTTAACGAAAACTCTCTGAGATTCTAATCACATTAGAGAACATAAAATCCAACGGAAAACCTGATTATTGTTTGCTTTGCCTCGACCCACGTCAGAGGAAAGATAGTTCTGTTTTCCCAGGTCCATTGGCTCCTTGAGCTAATGGACTGTGTCTTCTTATATGAAATGCCCAGTTGTTGGAAGCGGAAGACACGACTTTTTTACAAAGATTCAGAGGCAAGTTCCTCAGCATATTACAATCAACTTTGAGGATGTTTAATCTTTTCTTTTGATGAATCAGCATATTCATGATGTTAGCATGTTGCAATATACCATGACACCCAATCTCATTTATCTTTAAGGTAACTGACAAAAAGTTCCTTTTGTTAAAATGTATACCCTCCTCATGTCTTCACAATATTCTTCTTGACTCAAAGATGTCTCTATTATCTATGCGATGTTCCTTAGTTGTCCAAGACAATTGAAAAATAGCCTAAGGGGGGACTTTTGTGACCCAATTGCATATAAGAGTCTCTCTTGAGGTCTACATGCTACATCCAAACTATGAAACAATGTTATAACTAGAAAAGAAAATACTTGCACCAAACTTTAAAATATTGAACCTAGAGAAATCAGAACCAGAAATATACTTCCAACTTGAAAAGGAGCATAAAGAGGTTTTCAAAATACTTCCAGGGAAAAAAGAGCAGAGATGAATGACACTGGGAGATTCTTTACATTTGCCACCAAACACCTGCTCCAATTCCCTCTCATTTTGTATTCATCACAATTTCCCAGCCCAAAGCAATTTCCCGCGACTGGTCTTGCTGACGCCAAACTCATAATTGTACAAACAAAGATACTTACTACAGTCAAATTGGGCCACGATGGAGAGAATCCAGACCCTGCTTCTCCAGCATATCATCTTCCGCAAATGCACAATTCCGCAGACGATTAATCAGGCAGAGTTTGGGGTCCACACATTTCGCCTTGAGGCCATTTTCCACTTGGTCTCTTTCCTCCAAAGAGTCGGGGCTTACAGAGACTCCACTACTGAGAGAGAGAGATGCCCCTATCTTCCAATTTGTTCATCAGAGGCCATTGCTTCGGATACCCTTCAGGTCGTGCTCGTGGATGGTTTGCAGAGACCTCTTGGTTCCTTCAATCGACAACCATCTTGTTAGAGAATCAGAAAGGCAGAAAGATTCTCTTGGTCTTGATTATTTACTTGTGATATTCTTTAGTTCTTAAAAATGTTCTTCTCGAGTTCTTTCTTCTTAGTTCATCAAGCAAATATCAAAGCAAAAGCACATAGATCAAGGGCACCAGATATAGGCCAGCAGCCAAGGAAAAACCCCACTTTAGGGGAATACCCAGTCAGTAATTCTTCTTTCAATAGTAATCTTGAGACTCTAGACCTTGACTTGGACATCCTCCACACCAAGTCAGCCTTCCTTTGATCCTTCCTCTATCTGGTAGCAGTGGCAGCAGTAACAGCACTATGCAGCACTTCCTTCAACTTTGGAACTTCGACCTTGCTTTTGGAACTTCGATCTTGGAGGAAAGACTTTGATCTTGTGTCTAGGAGTTCGATCTTGACCCAATACAACTTCTCAAGGCATTAGCACTCATAAAAATCAACTTCGACCTATTCTTCACTTGAACCTAGAGAAATCAGAACCAGAAATATATTTCCAACTTGAAACCTTTTCGCACCAAGACTAGAAAGCTTGATCTTTACTTTTATTCTTCCTTCTTCATCTGAATGTGATCCTTACTCAGCACTTTGTTAGACCTCCTATTATCCATTGTTTAGCACTTTGTTACCTGAGAGAAGCTCGGTTTCTATACAACCTCCAACAGTCTTCTTATTTGTTTCTTCACAGGACTCCCTTTGATAACATCTTTCTTTCTCTCTTATACATAACTTAGTATGGTATCGAACAACATTACTTCAGAGTAGTTCTCGGACTTTCTGTGACTACAAGGATATAGGATGGCATTAATCCTATAATGCAACTTTCTTAATTAGTGTCTTCATTGTTAACCCTATATCATTTATTTGTAAGTCGCGTTGTAATACTTCAGACTTTATCCTTGATAAACATGAACCCTTCTTCACATTCCTGTTTTCCTTTTTAATGCAGTCCTAAAATCACCGAAACATACATTGACTTATCCGAAGTTCTTGTATGTCTTTTTTCGCTCTTATATCAGATATATATTGTCGAGGATCACAGAAACTTGTCCGAAGTTGTTGTCTTAAATGAACAGCAGACCTTCCCATTTATTGTGTACATTTTACTGTGATTTAGGCTGACCTTACAAACAGATAGTAAGCCGACATGTTCACTGCTTATCTGGCCAAGTTGTATAGCTTATTGATAGCTGATATGAAGAGTATTCCAACATAGATTTTAAGCATCATTTGAGTGCAGTCTTGAAGGCTTATGTGACACAGTTTGGAGGCATACAAGTGTGACTTGACTCTTCATAAACATGACTCTTTAATTACTACAATTTATGACCAGAAGACAAATCCCTAATAGACATCAAGAAGAAGTCTATTGACCTATAATAAAACCTTGCTCATGAAACCCATGAGGCAAGCATACCGAAAATATATTTTATTATCTTTGTCTTCTTCTTTACATAAATATATTATGTTATAGTCAATATGAAGACCTATCCTAGTTACACTTTCCAACACTCCCTCTTAACTAGGGAGGTACTCACAACGATACATGGTCACTTTCAATCTGAAGAAAATCATAAGAAGAATCGCATTGGTAATCGCATCTGTATAGCATCATATCAACCAGCATTGTCCTAGTGCAAGCCCTTGACTAACAGCCCCATCTCTCAACGAGACAATAGGCTATAATGTTGGCGAGACACATGACTTATAGACACCATAGTCATTGTCTCTCCAAGGTACATACTC
Source organism: Pinus albicaulis (assembly GCA_034641835.2). Classification (NCBI taxonomy): domain Eukaryota; kingdom Viridiplantae; phylum Streptophyta; class Pinopsida; order Pinales; family Pinaceae; genus Pinus; species Pinus albicaulis. The sequence continues at coordinate 1,632,339,115 of CM076579.1, read as the reverse complement.
CAACCAAGTGTTCCCAAAGTCTGACCTTCTTGTACTATTCTTCTCTTGGGTAGCCAACCCTCAAAGAATATTGGTCCCCGACTACTCTTATCTTGAATGCCCTATCACATTTTCAAAGAGTATAGAATGCCAGATGATTACCCAATCCTCCATCCTGTCTTCCAGGTGAAGACCAAAATGATGTGTCTATCCATTCTCTCCACATGGCCTTCACTAAGACTTACGGTTGTTAGTCCTGGTCCATTGCACAACACATGAATTAGAGAATCATATACGTCACTCCCTCTTAACTCAGGACGGACATACTTCAAGTTTCTTCCAAGTAAGAAACTTACCACCAGGCTCCCTCTTAACTAGGGACCTGCAACAACAATGGTGTGACACTCAGTTGCTCATGAAGAATTCCTTCCCTCAATGTCATGGATTTCGATATTGAAGAATTTTCAACTTTTGGCTCCATAGGGCACAGATCATCCATCACTTTCATCCATGAGTCATGTCATCCACATGAAAGTGTTTCATCAGTCCTTCTCATCTGGTCTACCTTTATGCCATGCTGCTTTCTGAACCATCTCCCAAAGATCTTACATCCTTCCACATGATTGGCAACCCTACATAAACTTATCCAGGTAAACATATACATAAGAACTTTTAAATCAAAAATTACCTCAGTGATGATCTTTCACCATGACATCTTTTTGTTGCCATCGACATCCTTTATTCAAATTGACACATCTCCTAAAGATATGTTTTTTCAAGGGTCTTCTTCTTTACCATACTTTTATCAGAGTCCACATATCTTCCCAAGAGATCTCCTAGTCACATCTTCTTGGCTTCCAAATGATAACCGCCTCTTTGCATGGTTGCACTTCATGATCTCTTCCATTCTTTCTCCACACAGCTTCATCCTAGGAACTTCCAGTATCCAGCTCCTTGTTTGTATACAACCACCTCATATTCCATATGAGGACATATTTAATTTCATCTGTTAGTGGCAACATGTGCACTAGAAGATATCCTTCTTCTTTTGATCATACAAGTCCATCACCTACAACCATATGACATGACTTCACATCATCCACTATCAGCATATAGATATATGTACCTCATCCTTTTCCTTTTGACTCTTCCTGCAACAATTTTACTAGAATGAAGAACTTCATTCCCTTGACCTGTTTCATCAATATGTCATCACATCCTAATCCCAAAATTATGTAACATATAGTTCTCGATGAAACCATTTGCTTTATTTCTAACGAGTGAATTCATAGAGAACTCCATTACAAAAATGTCAGCACCTGTTTCCATATAGATTATTGAATGATGGCCCTTGATCTTGATGACTTCCTTCCAACAATGTACATATCAGTGAGGTTTCCAGGAGCTACTTCTTCAAGTGCTCCTTCCATGCTTCTATCATGATGCTATTAATATACATTGCTTCCTATCATACTATTTTACAACCAACAGAAATCACTTAAAGAGGAAGATGATCTCAATCATAATAGTGATCTCTCGCTTCTTCTTTCTTAGATTTCTTTCCATCAGGTTCATCCCTTTCATCTATGACATGGGCTTCTTCCTTTTTCCTCTTGTCCTTCCTAGATTTAGGACAATCCCTTATATAATGTCCAAGTTCATTACATCCAAAGCATCGTACTTTGTCCATATTTCTTCTTTTATTCTAAGGACCAAATTTGTCGAATCTTCCTTTCTTCCTGACATGGCTGCAAAGGCTTGATTCCCTTCATTTGATCTTGTATCAGCTTTGGCTTTCAATCTTGTTTCCTCTATTTTACATAGAGACAATAGATCGTGGAATGGTGTTGCTTCTTTCTTCCCGTACAAGCTTGAAGTGAAGTTTCCCCATTCTTCCGGTAGAGCATTCAGCACCACAGTAGTCATCTCACTATCAGACATTTCTTCTCCCAATTCCTGCAGTTGGTCTCTTATTTCAGAAATCCTCATAAAATATGAAGTAATTCCTTCCTCTCTTGACAATTTCATCTTGTATAGTTCTTGTCTTAGAGAGATTGCTTCTCCTACAATACTCAAAGAGATTAGCTCCACCAGTTTCTCATATATTTCTTTTGTAGTTTTTCAGTTTTGATACATAAGGTATGAGTGAATCCTTGATGGATTTTATGAGAATCCTCTAGGCTCTGATTTCTCCTTTTATGTATTTGGCATGAGCTGGAGCATCTTCTTTTGAGGGTTGAATTGTAGATCTTTCAATGTAGCCCATAACTTCGTCTTCAATTAAATTCAAATCCGTCCTCTTCTTCCATGCGCTAAAGTTTCATGACCCAACCAATTTGTTGCTCTCTTTACAATAAGTCATTTTGAAAGATTTTGCTAAGGTCGTAGATACTTACTTGAGTAGGATGACTTCCTCCTTCTAGCAGTTTCCTTGATGATGAAGGTAGGAACTCCTTAGATTGAGTTCTCCAATGTAGATGTTGGAATCTTAATGATAGAGGATGTCTTCAAAGGTGTTGGATATTGAAGGACGGAGCTTGATGATGTGTCTTTTTAACAATGTCTTCAATGTCATAAATCTTTGGTGGCAAAAATTATTTGCTTGATTAGTGGATACTTTGAAGAATCTTACTTGCAAACTGATCTGACCTTTTAACCCAAACTTTGATATTTTCTTCCTTGAGTGTCTCATTGTCAAGTAGCCCTTGTGTTCAACACCTTAGCTCTGATACCATGCTGCGAATTAGGTAGGGTAGTGATTAATTCAAATTCTATTCTTGATAATTACTTGTGAGCTTACATCTTTTACTTATGTCTTCTCTTCTTAGCTTATTAAGTCTTTCATCAAGTCAATTACCAAAAGCACAAGAGACACAAATTTATGCTCTTCGAGCCAGCGCAAAACCTCTCCCTCTTGGAGAGGAAAACCCACAAGAAATTCTTCTTATAGACTTTAAAGATGACAAGTACCATGACCATGACACAGACCCTTGACCTTCGTATGCCTCCAAGACCTTGTCACTGCTTCTTCATTGACTCCTTGAGCTGATCCTTTTTTCCTGCACCGTCCTGCACCTTTTCGCACCAAGACTAGAAAGCTTGATCTTTACTTGTATTCTTCCTTCTTCATCTGAATGTGATCCTTACTCAACACTTTGTTAGACCTCCTATTATCCATTGTTTAGCACTTTGTTACCTGAGAGAAGCTCGGTTTCTATACAACCTCCAACAGTCTTCTTATTTGTTTCTTCACAAGACTCCCTTTGATAACGTCTTTCTTTCTCTCTTATACATAACTTAGTATTGTACCAAACAACATTACTTTAGTGTAGTTCTCGGACTTTCTGTGACTACGTGGATATAAGATGGTAGTAATCCTATTATGCACCTTTCTTAATTAGTGTCTTCACTGTATAACCCTATATCATTTATTTGTAAGTCGCACTATCATACTTCAGACTTTATCCTTGATAAACATGAACCCTTCTTCGCATTTCTGTTTTCCTTTTCAAAGTAATCCTAAAATCACCAAAACATACTTTGACTTATCTGAAGTTCTTGTCTGTCTTTTCTAGCATATATATATATATATTATCGAGGATCACAGAAACTTGTCTGAAGTTGTTGTCTTAAATGAACTGCATACCTTCCCATTTATAGCGTATACCTTTACTGTGATTTAGGTTGACCTTACAAACAAATAGTAAGCCGACATGTTCACTGCTTATTTGGCCGACTTGTATAGCTTATTGATAGTTGATATGAAGAATATTCCAACATAGATTTTAAGCATGATTTGAGTGCAGTCTTCAAGGCTTATGTGACACAGTCTGGAGGCATACAAGTGTGACTTGATTCTTCATAAACATGACTCTTTAATTAATACAATTTATGACCAAAAGACAAATCCCTAATAGACATTAAGAAGAAATCTATTGACCTATAATAAAATCTTGCTCATGAAACCCATGAGGCAAGAATACCAAAAATATATTTTATTATCTTTGTCTTCTTCTTTACATAAATACATAATTACATAGTCAATATGAAGACCGATCCTAGTTACACTTTCCAACAGGAAAAACCCCACTTCACGGGAAAACCTTGTTAGTAATTCTTCCTTCAATAGTAATCTTCAGACTGTAGACCTTGACTCGGACTTCCTCCACACCAAGTCAGCCTTCCTTTGATCCTTCCTCAATCTGGCCGCAGCAGCAGTAGTAACAGCACTATGCAGCACTTCCTTCGACCTTGGAACTTTAACCTTGCTTTTGGAACTTCGATCTTGGAGGAAAGACTTCGATCTTGTGTCTAGGAGTTCGATCTTGACCCAATACAACTTCTCAAGGCATTAGCACTTAGCAAAATCAACTTCGACCTATTCTTCACTTGAACCTAGAGAAATCAGAACCGGAAATATATTTCCAACTTGAAACGAAGCATAAAGAGGTTTTCAAAATACTTCCAAAGAAAAAAGATCAGAGATGAAGGACACTCAAAGATTCTTTACCATTTGCCACCAAACACCTGCTCCAATTCCCTCTCATTTTGTATTCATCAAGATTTCCTAGCCCAAAGCAATTTCCCAAGACTATTCTTGCTTAGTCTTGTTGGCGCCAAACTCACAAGTGTACAAACAAAGATACTTACTACAGTCAAATTGGGCCACGATGGAGAGAGTCCAAACCTTGCTTCTCCAGCATATCATCTTCTGCAAATGCACAATTCCGTGGCCCATTATTCAGGCAGAGTTTGGGGTCAACACATTTCGCCTTGAGGTCATTTTCCACATGGTCTCTTTCCTCCAAAAATTCAGCGCTTACAGAAACTCCACTACTGGGAGAGAGAGATACTCCTATCTTGCAATTTGTTCTTCGGAGGCCATTGCTTCGGATACCCCTTCAGGTCGTGCTCGTGGATGGTTTGCAAGGACCTCTTGGCTCCTTCAATCGACAACCATCTTGTTAAAGAATTAGAAAGGCAGAAATATTATCTTGGTCTTGATTATTTACTTGTGATATTCTTTAGTTCTTAAAAATGTTCTTCTTGTGTTCTTTCTTCTTAATTCATCAAGAAAATAACAAAGCAAAAGCACATAGATCAAGGACACCAGATATAGGCCAGCATCCAGGGAAAAACCCCACTTTAGGGAAAACCCAGTCAGTAATTCTTCCTTCTATAGTAATCTTGAGACTCTAGACCTTGACTTGGACTTCCTCCACACCAAATCAACCTTCCTTTGATCCCTCCTCAATCTAGCAACAATGGCAACAGTAACAGCACTATGCAGCGCTTCCTTCGACCTTGGAACTTCGACCTTGCTTCTGGAACTTCGATCTCAGAGGAAAGACTTTGATCTTGATTCTAGGAGTTTGATCTTGACCCAATACAACTTCTCAAGGCACCAGCACTAAGCGAAATCAACTTCGAACTATTCTTCACTTGGCAGCAGCAAAACAATGAGAAACTTCGATCTTCCAAACTGGGGCACGTGAGAGAGAGAGAGTAACACCAAAATTTCGATTTTCTTCCAAATCTTTAGTGTGAAATTTTCAATCTGAAAACTATATAGTTGCAGTGATAGATTTATTCCACCTACTTATTATTTCAATAGGATATTTTCAGAAATCTTCTGGCAAATATCGAAATAAATACTACTGCAACATTCACAAATATATATGCAGAGAAATGAACAGTAAAGGACATACGCACAAGAATCAATCACATGTCACAATTTTTTTGGACAATTGTCCCTAGAAAAACCCAATGCGGGAAAACCAAGCAACAAATGAAAGTTTTATTAACTTCTTCAGCAAATGATTTCTTTACAAGGAAAAATACTGGTAGAAAAAATATGAAACACCTGAGACAGAATTCTCGACTCCTTCCGACAATTCTCTGACACCCTGATCATCCTCTACTATCCTGTGCCTATCTACGTGTTTCTCTGCACAGTCCCAGCGCTGGACATCGTAAGTCTGCATAGGGACTGTGTGGGTTCACTGCACTGTAGCGCAGAGCTGCCTCCTGTGGCCCATTGCTTCCCTCTGTCCTGACCTCAGTCACTTGTTGACTCCCTTCTTCTTCTGCTTCTGCAAAAATCTTCGCCCTGCAATTCTCCCACTGAAATTGAATTCTCTTAATTCATAATCGATCTCCTTTGAGTATTGAGTGTATGCCCGGCTTATTTTCCAAATGACCCTCAAGCCTTCTTTTATAATCTTCTTGTTGGAGAATCAACGACCCAGATTAAAAAGTTTAATAAATGGCTAAGATTAAAACTTGACTTGATCATTGTTTTCTAGAAGATTCACACTCTGACTTATTAATACCCTTTAATTATTTCATTTCCCTAAAGTTTAGACTTAGGGTCTTCATTAAAATAATTAATTATTTTAATAAGTCATGAGCCGAGTGGAATTTCCACAAACGATATCTAGGTTCTCTGGAATAATATTGTACAAGCCTCCTTGCAAAGTTTGAGACTTGGAACACTTTCTGATGCTACAAAAATCAACACTCTCTCTTAGCGAGGAAGGTGTTCCAACAATATGCCTGCTGCATGCTGCTCTGCTTTTGAAGCACCCTTTGCACTGCAAATCTCTAGACGTTGCCCCTCATCTGTTGTGTTGCTGCCCTCTGTACTGCTGCCTTTGACACTGCCACTGTCACTGCTGCATCTGTACAACAGCTCCCTTTTAATACAGATCCTATCCATTCCTGCTACTTGAATGGATTCTTCATCATCCCCATCTTCTCTTTGAAGTAGACAAACTTGTTCTTCCACAAAGCTTTTGTGAGGATGTCTGCCACCTGTTCTCTTGTTGGAGTGTACTGCAATTGAACAACTCCACGTTGTACACAGTCCCTGATGAAGTGACACCTGATATCAATATGCTTCGACCGATCATGAAACACAGGATTTTCAGAGAGCTTGATGCAACTCTGATTATCGCATAACATATTGGTCGCTTAAAATTTCTCCTTGAGTAGGTTCACTTGCAGTTTTCGAAGCCATATGGCCTCAGACGAAGTTGTGATGGCTGCCATATACTCTACTTCTGCTGAGCTCGGCGCTATGGACTTCTGTTTCCTGCTGCACCAGGAAGTCATTCCTGATCCTAGACTTAAACAATGCCCACTAGTACTCTTTCGATCTACTGAACTCCTAGCCCAATCTGTGTCGGTGAAATCACTCAACCTAACATCATTGCTACTGGTGTACTTCAATCCAAACTTGATTGTTCCTTGAAGGTACCTAAGAACATGCTTGGTTGCTGCCCAATGAGCCCTCTTAGGTTCTACCATGAACTGATTCAGAGTATTTACAGCATAACATATGTCCGACCTTGTCTTTACCAGATACATCAACGATCCTATGAGCTGCCTATATAACGTAGGATCAACCTCATCGTCTTCACACGTGTTGTTAAAATTGGACAACTAGGTCCAAACTCCATGTTGTGATGCTCAGATGAAGATACCAATATTTTTATTGGGTTCCTCTTTCGAAGAGGTGTAAGATCGATCTAAAATTTATCATAATCCAATGAGCAGAACATTTATTTTGAATTTATTTTTAATAATTTCAAATATGTGCAGGTCGGCCTTAAGGTTTTACAACCCCAGCAAATTCGTCACACACCTCAGTGATTGATATAAATAGAGTCAACGTTTGAGGAAATTTCACTCATCTCATCCTCAAACATCATCTCTCCTCTTCTGAATGGTTCGAGCTACTTGGAGGCAGTTTCAATTCACACGTGGGAAAGAAGGACAAAGACATCGTTGCTGTCGTCGTTGTTGCCGTTGCTACCGTTGTTGTCGTTGTTGTTGCCGCTGTTGTTGCCGCTGTTGTTGCCGTTGCTGTCATTGTTGCTGCTGTTGCTGTTGTTGCTGCCGTTGTCGCTGGTGTTGATGGTGTTGCTGCCGTTGTTGCTGGTGTTGCTGCCGTTAGGGTAGCAATGACTTTTCTGGGGTTGACATTGAGTTAACCGTGTGGCTGTTTTGAGCGCTGTTCTGACACATGCTGGGATGGCTAACCAAGGAGACTTTGCTGGTTGAAGCATCTTGTTGACCGTCGTAACGCACCACCACATTTTTCTGTTTCTGGTTTGTCTTCTATAGATCCACTGGTATGTTCTATCAGCATTTTACTTGATTGTTTATGTGATTGCTGTGGTGAAAAGGTAAAGTTGCATCAAGCATAGAACATCTACATAAATTTACATGGTATCAGAGCTGAGGTGAAGACAAGCCCTAATTTATAGCAATCACTGAAGAAGAAAATGGGTTCCACAAACTATGGCTTCAAGGAGGATGACAAATTGACTAGAAAGGATGACTTCCATGCTTGGAAGATGATATTGCATCTCAAAATTGAAGACCAAGATGTCATGGACTATGTGTAGGGTAAAATCCAAGAACCTCCATCCACTGCTACTGCTGCTGCCAAAACAAAGTACAAGAAGGGAGAAATCAAAGCAAAGCTGATGATCAGGGACTCAATTCATAAGAGTTTGGTTGCCTACATCTCTGAGCTGGGCACATCCAAGGAGATGTATGATAAGTTGGTCAACATGTTCAAGGCCAGCAATGCGAATCAAGTCCTATCCTTCAAGAATCAATTGAAGAATCTGAAGAAAGGCAGGGATGAGTCTGTTCAATCATACTTTCTGAAGTTGACCGAGATCAGGAATAATCTACTGGCTGTTGAGGAGACAATAGCTGATCGAGAGATGGTTCTCACCGCACTTGGAGGTCTCTCATCCGAATGGCATGTGTTCAACACTACCATTCTCAATAATAATGTGATACCTGAATTTGACGAGGCACTCTCGAGATGCATTCAAGAAGAGACAAGAATGAAGGAGTATGAAAATGAACGGAATGCCACCTACACTGCTCATTCTAGAAAGAAGAACTTTGGTGGTCCAAAGATCAAAGGAAGAGCAGGGGCACAAGGAAAGAAGGGCAAGTGTTACACTTGTCATAGGCCAAGTCACTATGCTAGAGAATGTCCTTTCAAGAAGGATTCTCCCGATGGTGATGACAACAACAACAACCGAAGGAATGACAATCAAAGGAACAACAGGTTCAAGGGAAAGAGGAAGGCTCCCTCCGGCAGAAATGATCAAACTTTCAAAAGGTCAAGAAATTCAGGTATGAGGAATCAAATGTTGTTGATAAAAGAAATGAATTCATTCTTGTATCTTCCCTCTCTCCACCCGACACTATGGATGTCTGGTTGATAGATAGTGGTGCCTCAAGGCACATCACTGGCTTCAAGGAAGCACTCTTTGATATGGTTGAGAAGGATACCAATCTAGAAAATATCCTTGGAGATAACGCCACATGTCCCGTGAAAGGGACAAGGACTCTGACCCTCCACTTGTCTCAAGTTCAAGTCCTCCGCTTGCAGGATGTACTATATGTACCTAATTAGAAGGAGAACCTAGTGTCTATATCGGCCATGGAAGACAAAGGTTTCAATGTGGTATTCACTGATGGAAAGGTGCACATGTGGAAGAAGAGCTTCAAGGAAGCCATCACGTTTGGGTCTAGAATTGATACACCCTACCAGGTTGGAGGAAGTCCACTAGGAGCAATGACATGAGATGTTATCCGACAGACCGATAATGGCACTGAATATGAGACGAACAAGTTCAAGAACTTTTGCAGAGGAGCCAACATCAAGAGGGAGACCACAATGCTTGTAGGCTACAGCGAAACTTCGAAGGCCTATAGATTATATGTGCCTAGTCAAAGGGAAGTGGAGATATGCCACGATCTCCCCTTTGACGAAGATACTTCCCTGAGGAAAGTAGTCAATCTTCCGAGATCTGAGGAAGATCATGAAGCAAGGCCTGAAATCAAGAAGAACCGAAGGATGAAACAATGCCTGATGTTGAAGGACCGATGGACCCGATTGATCCACCTCCTTCAATGGGAAAGAGACCATCATGGCTCAGGGACACTCTCGAGGATGTTGAGGGACATGCAGCCCAAAAAGGGGGACATTCCGTGAAAGCAAGAAGCCGAGTAGATACCAAGGGTATCTAGCAGCCATGAGTACTATTGTACAATCCGAGCGTGGATCCTTTGAAGAAGTCGTAAAGCATCAAGTCTGGAAGGATGCTATGTACGAAGAGTATGAGTCCATTATGAAGAATGATGTCTGGGATGTGGTTCCAAGACCGAAGGACAAAGCAGTTGTCACCTCAAAATGGCTCTACAAGATCAAGCATGGATCTGATAGAAGTGTTGAAAAATTCAAGGCAAGATTCGTTGCTCGTGGCTTCTCTCAAAAGGAAGGCATAGATTATGACGACATATTTGCACCTGTGGCCCGATACACCACCATTCGATCTATCATAGCCCTTACTGCTACGCAAGGATGGAGTCTTCTTCAGATGGATGTGAAGAACGCATTTCTGCATGGTGCGATAAAGGAAGAGGTATATGTGGAGCAACCTCTGGGTTCGAAGTCCAGGATCGGGACATCCATATTTGCAAGTTGAAGAAAGCCCTCTATGGGCTAAAGCAAGCACCCAGAGCTTGGTACGAAAGGATAGATAGCTACTTGATTATGTTGGGCTTCACTCGAAGTAATGCTGATCTGAACCTTTACTTCTAGGTTGTCAAAGGGAAGCCTCTCATTCTGGTGCTATATGTGGATGACCTCTTCCTGACAGGTGCTGACCCTCTCATTCATCAATGCAAGAGAGAGCTCGTTGCTGAGTTCGAGATGAAGGACCTAGGACTGATGCACTATTTCCTAGGCCTTGAGGTCTGGTAGAGACCTAGCAAGATTTTCCGGGTCGACAGCAATGGAGCTCAACTTTAAGAAGTTGAGTGGCAGCGCTACTAGGCCCGTGCTAACAAATCCTACTGAGTATATTCAACTCGTAGGGGCCCTGATGTTCTTAGTGAACACTCGTCCGGACGTATGTTGCGCAGTGAACACTTTGAGTCAACACATGGTTGATCATAACATTCATTGGGTTGGTGGAAGGAACTCTTGAGATATCCCTGGGGCACGACAAACCATGGGTTGAGATACACTACCGGGAGCATGACACTCCTTGGATATACTGATGCCGATTGAGCTAGCAGTGTGGTGGATCGCAAGAGCACATCTGGATGCTGCTTCACACGTAGATCTGTTTCGGGCAGGAAACGAAAGTTGGTAGCCTTGAGCACCACTGAGGTCGAATGCATTGCAGCATGTATGGCCTATTGTGAAGTCACTTGGTTGCGAAAGCTCTTTAGTGAGCTGTTCAAGCACATGCTAGATGCCACCATTATCCTTTGTGATAACCTGAGGGGGATTCGTTTGTCATAGAATCCCGTGTTCCACGAACGATCCAAGCATGTTGATGGCTGGTACCACTTTATCTAGGATATGGTATAACAAGGCACCGTAAGGCTCGATCATATAGGAAATAATGAGCAGGTCGTAGATATTCTCACAATGCCCTTGGGAAAAGTCATGTTCCTAACTTTCCGTGAGAATCTTGGAATCATGGAATAACCCTATTCTGAGGGTCCTGTTGGATGATGAGCTCTGGGGGGGCCTTGGGGATAGTTCCTTGGAGCTATAAGCACACACGGGGCTAGGCTTACCGAACCTTGTGGTGCTTCTGCCCCACCTTTATGATATTTGAGTAGGTTCACCTCTCATGATCTGTGCCCTGTATGCATCCTACCCACTGAGTTCCGGACTCATGGGAAGTACCTCTGATTTGGCCAATGAGGTGGGAAAAGCTAGAGACTAGTAGCAGATACTAATGGACGCCTCAGAGATTGTCGTACTCTCTATCTAGGATGGCACGTGTCCAACCACTTGATCTGGGATCAAGTCTAGTGAGGTTTCGAACCTCCTACTGACTTCGGGTCAGATGAACCAACTTCGGGTTGATATGTGACTCTTTGAGTCCATGTGAGGTTTCGGACCTCCAACTGACTTCGGGTCAATGAAACTAACTTCGGGTTAATATATATGACTCTCTTGAGTCCAAGTGAGGTTTCAGACCTCCTACTAACTTCGGGTCAAATAAACCAACTTCGGGTTGGTATGAGACCCTTTATGAGTCCTATAATGGTTTCGGACCTCTGGGCTGAATCTGCCAGCCAGGAATGATGTCTTTGTGACTGACCCAATACTGTTTTGATATAAAGAGGCCAGCAAAGCAAGTTACGGCGGGATGACGCACGATGTTTGATTACACAGGTGGATGGAGTTCTCACTAGTTGAGAGGGAGTATTAAAATTGGACAACTAGATCCAAACTCCATGTTGTGATGCTCAGATGAAGATACCAATATTTTTATTGGGTTCCTCTTTCAGAGAGGTGTAATATCGATCTAAAATTGATCTTAATCCAATGAGCAGAACATTTATTTTGAATTTATTTTTAATAATTTCAAATATGTGCAGGTCGGCCTTAAGGTTTTACACCCCCAGCAAATGTGTCGCACACATCAGTGATTGATATAAATAGAGTCAACGTTGGAGGTCATTTCACTCATCTCATCCTCACACATCATCTCTCCTCTTCTGATTGGTTCGAGCTCCTTGGAGGCAATTTCAGTTCACACGTGGGAAAGAAGGACGAAAACGTTGTTGTTGTCGTTGTTGTTGCCGTTGCTACCGTTGTTGTCGTTGTTGTTGCCGTTGTTGTTGCCGTTGTTGCTGGTGTTGCTGCCGTTGTTGCTGGTGTTGCTGCCGTTGTTGCCGTTGGGGCAGCATTAACTTTTCTAGGGTTGACTTTGAGTTGAACGTGTGGCTGTTTTGAGGGCTGTTGTGACACATGTTGGGTTGGCTGACCAAGGAGACTTTGCTGGTTGAAGCATCCTGTTGACCATCGTAACGCACCACCACATTTTTTCGTTTCTGGTTTTTCTTCTATAGATCCACTGGTATGTTCTATCATCATTTTACTTGATTGTTTATGTGATTGTTGTGGTGAAAAGATAAAGTTGCATCAAGCATAGAACATCTACATAAATTTACATGGTATCAGAGCTGAGGTGAAGACAAGCCCTAATTTATAGCAATCACTGAAGAAGAAAATGGGTTCCACAAACTATGGCTTCAAGGAGGATGACAAATTGACTAGAAAGGATGACTTCCATGCTTGGAAGATGATATTGGATCTCAAAATGGAAGACCAAGATGTCATGGACTATGTGCAGGGTAAAATCCAAGAACCTCCATCCACTGCTACTGCTGCTGCCAAAACAAAGTACAAGAAGGGAGAAATCAAAGCAAAGTTGATGATCAGGGACTCAATTCATAAGAGTCTGGTCGCCTACATCTCTGAGCTGGGCACATCCAAGGAGATGTATGATAAGTTGTCAACATGTTCAAGGCCAACAATGCGAATCAAGTCCTATTCTTCAAGAATCAATTGAAGAATCTGAAGAAAGGCAGGGATGAGTTTGTTCAATCATACTTTCTGAAGTTGACCGAGATTAGGAATAATCTGCTGGCTATTGAGGAGACAATAGTTGATCGAGAGATGGTTCTCACCGCCCTTGGAGGTCTCTCATCCGAATGGCATGTGTTCAACACTACTATTCTCAATAATAATGTGATACCTGACTTTGACGAGGTACTGTCGAGATGCGTTCACGAAGAGACAAGAATGAAGGAGTATGAAAATGAAGGGAATGCCGCCTACATTGCTCATTCTAGAAAGAAGAACTTTGGTGGTCCAAAGATCAAAGGAAGAGCAGGGGCACAAGGAAAGAAGGGCAAGTGTTACACTTGTCATAGGCCAGGTCACTATGCTAGAGAATGTCCTTTCAAGAAGGATTCTCCCGATGGTGATGACAACAACAACAACCGGAGGAATGACAATCAAAGGAACAACAAGTTCAAGGGAAAGAGGAAGGCTCCCTCCGGCGGAAATGATCAACCTTTCAAAAGGTCAAGAAATTCCAGGTATGAGGAATCAAATGTTGTTGATAAAAGAAATGAATTCATTCTTGTATCTGCCCTCTCTGCTGCATCTCCACCCGACACTATGGATGTCTAGTTGATAGATAGTGGTGCCTCAAGGCACATCACTGGGTTCAAGGAAGCACTTTCTGATATGGTTGAGAAGGATACTAATCTGGAAATTATCCTTGGAGATAATGCCACATATCCCGTGAAAGGGACAAGGACTGTGACCCTCCACTTGTCTCAAGGTCAAGTCCTCCACTTGCAGGATGTACTCTATGTACCTAATTTGAAGAAGAACCTCATGTCTATATCAGCCATGGAAGACAAAGGTTTCAATGTGGCATTCACTGATGGAAAGGTGCACATGTGGAAGAAGAGCTTCAAGGAAGCTATCATGTTTGGGTCTAGAATTGATACACTCTACCAGGTTGGAGGAAGTCCACTGGGAGCAATGACATGAGATGCTATCCGACAGACCGATAATGGCACTGAATATGAGATGAACGAGTTCAAGAACTTTTGCAGAGGAGCCAACATCAAGAGGGAGACCACAATGTTTGTGGGCTACAACGAAACTTCGAAGGCCTATAGATTATATGTGCCTGGTCAAAGGGAAGTGGAGATATGCCACGATGTCACCTTTGACGAAGATACTTCCCTGAGGAAAGTAGTCAATCTTCCGAGATCTGAGGAAGATCATGAAGCAAGGCCTGGAAATCAAGAAGAACCAAAGGATGAAACAATGCCTGATGTTGAAGGACTGATGGACCCGACTGATCCACCTCCTTCACTGGGAAAGAGACCATCATAGCTCAGGGACACTCTCGAGGATACTAAGGGACATGCAGCCCAAAAAGGGGGACATTCCGTGAAAGCAAGAAGTCGAGTAGATACCAAGGGTATCTAGCAGCCATGAGTACTATTGTACAATCCGAGCCTAGATCCTTTGAAGAAGTCATAAAGCATCAAATCTGGAAGGATGCTATGCACGAAGAGTATGAATCCATTTTGAAGAATGATGTCTAGGATGTGGTTCCAAGACCGAAGGACAAAGCAGTTGTCACCTCGAAATGGCTCTACAAGATCAAGCATGGATCTGATGGAAGTGCTAAAAAATTCAAGGCAAGATTCGTTGCCCGTGGCTTCTCTCAAAAGGAAGGCATAGATTATGATGACATATTTGCACCTGTGGCCCGATACACCACCATTCAATCTATTATAGCCCTTGCTGCTACGCAAGGATGGAGTCTTCTTCAGATGGATGTGAAGACCGCATTTCTGCATGGTGCGATAAAGGAAGAGGTATATGTGGAGCAACCTCTAGGGTTCGAAGTCCAGGATCGGGACATCCATGTCTGTAGGTTGAAGAAAGCCCTCTATGGGCTAAAGCAAGCACCCAGAGCTTGGTACAAAAGGATAGATAGCTACTTGATTAAGCTGGGCTTCACTCGAAGTAATGCTGATCCGAACCTTTACTTCTAGGTTGTCAAAGGGAAGCCTCTCATTCTGGTGCTATATGTGGATGACCTCTTCTTGACAGGTCCTGACCCTCTCATTCATCAATGCAAGAGGGAGCTCTTTGTTGAGTTCGAGATAAAGGACCTAGGACTGATGCACTATTTCCTAGGCCTAGAGGTCTGGCAGAGACCTGGCAAGATTTTCCTTTCTCAAGGAAAATACATTGTGAAGCTTCTGGAAAGATTTAGTATGGTGGACTGTAAGTCCGGGTCGACAGCAATGGAGCTCAACTTTAAGAAGTTGAGTGGCAACGTTGCTGGGCCCGTGCTAGCAAATCGTACTGAGTATATTCAACTCGTAGGGGCCCTGATGTTCTTAGTGAACACTCGTCCGGACGTATGTTGCGCAGTGAACACTTTGAGTCAACACATGGTTGATCATAACATTCACTGGGTTGGTGCCAAGAAACTCTTGAGATATATCTGGGGCACGATAGACTATGGGTTGAGATACACTGCCGGGAGCATGACACTCCTTGGATATACTGATGCCGATTGGGCTGGCAGTGTGGTGGGTCGCAAGAGCACATCTAGATGCTGCTTCACACGTAGATCTGTTTCGGGCAGGAAACGAAAGTTGGTAGCCTTGAGCACCATTGAGGCCGAATACATTGCAGCATGTATGGCCTGTTGTGAAGTCACTTGGTTGCGAAAGCTCTTCAGTGAGTTGTTCGAGCACGTGCTAGATGCCACCGTTATCCTTTGTGATAACCTGAGGGGGATTCATTTGTCATAGAATCCCGTGTTCCACGAACGATCCAAACATGTTGATGGTTGGTACCACTTTATCCAGGATATGGTACAAGGAGGCGCCATAAGGCTCGATCATATAGGAACTAATGAGCAGGTCGCAGATATTCTCACAATGCCCTTGGGAAAGGTCATGTTCCTAACCTTCCATGAGAATCTTGGAATCGTGGAACGACCCTATTCTGAGGGTCCTGGTTGACGATGAGCTCTGGGAGCTCTGGGTGGGCCTTGGGGATAGTTCCTCGGAGTTATAAGCACACACGGGGCTAGGCTTACCGAACCTTGTGGTGCTTTTGCCCCACCTTTATGATATTTGAATAGGTTCACCTCTCATGATCTGTGCCCTGTATGCATCCTACCCACTGAGTTCCAGAGTCATGGGAAGTACCTCTTATTTGGCCAATGAGGTGGGAAAAGCTAGAGACTAGTGGAAAATACTGATGGACGCATCAGAGATTGTCGTACTCTCTATCTAGGATGGCACGTGTCCAACCACTTGATCTGGGATCAAGTCTAGTGAGGTTTTGAACCTCCTACTGACTTCGGGTCAGATGAACCAACTTCGGGTTGATATGTGACTCTTTGAGTCCGTGTGAGGTTTCGGACCTCCAACTAACTTCGAGTTAGTATATATGACTCTCTTGTGTCCAAGTGAGGTTTCAACCCTCCTACTGACTTAGGGTCAGATAAACCAACTTCGGGTTGGTATGAGACCCTTTGTGAGTCCTATAATGATTTCGGACCTCTGGGCTGAATCTGCCAGCCGGGAATGATGTCTTTGTGACTGACCCATTACTGTTCTGAAATAAAGAGGCCAGCAAAGCAAGCTACGGCGGGATGATGCACGATGTCGCACGCACATGGATGGAGTTCTCCTCAGTTGAGAGGAGTGTTCAAACTGGACAACCAGGGTCCAAACTCCATGTTGTGATGTTGTCGATGAAGATACCAATATTTTTATTGGGTTCCTCTTTCAGAGAAGTGTAAGATCGATCTAAAATTGATCTTAATCCGATGAGCAGAACATTTATTTTGAATTTATTTTTTAATAATTTCAAATATGTGCGAGTCGGCCTTAAGGTTTTACACCCCCAGCAAATGTGTCACACACCTCAGTAATTGATATAAAATAGAGTCAAAGTTGGAGGACATTTCTCTCATCTCATCCTCACACATCATCTCTCCTCTTCTGATTGGTTTGAGCTCCTTGGAGGCAGTTTTTGTTCACACGTGGGAAAGAAGGACGAAGACGTTGTTGCTGTCGTTGTTGTTGTCGTTGCTGCCATTGCTACCATTGTTGTTGTCGTTGCTGCCATTGCTACCATTGTTGTTGTCGTTGTTGTTGTCGTTGCTGTCGGTGTTGCTGCCGTTGTTGCTGGTATTGCTGCTGTTGCTGCCGTTGTTGCTGTCGTTGCTGTTGTTGGGGCAGCGTTGACTTTTCTGGGGTTGACTTTGAGTTGACCATGTGGCTGTTTTGAGAGCTGTTGTGACACATGCTGGGTTGGCTGACCAAGGAGACTTTGCTGGTTGAAGCATCCTGTTGACCGCCGTAATGCACCACCACATTTTTCTGTTTCTGGTTTGTCTTCTATAGATCCGCTGGTATGTTCTATCAGCATTTTACTTGATTGTTTATGTGATTGCTGTGGTGAAAAGATAAAGTTGCATCAAGCATAGAACATCTTCATAAATTTACATGTGTCGATTTTCTTCCAGTTGGTAATCATTAGAGTTGTCATGGGCCTACAATCCTCCATCTAAAATCTCTTCAGAATCTCTATAGTGTATCTTCCTTGACCAAGAAAGATCTCCCCATTCTGCTGCCAAACTTCCAACCCCAAAAAATTGTTGAGAATTTGGAGGGCTGGAGATTAATACAAATTCTCTTCTTGATAATTACTTGTGAGCTTACTTCAGTTACTTATTTCTTCTTTCGTTATTTTGTTTAGTCTTTCATCAAGTCAATTATAAAAAATAAACACGACACAAACTTAGGCTCCTAGAGACCGGGCAAAACCTCTCCCTCTTGGAGAGGAAAACCCACAAAGAATTCTTCTTATAGATCTTCAAATGACAAGTACCATGACCCAGACTTAAAGCCTTGACCTATAAATGCTTCCAAGACCTTACTACTTCTTCTTTGATGATCTTCCATGCTGATCTTTCTTTCGTGAACCAGTCTGTACTGTCCTTTCTTTCATTAACTGTGAGAGGGAAGGTAAATCCTAGATTTACCTTCCTCTCTTTTCTTATCAATAGTAACCCTTAATTTTTCACATCCACTTTAGATATTCACATTGCAAACCACTGTTCCACCTCAGGTAATACTGACACTTATTGAATGCACTTTTACACAGAGAAATTCACCCTTCAGATCCGCATTGAAGCTCTAATCAAGAATCTGCAGACTGTTTCATATATGACCGCAATTCTAATTTGGACATCACTGCAAATCTCACTTGAACATCACCGCAATTTTCAGTTGGATACCACATTACAATGATGATCGCAACTCTTAGGGATGACCGCATTTACAATTCAGGTATAACCAAATTACTCTTCAAGTGTAATCGCATTCCTCTTCAAATGTAATCATATTCCTCTTTTCAGTTGAATACCGCATTACAGTGATGATCACAATTCTTAGGGATGACCGCATTTACAGTTCAGGTATAACCGAATTACTCTTCAAGTATAATCGCATTCCTCTTCAAGTGTGACCGCAATTGTTGTTACGTATAATCTTACTGTATATTATGTATTGTCCGCACACAGAGATCACTGTTGAACATTTCAGAGTTGACTGCATTATACTTTAGGAGGCCGCATTATATTTTGTTGTGTCACTTCTGAGATATACGCAATGTTGCTTGGTAAGTAATTGACCACAGAGGTAGTGAATATATAGTGGCAGTCTTCTTGCTTTTAGGCCAACCATCCACTAGCTTGTAGCCCGACTTAATTATGAGTGTGGAGACCGACTTCATCATATATTTCCAGCGTTCATATAACAACTATGAATACAATGACTAGGTTCTTCATATACATGACACTGAATACATTTATAAACAGAAGACAAACCCTTGATAGACATCAAGAAGAAATCTATTAACCTAAGATAAAATCTTGCTCATGAAACCCATGAAGCAAGTACAACCAATATACATTTTATTATCTTTGTCTTCTTCTTTATATAAAATACATAATTACATAGTCAATATGAAGACCGACCTAGTTACACTTTTCAACAAAAATAGTGCATCCATCCTAGATCCTTCATGTCAAATTCCTCGGCCAAATTCTTCTTGCCGTCTGTGAAGAGCCTTGACGATCTTGTCAAGAATAGATCATCTACATACAAAACCAGTATCAGAGGCTCACTCCCCACTCTTAGATAGTAGAGATTGGGATCTGCGTCACTCTTGACGAATCTCATTTTTTGCAAGTAGCTGTCAATTCGACCATACCAGGCTCTAGGAGCTTGCTTCAGTCCATACGATGCTTTCTTCAGTCTACACCCATGAGTCTTTTGATCATGCGTCTCGAAGCCCTCTGGTTGTTCTATATACACATCTTCCTCTATCACCCCAATCAGGAATGTCGTCTTGACGTCCATCTAGTGAATCTCCCATCCCATCTGCACAGCAAGGGAAATCACGGATCTGATAGAAGTGTATCTGCCTACTGGGGTGAAGGTTTCTTCATAGTCGATCCCTTCCTTTTGAGCATACCCCTTAGCCACAAACCTGGTTTTATAATTCTCGATGCAGCCATCTGCAGCATAGTTGACCTTGTAGATCACCTTGATCCTACAACTGATCTCTCTTAAGGTTTGGGGACCACTTCCCAGACATCATTTGTCATGATGGAACTGTACTCTTCCACCATTGCATCAACCCACACCTGATGCTGAGCAGCTTCCCGAAAACTTGAAGGTTCTCCGACTTAATAAACCAAGGCTTGATACCTCTCAGGCTGCTTATGCTATCTCTTCTCATTTCAAGGGACTCTGACAAAGTCCTCTACATATTTCAGAATTTGTCGTAGTTCCCTTTCCGTTCCTCCACGGGTGGTGGGTGGATTTACCAACTCTCCTTCTTGCAAATTCTCGGGAGACACATCCCTTGGATCCCCATGCCTTGGAGAGGCACCTGAATTTTCTACGCTAGTTGTTGGAGCTGAACCAGAGGCTCCTCCTCAGACTGCGTAGCAGAAGGCAACTTGCGGGACCTTCTGAAGGCCTTCTCCTCCATGAACTTCACATCCCTTCGCACTACAACTTTCCTGCTCTCAGGAATGTACATGCAATATGCCTTTGTGTTCTCACTGTATCCTACCAGATACCCTTTTTCTGCAATCATTTCCGATTTCTTCCTCTTCTCACTGGGCAAATGACAGTAAATTGTACTGCCGAAGATCCTAAAGTGATTCACTTCAAGCTTACTGCCAACGAAGACACTTTCCGGGGTGATCTTTCCCAATGCAGCATGAGGAGTCCTGTTCTGAACATGGACAGTTTTATTACAAGCTTCAGCCCACAAAAATTTGGGCATGTCTTGGTCATACAGCATTGCCCTTGTTGCTTCAACAATAGTCCTGTTTTTCCTTTCTGCCACACCATTCTGCTCCGGATTGTATGGAGTTGTCCACTCCCTTTTGATACCTTCCCTTGCGCACAACCCAGTGAATTCCTTATCCATGTATTCACCACCCTTGTCTGATCGCAACACCTTGATCCGCTTTCCTGTCAAATTTTCTACCAGAGCCTTCAACTCTTTAAACCAACTGAAGACTTCATCCTTGGTCTTCAAAAAGTAGATCCAGGTTTTCCTGGAATGGTCATCAATGAAGGTGAGGAAGTACTCGGCACCACTAAGAGGTCTAGTGGACAATGGTCCACAGATATCTGAGTGTATTAAGTCCAATACACCCTTGGCCCTATTGTTGCTTCTCTGATATGTTGCCTTGGCATATTTTCCCAATATGCACCCCTTGCAAACATCATCTCGTTTAGTGCTCATCTCTTAACTCTTGTGACAGTCTTCTGGAGAATTTTTAACGCACCATGATGTGAATGTCCCATTCTTCTGTGCCATAGCTCATTCAGGTTTGTTTCATCTACACCGTCGACCAGTTCCATTGGGGATTCAAGCTGCAACTTGTAAACTTTGTTGCTTCTTACCCTGATCTATGCCTTTTTCTTCCAACTGGGTGTTTGACGTAGACCCTATTACCAATAAAGTAGACGTCATAACCTCAGTTTTGAAGGTGATACACTGAGAGCAAGTTCATCCCCAGCACAGGCACATGCAATACATTAGTGGCCCAGATCTTATTTCTAGCCTCGATCTAAAAAACTACAATACCTCTCCCAATAGGAGTAAATTTTGCTTTATTACCCATGGTTATTTTAAAACTCATCTGTTCCTCTAGGTAGTCGAAAAAACATTCACGTACTCCAATCATGTGAGCAGAAGCTCCACTGTCAATATACCAGACATCAGAAGAAGCAGCACTTGATACGCAAGCAAATTCCTCTTCAAGTCTAGATGCCAAAACAAAGACATCATGATCCATCTGTTTTATCATGCTTCTTTCCCTCCCTGGAGAACTGCATGAACCCTTCTACGCTGCTGCTGCAAAGGTAGACTTATGTTCACTAGTCGATTCTCTGTCCCTGTTACTTATCTCTGGCTCTGATACCATGTGAAATTTTCAATCTGAAAACTATACAGTTGCAGTGATAGATTTATTCCTCCTACTTATTATTTCAATAAGTTAATTTCAGAAATCTTCTGGCAAATATCGAAATAAATACTACTACAACATTCACAAATATATATATATATATATATATATATGCATAGAAATGAACAGTAAATGACATAAGCACAAGAATCAATCACATGTACATAGTTATTTTTGGACAAATGTCCCCGGAAAAACCCAATGCGGGAAAACCGGTGCAGCAGATGAGAGTTTTATTAACTTCTTCAGCAAATGATTTCTTGGCAAAGAAAAATACTGGCAGGTAAAATATGAAACACCCGAGACAGAATTCTAGGCTCCTTCTGACAATTCTCTGACACCCTGATCAGCCTCTACTATCTCTTGTGCCTATCTGCGTGTTTCTATGCGCAGTCCTAGTGCTGGACAACATAAGTCTACGTGGGTTCACTGCGCTGCAGCCCAGAGCTGCCTCCTGTGGCCCATGTTGAACCTTTAATTAAACTGAGAGCGGGGGGGTGAATCAGTTTAATGCATTCCTGATCTTTTAAAACTTTTCATTAAGCTAATTACACCTTCATTTCATATCCAATTTAATGTGCAAGTAATCTTAGAATGCAAGCAGCAAGTATTAGTTTAATATAGCAGTAGACTTAATATGAGAGTTGCAGGTATTAAGCAGATGATACATATCAGATTCAATACATAACTATCATGGACAGAGACACCAGATATAAGTGGAAACCCATAACGGGAGAAAACCACATCTTATTATTGTTGTGATGCAAAGGCAAGCTCCTACTTCCTCTCACCACTGTTTTTCTGCAGGCACCTACCTACAGGAGGCTTCAACCTTTTGTCAGCTACAACTGACAGCTATTAAGCTGAATGTTTGCTGGTTTACTCCAGATACCAGCTCTGTTCTGTATCTGCTCTTCTCTTAATCTTCTCTGTTTTATTCTTAGATATTCTGCATTCTCTATATCTTCTCTCTCTCTTTCTCTCTCTCTTCTAACACCCCTTTTGCATATCAAAATGATATTATTTATAGAATTTCTTGATGGATGTTTGTTTTCCTCTAGGAATTCGAAATGAATGGTCATACCCCTTGGTCTTCTGCTTCCTTATTTCTTTATCTGCTTACTCAGAAAATATAACTGTAGGTATCAATTTAACATTACAGTGGGAATTTGTTCTCTCTCGGAGACTTGCCAATGCATCACAAACAATAAAAAACAATTAAAATATTTACATTCGAATTACAAAGTGAATTCCAGCTCACTCATTCACCCTCTTGGCTAGCTGCACATTTGTCTTTTCTTTGACTGTGTTTTGTCTTTTTCTGTGATTGTGTTTTAACTCTTTTCTGCTCTGTATTCTATTTTGTCCTCTACTGTGGTGTAATTGTTGTATATATGTAACAGTGCTTTTATATCAGTGCCTTTTAGAAAAATACGTGACTGCTGACTTGTAGCAAGTGTCTTGTTGATGTGGAACATTCCGCAGGCCGGAACATACATATATCACAATTGTATTACATTAATAATTGCCCTCCCCTTAAGCTGAGGCCCGTGGGTCTACAGACCATACGGCTTATCGCAACAGCGTTATATATATATATATAATATATATGACAGCGCCTTTTAATATATATATATAACCCAACTTTGTCTCTTGGCTTAATTATAAGATGATTTAATCATATAATCCGCCCTTTTAATGCACCTTAACATACTCTCGACGCATACAATAAAGCCTGTTTTAAAACATATAGAACTCCTTTCGGGCCCACCTGACACGTTTTCAAATGCGATTGATCGCAATCGCAAATTTCTAATTTGCGATAGTTGCTGTGCAGTTTCGACCAACTGCGATATTGCGATGGTTGCGAGATTGCGATATTGCGATGGTTGCGATGGTGCAATGTTGCGAAGTTGCGATATTGCGATGGTGCGATGGCGCAATGTTGCGGAGTTGCGATATTGCGGGTCCCGCCTTATAAAACTTTGTATTATGTGCTCCGTATAACTTCATAAATATGCTTTGGACCTTTGATTATATGATGCGCTACACATATACTCCAGCGTGGGTAGCGATTCCCGGAATTTGTGTTTATGTTATATGTAACGCCCGGCTGGGTAGTGATTCTCGGAATAATAGCTGTGTCTTTGCAATAACAGTTGTGTCTCTGTATTCGACTGTTCCTGTCTTTCGATAACGGTTCTTCCCTGTGCCTTTGCCTTACCTGCTTCTACTGCTCGACCTATCTCTGTCTTTGCTGCCTCCATTTCCTTCGCTGTGCAATTCCTCAACATAGTTTAATTAATAGACACCACTTCCACTGTTACCTTATATGATTCCGCTTACCCCTGACTAATCGATATTACAATTAACGCACAACATATTCAATCTTGTTCGACATTTGCTTCCTCTGCTGCCTCGCTCTATTGCTGGTTTCTTTGCTGCTTCTGTTGTCTCTCTGTTTCTTTCTCTTCTTCTTGTCTAATGCTGCTCCTTGCTTCCTTCATTCTCCTTTTGCTGCCTCTTGTTTAAATGACCCTGTCTCTGCTGCTCGACCCTCTCTACATCTTGTTGTTATGCTGCTCTCTTTGCCTGTCTCTGTCTTTGCTGCCTCCTTTGCCATCAATGACAATATTTCCAACAGCCCACTGCTTCCCTCTATCCCTGAATTTAGTCACTTGCTGACTCCCTTCTTCTTATGCTTCTGCAAAAATCTTCGCCCTGTAACTCTCCCACTGAAATCGAATTCTCTTACTTCATAATCAATCTCCTTCGAGTACTGAGTGCATGCCCGGCTTATTTTCCAAATGACCCTCAAGCCTTCTTTTATAATCTTCTCGTTGGAGAATCAACGGCCTAGATTACAAGTTTAATAAATGGCTAAGACTAAAACTTGACTTGATATTTGTTTTCTAGAAGATTCACACTCTGACTTATTAATACCCTTTAATTATTTCATTTCCCTAAGTTTAAACTTTAGGGTCTTCATTAAAATAATTAATTATTTTAATACGTCATGAACCAAGTGGAATTTCCACAAAAGGTTTTTAGGTTCTTTGGAATACTACTGTCCAAGCCTCCTTGCAAAGTTTGAGACTTGGAACACTTTTTGATGCTACAAAAATCAACATTTAGCTTGTCCAAAACTGCACTTCTTTTGACCCTTTCCTTCACTTGGCACATTTCCCTGATGCAACAGTAGATATTGAATTTCTATGTAAGAGATATGTCTACAAATGAATTTGATTGCGCTGTATTTATAGCCTTCTGATGAGTTCGCATTACTGGACTTGAGGCCGACTTGATGTGGGGCTCCATAAAATTATATTTGACTCAATACTTGACCTAATTACATGATTCAAAAGCCTAGTGTGGGTCAATTTAAATCTGTAATGACTCTATAAACTCAGAATAAATCCTAGAAGTTCACAATGGGGACTTTGACATAAAATAATATGAAAAAAGCATGAAACCCATGCTTTAATAAGTCATTTAATAATAATATTAAAAAAAAAAAAAAAAAAAAATTAGGTATTCTTTTGACAAGTACAATAAATATTGATTCAAATACAATTTATGAAGACCGAACCTAGTTACAATATTCAACACTCCCTCTTAACTAGGGAGGTATACATAATACACTAGTACAAGGAAGATCTCAACTATGTGAACTATGAAGAATTTTTTGGCACTTTAATGCCATGGACTAGATTCCTGACAAGGGAAATCTATCCATTGGTCACTCAACAATTTAGGCACCGCAATGCCATGGACTAGATTTCTAACCAAAGAAATCTATCCAAGTGGGACTAAAATGGACTAAAGCTTTTAGCCTCTATAGGTACCATTAGGCTTACTTACTAACCATCAACCCAGGGAGCTAGGTGCACATCCACCCAATGCCACCCTCCCTACCAAACATCAAAATAAAGTGTCGGCCTAATGTCTTCCCAGGCAATGCTTCACTCACAAAGCTTTAACAGCCCTTGATCCAGCAGTTCAAGTATAATCAATCTCTCCCAATCAAACTGATTGGTAACCATCATATTATTAGAACCTTCGAGAGATTCACCTGTACAAACACAACCTCAATCAGCATCAGTTATTAATGTAGAATGGATATACCAAAGAGAATAACAAGACTTTTATAATCTAAGACATACCTTTGATTCTTTGACAAACCTTTTTTATTCCAATGCTTTGTCTTGTGAGGCCTTCTCTTATGATTCTTGAGAATTCAACAGGTTAATTCCTAGACAAGGAAATAAAGGTAGAAAGGTGATTAGTATTTAATATAATCAAAAACTTTAAATAAGTATATGAAACCAAAATTGAGAGGGAATGAGATACTTACCTTGAAGATTTGTAGTGGGATCCCTCCAAAGCTTTAAGGGATACCTAAAAACTTATAAAACAAGAAAATGTCTTTCCAAAAAGATGATAAACCTATAACTAAACATAAAATATACAAATGAAATATTTAAAGTTAGGAACAAGGGGCTTAGTAATGTAAGTCCCTTATGATATTCTCTTACGGCTTTGCTCTCTTGGGAGAGGATACTTCTCCAGCCATATTTGCATGATCTCTATCTCTTTTCTTGTTTCTAGGATTGTCGGGACACTCATTTCTATAGTGCCCCATTTTGTGACAATGATAGTATTCAACCTTGGACCTATCAACCTTCCTCCTTGGCCCTTTCTTCTTGAAGTTTCCCTTGTGATGAAAAACATAAACATTTGAGACTTCTTCATTGTTGGCTACCATTGAGATTCTTAACTCTTCTTGACTGCAGGATGTCCATAGTTCCTCAAAGGTGGGAGTTTCTTTCCAGCTGTTGGGACCTGAAGCAAATGCACTCCAAGTAGGTGGAAGCCCTAATAGAGTTGTGATCACAGGTTCTTTCTTTGGCACCATTTCACCAATGGCAAGAAGGTGTCTTCACAAAGAAAGTGGCCACAGTATCCTAGTTGGTCATCTTAGTAGTCCTTACTTCATTTTTCAAGCTTGCCACTTTTCCAATGTTCTTCATGGTAAATAGTTTTGACAAAACTTCATACATCTCCTGGGCATGATCAATGTTTGCTATGAAATGGCCAAGGTTGTCCTATATAACTTCAACCATCAAAGTCATACCCACTAATAAAAATTCTCTGAATTTTACCTTATCTGCAGCACTTGAGTATTTTGTGGGCTTCTTCACTTTTCCCTTTACCAATTCTAAGACCTTGTTCTTTTCAAGGATGAGGTCAATCCTCTTTTTCCAAGATCTATAGTTTGAAGCTCCTTCAAGTTTGTTCTCTCCCTTGATAGTGTTAGACATCTTCCTTGAAGGTAGTAAAGACTTATTTCCTTAAAGAGTTTCCTCTAATGAACTTCTTATGTCTCCTTGATAAAATCCTTGAGACTGCATTTTCCTTCTTCCTTCACCAAAGCTCTGAAACCATGTTAGAGAATCAAAAAGGCAGAAAGATTCACTTGGTCTTGATTATTTACTTGTGATATTCTTTAGTTCTTATTATGTTCTTCTTGTGTTCTTTCTTCTTAGTTCATCAAGCAAATATCAAAGCAAAAGCACATAGATCAAGGACACCATATATAGGCCAACAGAAAGGGCAAAACCCCACTTTAGGAGAAAACTCAAATAGTAATTCTTCCTTCAATAGTAATCTTGAGATTCTAGACCTTGACTCGGACTTCCTCCACACCAATTCAGCCTTCATTTGATCCTTCCTCAATCTGGCAGTAGCAGCAACAGTAACATCACTATGCAGCACTTTCTTCGACCTTGCTTCTGGAACTTCAATCTTGTAGGAAAGACTTCTATCTTCCTTCTATGGGTTCGATCTTGACCCAATACAACTTCTCAAGGCACCAGCACTCAGCAAAACCAACTTCGACCTATTCTTCACTTGGTAGCAGCAACTTGCAGCAGCAAAACAATGAGGAACTTCGATCTTTGAAACTAGGGCATGCGAGAGAGGGAGAGAGTAACACCAAAATTTCGATTTTCTTCGAATTCTTTAGCTTGTCCAAAACCGCACTTCTTTTGACCCTTTCCTTCACTTCGCACTTTTCCCTGATGCAGCTGTAGATATCGAATTTATGTGTGTAAGAGATATGTCTCCAAATGAATTCGATCTCCATGTATTTATAGGCTTTTGATGAGTTCAAATTACTGGACTTGAGGCCGACTTGATCACTTGAAAGCCGACTTGATGTGGGGGCTCAATAGATCATATTTGACTCAATACTTGACCTAATTACATTATTCAAAAGCCTAGTATGGGTCAATTTAAATTTGTAATGACTCTATAAACTCAAAATAAATCCTAGAAGTCCACAATGGGGACTTTGACCTAAAATAATATGACCCAAGCACGAAACCCATGCTTTAATAAGTCATTTAATAATATAAAATTCTTTCCTTTATTCTTTTGACAAGTACAATAAATATTGATTCAAATACAATTTATGAAGACCAAACCTGGTTACAATCTTCAACACATCTCCCCAGACCACCTTCCTCCATTTAGTTTCCCTGTTGACGGACTAGCACATCTCTTACCTGTGAAAATTCCAAGTCATAGAACTGGATTCCTACTGCAACAAACTGAACTACTTCTCCTACTTGTAAATTATATCTAACGAGTTATTTTGCAGACAACTTCTGCAAACATTCAAGCAGTTACTGAAGCAGTTAAATTATGTGTGAAAACAATAAACTGAGCAAGAGAAATAACACACACAGGACACCATTATTTTTGGACAAACGTCCCCAGAAAAACCCAATGCAGGAAAACTGGTGCAGCAGATCTGAGGGTTTTATTATTAAGCAGCAATTAATCTAAATACATCTTTGAATGTCTCACTGGACAAGTTAGTTACAGAGAAATATTGACAGAGAAAAAATAGTGAGAATACCTCACTCTGCAAGTCTTGGCTGATCCAGTGGTTAAACTAACGAAACCCCAACACCCTTTATGTTGCCTCTGTGCAGTAGTTGCATAGGCATGCGTGGGGAATGTTCTGGAACTACGTCACCTCCTCTGTTGGATCAACCTGCTCTCAGAAAATCCGATTCTAGCCCTCCCGGCTCAGAATCCCAATCTCCCGGCAAAATCTCGGACTGTAACTCGGAAATGTTTCATTGCCTTTGCATGTGGCCTATGTGGCCCTACATCACCCTCTTTGGGCATTGCGCTGCTCCCTTTGTGGCTTTCTCTGCCTCTTCGTTAATGATCCTTGGCCCTGGACAAGATCCTCCTACCAAAACTATCTATGCCCCTCAACTGCACTAAAGAATCACTTAGATCTGGTTTTTGTCTTGAGCACTGCTCACTTCAAAAAATTCGATCACTTGATCCTTTTGGTGTATTTTACAAATGACGTTCAAGACTTCCTTTATAATCTTCTCGTTGAGACTTCAACGACTGAGATTAGATCTCCAATCAACAGCTAAGATTACATTTAGACTTGATCTTCTTTTTCTAGAAGTTTCAACCACAATTTAAATTAATACCCATTAATTATTTTAATTTCCTAAGTTAGACTTAGGGTCCTCATTAAAAATAATTAATTTATCAAATAAAATTGTTTCTGAGTGGAATTTCCCAAAACAATTTCTAGGTTATCTGAAATGCATGTGTCTAAGCCTCTCGACAAAATTTGAAACTTAGAGCACATCCGATGCTACCACAAATCAACACTCCCTCTTAGCGAGGAATGTGCTCTAACAAATATGCCCTGTTGCACATTGCTTTGATTTTGAAGCATCTCCCTCTGCATTGCTGATGTTTGACAAGTTGCCCATCAATCACTGCACTACTGCTGCTGACCCTGCCATGAACAACACTGCATCCATACTACAACTCCCTCTCAAATGTTGCATCTACTACTAGCACTACCACTGCTAACACTGCACTGCAACTCAGCTGCTGAGAGAAGCAACATCCCTCTCGGGATTCGATTTGTTGTTTTTTGCAGTTCTTCGAACTCCATTCGAGCATTGGATCTGCTCTTTCTGTTCCACAGTCAACGCTCTGATACAATGTGAAAATTCCAAGTCCTGGATCTCGAATCCTACTACAACAAACTGAACTACTTTTCCTACTTGTAAATTATATTTAACAAGCTATTTGCAGATTACTTCTAAAAACATTGAAGCAGTTATTGAACATCCTTCACTTAATTAAATTACATGTGAAAACAGTCAACTGAGTAAGAGAAATAAAACACACAAGACACCGTTATTTTTGCAAAAATGTCCCCGGAACAACCCAATGCGGGAAAACCGATACAGCAGATCTGAGGGTTTCATTATTAAGCAGCAGTTAATCTGAATACATCTCTGAATGTCTCATCGAACAATTCAGTTACAGAGAAATACTAACAGAGACAAATAGTGAGAATACCTCAATTTGCAAGTCTCGGTTGATCCGCGAGCTGGACTGGCGAAACCCCAGCACCCTTTGTGTTGGCTCTGTGCAGTAGTTGCATAGGCCTGAGTGTAGACTGTTCTGGAACAGCGTGACCTCCTCTGCTGGATCGATCTTCTCTCAAAAAACCTTATTCCATCCCTCCCGGCTCAGGATCCCAATCTCCCAACAAAATCTTGGACTGTAACTCGGAAACGTTGTGCTGACTCTGTTTGTGACCTGCATAGCCCTGTTCACCCTCTCTGGGTGTTGCGTCACCCTCTTTGGGCACTGTGTTGCTCCCTCAGCATCTTTCTCTGCCTCTTTGCTGATGATCCTTGGCCCCGGAGAAGATCCTCCTGCCAAAACTGTCTCTGCCCCTCAACTATGCTGAAGAATCACTTAGATCTGGTTTTTGTCTTGAGCACTGCTCACTTAAGAAAATTCGATCACTTGATCCTTTTGGTGTATTTTACAAGTGACCCTCAAGCCTTCTTTTATAGTCTTCTCATTGAGACTTCAATGACCAAGATTAGATCTCCAATCAGTAGCTAAGATTACATTTAGACTTGATTTTTTTTTCTAAAAGTTTCATCCACAATTTAAGTTAATACCCATTAATTATTTTAATTTCCTAAGTTAGACATAAGGTCCTCATTAAAAATAATTAATTTATCAAATAAAATTGTTTCTGTGTGGAATTTCCCAACACAATTTATGGGCTATCTGAAATGCATGTGTCTAAGCCTCTCCACAAAATTTGAGACTTAGAGCACATCTGATGCTACCACAAATCAACATTACCGACACGGCAAACACAGAATCAGGCCATCAAAAAAGATATCTATAGATTATACATTCAGCTCACTTGGACATCCCCCTCAATGAGCCTTGGCTCAAAGATGTCCTTCTACCGAGAGCACTTTTTGGAGTTGCAAGATGGCCTCATCATCCATCCCCTGTATCCTCGCAGGCATTAGATGCACTCAATCAAGATCCCATTGGGGAAATTTCGAGTTGTGTCCCATTGAATTTGGGTGCAGACGGATCACTGTATACCACAATCTGATAGAATCTGCTAATTGTGCCATCTATAGGAGCCGAAGACCAGGATGCACCTAATTTTTCAGTACCCCCTATACTATCAAATCAGAGGACAATAACACTGCCTATATAGAGAGTTGGAAGAATCCCTCTCTACCTTCCTCTGATTTACTCACCATAGATTCCTTGCCCTTTTCATCAAGGAGATATTTAGACACAAATCTATCATCCTACATACCTCGCCTCACTCGAGGAAAATTTGCGTGATTACATCGCACTTTTAGGTTGATTCAATTGATCGGAGCAAGAAGCGATGAGCTGAGTCCCAAGGTATTTCAGATTGTAGAGCAAAGAGAACCTTTAGGCGCAAAGGTCCGTGTCGCGCCCCCCCCCCCTTTGGGAGGCCAATCGATACCCTCGAGACCGTTGTGGAGGTGCCAAATAGCACATCAATTCACTCACACACCCATAACTTCAGTGAGTTTAGTACCAGACGATTCCTGAGCATGCCCCCCTTGTTGACGAGTTCCTCCCCAACCCCAGCGAAGCAACCAGAGACTTATACAGAACTTCTTTCCTCTAGCCTTGGATGTTAGGAGTATCCCTCACTCATACATACACCCTAGGATCGTGCTGCCAAACTCCTCGTTGGATCCAGAGGACTTTGATAGCAAGCCAGCACTATTACCGCCCCTCTCTCCATCGGCTATCAGACTCGAGCATTCTTTACATCATCAACCGCCAGCGCTGGACTTATTTGTAGAAAATTTGATAAAGTTATAGTCCTTCCCAATTTCAAGTTTTTGCATAGGTTTAATGCCCAAACCCCATCACAACCAAGGTTGCAAGGAAGCGCCACCCACCCCCCTGAATCCACTCCTGAAGCATGCTTTGCTCAGGAGTGGATTTGAAACAACCTCTAGAGCGCACTCCCTTAAAAAAAATTCACTCCCTGCCTTTTTGGGAGCAAAAGCGGGAGTGATCAAGGAGCAATTGCTCCCGGAGTGAGTTTAAATCAAGGAACAATACGGGAGCAATCGCTCCCGACCACTCCCACACTCCAAAAATTGCTCCTTGTGCCAAAAATCGCACCTGATTTTTTTTGGTGGAGGGAGGTGAGGGGCCAAAAGAAATAAAAGGCGTCCTCCCCTCCCACAATGCATCATTTGCATGATTGAGAGAGCAAGAGAGGGCTTTTGGAGCTTGAGTTGAGGAGGTGAGTGAGAGGAAGATTGAGAGGGTTTGAGCTTGAGGAGATTGTAAGGGAGATTGAAGACTACCATATGAGAGAGGCAGCACCATTAGGGAGCCAAAGAGGTAAGGTATATTCCCATTCTTTTTATTTTACCATTTAGCATTTGTGTTTTTTATATGTTCGTTATTGAATGAAAGATGTTGTCTTCTCTCTTTCCCATTACCATTCCTCCTCCATTTTATAGCAGATAAGAAACTATAACTCCACCAAACATGACGGGTATATGGCTTGGCATTCTCTTGTTCGTTCCTTTTTTTGTTATGATGGTGTTGGGGAGAAAAAGGAGTGATGAAGATGATGAAGAAGTGGCTAGTGGTGGATTAGAAAACCCAGGAGAGGAGGAGTACCAAGGGGAAGAGGAGGAGGATAATGAGAGTGGATATTATGATGGCAAGAAAACCAAAGTAGACCAAACCCCCTTGTGGAAATATGTTACTAGGCTTTCAGGAGGGAAAGCGGGTGGAACCACTAAATTTACATGCCCCCATTGCAAAATCACTTTCACATGTTCATACACCTACGCCAAAAAGTATCTTTGTGGGAAAATGGCATGGGATGGAACTAAGCAAATAGGAATCAAAACTTGTAGAAGTGTGTGAGCACAACAAAGAGCCAAATACATAAGGGAAGAGGAGGAAGCCTAATACAAATATAAAAGATCAAAGGGTGACTTTGAACATGACACCACTAGCCCTTAATTACATAGAATAAGAACTTCATCAACATCCACCCATGGTCGTGGATACGGCACAGGCACAGACATCCTTTAAGGGTAGAACCATATCATATTTCCATGATCAAGGGTGTAGAGATGATGTGGATGCAAAAAAATTCTTGTTTCTCTCGGCATGTGGGATACCATTCAATGTTCTTCGCTCACCTTAATGGCATGAAATGCTTTCCACCATCAATGATGCCCCTAAATGATACAAGAGCCTTGGGTATTTTAAGTATGAGGGGTTTACGCAGTGCATTATATTAGATATCATTTTTGGGATTCAACTGCGCTAATTTAGTCATTCATCTATGACCATTTCCATGAGAGGTAGTCGTAACTGACTAATTTCTCATGATTTTTGAATAGTCCACTTAGCACTCATTGCATCGGGTGATGTTCACAGGGGTGAAGAAGTGGGATTGAAACTAGTGAAATGAACTTCCTTTTCACAGCATCAATCATCACTTCCGGGCTTGCACCCGTAACCAGGACTTCCCAGGAGGTCACCCATCCCAGAACTCCTCTGGCTCAAGCGCGCTTAATTGTGGAGTTTTCCCCACAATCAAGCCCACTTAGCTTGTTACCCCATTTGCAAAACCTTAGCAACTATTGTGCCTCATGAACCATTCAAGAAGAGATCCATTTACTCTTAGTATTTTAAGTATGAGGGTTTTCCGCAGTGCATTATATTAGATATCATTTTTGAGATTCAACTGTGTTAATTTAGCCATTCATCTATGACTATTTCCGTGAGAGGTAGTCGTAATTGACTAATTTCTCATGATTTTTGAATAGTCCACTTAGCACTCATTGCATCAGGTGATGCTCACAGAGGTGAAGAAGTGGGATTGAAACTAATGAAATAAATCACATAGCGTCATTCATCACTTCCGGGGCTTGCACCCGATAACCAGGACTTCCCGGGAGGTCACCCATCCCAGAACTCCTGTGGCTCAAGCGCGCTTAACTGTGGAGTTTTCCCCACAATCAAGCCCACTTAGCTTGCTACCCCATTTGCAAAACCTTAGCAACTATTGTGCCTCATGAACCATTCAAGAAGAGATCCCTTTACTCTTAGTATTTTAAGTATGAGGGGTTTACACAGTGCATTATATTAGATATCATTTTTGGGATTCAACTGCATTAATTTAGTCATTCATGTATGACCATTTCCATGAGAGGTAGTCGTAACTGACTAATTTCTCATGATTTTTGAATAGTCCACTTAGCACTCATTGCATCGGGTGATGCTCACAGGGGTGAAGAAGTGGGATTGAAACTAGTGAAATGAATCACATAGCGTCAATCATCACTTCCGGGGCTTGGGTATGTCAAAGCTAGAACTATGGGACTTGATCACGAAAAAGCCAAAATAACACAAGCTTCGAGTAAATTGACAAATTCTTGGAATGACTATGGGGTATACCTTGTATCCGATGATTGGACAAATGGAAAAGGTGAGCCATTGATAAGTGTTCTTGGTGTGTCTGCTACTGGTGCGATCTTCCTTTCAACACATGATTACTCAGAAAAGTTCACAACTGCCATCAACATTGCACAACCATTACTTCAAACAATTGAAGGTATTGGGCCATACAATGCCATCCAAGTCATCACTAATAATGCTTCTAATTGTAACGCAGCGGGAGCAATCATTGAGGATAAATACCCCAACATATTTTGGTTTGTGTGTTCGGTTCATACAATGAACCTTTTGATGCATGATGTTAATAATATCAAGGAACCTCAATACAGATGGATTGGTGATTTGCACACAAGAGGCAAGAGAATGATAAAATTTATTACCAATCATAGCAATACCCATGGGCTATTGAAGCTTGGGGAGACTAGATTTGCTAGCTATTACCTCACCTTCAGGCGCCTTTTGAAGGTAAGAGAGTCGTTTCCTAGCATGGTATCAAGTCAACATTGGCAGGTATTGAAGGACAGGGCTCCAACCGCACATAACATGGAAGGTTTTGAAGAGGTGGAAGAGACCGCTTTTGATGGTTTGTTTTGGATACGTGTGAGGGATGTTTTGCAATACACCAAGCCCATTTATAACATGATTCGTTTTGCAAATACAGATGCACCAATGATTGGGGAGGTGTATGAGCAGATGCATAACATGTTGCGCCAAATAAAAGATATTGTTCAGCCAAAAGATCCCAACTTGTATGATTGTATTTACAATTTTGTGTGTGCATGGTGGGATAAACTTAATGTTCCACTACATGCCTTGGCATATATTCTTATGCCAAAATACTACTCTCCATCTTGGTTGGGAAAACCTGCACCTAGGGTGGGGTTACGACCAAACCACATACAGATGCAGAGGTACAAGTTGGGTATATGACAACACTAGATAAATTGGTCCTTGACAGGGAGGACTGTGCTAGCTTGCGTGGAGAATTAGGAAAATACTTCAGTAGTACTGGAGTGTTTGGTTCTTTGCATGCAAAGGAAGATAGGGACAAAATGGATGTTGTCACATGGTGGGACATGCATGGCGGCGAGGGACTTTTGGAAAAATAGGCAAAAAAAGCGCTTTCACAGGTCATTAATACTTTTTCTACAGAGAGGTGTTGGAGCACCTATTGCTTCATCTATAATGTGAGAAGAAACAACCTCAATGAAAACTAGGTAGAAAACTTCATTTTTGTGCATTACAATTTGAGCTTGGTAACACATTATTGTGCGTGGGCTCATGCTGATACATCATATATGACTTGGGAAAACAACCAAGAGGAAGATCATTTGGAGGATGGAGCTATACATTTAGAAGAATTGGAAGCAGAGCTCTGAAGAAGATGATCAAGCAACAACAACAACAACAGTAGCCATGCCCCCCCATCATCCAATAGCAGTGCTCGAGTTCCAAAAGCTTTGTTGCCACCGCCTCCATCTACAACCTCACGTGGAGGTTTGGGTCATGTGCATTTTGGTTCTGGTTTTGGACATGGTCATCTAACTATGCAAGAGAAGACTCCCAAAAGACCACGAGCTTCTCAAAAATTAGACATTTCTCGTGGCAAGAAGCCTAAGGAGTAGATAATATATTTACTTGTCTTTTCTAGTTTCTAGTAGTTTTTATAATTGTTGACTCTTTCATATTAATTATGATATTTTTTGTAAACAATATATGACAATTTAAGTTTGAAGTTGGTAATTATAACTCATCGGTAATGAATTATGAATAAGATGCTTCGTGAAAGTTGAACGTTGAAACATTTCATTTCATGTTAGATATTCTTTGTTATAGTTTGGTTACTCGGTAAAGGTAATAGTTACAAGTACAACTTTAGTGATCAATGATGGAAAATGTTATATATTGAATTTTGAAAGCTTGAAACTTTAAGATGGATGAATCATGAGACTTGATATGTTGTATGTTACTAACTTGTGGACAAGTGGTTGATGAAGATTATAACTTCTAGAAGATTGATGTTATATGGATTAATCCATGTTTTTATGCTTTTTATATCTAACTCATCATTCTACATACTTTTGTTGACATATTTGCATCAAAATATATAAACAAATATATATTCTATAAAAATTCGCTCCTGATTCACTCCCAACTCGGGAGATTTTGAAATTGTCACTCCTCGCTCCAGCTCCTGAGTAGCCCTAATCATAACATGTGAACTACTATATATATATTAGCATGCATTTAACATAAAACAAAAAAGACTACTCTACTCTCTGAATTTACACAATTGATACAAGATTTAAATGCAAGCACACACTTGAAAAATTTACACAATATTTTTGCTCTAATGACCCTAGAAAAGCACACAAAAAGAAAACCAGAGAAAGGAGGATTTATTTGCTTCTCTAGAAATTTCTTACAACCATTAACACACCAAGAAATTTGACCTTATCTCTTCCTCTTTCAATCTGAGTTCTAAACTGATATCTCTGACACATGTTCAGCTCTCCTCAAGCAGAAATTTCATACCTCTTTTTGCTCCTTATACAAAGAGAATTTGAACCACTGGACAGTCACCTATCTCCCTCGAAACTCACGGTTACTTGGTAGAATATACGCGCAGGTTTTAATGGTTGCTACCTCCCAGAACTGTGAATTGATACACTCTCTGAACAACCCCAAAAATTGTTATTTTTTGTAGCATTGGATGTTTTCTAGCCACAAAATTTGGTGGAGAGGCTAGAATACATAAGATCTTCATAACCAAGAAATAGTTTCTAGAAATTCCACCTAGAGATGGTTTAATTAGATTATTAATCAATTTTTAGATATTTCCCAACTCTAAACTTAGCGAATATGGTTAATTAACCAGAATTAATTAAATCGAGCTGAGAATAGTCTAGAAACTCACACGGATCGACTTCAAGATGATCCTAGCCCTTGATTAAGATTTAATCTTGGTCGTTGGAGTCCCAATAGAGGATTATAAGAAGAAGTTGATGGGCACTTGGAAGATACAGCAAAAGTTTGATTTCCTTAGCAGATCGATTTCCAAATAGCAGCAGCAATTGTCAAAGAGCTAAAGATCGAAGCAGACAGTGAGGGGCAGGGACAGTGAGGCTGGAAGAAGTTTTCCAGGTCCAACAAGTGCATTTGCAGAGAGGGAGAAGGAACACAGTGAGGTTGATGCTGGGGCTACGCAGGAGCCTCTAGAGGGCAGTTCACTTTAGCTGGATAGAAGTTGAGTTTCAGTTCCAGAGGCCGGGAAAGGGTTCCATAAGACCAAAGAAACAGTTTCTTAGACAGTGGCAGACAGGACGGCTACAAAAGAAGTTCATTCAGGTTGTGTGTGGGAAGGGATTGCACTAGGGTGACGCAGGCCTGCGCAAAGGCGGTTTGGACGACTCACTTGGAGATGCAGTCAAAGCCTAGAATTGCCTATAGGGTGAGGAAAATTCCTCACTAGAATTTTGCCAATATTTTTCTTTGTAGGATTGCCAGATTTGGCATTCAGTTGTACTCAGATTTTCTCTTACTATTGCATAATAATAAAAACCCTCAGTTGTTGCATCGGTTTTCCCAAGTTGGGTTTTACCGAGGACATTTGTCCAAAAATAACAATGTCAAAATTATGTGTGTGCTAGTATTTTCTCAATTTCTAGCGCTATTACTTTCCACAGTTTATTTGTGAAGGTTGCAATGTGATTAATTTGGTATTTGTCATAGCAAATATATTGTTAAATTAATTAACAATTAGAAGAATTAATTCTAGTTGCTGCAATAAGATTTCAGATTTGAAATTTTCACATGGTATCAGAGCGTAAGTGACCAGTTGGGAAGCTCAGAATCGAAGGAGAGCATTCCGCTGCTCAAAGGGAGAAACAGGCCAAAATTCCTAGAGGTTGCGTAGTTCATTGACAGGCAAGTTGAATTGTTGGGGCAGCAGTTCGATTTTCAGTTGCAGGGTAGCAAAAAAGTCGAATTGTCTGGGGTACTGATTCCAACAATCAAAGGGAGCAGTAGCAGTTCAAATGTTCGCTGACTAGATTCCTTGGTTGGACGCAGAGGGTTTTGCATGTGCAGAACCAACATCAGGTGAAAGAGAAAAGCACACAAAGCAGAGGGAAAATTTTTCTCAGGGAACTTCGAGACTCAGAATTTCGATTTTTCTAGGCAGATTCACAGTAGCAACTAGTAGATCCAAGCATTCCAGAAGGGAGTGCGAGTAGCAGAGCAGTATCCAAGCAGAGGGAAAGAGGGAGTTTTTTATTAGATGAGAAATGGCCACAACAGGGCTTAGAGATCAGGATAGGTTGGATGGAGGTTCCAACTATATCATCTAAAAGGCTAGGATATCCTTCCTTCTAGATGAATATGGCTTGAAAGCCTACATAGACAATGTGGTGTCAGTTCCTCAGGATGTAGATCAGCAGAAAGAATACAGGAAGGATATAGCAAGGGCGAAGCAGTTGATCTTTGATGGAGTTCGAGATGATATAGTCACATGTGGCAGGCAAGGGTACAGCCAAGGAAATATGGAATGTTCTCTCCACGCTATATTAGGGTACTTCCAAGCAGCGGAAGATGTTCCTGGAAGAAAAGTTGAGATGCAACAGGATGCAAAAGGGAGAAGGCATAGATCCCTTCCTCACCAAAATTCAAGAGGTTTGGGATCATCTTGCAGTTGTTGGGGCAACACCTCAACCATCAGAGCTAGTGTGATTGGCACTAAACAGTGTCTTTGAGGACTAACAAGTGTTTGTCCAAAGCATATTGGCCAGAGACACTTTGCCAAGATGGGACAGAATGTGGGTTGATTTGCAGCAGGAGTTGCGGCAAGCTCTGTTAAAGAGCTCTATGAATGGGAGCAGTAGTAGCGAATCGAAGGTGGTGAAGGAGGAAGAAAATGTGGCCCTTGCATCTAAGGGTCCCAGTCAGGGGCAAGGAGAGCAGGGAAAGGAGGAGGACCTGTCAACGGTCAAGTGCTTCAGGTGTAGTGAGCTTGGTCACTACAGCACGCAGTGTCCTCTCACGAAGAAGGACAAGCGGGAGAAGCAAGACCAGCAGGCAGCATCAGCTGAGATTGACAAGTTGTCCTCCAGGTTGGACGAAGACTTTGCAATGATGGCAGCCATACCTTCAAGAGTGAGGTGGGGTGACTTGGAGTTGTAGCCCTAGAGAGCTACAGATTTGGGCAGGATCCACCTCATGGATCATTACCTGACTACGGGGGCCCACAGTATTCAGTAGCAAGATGGATCAGTGTCAGGAGATACAGTCAGATTGTAGAGTGACAGTTGCAGACTAGTAGCAATCAAACACTGGGGGACGCAGTGCAGAGTTGGTAGCAGTCCAGAGTGGCACAATGCAGATTCAGCTGCAGCGCAAAATCTTCAGTGGACAGTGCAGAGGCTAGAAGCAGTCATATATATATATATATATATATATATATATATATTATTACTATTATTACTATTATTATTAAAAAAAATAAAAAATAAAGTCCATATTACTCGGGAGCTATAGTAATAAGATGATTGACGAGTTATACATATCAATTTGACAAACTCAAGATGAAGAAATTTTCAGCAATTAAGCTTTGAGGACAAAGATTTTCGAAGAAGAAGGCAATGTTATGAATATAATTCATAACAAAGTGAATAAATACAAATAAATGTAATTACTAAATAGTCAAATAAATATTATGTTAAGTAGTCATTAAGTTAGTGAAAAGGCATGTCTAAAAGACATGCCCAGTCATGAAAGGCCATCTGCCTAGGTATAAAAGCAGGGCCTCACTGTAACATTTCTCATCACATATACATTTTATATATTAATAAATTATTATTACAAATATCTCTTGTGTATTTAACATTTTAAAGTCAACAAGCCTACAGTTTTGTTGCTTCAATGCATCATACTGATCACAGTTGGTTCAGTATTTCGAATGCTTCTCAGTTGCAAATGTTGAATTTACAACAACAACAGATGAGAGGGAGTTGCAGTGCAAATGCAGAGTTGGCAACAGTATGGCAGGGTTAGCAACACGAATCTAGCATCAGAGTTGCGCAATAGGTGGTGGGCAGTGGCAGGTAATCATAGTGGCCAGACATCAGCAGCGTGACAGGAGATGATACAGAGGCAGAGTGTTGTGGCAAGGGTGTGCAGCACTAGAACACAATCCTCGCTAAGAGGGAGTGTTAGTTTTTGTAGCATCAGATGTGTTTAGCCACAAAATTTGGTCCATAGGCTAAACTACATGAGATCTTTATAACCCAGAAATCATTTCTGGAAATTCCACCTAGAGATGGCTTAATTAGATTATTGACCAATTTTTAAATATTTCCTAAGTCTAAACTCACATAATATGGTTAATTAATCATAATTAACTAAGTCAAGGTGAGAATAGTCGAGAAACTCACATGGACCGACTTCAAGATGATCCTAGCCCTTGATTAAGATTTAATCTTGGTCGTTGGAGTCCCAACTGAGGATTATAAGAAGTCAATGAGCGCTTGGAGAATAAACACCAGAAGTTCGATTTCCTTAGCAGATAGATTTCAGAGAGCAGCATCAGTTGTAGGAGAGCCAGAGATTGAAGCAGAGAGTGAAGGGAAGGGACAGTGAGGTTGGAGGAAGTTTTCCAGATCCAGCGAGTGCATTTGCAAAGAGGCATAAGTACCACAGTGAGGTTGACACAGTGGTTGCACAGAAGCCTCTAGAAGGCAATTCGATTTAGTTGGAGAGAAGCTGAGTTTGAGTTCCAGAGGACGGGAAAGGGTTCCAGAAGGTCGAAGAGACAGTTTCTTAGCCAATGGCAGATAGGACAACTACAGGAGCAGTTGGTTCAGGTTGTGCATGGGAATGGATTACACTAAGGTGACACAGGCCTGCGCAGAGGCAGTTTGGACGACTCACTTGGAGTTGTAGTCAGATCCCAGATTTTCCTGTGGGGTGAGGAAAATTTCTCACTGGAATTTTTCCAATATTTTTCTCTGTAGGATTGCCAAATTCGACATCCAGTTGAACTCATATTTTCTCTCACTGCTGCATAATAATAAAAACCCTCAACCGCTACACCGGTTTTCCCAAGTTGGGTTTTTCCAGGGACATTTGTCCAAAAATAACAGTGTCAAATTTATGTGTGTGTACTAGTATTTTCTCGGTTTTCAGTGCTATTATTTTCCGTAGTTTATTTGTGAAGGTTGCAGTGTGATTAATTTGGTATTTGTCGTAGCAAATAAATTGTGAAATTAATTAACAATTAGAAGAATTAATTCCAGTTGCTGCAATAGGATTTCAAATTTGAAATTTTCACAAAAATCTCGCTGATATACTCTCTAAACAGGCCCGAAATTTTGGCTAACAGGTACTAGAATGCGTATAGGTTGTCTTGAAAAAAATTCATGTTGCCTATACGCTAGCCTTGATTGAGATATAACTCAACTTGGCTTAGAAAGTGCCCTCAACTTGTGTGCAAACTATAGTTGTGACTATATCCCACCTATTCAAGCCCTCCTCTAGACTTGAACTCAGCCTCCAAGAGAGAATAAAATTGTTGTGGCTTTGCTTCCTTGTTCTTTGTTGTAGATTTTTCGCAAAAAGCTATCTTTCGCCTCTCAAGTTGCTTTCTCTCCTCTCCTCTTGTCTCATGAGAATAATGAGCCTCTCTTCTCTCCTTTTTCCCTTTTTGTCTCTCCAAAAGATGAGAACCCTAACACTTAGAAATCAAGGGTTAAGATTAAATCTCATCCCATGAAATCAATGAATGAAATCAAGTCCCCCGCTTGACCCCATCCCTCATGTGGTCCCCCTCAATTAATGAGCCTCCTAGTACTTTTTAATGGTTTTTACCGTGTGCAGTTTTTCTCTCAAAAAGTCACTTTTAGAACATAAAAGTCACTTTAATAATATAAAGTGTACTAGGTACTTTTCACATAAAGTCATTTTTATAACACATGTGACTTTAATAAATTAATGTACATAGTACATATCTCATAAAAAGTACATTAGCTCCTTGAAAATAATAAAACACATAACGTCACTAGACAAAAGGGTCATTAATGTGTCTTCCTAGGCCAAAATGATAAATGTATTAGAAAACACCTCCTTGGTACCCCTATTCTCAACACTCCCTCTTACCGAGGAAGGTGTTTCTCACCACTCCCATCCAGTCTCTAAAAAATACATGTTTTCCCCTTGGCAATGATTTGGTGAGAATGTCTGCTACCTGTTCATCAATGGATATATACTCAAGCTTCACAGCTCCCCTCTGAACCCAATCTCTGATGAAGTGGTATATGATCGCAATGTGCTTTGATTAATCATGAAATACTGGAATTTTAGAGAGTTTGATAGAACTTTGGTCATCACAGTATATCGTAGTTGGTCTCAGCTTCTAACGAAATAAACCATATAGCATCTTACGAAGCCAAAGTGCCTCACAACCATCCTGACTAGCTGCCATATACTCTGTCTTTGCACTGCTCAATGCCATTGACCTTTGTTTCCCACTGAACCATGACAATTGTTGAGCCCAACAAGAAACAACATCAGGAAGTACTCTTCCTGTCACTAGCACTGCCAGCCCAATCTAAGTCTACACACCCAATCAATCTAACTCCATCACCCTTGACATAGTCTAGACCATAGTCCATTGTGCCCTGTACGTATCTCAATACATGTTTCGTAGCCACCCAGTGCACTCTCCTGGGCTCCATCATAAACTGACACAGTGTGTTGACTGCGGAACAAATATCCAGTCTAGTGTTGACCAGATACATCCAAGAACGGATCAACTAACAATATAAGGTGGGGTTCACCAACTCGAAATCTAAAGCATGCAACTCCTTCCAATTGGTGATCATAGGAGTAGCCATAGGCCTACATCCCTCCATATGAAATCTCCTCAAGATATCACCTACATACCTGCCCTGGCCAATGAAGATATGCCCATCCTCCTGCTAAACCTCTAACGCCAAAAAGTAATGCATCAGTCCCATATCGGTCATGTCAAACTCTGAAGCAAGATTTCTCTTGCAGTGTTGGATGAGGTTGTCCTCTCCTGTAATAAACAAGTCATCCACATATAGAACCAAAATGAGTGGATTGTCACCAACCATAATGAAATAGAGGTTATGATTTGCATTACTCTTGTGAAAGCTCATCTGAGTAGGCATCTATCCTCTTGTACCATGCCCTCGGCGCCTGCTTCAGTCCATATAA
This sequence comes from Pinus albicaulis, assembly GCA_034641835.2. NCBI lineage: Eukaryota > Viridiplantae > Streptophyta > Pinopsida > Pinales > Pinaceae > Pinus > Pinus albicaulis. The sequence continues at coordinate 1,632,295,082 of CM076579.1, read as the reverse complement.
GGCTTTCTTAAGCCTACACACATGAGACTCCTCCCATGCACCTCAAAGCCCTGTGGTTGCTCAATGTACACCTCCTCCTGAATAACTCCATTGAGAAAGGCAGTCTTCACATCCATCTGGCGAATCCTCCAACCCATATCAGTTGCCATAGATATGACTGCTTTAATGGAAGTGTAACGAGCAATTGGTGCAAAGGTCTCCTCATAGTCAACTCCCTCTACCTGTGAAAACCCCCATGCCACAAAACGAGCTTTGAACTTCTTCCTGATCACATGAGGAATGTGAAGGCAAGGAGAATCATCCTTGATGCCATCAAAGATCACTTGTTGAAATCCACCAACTGAGTTGGGTCAGTAGGAAGTTGCATGGACTCTCCACTATGTCCCACACTTCAACTTCCTCACATAAAACCATCATCCTCTCCTTCCAGGGGCCAAAATTATCAACCCCACCCAATCTGTCCACCACCCTCAAACCAATCGCCATGACCCTCACAATCTCCTCCCTCTCAACCAACAATATTTTGGGTTTCTGACTAAGGTTTAGTGATTGTTGTTCACTGATATGGCAGAAGTTTGTTTGTTGGTCTTTTTATCATCTGATGCAAAATCTCAGATCTAAAGTCTCTCAGGATCTGATACCGTGTAGAAAAATTGATAAAGTTGTAGACCTTCCCAGTTTCAAGTTTTTGCATAGGTTTAATGCCCAAACCCCATTACAGCATGTGAACTGATATATATAATAGCATGCATTTAACATAAAACACAAGGCCTACTCTATTCTCTGATTTTACACAATTGATACAAGATTTAAATGCAAGCACACACTCAAAAAATTTACAAAATATTTTTGGTCTAATGGCTCTGGAAAAAAACACAAGGGGAAAACCAATGAATGGATGATTTATTTGCTTCTTTAGAAATTTCTTACAGTCATTAATACAAGAAATTTGAACCTATCTCTTCCCTTAAAAGGAGTTCCTGTGAAGTCCTCTTTCAGTCTGAGTTAACTGATATCTCTAACACACATTCAACTCTCCTCAAGCATAAATTTCAGACCTCTGTCTGCTCCTTATACACAAAGAATTCGGACCATTGGACAGTCACCTATCTGCCTGGAAACTCAGGTTTACTTGGCAGAATATATGCACAGGTTTCAATGGCTACTAACTCCCAGAACTGTGAGCTGATACACTCTCTGAACAACCCCAAAAATTTCGCTGATACACTCTATGAACAGGTCTGAAATTCTCACTGTCAGGCACAGGAATGTGTGTAGGTTGTCTTGAGAAAAATTCAGGTTGCCCATATGTTGGCCCTGACTGAGATATAACTCGAATTGGCTTAGAAAGTGCCCTCGACCTGTGTGCAAGCTATAACTGTGATTGTCACCTACCTATTTGAGCCCTCCTCTAGACTTGAACTCGGCCTCCAAGAGAAAATCAAATTGTTGTGGTTTTGCTTCCTTGTTCTCTGCTGTAGATTTTCTCACATAGTTGCCTTCCTCCTCTCAAGTTGTTTGCTTTCCTCTCCTCAAGTCTCATGAGAATAATGAGCCTCTATTCTCTCCTTTTTCCCTTTTTGTCTCTCCAAAAGATGAGAACCCTAACCCTTAGAAATCAAGGGTTGAGATTAAATCTCAGCCCACAAGATCAATGGATGAGATCAAGTACCCCACTTGACCCCCTCCCTCATGTGGTCCCCTCAATTAACGAGCCTCCTAGTACTTTTTCATGTTTTGTACCATGTGCATTTTTTCTCTCATAAAGTCACTTTTAAAACATAAAAGTCACTTTATTAATATAAAGTGTACTTAGTACTTTACACATAAAGTCACTTTTATAACACATGTGACTTTAATAAATTAAAGTACACAATACATATCTCATAAAAACTACTTTGGCTCCTTGACATTAATAAAACATGTAATGTCACTAGACAAAAGGGTCATTAATGTGTCTTCCTCGGCCAAAAGGATAAACGCACTAGGAAACACCTCCGTGGTACCCGTATTTTCAACATTATTCAATTAACCTTCTACGTGATCTGTTATATACATGTTTATGTGGTTGTACTATTATTATTGTATCCTTCTTTACTTCGTTTTAACCTAGCTTTAGCTTTGGCATTTTCTAGGAGTTGCATTTGCACTCGCACATTGTACTTGTATTGGTTGTATCCTTCAGTCCTGTTGATCCATTTATGGTCATTCGTTGGACATTAATAAATTATCTTATCTTACTTCGAGAGTATTCACACTATGAAAACTAACAATGTCACGACAGAGAGGAAATCCAGCATAACAACAAGCTAATACTGGAAAGAAAACTCTTGATCACAACCCCCCTAAATCTAAATTTGTCATATTTCATTGCACCAAAAGAATTCCCTAGGGTCAAACTTCCTATTGCCAAAATCACAAATGATGAAACAAAAAAAGTTTCTTTAAGAATTGAAAGACCTCAAGTTGATAGGACAGAGTGAAGGTACATGTTATTACGCAAACTTGCACATACAAATGTGCCCGACAATTGTAGACGGCCAACCCTATCATGGTCGGAAGCCTTTCCTTTCGGACTTGCAATATTCCAACATCAAAGGGTTGTCCCTATTAAGTGAATGTTGTTATCTAAAATGATATTTTTTCATATAATTCAATGGTAGTCAACAAACTAAAACCCACTCTCGGGTTATCCGAAAACAATTGAGAGTGATAGTAAATTTAAGAAAAAATTTAGTGATTGAAATCATGTTCCAAAGTCACTTATAACTACAAAAGCTACGTTGCACGGGTTCCCGCACCCAGGGGTAGGGTTCCCGAACCCGTCCCAAGTAACCATCCCCACGTACCGGGTGTTGGGATGGGTTCTTCTCAGAAGCACCCTAAAGAACTCAGTTCTTCATGGAAGAACCCTAGACTTCCCACACAAAATCAGGGTTCTTTTGCTGATTTGGGGATAGAGAACCCCGAAAACAGGTTCTTTTCGAGTTCTTTGGCGGCAAGTTTGGTTTAAAAAAATTATTTTATTTTATTAAATTCGACTATTACTAATCGCTATTAAAATTAAAATTTAATATTATTTTATTAAAATTAAAATTAAATGACTGTCAACTATTCTTATTGCGATTTTTTTTGTGTTAAAACTTAAAAACTTACCCACTTGGACTCTGCAACCCACAACAATCGTTACCTCACCTCACCACACAGCCACTCACCCTCACCGCACATATGTTGAAATTTGGTTACCGGAGGACAGGTGGTTCCCTAAGGCTTTGATCTTTGGCCTAGGGAAAAGTGTCCAAAAGAATTTAATTTTTCTCCTAAAGTGACTTTATAATTTTTATAAAGTCAAATCTAATTTTAAAGTGACTTTAAGTGATAAAGTTACTAAAGTGACTTTAAAAAGTTATAAAGTCAAATCTAATTTAAAAGTGACTTTAAGTGATAAAGTTACTAAAGTCTAATTTTAAAGTGACTTTAATAAAGTCAATGTAAAATTAGAAAGGAAAAGTGACTTCGGAAATAAATGACTAAGTGGGTCTTTATTAAAGTGGGGTGAATTAAAAAATAGAAAGTGAGATTTAAATGAGCATTTAATCTCAGCCCTAGATCTCAATCTATTTCAGCCATTGGATTTAGGGATTCCCCAAAAGTCACTTAGGGTTAGATTAAAGGAGAGAAAGGAGGAAAAGGTCATTCATTCTTTCATGAGCAGATTGAGAGAAGGAGAGCAAGAGAGCAAGGGAGATTTCTGGGCAGTGAGGAGAAGGAGGCAGCAGCTTGGCACACTTTCCAAGGCAGCATTTCAGCAAGACCGTACAGCTGAGTTAGCACAGTGAAAGGCAGAATTTTGGGCACGGTTTTCTAGAAAAAGAGGCCGTACAGCAAGATTGGGCACAGAAATCGAGGCAGCAGAGGGTTGTTCCGTACAGCAAAGTTCTGCTGTGTTTTTGGCACAAAAATCGAGATTTTGGACAGCAGTATTTATTGTTGTTTGCACAGATTTTGAGGAGGCCGTACAGCTGCATTTATTGCAGATTTCTGGGCACGAAAATCGAGGAGGACGTACAACATTTATTGCTGTTCTGTTTTTGCTGTTTGCACATTTTCCGAGGCGGTGGTTAAGCACGGAAAACGAGATAAGTTGTAAAGTCTGTTTGCTGATTTTTTTTTGCTGAATATTTCTCTCACTGTAAAAAGCATTTTCCAGAAACAAGGAGGAGCTTTCGAACTGGTTTTCCCCAAGAGTTGTAGGGGTTTTTTCCAGGGTCATGTTGACCAAAAATATGTGTCAAAATGTGTGAATGACTGTTTTATGTGTGCTGATATTTATTTCTGCATTTTCTAGCATTCTGTAATTTTTCCAGAATTTGTGTTTGCAGCAAAATTTATTTTCCATCTTGTTAAATGTATGGATATGGGAAAGGGCATTTAACTATTTTGGAGTAATAAGGTGAAACTGAAAACCGGGGTGGGAAAACAGAAATTTCTACAACATAGTCTTACCAATTCCATACCAAACTAACTGATTTCGTATAGAACCAGTATCCAAACTGGTTCACAGGATTTTAGGGTCAAACACGTCGATTACAGTTCTAGTTCAAGCATTTTTTAAAACACCGCTCTTAATTGCATTATTATGTAACACCGCATAATAATATTATTAGTACAAGACATGATTTGGCAATGGTCATGACTAGTACCCATCCTCTGTGTCTAATCATTGGATAGAAAATATATCTAATAGCTATAGAATTCAGCAAAGTTTGTCATTTCCTACCTAGCCTAGTCCCCCTCTTAGCACAAGCCAGTCAATAACTATAAATTCTAGTAAATCTCTCAGTTGCCTCCCTTATCCCAACCCTCTCCTCTTATCACAAGTGACTCTCTTGATAACATCATCAAGCTTAGTATTGGCAACTTCACAATGACTAAGGGAAATACAAGCTCCCCCTTTATCTAAAGATCGCCTATTCTTCAACTTTATGCCCATGGTTTTGTTAGCTTGCTCTCTCTGTTATGGCATTGCTTGCTTTGTGTCTTCCTCTCCAAGGTTGTGCTTAACTTTAATCATATTAATATGTAAACTTTAATTTGCACTTGATATCAAACTAGAAATTACAAAATTACAAAATTTCAATGTATTATCAATTTTAATTTATCTGAAGAGCCAAGACTGATATGATATATCATTATGTGAATGTTGAATGTTCAATGATGTGCATGTTTAAAACTTTGAAGTTTAAACTTTAATTTTTAAATCAAAAATATTTTATTTTTCTTGTTTTATACAAATTCACATATATATATATATACCCCCGACGAACCCACGCACCCTGTTTCAAAAAGTGCCATCACCGTCCCCGCACCCACGTTTCCTGGCAACATAGTACAAAAGTGCTGTCGTTGCTACAACACCATCTAAAAATTCACTACTCGAGTTTTGGAGCCTACTTCATAGTCATATCTAGTGTCGTCACAGTCGTCAAGTGTAGTTTCATGTCATTCCATATGTTTCAAGTGTTCTTGAGTTTCATGTCATTCTATATGTTTCATGTTCATGAAACAGTCGTATCTAGTCACATTGATTAGAACATCATGGGTGTATTTCATGGTCGTAACATCTTTGTTGTTGTAAAATGACACTTTTTGGTCGCAATTGGACACACTTCATTCGTTGTACTTGGGGAACGTGTGTAAAGTGGCGTTTTGATGCATACTTATCCTTGTTCAAGCTTGTCTAAGTTTTCTCGATGAGTTGGTATGTGTCACACATGGTTTTATGTTTGAACTCATCATGTTCGCCCATTGCTCTATATTCCAGACTTAGACAAATTTTGGTTTCAAAATGAACCCATTAAGGCAAGAGGTGCATGAGTGCACTCTTAAGCCTCGATTGGGAATCCTTCATTGTTCAGAAGTGTGCCATGTGCCCTTCAAGAGTGCATAGCACACTCCTCAAACACCATTCCCCTTCCTTGTCCTAAATTGTGCTCTTTGAGAAATCAAGTTTCCGTTGAGCGCACTCATTCGACCTGAAGGAATGCACCCTCCTTGAGCGCACCCCAAAGACCCAAAGCTCAACTCCTTCAACGTTCAGCAATGTGCCATGTGCCCTCTTGACTCCTTGAGCGCATGAGCGCACTCTGAAGCCCTGAAGCTCCAACCTTCGTCCTTCGTCAATGTGCCATGTACCCTCCACTGCCTTCTTGAATGCATGGGCACATCTGGAAGCCTTGAAGCCTCTCCCTTCAACTTTCAACTCTGCGCCATGCACCCTCCTTGTCCCCCTTGAGTGCACAGTGCACTTGGGAAGCCCGAAGCCTTCTCCTTTGTCCTTTGGACTTGCACTATGCGCCCTACCCTGATTGCCTCTTTCCCTTGAGCGCATGCGTGCATATCGAAGCCTTGAAGCCTCTACCCTTCAGCCCTGAAGCCTTTCGAAGTGTGCCCCTACGCTCATAATCTCTCCTTTCTTTTTCCAAGCGCGTTGTTAAGGCATGAACTAAAAATCTGCATGAAACATGTTAGAAACACGAAGGCTCCATGATGAAGAAGATGTAGTTCATGACATAGAGAGGAGGAGCCCTACAAGCAGCTGATGGTACCATGATCTCCACTAAAGAATAGATAGTTGTTGTTGGAAACAAGTCCCTGGTTAAGAGGGAGCTTGGACAAGTCCCTGGATAAGAGGGAGCTTGGGTACATTCCTTTTATAGGAATAGGTATATCTTCCCTAGCTGAGAGGGAGAGATAGACACATCATTCTTGTCTTCATATTGTGAAGAAAGAATGGAGGATTGGGTAAGCATCTGAGACTGGTTCTGATACTCTTTGAGGATGAGGTAGGACATCCAAGATAAGAGCAGTCAAAGAGGAAATTCCTTGAGGATGTGTCATTCCAAGATAGGAATTGTCCTAAAATGACATACCTCGTAAACACCCGGGTGGGGTATGTGCCTTGAGAGACAATGATGACGGTATCTGTTAGTCATTGGTCTTGCCAACATTGTGCTTTGATCTTGTGGAGAGATAGAGTTGTTAGTCAAAGCCTTGCTATGTGACAATGTTGGTTGGTATGAGGAGAGCCTTTGGCATAAGCTAAGGAAGTAGCTTATGAGATGGCTTACCAATCCAAATCTTCTTATGAGAATTCTTCAGTTTGAGAATGTCCAAGTCAACGTTGCACGAAGCGGGGACGAAGCAGGGAAATTTTTTGGAATCAGAGACACGAAAGCGTCATTTCCCAAAAATCTAGGAAGTGATGCGTCTCAGATATTAGTTGTAGAAGACATGAAAACATGCATATTTATACATAAATCAAGATAGATATGGCATCCATGATTCCATTGTACATCAATGATTAATTATTCGAGCATCATCCATCTAGCTTCTAGCAATTACAAACATACATCAAATTTTTAAGCATATCATAAAACATAAAAATTTAGAAGATAAAATCATCAAACATTCAAGTAACTTATCTAGCAAGTGAGCAATTGTCAAGATGAGTTATGTCCAAAATTCAAATAATAATGTTTACAAAATAGGCTGCTTGGCCGCCACCAAGGCTCAAGTACAAATTGAACTAGGAAGAGTGAGACAAAAAAATTTAGATTCACAAGAAGACTACCAAGTCTAATCTATGAAAAAAGTCGTAAACTGTGAATATATCTCCTGATCTCTCCCCCTTCCACCACGAAGAGGACATGAGGCTCCACGTGGTGGCAAGGAAGAAGATGGTGGCTCTGGAAATTGTGGTAGTGGAACTCATGAAGATGAAGCCCCTATTGTTGGTGTTGAAGCATGGAACCTGAGAACCAAGGGATCGGATAGGGGTGGCATCTCAACACAATCATCATCATCCTGGATAAGAGCATCCTTCAACTGCTCTAATTGCAAGACTCCATCCTCCAAATTTGGCTCCTCTAGATTTTTTTCCCAAACCTTAAGATATTTATTAGTCTTTGCATCATCATAGAAATGGGGCAACAATCGCAAGTTGTAGTGAACATAAACCAAGCTCTCTTCTCGGTCTAAATTTAACCTGTTCCTTTTAACACTATGGATGAAAGAATAGGAGCTCCAACACCTTTTTGCAAAAGAAGTGTTTATTAGTTGTGATAGCACCTGCAATGCCAAAGATTGTAGAAGTGGAATAGCACCTCCATGCATATTCCACCACCCAAGAGAAGAAAAATTCTCTCCATCTCTGATTGCATGCATGCTCCCAAATGGATCAATGTTAAGCGTATAGTTGCGTAAATGTTTCTATAGCATGGCAGTCTCCTCATCAGGGACTAATTTATCCAATGCTTTCATATAATAAGTTAGAACCTCTGGATCTAGGTGTGGTTTTTTCCTACTTACCCCCAGGTGCTGGTGTTGAAATCCACGATGGATGATAGTAATTAGGTGTCAGAACATATGCTAAGGCATGCAACGGAACAATTAGCATATCCCATCATTTTTCCACCTCTGCACAAGTATAATTGTACAAGGTGATATCTCTAGGCTCAACAGTGTCTTTAATCCGCCCCAACATGCTATCCATTTGCTCATACACCTCCCCAATTATTGGTCAATATGAATCTACAAACTTGATCATGTAATAAATTGGTTTGGTGAATTCCAAAACATATTTAATTTATGACCAAAAGTAACAGTCAAGAATAGTGTCCTTGGCTCAAGTATCAAAGTTAATTCCCTCCCATGATCAGAGGTCACCGTAGTAGTTAAATCTTGTCTCACCTTCACTAGTCGCCTAAAGATGAGTTAATAACTTGCAAATCTTGTTTTTGCAAGTTTAAGCAACTGCAACTTGGAGTAAGTGCCATAAAGTAGTTTACCCTTGTATGCCCTGTGGAAAATTTAATGAGTTGCTTCCCTCTCTTGTAAAGCTCGTTAATACATCCACATTCTTTATGCTTCACAATACCATGCATCAAAATGTTCATTGTATGCACCAAATACCCGGACCAAAAAATGTGTGAACGAGTATGCTCAATAATTTTTCCTGTTGCCTTACAATTTTCTGCATTATCAGTGATCACTAGAACCACATTATTAGGACCTGTTGCAGCGATTTTTCCAACATTCTGACGAAGCAGGATCCAAAGACTTGAAGGAATTCTTTTCAAAGTTCAGAATCATTACCCAACAGTTTGCCATGTCATTATAAACCCATTCTACAAATTTGTAATGTAAATGATGTTAGTACGACCATTAATTATGTAAAGACCTAGGTAAGCCTAGGATTTTAGCAACGAATTTCATCCTCGGAAGTTTTTCGTCTCATTGATTATCTGTGCTTCTAAACATGGATGATCGTCAGAGTTTTTCCCTCCAGCCTCACCCCAAAGCTAGGGTGGGATTTATCGTTAAAGTCCTAGTGTTCTAGTGGAGTCTAATGTAAAAGTGATTTGGGAATAATTTAAGTTATTTGGCTAAATTATTTTATTACAGATCACTTGGTCTACTAGATTGCAGAATTAGGTACATATGTTGAGGGTCTATAACAAATGGGTATTCCCCCTTTGAGGGTTGAATTTGTAAAATCTTATGTAAAAAAAAATTAGTACATGGTCCTTCATACTTAGACACCATGGCTAGAATATTTGAGGGTGGAAAAATAACTAATCCCCTCATGCATCAATTAATTAAATTTTCTGGCAAAAAGAAAATTAAATCTCATGCCAGAAAATTAATTAAGTAGAGTCAAAAATTAAAATGTTAGAGAAATTAAATTCTCCAAGTGGAAATAATCGTGGGTCTAAAATAGATTATTTTTTGGAGGTCCCCCACCAAGGGAATATTGGATATTTCAAGAAAAATTGGACCCTTGGACCTTGGTGGTTAAGTAAAAGTAAATTTGTTGAAGAAATTAGCTCAAAATAATTATTTTTAGCCAATAAAAAATGTTTTGAATGATAAATCCCAAAGTTTCTCAACAATATTTATTTTCAAAGAAATAGCACAAGCATTCACACAGACACCGTTATTTTTGGACAATCATCCCCAGAAAAAACTCAATGCGGGAAAACCGGTGCAGCAGATCTGAGGGTTTCTTTATTATGCATAAATTATGAGTACAAATGTGTGATTGTAAATATCAATCAATCACCTGAAGAAATATGAAGAGAATAGGCTTAGTGAGACAGTTCTCACTTCTCCACGAAGTTCCGGCACTGACCTGCACCCACACTGAGTGGCTCTACGTGATTTCTACGCAGTGACTGCGTCACTCACGCTGTCACTGCGTCACTGCTGCTGTTGCTCGTTATCCCTGCCTCGGTGCTCACTGCTGTGTGAGACTAGAGATTTCTCCTCTTCCAGAAATGCCCTCTGGAAACTGGATGAACCCTCAGCTGTCTCTCCAACTGAAATCGGAACTCCCTCTGCTGCTCTGCGCTGGCCCAACGTAACTGTCGTTGGCTATCTCTATGCTGCTGCTATGGCTGCCTTCTCACTTCTCTTCCCGCACTCTTTCTCCTTCAGAAATTCTCCCTCCTGGAGATTTCACCTTCCCCTCTCTACAATTGAGAATCACTTTGATTCTTCCTTCGGCTAAAGAAATAAATCTCTTGATTCTTTCTTCGTTTGATGTGTTTTCCATAGGCCCCTCACCCTCCTTCTTATATTCTTTTGTTGACTCTTCAACGGCCAAGATTAAAACATAATCAAGGGCTAAGACTAACTTGGAGGTGATCCATGACTTTATCTAGAAGATTCACATTCAGTTTAATTAATACCCTTAATTAATTAGTTTCCCTAAGTTTAGACTCAGGAAAATATTAAAAAACGATTAATTAATTTAATTAAACCATCTCTAAGTGGAATTTTCCAAAACCATTTTTGGGTATTATGGAATACATATGTCTTAGCCTGTATACACAATTACAAGGCTAGAGCACATCCGATGCTACCATAAATCAACACTAAGGTCGGGCTATGGATAATATCTAAAGTCATGCTCTCCCTCCCCCTTCAAGGATCTGTCCTCCCCCTCTCCCCCTACCCTAAATTCAAGATTTTCGTTTACATTTATTTTCCGAAATACATCTAGACATCAAAAAGATTTTATTTAAAATATTATTCTCCAAAATTCTTTTGAAGCATTGCACATTTATATATTTTGTAAATAAATTTTTTTGTAGAATAATTTTTGTACATAAATTTTATTCTAACCCTTGTTTTGCAGCTAGGGGTTGGGGTTTTGGGATTTTGAATTTTTTGTATATATTGGGGTTTTGGGTTCTTGTAAACTTATTTGTGCAGGTGAGATCCAAGGAAGTTTGTTGGATTAGTGTTAAATCTAGACCCTTGAGGGTAAGATCTAGTCTCCAAATTTTTTGCAAGGCTAGCTATTAAAGAATTTGCAATGAAATTGAAGATCTAAAGAAAAACAAGTTTTCTAGGGAGGGTTTCAATTTTTTCAGGCCTCCTAGGCCCAGCGTCATCCTGCAGTCAAGCCGTCTACCCTCCTTAGCTTTGGTTGTAGCCCTAAAATCCCCTGTGTCACCCTTTTCTAGCCCTCCAAGGCTAGCCACAAGCCTCTAGGGGCCTCGGCCTTATATCCCTTGTCATGGGCATTTTCGACCTTCTTAGGCCTGTTGTTGAGGACTAGGGCATTCAGCCTCCCTCCTAGCCCTCTCAACCTCCCATTTTGACCTTGTCATGGGCTTGAAAAGGCCTTTCAGCCCTTCGCTTTCCCTCTCAGCCTCCTTTTAGGCTAGCGGCAGCCTTCCAAGGCTTGTCGTGAGGCCTTCTTGGCCTCTAAACCCTAGCCATAGGCCTCCTTCCCCCCAACACTAGCCCTCTAGGGCCTAGCGTTGCCCCATCTTGACCCTCACTTGCCCTCTTTCCATCACTAATTTGTCATTCGATTTCTGGATTGAATATGGGTGGGTTTTGCAGGGATATTTTGGCATAATTTTGGTGTTTGCAGGTATTCCAGCCATAGGACAAATTTGGGCAAGCTTCTTCAAGGCCTACGGCCTTTGGTTTGACCTCTAAACCCCTGCTCATTTTACTGTTTTACTTCAGCAAGTTGAATAATTCATAACAGTGATAAAAGACACTATAAGTTGCCATAAATTCAACTCATAACTTGCTTGACATCTTAAGGAATCAATTGCATGAGTTGGGCTAATTTTGTTTACGTAAATTTCACCTATTTCATTGACTGTTATCTGCATAATAAGTGTAATCAGATCTGATATAACAGCAAAAAGTGCATCATAATAGAGTTAAAGTAAATAAGATCTTGTGTTGGCAAAGTTTATTTGACATTGGGGTCCTTATTTCTCATATTTGGCTACATATATCCTTCTCATTTTGCACTCGAAAGAGCTCTAAACTAGAAGTTACATATTGTTGTCCTAAAGGTTTTAATAATTGTTCATTTGAATGTGATTCGGATATAAGTAACATAAGAAGCTTCCTTGCTCGTGTTTTGTAGATCATAATTGTCTTGTTTCGTGATTTTATAAGCAAGTTGGTTTCTAATTGTTTCTAGTGCACTAACACATTTGTGATTGTAAGTTTAATAGAAATTTCATAAGATCGCATCTAATAGATTCACTCACTAAAGCACTCTAATCACAAGTCACATTGTGTTGAATGGTTCAAGTTTCTTTGGTCATTTTGATCTACTTGTTCCCTTAAGTTATTGGAATTGAGAAATCTAATTGGCATTATTGTTTTGAGCATCTAATTGTCTAGAGTCTAAAGAAACATTGCTAATATTAAAAGGAATCATTGGCTAATAGCGCTTGTTCTCTTTTTCCATTATTGGTTTATGGTTGTTTTGAATCCTTGGCATATTGAAAGGTTTCTAATTGTTTCATAGAATCATCATTTAAACATCTTGAGTAATCATCATTGGCATATTGTATTGAATATCATTGGCTAATTGCTAAAGTGCATAAGTGCTCTAAGCTAAGTCACCTGATACGGGGATACGGGGACACGGGGATACGAAGTATCGGACACGGGTACGGTGACCCCGGAACAGGATACTTCTGGGACACATTACGTTATATATTATTTTATTAAAAATATATATATATTTTAAAATATATATATATATTAATATATTTAAAATTAGATATTTTTTGCACAAATTCATACAAAATTCATTGATTCAAACATAGATATTAGATATTCATGAGTCATACATCATCATTGATACTATAATACAAATTACAATGAATCATGATACATTGATACACCATACATGATACAATCGTCAAATTTACTCAGAAAGACAAGATTGAAGATAGTAAGATACTGTAGTTTTTTCATTAAGTCATCATAATCAAAATGTGTTACATAACAACACTGCCAATGGCAAATAGAAATAGAAAATACAAAATCAACTACAATCTACAAGACTACAAGCCTGAAGCCTCAATGAGTCAGAGTCATCAATCCTCATAATCAGCATCACTGTCGAAATCCTGATCATCATGCTCACCACTGCTCTCCTCTGCCTCTGATGCATCCTCCTCCTCTATCATCTCTGCATCTGCTGGTGTGGAAGATGACCCCTCTAATCCATCATCAAATCTGACAGGCTCTAGCACTGGCGCATTGAGATCCAAGTTGGCCAATGCCAACTCAACACTGCTGTCCAGACCCATATCATCAGGAAAGACATCCCAAATCTTTGTCTTTCCCTTCAACCACTCCTCCCTCTGCCTGTAGATGAGACGAAGATTGGTGTGCACATACACCATTGTCTCTGCCCTAGACTGCTCAAGCCTGCTCTTCTTCACACTATACAAATTCCCATATGTGCTCCAATTCCTCTCGCAACAAGAGGATGAAGTCACCTGAGAGAGGAGCCTCATGGCTAACTGCTGTAGAGGAGGGCTTGCTGCCCCATGAGTTGCCCACCAAGAATGGGGCTTCTTAGCCCCCCTGTCTCGAATCAAATCATAGCCTCCAAATCGCCCCCTACCAATGGAAAACTCTGCAAAGGCATCCTCCACCTCATCAAGGGATGCCCTATCCTGAAAAATCCTCCTCAATGCATCTTTCCTCCCCTGTGAGATTTTAGCATCCATGTGAGGAGGGAATCTGCAGGAAGGTCCACCATTCAGCCACTCATGGCTGTAGTATTTTGGGTTCAAGGAGTGAGCCAAACAATGTAAAGGTGTGCAATTCTTGTCCCATCCGCCGACAAGAATATCCTATATGACGGTGAAGAAGGCCTCAGGTGATGTCTCATACTCTGGGCACTGACTCTGTAAAATAATGGTCCTCACAGACTCAATCATGGAATCCCATCCCTCATAAACCTCTCCTAGGATGGGTTGGTCTGTATCTGCAAATCGGAGCAAGGAAATGATAGGCTCCATGATCTGAATAATTAGATCTACCTTCTCTCACCATATATCATCCAACACTATATCTTTCACCTTCTTTGAGGCTGCTTGATCCGTCTTTCTCCAAAAAGACCAAAACTCTGAAATAACCATAGACCCAAGAGCGGTCTTGACCTACCTCAACCTCTTCAACATGATGAATGAAGAGGCAAACCATGTATTTGCAATCTTCAACAATGATAGATTGTTGTACTCCTTGTAGATAGTGAGGGCATTTGTATGGTTTGTTACAAAGTTGCAGATATGTCGTGCATCCTCAATAATGGCTTCAATCCAAAGCACATCAGAAACAATAGATTTCAGTGCCAAGTTCAATGAATGGACAATGCAAGGTGTCCAAAATACTTGTGGATATTTTGCTTCCACAATCATGCCAGCAGCCTTGCAAACAGATGCATTATCTGCAATGATTTGCACACAACAATCCACACCTACACTTTCAATAACTTTGAGAAATAACTCACCCATATATTGTGCATCCTTGTACTGTCCAAGTTCATCCACTGATTTCAAGAAAACTGCACCATTCGTGGATGACACCATGAAGTTAATGAGTGGGTGGCGTGTTGGATCTGTCCATCCATCAAAAACAATGCTAACCCCAGATGTTGGCCATGCTGATTTAATAGGCTCAAGTATTTTGTCCACCTCTTTCTTTGCCTTTGTCAACAATGTGGTTCTGAGCTTCTCTGACCGAGGAGGCACATACCCTGATGGAGCCCCATGACAAAGAGCTCGACACATCTCAATAAATAGAGGTGACCGTGCAACATTAAAAGATATGAAGTTCTGATAGAAAAAAAATGCAATGGTGAGATCAAGCTCTTCCCTTTTCTCTTTTTGGAAAACCTTGTCCATTGGACCAACTGCAGTTGCCTTTCTCTTTGCTAATTCTCCCCTGCTAGAAGTCTCAAAAGGGAACTTGCTGTTGTTTTTCCTCAAGAATGGAAGGGGGTCATCAGTCTTGGATTGTTTTGATTTTGCTGCCACATTTGCCTCACCAATACTTGCCTCTTTCTGCAATTTCTTCTTATCTGACAATTCAATCGTTGTACAACATTTAATGCCACAACCTGGAATACCCAACAAATGAGCTTTCACACGGAAATGTGTGCCTTTGAAATGGCCATTGCAAAAATTGCATTTCCAGTCACAATTTCCTCCTCCCTTTTTTGCTGCCCCTTCCTTTCTTGTTGCATATTTCCACAATGGGTATTTGGGGTCAACAATTTGTTTTCCCTGCACATTTTAAGCTACTGTTGCAGCCCCACTTCCAATGGATGGAATACTTGCAGACTGTGATGAAAGAGGGATAGGAGGGGCATCTCCAATGGACACATTCTTCCCCTTTCTTTGCCCCTGTCTTGGTGCCTTTGATTGAGCCATAAATACTGTAAAAAATAAACAAAAACAACTAAATATATAAAACATATGCACATGCAAACACTAACAACAAACTAAATGCAAAATATAGAGGGACAATGCACTTACCGGATGCCCGAATCTCTTCGAAAGAACACACTTGCTCCTTGCTCACACTAGTTCTCACTTCACAAATGAAACACAAATGAAATAGGTGAGAAAATAAGAAAGAAAAGCCACACTTTATAAAAAAAAATCGCGCGATTTTGGTTGCCGCGGGCCCGGCCGTACCCGGCAGGAGTGGCCACGGCGTGTCCGACGGGGTACGGTCGGGACACGGCGTGTCCCTTTTCGGACACGCCGTGTCCCGACCGTACCCTGTACGGACACTCCATGTCCTTCGAATTGGGGCTGAATCCGACACCTAGAGGTGTCCGACACGAGGATTCGGGGATACGAGGGCATTTTAGGAGTGTCTGGTTACTTAGGCTCTAAGTCTTCTTAAATTGTTATCATTCATCGGTTAGCATCTTACGGAAGATAATTTTGTCTTGAGCACTTGGGTAACTGTTTTGTGGATCCCTCTTGTTTATCGTTGGGACATGTTAATTTGGCACATATTCTTGTTGTTAAGATTGTCTTTCCATTCATTGATTAAGTACTCTTGTCATAAGGCTAATCATAACTAAAGTACTTAAAACATTAATCAAATCTTAACCCAAGAATCACTCTTAATCTTGCATACCATTCTAAGTTAGTTAATAACTATGTTACTAATAAACGTGGGTTCGAGGAAAGGGACGGGTACGTCATTTTTTCAAACAGGGTGTGTGGGTTCATCGAGGGTATATTATAATTTATATAGATAATATATAAATATTTTATTTTATAAATTATAATATATATGAATTTGTATATTTTTCAACTTTAAAGATTTAAACATGCACATCATTGAACATTCAACATTCACATAGAAATTTCAAAATTTCTAGTTTGATATCAAGTGTGAATTGGAGCTTACATATTAATAAGAATAACGATATATGTTCATTGTCATGCTACATTCAAAATTTGCCTAAAGGCATCTCCAAACATGAACTAGGAAAATTTAAAATACTAAAATAAAAATAGCTAATAGTGAACAATGGCATCCTCAAGCCATGTTATCAACATCCATGTCATCAACATCACTTAGATCCTCAGTTAGCATGCTCTCTAGGTAGGAATCCCTCTCATCTTGCGGCTCCTGCTCATCCATAGCAGCTAGAGGTAGCTCAATAAAGCCATCTAGTTGTATCTCCTCGTCCACACAAATAGCATCATCTATATATTGATCCCATCTCTTGAAATGACCCTCCTTGTACCCAAGGTCTTTTTCAGATATGAGACGAAGTGTGCTATAAATGTACACTAAGTTCTCTGTCGTCTTTGAGCCCAACCTATTTCTCTTTACTTGTTGGAACACCTAATCCTACATGGGTAGGTGTGGAATGCGAAAAGTCACAATGGAGTCCAAGTGACCTTGGAATGTGAAACCAAGAGTCACACCATTGTACTATAAATGTACATCTTTGTATAATGGAAAATAAGAAAGCCTCACGCTTATCTTTCATTGTGTGTTTGAGTCTTTTGTGTGTGTGCTCATCTTCCTCATACACCATGTGTGTGCTTCAACATGGTGTTTAACATGGTATCAGAGCGGGCGATTGCTGACCCTGCTCCAAATTGAGTGAGCCATTTGTGTTTATGGCCTGTGCATATCTGCAAAAATTCTTGACATTTTTGCAGCACTCAGAGTTTCCGCAGCAGTGTTTTTGCCACCATTCAGAAGTGTTTTGAAGAGGAGCAGCATTCAGTGATTTTGCAGCATTCAGAAATCTGCTTTGAGAAGGAGCAGCATTCAGAAATTGGTAGCATTGGTTTTGAATAAGGCAGCACTGCCCATCTGAAGGTTTTCATTCTAATTTTTCTCTGCAATTTCTGCCTATTAAATTCTACATTTTGAGCTGCTGGAAAATAGTTTAAAAAGGGTTTCTGAAGAAATTTCTGAGCTTCTGGACTGTATTTTTCTGCTGCTGGATTTGTTTCTACTGTATATTTGAAAGGAAAAAAAATATGCTGCTATTCTGCAAAGTCTTTTATTCTACTCTCTGTTGTTTAAATTAAAAATAAAAAATAAAATAAAATAAAATTTCACTGCTCTTGGCCTTTCCCACGGCCTCTGCTATCCCCCTGGCGCCCTTCTCAACACTCCCTACATCACTTCCTATTACCAACAACAGATCTCGGCCCTACTACCCATACACATCTGCACTCCTAACACTCCACTTGCAGAACGCTCCCTTTGAAATCTACTCCACGCTACCCTCTCCCCGGGCCTCACGGCCCTCCTGCGAGCTGCCCTCACCTGCGTATACTCCTCTCACTACGCTCACCACCCCTACAGCGTTGCATTTTCCTCACGGCATAGCCGTCCCACTTACATCTCAACGCATGCCCCTTATTGCTTCTTTTCCCAACGCTCTTCCCTACGCACTCATCGCACCCCTTACTAACCCTTTGCCACACCACTCTGTTCCCTCTCCGCGCATACAAACGCTCTCACCCTATCTACCCCTTACCCCCGTCTACCTGCTCAACGCAGCTCTGTCTCTCCAATACCCTGCCCTCACAAACTTTACAACT